>CAOLHI010000163.1:0-600000 GCA_948474755.1 Ctenosaura bakeri
CCCCCTTTCGTCCTTCCTCCCAATAGTTTATCGCTTGCCGCTTTAGTTGCGTCTTAGACTCTCTCTCGGTTTTCAATATATTTTTCCTCCTTCCAACTGAAATTCTTACTTTATCAGGCGTATCACTTGTGAAGGATCTTCCCCTTTATACCCTGAGTTTCGGTTTTTTATTTCACTTACTTGTCATAGGTCCTTACATGTCAAAGGTTTGCAGCGTAGCCTTTACCATTCTCCGGTAGGTGCTTCAGGCATGGTGGCTCTCCAACCTTCGGCTCCATTCCCCTCTTTTTAAAAATTTTTTCCTGGGGAACTCTTCTCCGTCTTCGATCCCTATCAAGCCCCTTCAAATCCCCTCACCCAAGGGGATAGGTTGCCCTGTTTCTTGTTTTCCAAAACGGGCATATAACCTCAAGCACCGATCGTCCTTCTCGCAACTGTGCGAGTAGACGACCGATCGCTACGCCATCTTTCTATTCAGAGGAGGTTTAAAGGTGAGAACGTATGATTTGTCTAAAGTCAGTCAGTGAGACTCTATCTCTGAGTGAGGGATTTGAACCTTGGTCTTCCAGAGTCCTAGGCCATTTCCACACTAGACTGTTATAGTGTTGTTATTCCACTTTCAACATCCTACAGAATCCTGGGGTTTGCAGTTTAGAGAGGGGCATTTAGAAGTCTCAGCCAGAGAGTTCTTTGGCCTCAGTAAAGTACAAACCCCAGAATTCCATAGGATGTTGAAAGTGGAATAATAGCACTATAATAGTCTAGTGTGGAAATGGCCCTAGTCTAACACTCAACTAGTCCACACTGGCTTTCTCTGCTGTTGTATGCCTCCCAGTCATTTCTGTCTTCTGGCAGCCCTAAGTTGAACCTATGAGAGGGTTTTCCAGGGCTAAGAGTGCATGATTCACCCAAGGTCACCCTGTGGGTTTCCATGAACCTTTCTGCAAATGACTTCAAGCATGAAATGGCCACAGGAGTGATGCGGAATCATGAGGGCAGTTCCACATGACATTCTCGCGATCGCGCAGTGCTCCTGTAGCACTCTTGCATCAATTGCGCATTATATCATTTATGGGTTTTTCTCGAAAATGATGTGCAATTGCATATTCCTCCCGAGTCCCTACCACACTTACCTGGCGTGCAGAACCTCAGGTAGTGTGATGGCTGTGCTTCCTCCCCCTGCTCAGCCTGGGAAAGTACCCAGCTGCACTGTGGAAGAAAGGGGCAGAGCTATTCTGCTTCTTTCTGTCCAGTATGGAGCTAGTGCGGAGGAAAGCGCAGGAGATGCAATTCCCTCCCGGAAGTGGCTTTACACGCAATCCCCATGCGATGCCAGCAACACCAGGTAAGGTGCGAAAAGGGCCCATGACCGAGCAGGGAATTCACTCAAGTCTCAAGAGTTGTAGTCCAACTTTCAAACCACTACACCTCTCTCTTTCTTTCTCTCTCTCTTTCTCTGCTGTCTAGGACACATAAAATCACCTGCCTGAGTTGACCCGCTTTCTATGTCTAGTAGCAGATTTAGACACCTAAGAAAAATAAAAATATAGGCATAAATCCAGTTTTTGCTATCACATAGAGTAGGACCATTGAATGGAAAGTTGGAAAGATATCATTTGTGTAGGTTATGTTGATTTGGTGGATCTACCTCATTGGGGCCAGCACTGGATTGAGGTTCTAAGGTGGCCCTGTATGCATTACAATGAAAAAAGAGGAAATGCATTTTCAAACAGGAGGATGTAATATAACAGTGATTTGCACACATTTTGCATATGCTAATTTATGCATATACATAGGGATTTTGTAAATAATTAGTAGAGAGCTATCTTATATTTAAAGGTTGTAAGTGTTTAATCTAAGTCTGCTTTAATGACAAAGAATAATAATAGGTAGACCATGTGTGGAGCCCAAGATTGTTTACATGGACCTCAAAACCTCCAGAATCCTTGGGTTGACCTTTTTCTGGCCAAGAAAGAAGGTGTATTGCTGTTCCAGGAATATTCCAGATGCAATAATTTACCTTTTGAATAGGTTATGTGGCCTCCATATATATATATATATATAGAGAGAGAGAGAGAGAGAGAAGTAGAGTCTAGCCACTTTTTACAAATTTATTTTTGAAGCTTATGTGGCCCCCTGGAGGGTGTTAGGATACAGACATGGCTCCCAAACCTGTCACAGTTCCCACCTCTAAACCATAAAAGGGAAAGTAGCCCATCCATAAAAGGGAAATTGCCCATCCAAGTTGGCACGTTTCCTAGACTTGGCAGAAGGGAGCACATAGATCACTTAATTCCTGTGTTTTCTCTCTGGTGAGCTGTAGTGTATTTCTGTTTTAATTAATTATATATAATTATTTGTATTTCTATGTTAATTCTGTTTTTATATGTCACTTAGCACATGCCCAGGGTCCCTTGTGTGCTGTCCAATAGTTTATTCCTCCTGTTGCAACTGGAATCTCCTTTGTAAATACACACTTCTTGTTGTTGTGTGCCTTCAAGTTGTTTCCAAGTTATGGCAGCCTCAAGGAGAACCTATCACAGGGTTTTCTGGGACCGAGAGAGTGTGTGACACACCCAAGGTCACCTGTGGGTTTCCATGACAGAGCGGGGAATTGAACCCTGCTCTCTAGAGTCACAGTCCAATGCTCAGTCCTAGATCACATCAGAGAGAGAGAGAGACATACATACACACACACACACACATCTAAAACACCTTGTGAATTACCTCTTGGCTATATCCAATGCTCCATCCGTATGTCACTACACTGTAATCATGCCCAACTGTGTTCTCTGTTTAGTATGGCAGCAGGGCTTACAATCTACAAGTCTTCTGGGAAGTGTTAATTTCTGGTTTATATTTTTCTAGCCACTGCAGCAGATGCAGAACGGGTACCTGGTGGGAAGCCCTGCCCTACCAACTCTCAGCCATGGCAAGCAGCCCTTTTTTCTGGCTTCAGATTAACTTGTGGAGGGACTCTGATCCACAGGTCATGGGTGCTCACTGCGGCCCACTGTCAAAGGAAATGGTAAGTATACCTCAGCAGAGATGGGGCAGAGAAGTAGATATGTTTACTGCATGTATACTCCAAGGCCGTTTCCGCACTAGAGTGTTATAGTGCTATGATTCCATCCTATGGAATCCTGGGGTTTGCAGTTTCGGGAGGGGCCGGCCGGCGGAAGCGACCTAAGAAAGACACTAGTGGTCCTTTACAATACACAATTGTAGCATTTTGTAGCATTTTAACTGCCATGGCAACATTCTGTGGTCTGGCGCCTGTAATTTGGGGAAACACTGGAGCTCTCTGACAGAGAATATACCTTACCTTGCGTGGAGAGCCTTGGAAACCGGGCCGTTCGCGCTTCCTCTCTCAGTGCAGCCTGGAAGGTCCCCGGCTGCGCTGCGAAAGGAAAAGGCAGGGCTCTTGCGTGACCAGGAAGCAGCTGCGGAGCCGAAGCAGCAGGGGTGCAAGAGCCTTCCTCTGGAGGCTTTTTGTACAAGCCCCGCACCCCAGCACCACAAAAGGGTAAGGTGTGAAAAGAGTCTTGTTTTCTTTGACATTTGGTGTTGTTTTTTTAAAACCAGGTTCTCTCTGTTGAATGTAAATAGTATAGTTTGAGAATTAAAAATGAATAGAATGCCTTTCTTTTTTACCCATCTACATTGACCATTGCCATTTTCACCCTAAACTGTTGTTGTGTTATCATTCCACTTTCAACATCCTGTGGAATTCTGAGGTTTGTCGTTTACTGAAACCAAAGAGCTCCCTGGCTGAGAAGTCTAAATGCCCCTCCCTAAACTGCAAACCCCAGAATTCCACAGGATGTTGAAAGTGGAATAACAGCACTAGAACAGTGTAGTCTGGAAATGGCCCATGCTTAATAAGTAAAACCTTTTCCAGTATTACTAGGGTGGGGAAAGTATAGATTATGGGTTTCATGCAACACCACCCCTCCCTTTTTGCAGATTTTGGTGTTCCCTCTCCGGATAACCCTGCAAGTTCTCCTTCCATTTAGACTTTTTCTTGGCCATTTTTTTGCTCCCCTTCCCATGCCAAAAGGTCCAAAATGCAGCAGATTTTCCTCCCCCCATCTCTAACCAAAATGGCTGGAAACTGGCTGAAAATGAAATGCAGAGTCAGGGTGTGGCTTGCTGTGAGTGCAGGGTGTGTATGCAAAGTAATCCCCCCTCCATTGTTATCCATCTCTGCATTACAGAGGAGATGAGGGCCCCTTTCACACTACACAATTATAGCCCTTGATTGGTTACTTTTAATCAGGGACCCATTCACACTACTGAATTATAGTGCTATTATTCCATTTCAACCATCACAGCTCCATCCTAAAGCATCCTGGGATTTGCAGTTGAGAGAGGGGTATTTACAATTCTCAGCCAGTGATTCACCAAACCATAATTCCCAGAATTCCATAGGATGCAGCCATAGTAAGTGCTACAATTGTGTTATATGACAGGGGCTGAGTAGTGGTTATCTACCTGCTGTGTGGCTGTTTGAGAAGAAGAGCCTGTCAGGAATAAGAGATGGCAACCCTAAGTCAACAACAGGAATGGCTTCAAAGTGGCCACACTAAAGCAGCCAGGAGGAATAAAATGGTAGTTTAATGAGACATGTCTGGAACATTACTTGATTTCACTACAACTCCCAGAATCTCACAGCTAGCATGGTTGCTGGAGTGAGCCTTCCTGTCTTAACTGTTTTGGCTGCTACATGTTGGTATATGCATGAATATTTGCGTATGGATGTGGAAGAGTTATTTAACAATCAAATGTAAATGCTAACCAATAGAGCTAATACGGTTGAATAATAAAATGTAGGAAACACAGTACAGATATTATTCTAGCTTGGGTCCTATGCATAATGAATATTGATCTGAATTAGATATCTGCACTGATAAAATAGACAGGACTAAGCTGACAAGTTGTAAAAATGCTCTTAGAGGTGATGGGCTGTCTCAGTTGCTATTGTACCACTAGAATAGCAACTTAGCAGTCTTTGCATTTTTGAAAAACAAACTCCATTTTTAATAAAGTGGGACTTTACTGTTGTAAACTCTTCTTTTGCACTTGATGCATTGAAATAAAAATACCCCCTCCCCCCAAAATGTTGGACAGAGTTTCAGTTCTTCTCACTGCCAGGTAGGGTTGTCAATGTTGTTATTATTTTTTCTGGGGCTACTCCTGTGCTTTTAAGAATGGCATTGTGTGTGTGTGTGTGTGTGTGTCAAGTCACTTGTAGACTTATGGCAACCCCATGAATTCCATAGGGTTTTCCTAGGTGAGGAATACTCAGAGATGGTTTCGCCTTCTTCTGAAATATAGCCTAGGGCACTGGCTAGTAATTGGTGGTCTCCCATCCAAGTACTAACCAGAGCTGACTCTGCATAGTTTCCAAGATCAGATGGGATCTGGTGCCGTTAGGGTATTTAGGACCTTTATGCAGATATTAAGATTTCATAGGTTTAAGCTTATCTTGTATAAATAAAAGCCTACTCAAATAAACAAATCTTCATGTCAGGAAAAGCTTCCGCTGCCAAATATCCCTGTGCTGATATGTTGCTGTTAAAAGCGCAAGAGTAAATCCTATTTAAAAAAGAAAAAAAGAAGAGCCTGCCGGTCATGCTTCCTGAATCTGAGCAGAGATTGATTCTGTGTATGTTTCTTCCTAGTCCTTTCCCTGTGCGTCTTGGAGAGCATGACCTCAAACGCTTGGACTGGTCTGAACAGCTGAAGCTGGCCTCAAAAGTCATTGTGCATCCTGGGTATGATCCTCAAACCAAGAACAATGACATCATGCTCGTCAAACTTCTGACTCCCGTCTGCTTGAATAACAAAGTCAAAATTCTCAGCTTGCCGACCACTTGCCCTGTCCCTGGGACCCAATGCCTTATTTCAGGATGGGGTACAACAACAAGCCCTGAAGGTATGTAGAGACATATGAAGCCATATTTCTTTATATATATATATATATATATTAAGATTAACAACAAATTACAAACATCTCAACAAATTACAATATTTACATTATCAATAACCTTAAATTCTTCACACAAACAATAGAAAGAAATATTCCCCGTTTCTCATTATCTCTTTCACTTCCTACTTTCTTTGACTCAGTTCTTTACATTACGTTACAATCATTCTCTTCTTATATTCAGTGTTTCTATATTTACCTTATGTATCGCTTTCCAGTAAGTTTTTGCCTCTTTACAAAGCCACCACATATGGTAAAATGAACCACTTTCCCCCTCACACTTCCAGCATTTTTTCTCTTTCATTTTATATACCGTATCTTACTCAGTTTTTCTGGATCTAAATACCAGCAGTATAACATTTTAATATGATTCTCCTTCAAGTTTTGAGCTAACGTAAATTTCCGTGTATCCTTCCAACTTTTTGTCCAATATTCTAGTTTAAGCCATATTTCAAGCATGCATGTCACGCATGATTTGATCCCAAGCTGGAGCCTCATCAGACAAGTAGGAAAGTCTTCTTTTTGTATTCAGTCCCTCAGTGACATTTAAAACAATATAAATGTTAAACCTGTAGGCTTCAGTTTAGGCTGGAAGCCTATTTCCCCCCAGGCTGGAAGCCTATTTCCCCCCAGTATTGCTAAAAGTGCAGTTTTGTTTCTATACTTGTTCAGTGTCTTACAAACAATTGCATGTCTTCAATATCACTTGATGAACAATTTTTAAAAAAGGATACATATGCTCATTTGAGTTTGGATGCAAACAGTACTTCCAGATAAGACTTTTATTGAGCAACTACCCTGCCATATATAAGTGTAACTGGGGGTTATAGCAGTGTAAGTAATTTTTTTACATTGCGAAAGGAGACATTTAGTACCTCCTTGTGCAATACTTGTACAATTAATGCTGGTGGTTATCATGTTCTGTTCCAGTACAATATTTTCTGTCTATTTCAGCCAAAAATGTCCCCAGAAAATTTCACAACAATATGTAAATATGATATTTAAACAACAGTATAAAATACAACTGACAATTTTTAAACAATATTGCTAAAACTATTTAAAACTAAAGAAACTAAAAGCCAGCATGGCCTTATCTTCAAAGTGAACAGGCAATCTGCAAAAGTCCAAATGAGAAGGGGAGCTGAGCTTGGAAAACTTACGTTTGGAGACAACAAAAAGGACATGCTGGCTGGAGAATTCTGGGAGTGTATAGTCCAGAAATGTAACTTTTCCAAGCTCTGAGCTGGAGTGATGCTCCTCCTTCCCCCACACTCCTGATAGTATTTCCCAGGCAGGTTGATGGGGCAGAGAACAAAACATGTCTTGTATACCAATTGAGAATGGGCTTCCTTTTCATCCAAGGTGAGGCCAGAATACTTGTCATGCATGGCCGAGTGGGGAATTCAACCCTGGTCTCCAGGGTCTAAGCTACACTTACATGTGTATATGTCACTAATCTCCCAATGCCTGAGATGCTACACCAGGGTTTTGTAGTTATGCATTGATTGTGCTACACAGCCTTTGTGTAGCAAAGTTGTGCAACTGAATGCACACCTGCATGTAGAACCAAAAGCCCATCTGTCTGCACATGTATATCTGCATCTGGAAAGGGATCACGTGCACAGCTCTATTTCTGTGACAAATGTAGGTGTTCTGTGTTGGCCAAAAATGTCCATGGAGGATCTTTGCATGCGTAAGATACCAACAGGACTTGGGCTTTTGTATTCTTTCACCACAGCTGTGGAGCCTTAGGAAAAAAAGAATTTCATCCTGAATCCCTTGCCAAATAATTTCACTGGATGACTCTAACTACTATAAGAGCAAGGGCCGGTTGTGAAATAACATTGTTCTCTTTTCTTTACTCGTTCTTTATTATTAGATTTTTTCCCCCTAAACTTTATGGGTTTTTTTTTTCCCTACACAGTAAATTTCCCAGATGTTCTGCACTGTGCAAACATCACCATTGTCAATCATGAGGTTTGCCGATCCATCTACCCCAGCTATATCAATGAGAACATGGTCTGTGCTGGCAGGATGGAGGGAGGCACAGATTCTTGCCAGGTGAGCTCAGTATCTTCTAAGGGTGTTATTGGGGACAGGTGGATGGCAGTGCAAAAGAAGTCTCTGGAATAAGGATAAAAAAAGGAATACATTCAGTCCATATCACCCTATGGAAATATCTGTTTTCATGGAATCATAGAATAACAGAGTTAGAAGAAACCGCAAAGGCCATCCAGTCCAGGCCCATTTTGCCAATGCAAGAATACATCATCAAAGCACTCCCAAAAGATGGCCATCCAGCCTCTGTTTAAAAACCTCCAGAGGAGACTCCACCACGTTCCAAGGCAATGTATCCCACTGTAGAACACAAGGAATTTTATACCTTTCCTTGTGACTGGCAACTAAACTGAGTGTATTTTGCCTAAGAATTTCATACATCTGCAAAGCTTACAATGAGTTTTGGAAAGGAAAAATGTACAAATAGCCATGAGTACATTTGAAAAATGTGTGTGACTAAAACTGCACAAAATGTAGATTAGTTAATGGAAAAATGAGTATGAAAATGTGTATTTTGTTATTCTTTAAAAAAAAATTTAAATACAAGCTATACATATACAATTCCATACTGTTATGTATGCATAATACTGTATGCATAACATACATTGTAGGTACAATATTGTATGTGTCTAATGTGTTTAGCTGCCTGATGATTCGTGAATCATAATAAAGGCAATCTGATCTGGAATCAAGAAGTACTGGAGAGATTCCAAGAAACACAACAAGAAAGAGGCTGATAAATTTTTCCATCTCCATTCTGCAGTCTTGTTGGTCCAGTAGTCTTTGGTCTTTTCAGGCCCATGAACACTATAATAACCCAAACATATATTTGAGGACATCTGTTGTTGTATGCCTTCAAGTTGTTTCTCACTTATAGTGACCCTAGGGCGAAGTTACCATGGGCTTTTCTGGGGCTGACAGTGTATGCCAAGCCAAGGTCACCCAGTATGTTTCCATGGATGAGTGGGGAATTGAACTCTGGTCTCCAGGGCCATAAGTCCAACACTCAAACCACTACATCATGCTGGCTCTCATTTGGAAATATACCAGTACGTCTTAATTTTTAAAACTGTGTTAGATTAAGTCCTGACTAGAATAGAACCATTGAATCAAATAAGATTTAACTACATGTGGACTCACCACCTAACAATTGATTCAATGAGTCTAACTTGATTTGAGACCAACCAACAGGATTCCAGCCATTGTTATGCTCGCCCCAGTTTTCAAAATTACGGGATCATGATAATACTACCCATTCTAGGTTCACCCTTGTTGTTCCTGACAAGAAATACGTGCTAGAAATTAATTATTATAAACTTTATAAATCAACTGGATAAATGAACATAGGTCATTTCCGCATTAGACTGTTATAGTGTTATTATCCCACTTTCAACATCCTATAGAATCCTGGGCTTTGCAGTTTAGGGAGGGGCTGGCTGGCAAACTGCAAACCCCAGAATTCAATAGGATGTTGAAAGTGGAATAATAGCACTATAACAGTCTAGTGTGGAAATGGCCTTAATTTAAAACAATGCTACTTAAAGCAGTGGTCTCTGCTTGTCTGTAAGCTGAACATTTCCAGGAAAGGAACAGCTGTAGCCAATGGGCATAAATATGGTAGGAGTCCTTGGCATGTTAGAAAAGAAAATTGCTGGTTCCCCACACCACATAGCCCGAGAAGCACTGATTTATTTCACAGATTAGCCTTCACGTGCAGGAGTGTATATTTAGACACTATCATTTTTAGAAAAGATTGAATGTGCCAGTTTTACTGTAAATGCCACAAGCATGCATGTTTTTGTAGAATTATAGAATCATAGGCTTGGAAGGGACCACAAATATTTGTAAGCCAATTTGAGTCCCTTCTTGGGAGAAAGGTAGGGTATTAAAATAAATAAAGAGCCACCTAATCTAACCCCCTGCTATGCAGTTTTGAGGAGTTCTTCTTAAAAGCACACTGAAACAAACTCTCACCCATCTTCCCTGGCCGAATTCAATAGGTACTGAATAGACCATGCTGTCATCCCACCATCCAGCTGTAAAAAGATGAAGGGCCATCAACAAACCCTGATTCAGGACCACAACTGTGGTTGAATGTACAGGATTGGAGCCAGACTTTTAAGAACTAGACCAGGGGCTCTTAAACTTTTCTTTACCAGGGACTCCCTTTAAATATCTTTTGTTGCCACGGACCACCAAGACTTAACTCGAGATGTAAAATCCTAATGTGCATCAAATATTTATTTAAAGTCGCTCATCAAAGGTCTTCAAATTTGGGAGCAAGTAGAAACAAGTAAATGCACATACCCCTATTGTAATATTTTTATTGGAACGATTATGTACAAATTTGTCTCCCTCCCTTCTTCCCTTCCTTTTTCTCTGTCTCTCTCTCTCTTTCTCTTTTAACTGTAAAAGCTCATAACATTTTCTTAAGGCTTTGCAGACCCCCTGTGAGGACATCATGGCTCTCAGGGGTCCACAGACCCCAGGTTAAGAACCACTAAACTAAACACTCAAAGTCTTCTGCCTAGATGTGGAATTCTGTCAGTTCTGCTTTTAAATCTCAACATTATGTTGAATTCATTAAGAAATTTGCAAACTTTGGAAAGTTATTACTTAACTTAGTTTCATTTTCTTTTTTTATCTCTAATCATTTTTGTTCTCTGATAGGGTGATTCAGGTGGACCTCTTGTCTGCAATGGGAAACTGCAAGGGATTGTATCCTGGGGGCCCCAGATATGCGCGCAGCCAAATAGACCAGGAGTCTATGTTAACGTCTGCAAATATGTGGAATGGATTCGAGAGACAATCAGAAATAACTGATCATTTGGCAGTCCTGAATGAACTGAAGGGAGGGCATAAACGTCTGTCATTCTTCCTACGCCCAGTTTGGTTTGGTTTGTTCTGTGATGCTTTTGCCATTTCCATGGTGCTCTGTAAAAATGTGAATAAAATTTGTGTTTGATTGCCAAGTCTCCTGTTGGCCTCCAAAAACATCCCAAAAGGTGATATGTTTTTCATTCTTCTTCTCTCACTTCAGCTCCTTCACAGAACTTACATTTTCCAGGACACCTTGCTGGGAATTATGACTATCCACATATATAATTCGACAGTCAGCACTTCATATTCACTAGAGTTAGGGGCTCAGGATCACCACAAAATATTTGGAAAAATCACAAATATCAAAATGTGTATGTGTACCTGTGGGAAGGGGGCCAAGACTGGTGGGCAGAAGAGGAACCCAGGGCCCCAACTAGATGAAGGAAAGGAGGGGGAAAGGGGGGTGTTGGCATGGTGGCCCTATACTTCCTTTCTCTTCCCTGTCTCTTTCCTTGAGTGTGTGTGGGGGGGGCATCAGGAGAGAGTTTGTGGTGCTGAGAAATTGGGCTGTGAGCTGTCCTTAGCTGGTCAGGCAGTGGCTGGTGGTGAAGGAGGAGGATCAGAGTTAGGTTTTTAAAGGGCTGAATGGCCTGATTAGGACTGATAAGAAGCAAAAATCTCATGGAAAAGAAGCACTTGAACTGGAGTGGAGTCAGGGATAGAAGAAACTTGTGAATATTCGAATCTGTGAAAGTCAAACCCACAAATATGGAGGGCCAACTGCATCTTAAGGTATACTATTAATAAAAAGTAAAGCACAATGAAAATGCAGGCTGGAAAACTGCTGGGTGACCTACACTTGCATAACTCTTGGTTATGTTGTTTATGTTTTCTTTTAGACAGGGCAAAATTCTCTAGGCCCTTGTGCTCTATCCAAAACAGCCCCCTTCATACAGCTACCAAACCATGGAGCAGGGTACTGCTGTAGTTTGCTGGGGGGCAGGGGAAGGATGCCTAGTTGATGAAGAACCATCTTGTGTGGTCTATGAGGGAAGGAGAAATGAAGACATGGGAGAGCACACTTGTTTCTCTTCCCCATGCAATTGAGATCTGCTGCTTTTTTGTAGTTGAGTCACCTCACCCTCTCCCTCCGCAGTTGGGACAGTAAATAGTGCCCCCTGCCCAAGGCTTAACAGTTTTCCAGGGACATGGAAGGGCAGAGAAATGTACAGACAGGAACATTATGCTCTTCTCACTTGACTATTTGAAAGACTTGGACAGAGCTTTAGAAAATACCTTTTAGATAGTAAGCCAATTTCCACATGTTACCTGATCCCATTATCCTCCGGTTGCAATTCTGGCAGCACCTTTGGCAGGAAGGAAGTGCAATGGGAATGCTCCCCTCCACACCCAACCAGCTAAAGGGAGCATGAGTGACATCAGTCTGTTTTCTGTAGTACAACTGGGCTCTTTCCAATGCTGTGCTGGGGCAGTGCCTCCCTCCTGCTTCCTTCCCTTCCACATGGCCAGGAAGGACAGCACTGTCACACACTCAGAGGTCATAATTTACCCCACAATCATGCCAGCTGGTGATGGGAGAAGGGCAGGACTGCGACAGCATTGTGCAGAAGCATCATTGTGGTCCTGCTCCTCTGGAGTTTCCACACCAGGACACAGTTGTCGTGTGGAAAGGGCCTAAATCTAAGAATTTCCCTTGCCAGCAGTCAAAGGCTTTCCGGGAACCTACTCCCAACTCCCAAGCAATTTAAGGCTTTTAAGGAAATAGAAAACGCTATCCCTTGTCACACCCCATGTTCTGCCAGGACCAAACATCTTGTCAAGCCTTCTATAGACATGGTGACAAGAGTGATGACTCTTGGTGTACTTTGTGTTGTGTGGCTCTTCTGAGGCACAGTAAATCATCAAACATGCATTAACTGTTCCTGGTTGGAACACCCTGAATGACAGCCGGTATGCCTGAGATCATCCATAGCCATGGATAAACAATCGCTCCCCTTCTGGCTTAAGAAGAAAAGGGAGTGACTATTAGGAATGAATCATGTACAAATCCATTGGCATACTATTTTTCAACATGAAGGCATTTGAACTTTAGCACCAAACTGGTTTTCATGAACACCAGGGCTAATCCTCCCATTTCTCCTGTGGATTGGGATTCTCTTGGTAAGTTTTGCCTGTCCCTTTCCTTTGGATGTCTAAAGTGTATTACTAGATGATCAACAGAAGGAAAGTTTAGGCCATTTCTGCACCTTACCTTGCTCTGTCATCATCTAGGCATCATCATGGCAGTGCTTTTGCTGGGATAGGAGTGTGTACCCAATGCTCCCCTCAGCACACAACCGGCTGCCTGTGGAAGGGAGCACGAGGGACATGCCCCTTCCTTCTGCACTGAAGCTGGGCATCTTTCCATGCTTCAGTGGGGACGGAAGTGCATGATCATGCTTTTGACCCTTCTGCATGGTTGGCTGGAACAGAAGTCTAATGTAATTGGGGGTCAGTGACAGAGTTTTCCATCAGTGAAATAACCTGTGATCACATTGACTGGCTACACAGGAAGGGCGGGACTGTGATAGCATCATGCAGAAGCATTGTCGCGGTTCTGCTCCTCTTGCGGCTCCATGCTGGGACACCACCGTCCTGTGGAAAGGGTCTTAATCTGGGGGCAGAATTCTCATTTGGGAGGATAATTCCTCCTCCCACCTCTCGTAGTTATACCCTTGCCTAACTTGCTCTCCTGCATTTACCCACCACTTGATCAATATTATTTATTTAATTATTAAATTTATATCCCCCTTTCTCTTGGGATAGGACTCAAGGTGGCTTACAATAACATATTAAAAGGTTCAATTAAAATCTTATTTTACAAAATTTAAAAAGGAATTAAGCAACAATATTACTTTTTTAAAAATAGTTAAAAATAGTTAAAACCACATTTAAACTGTAGGGGTCAGGAGTCAAGCCTGCCCCCACATCTGGTAATCATTACTTATGCTTTTTATGTGAGGATTGGATAATAGAAGCCTTATCACACCACTCCAGTATTATTTGAATTTGAATCCCACTCCAGTCATTCTCGCGAGGGTAGCTGATTGTTGATGCTGTCTATCACACCCTTGCTTCATTAGTGCTTTAATAGCAGCATTATTTTCATTCATATTAAGGCATCATTACTGACTCCTGTACCCCATCCCTCACTTCATGATTGGTTCCTGTAGCTGTAATAGTGCCCTAGTGTTATGACGTCGTGATGCTACATTATAACAGTGTGATATTTCTTTGGGAATCCATGAGGGAGGGATTATCTGGCCACACTCACACCATACTAACTAATCGTTCATGGACGGAAGAAAGCACTAGGACACATCCACACTCGGATTGGTTACTGAATTGTTGCATGAAAGGGGGTCAAATTATTTCCTCTGTGAAAAATAAAGACATTTTCAATGACTCTGCAATGCAAGAGCAACAACATTGTGCGATAAGGCTAAAGCAAAAGAGGGACTAAGGCATCACTATGATGTATAACACCATGGTGCAATAAAGGTCTAAAGTTATGAGCTTTTCTACTCAATCCACACCTATGACACCATACTACAAGCTCAATCCAATGTTGTGAGTTTGGACCAGCGACAGCAACAGTCCAAATAAAAATGAGTCCTTGACTTGGTGGAGGATGTTATTGGGGTAAACATGCACATTTTAGCAATGGAGGAGGAGGAAGAGGAAGAGGTTGCAGATGTTTTAGGCACTAGATGTTTTTAAGTGACCCTTCCCCAATCACAAATCCACCCAGACATGCTAGAATACAAATCTAATCACTCCTATCACAAAGGTAGAAGATATAAGCAACTTCTGATGTTCCCAAGACAACCAAATACAAAGAATAGAATGGAGTTTCGGCTGGTTGAGCTTGTTATGCAAGGGTGAAAATTCAAGACTTGCTGCTTACCTCTTCTACATAACAATTAATTATATAGGCACTCTATCTCCCTTTGTATCTTGTCAAGATCTGTTACAGCACTTGGTGCCTTCCAGGTATTTTTGGGCTACAGCTCCCGTCAGCCTCAGCCATCACAACAACTACTAGAAAGTATAGGAAGTGTGCTCCAAAACGTATGGTTTGCACCAGGGGGTTCACATCTGCTTTTCAGCTCAAAATGGGCCCATGCACCCTTGCAGTCTGTATTTTTTTCTCCTTTGGGCTCTAGAGAGATTTTGTGTGGATTCTACACTTCAGAGGGCTACCAGCCTTTGACATGAAGCATCATCCACAGTAATAAGCAAAGTGATCATGTTGCATCTTATCCACAGCTTGGAAAATGTCTTTCTTTCTTTTTTTCAAACACCACAGGACTGAGGGACCTCCATGTTTACTATGTTAGCTGATGCATTTCAGAAATTGAAGTCCAAAAACATTTTCTCCTATCTGTCACACCATGCGTCCAGGGCAATGATCAGTGTGTACAGCTCATCCGTTGCTTCTGTTAAGTTCTGGCTCAAGCCCTCTCCACCAAGAGAACTAGAGATTCCAGTGAAGAAGTCTGTGACCTCTTCCACTTTGGTTGAAAGAAGCATAAGTTCTCGCAATATAGTTCCTGAGGTTTTACTAGTTGTTGTCATCTCCACATTCACTTATCCCATTCTTTTTAGGAGATACATGCTGCAGTTTCTTGGATCTGCATGAGGGGTTTTCCAAAGTTGGTTTAAAAAAAAAAAACAGTCATGGCCATTTCCGCACTACACGGTTATAACCTATTATTCCACATTCAATATCCTGTGGAATTCTTGGGTGGTAGTTTACTGAGGCTCAAGAGGTCTCTGGCTGAGAATTTTAAACCACTCCCTAAACTGCAAACCTCAGGATTCCATAGGATGTTGAAAGTGGAATAATAGCACTATAACAGGCTAGTGCAAAAATGGCCCATGGTGTGCCAAGGTGAGTTGAAGGACAATCTTTCTTCTGATTATTATTATATTACTACTACTACTACTATTAGAAACAGTGTTATAATTCAACAGTGCATTTCACTGAGCCACTCTACCATTGTACTTTTTAAAAAAAAAATACCAGAAAGAAAGGAAAAGAAGAGGAGGGAACATATTCTTCTGCTATGTCTTGAAATTAAAAGGAAGCCTACTGGAGGCTTGGAATAAAAGGTTGCAGCTGGTTTCAGGAATTGCCAGGACAACAGACATTGCTTGGATATGCTGAAAAATCCCCACAACTATGGACAAAAAACGAAAGAACAACAACAATGCCACAGCCTCCAGACACATTTGCCTCTTTCTGGAAGAGCCTTGAGGAGCAGTAGTGTTTATTTAAGTTAACCAACACAATAAATTGAGAGAAACTGCAAAAGAGAAGTTCCCACACTATCCTTGCGTCTAGAATCCTTTGCCTTCTGCCTTTACAGCTGGTCCAAGGAGGCATCTCATGCATTGTTCTGAAGGTGTGTAACTTGAGGGCATCGCAGGAAGTTCAGCAGCAACTCAGGGTGAGCGGCAGTACCAACTCCTACCATTAAATGACAGCTGAAGAGCAAGATTTACAATTTACTTTTTACAGTTTAGTAGAAGTCATATACTTGTTGCCTGTTGACTTATGGCAACCCCATGAATTTCAAAGCGTCTTCTTAAGCGAGGAATACTCAGAAGTGGTTTTGTCCGTTCCTTCCTCTGAAATATAGCCTACAGCACCTGGAACTCTTTGGCAATCTCCTACCCAACTACTAACCAGGTCTGACCCTGCTTAGCTTTCAAGATAAACAGATGCATTCCCTTCATGGTTTAGGCGCCTTAAAAGCACTGTAGTATCCTTTGCCTAAGAAAACCACACGAAATTCACGGGGGTACCATAAGACAACAGGAGAAGACATATGCCCCCTCCCATCTTCGTCCAGCTGCAGGGAGGGCAAGTTGCAATAAAGACTCAAACCACCAGGTGGTAGCAGTAGGATTTCTAGGTTACCTTTTGGTTTCTGCTTGCCCTGTCAACAGGAATGACTACAGCACAACAGAGCAGTGCAGTGGTTTTAACTCAGGAGAAAAGCTGTCCTTTTAGTGATTTCCCACTAGTAGTGATTCAGCATAGAATCTTCTTAGGCAGCTCAGCAATTTCCTATTAATAGTAACAAAATTCAACTCACTTAAGGAAGGAGAAAAAGGATGAAGCAATGTGGGAAAGGAGAGAGGGCTTTCTCGCATGATAATTCTGTCCCCCCCCATGATTTTTTTCTTCAATTAAATCTGTTTTACAGTGATCAGTGATTCAACCTTTGTGTCCTTCAGTTCCTGTCTTGCTACAACCAACACCCTTCCCCAGACCTTCTCACAGCAAAAACCTATTTGTGCCTATTCAGTATTTCAAAGAGGGGCTTTAGCGGTAAATTTGGAAGCAGAGGTATAAATTGTCTAAATGTATGAATTTGGAAGCCATGGCAATCCCCCAAGACATACCCCCAGCTCAAGTCCAAAAATGTGGGCAGTGGAATTGGTCTAGAACGATGCTGGTAATCTGGTGGCTTGCAGAGCAAACATCGCCACTGGAGTACATAGTACTTTAGAGCAGGGCTTTCCAAATGGTGTGCCGTGACACATTAGTGTGTTGCCTGAAGTGTGTCAGTGTGTCACCTACAATCTTGGAAATGTATGTTGTTATTTATAAATCATATATTTTTAATTTTTTTTAAAGGTTTTCATGAGATATGTTGTGTCCCCATACATTTTATTACAATTTATGTATGTATCTATATCTCATATAAGGGGTTAGTTTAACCGCTGGTTTGCTATTCAAACTGAATTTCTGTGGCCATTTCCACACGAGTCTGTTATAGTGCAATGATTCCACTTTCAACCTCCTATGGAATCCTGGGGTTTGCAGTTTCGGAACTGCAACTGCAAACCCCAGGATTCCATAGGAGATTGAAAGTGGAATTATCGCGCTATAACAGACTCATGTGGAAATGGCCTGTGTCGTGAAATTATGCATGTCTAAAAAAGTGTGTCACCAACATTAAAAGTTTGGAAGCTCTGCTTCAGAGTATGCTTTCCCCAAACCCAGAGGACTTCTGTCTCCAGAAGCCTCTGACAGAAGTCATGATGGGTCTCTTAAAAGGTGCAAGAGGTTAGCAAAAACATCAATGTTTGAAAAAAAAGAAAAAGGAAATGGTCACGTTTTTTAGCTGTCAACATTGCACAGGGGCAGTCCTGGTTAATCTTTTGTCATTCCACTTTTTCAGCTGCTTTTAAAATGTGTCACTTTCTCCCCTTCCCGTTTTCCCCTTGTATTTCAGTTGGTGTACAGGCACCCCCTCTTTATCTGAAGGGTTAGGGACTGCACATGGTCAGAAAGTGGAATTGGTTGAAAAGTGGAAGCCAGGTCATTTCTGTACTAGACTGTTATAGTGCGATTATTCCATTTTCACATCCTGTGGAGTCCTGGGGTTTGCAGTTTAGGGAGGGGCCGCAAAAACCCCTCTCTAAACTGCAAACCCCAGGATTCCATAGGATGTTGAAAGTGGAATAATAGCACTATAACAGGCTAGTGTAGAAATGGCCCCAGTCTTTTGTCAGTTCCTCTCTTCTTGCTTTCTCCCTGCAGGGAACATGAACAAATTACAGAGGCTCGTCAAGTGAATTGGCCTGATATGATTCAGCCCCAGAAAGTAGGAGACCACTTTAAGAAGAAGAAAAAAAGCACCAGATAAAGAGATTGAAATTGCTTGTAGCTTCCAAAAAGTTCAAGCAGTTCTTAGGAGAAAAAAACCCTCAAGCCTCTTTAGCAGAGAAGGGAAGGTCAGTAGAAAAGAGACAACGTACTCATTTAATCATTAACAAGCTTAAAATTAATTGCATTCACTTTTCAAAGGGTGAATCACCCATTATATTTCTGTTAAAACTGTTTCTGAAGTTTAAGGCCATTTCCACACTACACTATTATAGTGCTATTATTCCACTTTCAACACCCTGTGGAATTCTGGGGTTTGTAGTTCACTGAGGCCAAAGAGCTCTCTGGCTGAGAATTCTAAAGGCCCCTCCCTGAACTGCAAACCCAATGATTCCATAAGATGTTGAAAGTGGAATGATAGCACTATAAAACATAGTGTGGAAGTGGCCTAAGTTAAAAGCCTGTCCCCAAACCATAAAGGAACGGAGCTGAAAAAATTCTTCTGTGATTTTTCTCCCCAACTTCCTGTGAAAACCAGTTGCATGAATTTTTGGGAAACTCTTGTTTCCCATCCCATCCTACTGAACTCCCCCCTTTTTTTGCCTTCCCTTTCTCCCTCCTTTATAATAAAATGTTTACTCCATTTTCCCATGTGGATCCCAGCACAAACTCCTACATTGAGCTTAAAAATTTAGTTGTCTGGGACAGATGAGAGTCCACGATGAGGTGCTCACTGGACCATGCTAGAGGACTAACCAGACACTTAAAAAGGCACACGCTTTCCAAATTGCCCTTACTAAATGTTGGTGTAAAATCTTTTAAATTTGAAATTAATTGATCTACAGTATCCTGAACAAAAGCAGGCAAAAGATTTCTATGCTCATTTACATTTGAAGTGGTTTGAATGTTGTGACCTAAACATTGCAATTTCCCATTGTACAAAACACTGTAATCAAAGGACTAAAAATTTTATTAAAAGGCAAAAAATCATTTTCAAAACTAGGAGAATTAGGGTTTGAACCAATTAGAGTAAGAACCAACAAGGAAATATGAAATGTATTGGATTTCCATTTCCGCACTACACTGTTATAGCGCTATTATTCCACTTTCAACATCCTATGGAATCCTGATATTTGCAGTTTAGGGAGAATTAAGAATTCTCAGCCAGAGAGCTCTTTGGCCTCAGTAAACTACAAACCCCAGAATTCCACAGGAGGTTGAAAGTGGAATAATAGCACTGTAATAGTGTTGGGTGAAAATGGCCTCTATCTGTCTCTCCTTTATCTCGTTAATAACTTAATTAATAACTTAATTCTGTTATTAAATTAATGATGTAATTTTAATGTAAGTATATCAAATTAAAAATAAGTATTATAACATTCCCTATTTAGATTAGAAATTCTGTAATTTAAGTGTAACTTAGCTGATTTTAATTAGTTAGTTCTTATCAATTCCTGTTAAAGTAACATCCTAGAAAACATCTACTTTGTTAACTGAGCCATACTTCTAAATGTCCTGTGGAAGTAGACCAAAGAATCACACTGGAGGACCTAGAAATTCCTAGAAAGAACTTATCTTTTTTTTTTCCATGACAGGGGCAAATGGAATAAGAATTTTTTAAATAAATAAAATAAAATAACCTGCAAATAATCTGATCTGCACATGCTGAACTCATGAAAGAAAGTGCCAACTGTACACAAAGGAAATACAGAATTTGATTTGAAAATTACCCAGAGATATACCAGATCAAATCCATAGGGACTCCAAGGCAGTTATCTACCGCCCAATACACAAATCAGGCAACTCATCATCTTGGAAACTGTCACCATTGTGGTACTGTCTGGACATATTGGCCAGAATTATTTTGGTGACTTAGGGCCTTTCTGCACTACACTGTTATAGTGCTATTATTTCACTTTCCCCATCCTGTGGAATTTTGGGGTTTGTAGTAAGGCCAAAGAGCTCTCTGGCTGAGATTTCTAAAGGCCTCTCCCTAAACTGCAAACCCCAGGATTCCATAGGATGTTGAAAGTGGAATAATAGCACTATAACTGTATAGTGCAGAAAGGCCCTTTCTCATGTAAGTTTCTTTCTATGAGTGGTGGTATTTTTGACCCTGGTACAATGTGCCTTGACCCTTGTGCAATGGATGCAATTCCATTCATGGTCGCATAAATGGAGTTCCACAAGTGTAAGCATTTCACATGGGTCAAAATCCTGTGGTTAGTCTTGGCTAGAGTGCAGCCATTAAATCAGTTGGATTTACCTATGTGTTCACTCACCATTCAACAATTAATTCAATGGATCTATTCTAGCTGGGGCTAACCAATATAATTTCTGAGCATTCTTGGATGGTGAATAACTAGTCATCAGTGACTTCCATATATCACTATAAGGAGCCACGCTGGCAGTTTTACAATTGCTTGCACAATGTCAGTATTCAGCACAAGGGTGACGAAGAACAATCTCACGAGTATAGATTTACACTCCACCAACATGATGTTGGATCTTAGCCAAGGACTTGATTTTCTGACAATATGCCTCCATAACTCCAAGCTATTTGAGGGATACGCCAGAATTCTTAAGAAAAACACAGCCTGTCGACTTCTAGAAAATACCATCCTAGCCATTGTGGATACAGAAGCACTCTGTACCAACATTCCACACAAGCGTGGACTACAGGCCATTAAAACACTGCTGTAATTTATTAAATATGATACATTAGTGTTTTAAGACATGGTAATTAAAACAGAGTTGGGAAAGTTACTTCTTTAATTATATCACTCATTACAAAGTGCATTCTTCTGCAACTTATTACCATGCATGTTGCAAGTTTATAGTATTTGCTGCATTTTTTTTTACTTTTTTCATTATTCTTTTGTAAAAACAAACAAACAAATGAACCTTTTAGATCCATGAACATAGAGAGAGAATACCATTCTGGATGGGGCTACAGCACACTTAGACCAAGATGTTAGACCAGTTAGTTAAGTATACATGAGCCGCACTTCACTGTTATAGTGCTATTATTCCACTTTCAACATCCTGTGGACTTCTGGGGTTTGTAGTTTACTGAGGCCCAAGAGCTCTCTGGTTGAGAATTCCAAATGCCCCTCCCTAAACTGCAAGCCCCAGGATTCTGTAGGATGTTGAAAGTGGAATAATAGCACTATAACACTGTAGGGCAAAAATGGCCTTAGTGTATCAAGTAATAACAACAATATCTCCTGTACCTCCCATGCTGACTCACTGGGCAGCAACTACTGTGAGCAATGGTGGCATGTTCTTCTGTCAATTGGGTCACATAAGACTGATGTTTCCACCCCTTGCCACTGGCAATTGCCAGTGCAACAATCAGAAGCAGGATCCCAGAATTTCTTCTTGCACCAGAAATCATTGGCAGGAGGAGGTAGAAATATCTGTGGGTTGCCTCCTGATTGACAGAGAACAGATTGGTTGGAAAGGACTGGGGGTCTTTTATAGTTCCAACGTATTCCCTTCACACTGTTGCCACTATTATTAATACAAGGGGATTGTGAATATGAATCAGCATAGATACATAACTCTAGATTATGTATTTGTAACTAGGTTTGTGAATTCCAGACCTAGTTACTAAACCCTTTGCACTCACTCACAATGAGAAGACAGATGCTACATTTCACTTAACAAGACTTGTTATATTGGGGTTAATTCTGAAACCTGTATTTTGCATTCTGACACTACACTTTTCAAATGGTTTCTATACTTACTTTTAAGTTAAAAGAGAGCATAGAATGATTTTTCACATCATACATCATACAAAAGGCATCAATACTTTCATAGTCCTCTTTAATAGTTCCAGAAAATCTGCTTGTTAAGTCAGTCCAGAAATTTGGAAAAGACTTTGCCTTGAACTGTAATTTCAGAGCACCATCCATGCCTATTTATATGACCTTGTCTTCCTCTGTTGCTATCAGCCCCTCCAGTTTATAGACATTAACTGAAAATGGATCTCTAATCCAGTTTCTGCTTGCATCAGGAACTGGAAAACCATGAAAACTATGTGGAAATCATTCAATTGTGTGACAAGGATATGTCCTCCTCAGACAACATTTCATCAGTGGAACAAAAATATTTGTGAGGTTTGGAAATGTCTAAAAGTTTTGGTTTGATAGCAATGATGCTACAATCCCAAATTTTTCAACTTTGCTTCAATCTTATTTTCAACTTGAAAAACTGTTTCTTTTTCTCCAAGAAGATTTAAGTTGAGCATATTTAAAATGTGTGAAGATATCTGGCAGATATGCTAATTTTACTAACCAGAAAAAATCTGTCAAATGATCACTGAAATGAAGTTGCTGCTCCATGAGGAATAATCTTATTCTGCCTCTCAATTCCCCAAAATGAGACAAAACATTATCTCAACAAATTTAGAAACAAACTTTGCAGTGTAGCAAAAGTTTGTGGTGTTCACTACCAATATCTTTGTAACGCTGCTCAGAAAGTCTTGAATGCAGGGATTTGCTCTTTATAAAAAATTGCAATTTTGATTGATTCAAGATCTGTCTTAGATTTTTGGGGTTTGTTTTTTTTTTTTTGTATTGTCTTGGCAATTCTGGCTTCCCTATGTATACAGCAATGGCATGAAGTCAGCAGTGGTAAAATTTCCTTAATCTGTGCTGCAAGGCCAGTAAGCTTTCCAGACATTGTTTTGTGCCCTGGTTTGTGTTAATTCCAATGCATTTCAACTATCCATGTCATGAGATGTTATAAATTCATTTAAGCTATTAAATACTTCTGCAGGTATAGTGTTTACCAATGAGGAGATGAACAATAAGTCTTCAAAAATATTTCTCGTGCATTCATATCTCATGTAGCACAATATGTTTGCTTTGTTTTTTTATGTCTGTCTTGTTGAAGAGCAAAATAGAGGAACGCATGGATTCTTTCTAATAACTGTTCCTTGATATCGACTGACAAACCATCAATTTTCTTCTTAACTATGTCTTTTGACAAAGGTATTAAGGAATGATCTTTGCAGCTTTCTCTTCAGCCAATGCAGAAATCATGTAATTTTTGCAACAGATAATATAAATTCTTCAGCTATTGTGTGCAGTTTTCTAGTTTTTGCTACTAGCTGAGAAACTTCAAATGAAGCCTTCACTGCATTTTCATCGTTTCAACCAGTCATCTTTTTTACCATTTTCTTACTTTCCCAAAGCTCCTGCTCCTTACTTTTGAAAAAAAAAAAATCATTACTCTCTGTGGCATGTTCTTTATGTTTAGTTTTGAGATATCTTTTGACAGTTTCATGGCATTGATGGACAATACACTGCGTATTATCTTCTAGGTCTGAATGCATGAAGCCAATTGACAGATATTCCTTTGCTATAATGGCAGCACTTTTTAAGATGACTGGAAGATGCTTCATTTTACTTTGAACAGGATACACCCTCATTAACATCTTCAGTATTTTTACATTGCAAGGATGCATCCTGAGGCTCAGCCAAAATGTATTGTTACAGAATTTGCCAAGATAACCAAATGCTATTATTCACAACCCTCCACCTACAGTTCTGTATGTGGTTTCCTTGCTCTTTGCATGTTTATCTTTTCCTGTTGTGATTTGGGAATCTGTGTTCTTTCACACTTGTGTTTTTACAGGTGATCTAGGAGTTCAGTCATAGTGTGTCCCGCCAAACTGGCAAGCGGGCAGGAGAATACATCAATTGATTGCAAAACCTGCAATGCATTTTCACTTAACATTAGGAGTTATAAATAACAACCCTGTAGTTATCATCTGACAACTCCCAAGTATCTGTTCAGAAATAGTCCCTACTGAGTTCATTCTCAAGTACATCTGCAGAGGAATAAGCCTTACTTTGGCAAACTGGCTCCTATTAAATAAAGCTAAGTAGGCTTAAGTTCTCTTGGTACCAGTGGGAACAGTAGTGAATACCTTAAGTCCCACTGATTTCAATAGGCGTAAGCCTAGAATCTGAATCCACTTTTGCCAGATCAGAACCTTCATGTATAGGATGCAAAATATGCACTGTCCTTCTGTTTTTGTTGTCAGTCCGGGAGGCACCAAGCACTTGTAAGTTTACCATACTGAGCTGAAGGAATACATTTGGCTTGGTAGGCAAGCTTAGCAGTAGCATATTCCACAGACGGGTTTCTCCCAGGATACTAGCAGGGTCCACTGGCATCAATGTGTCAATTTCACAGAGTTTTAAGCTGCTGTTTTTAATTTCCCACAATGTCCTGCATGTTGTGATGCTGTAACAGTGGCACTATGGGAAATTTGAAACATCAACTAAGAGCTGCCCACTGCAGCTACCATTGACACCCACTGACATGGGGATTCAGCCACAGAGGGTTTGGTGTGTAGCACATGATACTTTCCTAAGGGCCCAGTCATCATTAGTAGGTCACAAAGCAGACAGACCTGATATATAAAGATACTAACATAATCATTGATTATCTGGGACACAAATACAGAATTCAACATGCTTCTCAAACACCTACAATCATTTTGCTGGAACTCCTTATCAAATGGTTGCGTTTATCACACCCATATTCACACACCCACAACGACACACCATAAACTCCCAGATCCTCAGATGTCTCCATTATCATGCAGGATCAGTCACACAGAATCCATTCTAATATTGAAAAGATCATGTAAGGGAAATGTTCTTGTAGGCAAATCTTTTGTTTCAATCTGGGAAAACACCAGTGTGGCCAAGTGCTCCAGAACATTGATGGGCGAACATCTGGGCTGATTGATTGCCATATACATGGGTTGTGTTGTGTCAGAATGTGGACTACAAGGGCAGCTGGAGGGCAGTCACATGTTACTTTGTGTGGATCCAGCCCTCCTCTATAGAGAATATGTATGAGGGCACAAGTTATAGGGTAGTTACATGGGAGTTTGGGACAAAGGAAAGTCACAAATGGAGACCACACCTTACCGTTGGTAAAGATCTCTCTCTCTTTCTCTCTTTCTAATTACAGATTACACTCTGATTGGGAACCCTCAGTGAGGGCTGGATGTTGTTTGTGTCATCTTCACATCCATCACTCTGTAATGTTTTGCAACACATATTTATTGAAATATTCAGATTCTATTCAGTGCAAGTTTCCGACAAATGTGAAGTCACTGATAACTGGGCAGGACCTGTTTTAGAGTCAAACCTTTCAGTTGACTCAGAAAGTCCTATTTCATCAACAATAAATTACCACAGAGACAGAGATGGGCTGAAACACCGCTAAATTAAAATAATACCAAAGATAGGTAGCCATGCCTCCTGTTTTGCAGTCCTCTGTTGTAAGGTATCATCTTTCTGAAAGACGCTCCACCCCAAACCTAGTTTTAGGAAAAGACCGATCTGAGATAGGATAGGTGGGGCTGGTGGGATTCCTACTTCTAAGTATTCAGTAGTGATAACAAGGGACTTGTAGATACTGGTCTTCCCGAGTGGATGGATTTTTTGAGGTTAATTATTTCTTCCCCAAAACTTGAAAAAGCACTCTTGAAAAGTTCTTTGTTATAGGACTCATTACAAAACTAAAAAAAAATTATTATAATTAATGTTAGAGAAAAAGAGAAAGAGGGATTAATTATTTTATTCCCTACAGTATTTTTCTGTTACTTTCCCATTACTTCGGAGAGAGGAACATAGGATGGGTAAGAGAATAGTATAAAAACTTGAAAATATATCTGCTCAAAATGCTTCTAAAATATCCTTTTAAAAAGTCACTGAAAGTAATAAGAAATTGCTAACTTGATATGCCAGATCTATAATAACAAAAGTTAATGCATGCATATCTATGGCAGCCATAACTCTTTGGGACATTGCAGTAGATGTCTCAAAATCTGACAGTGTTTTTGTTGTTGTTGTTGTCTAAGTTACTTCGACAGACTTCAAGTCAAAATTACAAACAGAGGCATATTTAAAAAAGGAGCAAGCTATAACTTATCAGGAAATCATGGCAGCTACCTCAGCTGCCTTGGTATTTATCCAAGTTCCAGTGGGCGGTTTCAAGTCTAAATTCCAAATGGGAATTTAATTCTAGAATCAAAAGGCAGGTGGTACGAAGGGCTTCAGGACACCAGGAGAACTTGCCAGCTGTGTACAGATCAGCTTCTTGGAGACATGAGGAGTTATTTTACACTAAAGGTAGCTAGTCCTTAGTAATATGAGTAGTATAGTGTCCCAGCCTGACAGTCCAGGAGATAAGAGGACATCAGATCACCTGTTTTCTTTAGAAATGGACTTGCACATCCATAACAAGGCTTTATTTGCATAGTTCTTGGCTACTTAACCTCAAGGCTAATGCCCTGCTCCACTTTCAGTCCAGCGAGTACATGTAAGCTTTTCCAGCTAAATATACTGCCAACCTATGGGGTGAGTCTGAGGGACTCCAGGGATCCAGTCTATTAGTGTGCTTTCTTTTCCTTCATTGCTCAGACCAACTGCAACTTCATTGTCTGAAAAACAAAACATATGCATATGTAAGACACATTTACCTGTGTGCCTGTCATTAACAGGATGCTGCCCTAAATTGGGACATGGTGGAAAGTCTGAACTCTTTGCACTGGGGCAGAAGTCTTGAATAAGGTAGTGGGCTGAAGACCAAACTAGAATAGGGACACTCTAAATTGGCTTGAAGAAGCATGAGCTCCCACAGTTTGCTGGATTTTGCTGGCTGTTGTCCCTTTGGCTCTACTCATCTTGTGTTTACTCATCTTTTACATTTTTAATGAACCTTTTTGTTGCATGGTATAGCAATTTCTTGGATCTGCACTAGGGTTCTCAAAGGTGCCATTTGCTGAGCTTGATTTGAAAGGCATTTTTATTCTTCTTTGAAATTTTTTTAAAAGATTTTCTTAGAGACATTGTGTTACAATGCAAAACTGCCATTTCATTAATGCACTGATGCACTGTAACTCTAATATTATTATTTTTTTAAGTAGAGAAAGGAGAAGAGCAGAAGACGAAGAGGACTGAAGAAGGATCCCACAACTATTGATGCACAGATGGGACATTTTTGGGACATTTTTGTTCTGATACAACTTGGGTGTTTTTGGTTTTTTAATTTAAAGGGGAAGTAAAATGTTGCAGCAGGTGCTAGGAATTTCCAGAAAACAGTCCGGGACGACAAAAATGTCACTTGAATATTTTAAAAAACCTAAAAACTACAACAACAAATACTGTAGCCTCCAACAACCACCTAACACATTTGTCCCACCTGGAAGAGTCCACAGGAGATCTATTGTTGGTTTGCTGACATCTTTAGTTATTTTTAAAGCAGATGCAGAGCAGGATGGAGTATTGGATAGGGGTTAAGAGGCAGAAAGGGAGTTTTTTTCAAAATACAATGGTGGGGATATGTGCCCTTCCACAAATTCCATCAGCCCCAGCCAATATAGCTAATGAAGGATGAATAGAAAATGAGCAGAGCTGCAGTCTCAAAACATCTGGAGAGGCTGGCATGCTGCCCATACCTGTTTTAGTTCTCCCCCTCGCCATTCTTCTGTTCTAGCTTAAAACTGCTATTTGACCTATAATTTTCTCTAATAGTAGCTGAGGGACAGAGACATTTACATTGAGAAAACTTCATAGATTTCCAGGTCTTGCAATCGTCAATATGCAAGTATATGCATGTGTGGATGGGTGAGTGTACGCACACCCACACACATACATATAAAGAAGATCAGTTTATGTCTATTGCTTGGCTGATTGATTAGGAAATTGATATATACAGCTTGCAGTACAGGCTTGAGTTAATAATTTCCTCTCTTTGCAGGTCAAGTCTTTAGCTAAGAGTACATGGAAATCTCTCTCATTCCCCAACGGAGGGCTTGGATGAGATATGAACCCAGCACCTTTTGTACCTCAAGTGGGTGTGATGACCTTAGAACAAGAATGCAAGAGGCAGTGAGGCTGTTCCAGAGCAACTGGTATTAGATTGTGCTGAAATGTGAATACTTCTATGTGTGTGAGGTTCTGAGATCTCAGGGCCTGGCCCCTCTTTTCCAGTCCTCAGGGCATGGGTAAGGAATGTCAGCATGAGAGCACTGCTTTGAAAGGTGTGTGTGTAGATACAAAGTTGGCCCTTCATATTTGCCAAGTTTAGGGGCACAGGACCCTTGCAAAAGTGGAAAAATCACAAATATCAAAATGTGTGTGTGTGTCTTTGAGAAAGGGGGCCAAGGTATGGGCACCTAATATCCAAACCAGGTCAGGGAAAGGAGAGGGAAAGGAGGGTGAGTCGGCATAGTGGCTCTGTACTTCCTCTCTCACACTCATCTCCTTCCTTGGGTGTAGGGGGGCATCAGAAGAGGGTTTGTGGTGCTAAGAAAGTGGGCTGCAAGCTGTTCTTAGCTGGTCAAGCAGCAGCTAGAGGAAAAGTAGGAGGACCAGAGGCAGGTTTTTATAGGGCTGCATTGCCTGATTGGACCCATTGAGAGGGAAGGTTCCCCCAGGAAAGAAGTACCTGAGGTGGAGGGAGGCAGAGGTTGAAGAAACATGCAAATAATCATATCTGTGAAAGTCAAACCTGCAAATGTGAAAGGCTAACTGTACATAATTTATTGGTGCATTTTTATTTGAAGCACTGACCCCTCTGCTTTCTCTGCTGCAGTGAACGCCTGGATGGGAAAATGGTGCTTCCTCTCAAAGGAGCACAAAGAGAATACATGGGCTGGTGTTTCTTTTAAATTCTTCCAGGACAAACTATGTTCTTTCCTTTCACCACTCTAAGAAGATGGTTCTTTTTTTTTTCCTGATAAGAGTTAATCCTGTTACTTTAACTTTTATCAAAAAAGGAACCACCCCCCTCTCTGAGTACAGTAGTGAAAGGACTTTGTGAATGCCTAGGTCGGAAAATGGAAAATGGGGATGGTGGCAGACAGAGGCAGTTGGGCCCCTGAGGCAATGCTGCTGCTTTCCCCTCTCCACAGAATGACCCTCGACTTATCCACAGGTGATCTTGAAATCCATAATTTTGGCTCCTAAACTTGCCCTCAGTTTATACATGAGGTGGACTTATGCATGAATATATACAGTAATCAGCAGTGCCCCCAAAACAGCACTTTGGGGGAGACATCCAAAGGACAAATGAAAAAGAGATATGTTACCCTGATTTCTGGGGTCCCGGGAGGGACACCTCAATGTGCTCACAATAGGGAATGAGAATTAGCAGAGCACAAGCTAAGCAATGCAAAAGGCAGGGCAACCTAGTGAGATCTTGAACCCAATGTCTACGGGGTCAGGCCAAGTCAATGAGCAAACAGAAGTAAATAATAATTGTTGCTTTATTTTTGATACCCACAGTGAAAACGTATGTATGCAAACACACTCACACAGACCTATTGAAAGAAAGGTAGGAGTTGGATAGAGGGTTTTTGAGAGAGATTTTAGCATGGGAAATACTACACCTGTCCTGAAGCCTGAGTAGTCTGAAGAAAAGTCCATAGAAGTGGAGATTCTCAGCATGTGGAGCTGAGGGGAAGGCTTGCCGAACAAAACGACAGCAAGGTGGGATGGAAACCAGGAGCGATCTGAAGAGATGTTCAAAATCAGGGGGTCTTATAGAGGAAAATGTGCCCATAGGCTAGTCCGTTCCCAGGGATAACAATGGGTTTCGGGCTGGAGACAAAGCCTCTGAAAGGTCAGTATTTTGCATGATTGAGTAGACAGTATGCAAATGCAGAGTGCTTGACAGTTGAGTATTTGGCTCGTCAAGCTGCCTGCTCAGGGCAGGGAGTCTTTTGTAAACAGCGTGCATACATAATGTGATCTTAAAAGGGTACTTGCCTGGAGGTCTGCTGAAGCTGCAATCTGGCAATTACTGGCCTGCCTGGATTTGTTTTGAATGGTTCAGCTATTTTCGGCCATGCCTGTGTGCGTGCTTTCCGGGGGCCTCGCAAGCACGTGGAGAAGAATGGGTAGTGAAGGCCAAATTCTTGATATCAAATGATATCTAATATACCACAAGTCCAGACTAGAAACTATGGTAACAGATATCTGCAAACAGAGCAGGGTTAGCCTATGAGACTTTGAGGTAATTCCTGCGGGGAAATCAGTACTCTTGGGAGCAGGGAGCGGTACAAGAGAGCAGCTGGAAACACTTTTGAGTTTGTGTTCCTCATCAAGTGGTGGTGGAGCTGCCAAGGTTAAAGGCACTCTTACCTTCTCACTGCTGCCACTCTCCCTTCCAATTCTGCTTCTTTTGTCTCAGGTTGGAAGTGGCAGAAGAAGAATGTACAGCCACAAAAGCAGCAGCAATTGGGCCAGCTAACACCCCCACACATTTCTGGGCTCAGGAGTAAAACCAGCAATGCCAGAAACAGGGTGAGAGCCCAAGTGCCATTTCTGGTCATGGTTGCTTCTTTCAACATGACTGATATGGCCTGTGAGTTGTGTTTCAATAGACCAGGCAGCTTTGTTCATGCAAAGTTAGTATAATCATGGGCTAAATCCATTGTAGTATTCATCACCATCATCATCATCACCATCATCATCATCATCTCCATTTACAACTTGCTTTTTTCCCAGATTGGGACTCAAAGGGGCTTATAACAATCAAAAAGGCGTAGTTAAAAATCATGGAATACAAAAGTTAAAATGCAATGAAACTGTCAAGAAGAATTTTTAAACAGTTAAAATGCATAGCTGAAATCTCAAACACCCATAAATTCAGCAACTTCAGCACAATTAACAATATCCAGCACCTTTTATCAGACGGGCTATATTCACTCATTGAATGCCTGTCGAAATAGAAGTGTCTTTACTTGGTTGAGGAAGGAAAGCAGGGAGAGTGCCAGTCTGACTTCTCTGGGAAAGGAGTTTCAGAACCTAGGGGCAGCCGCTGAGAAGGTCCTCTTCCATGTTCCCACCTGTTTTATACCCAACTAAAGTAGACCTGTTAAAATGGATTAGACCTTTTACTTAAACACTTATGTTAAATCTCATTGATTTCCACAGATTTACACTGTTTGAGAATAACACTGGATTTAGTCACAGTTTTCAAAGGGGATTAGAGCAAAGCTTGGAAGGTTACTTGTTTGGATTATGGCTCCAAGATTCTTCCAACTGGTTGGAATTATAGTCCAAAAAAGTAACTTTTGTAATACCAATCATCTCTGTACGAAGCCAGCCCATTGGTCTATCAATAAATGGTGTCCATGCTAAAGTGCCCAGTTCTCCAGTTTCAAATGAGATCTTCAGAAAGGGGATCTACCTGGGGATGCTGGGGAGTGAACCAGGGGCATGATATATGAAAAAGATGCACTAATCCATTGAATTATGGTCCTTCCTGGAAGAAGTCTTCTTAGGCTATGAGACATGATGGCTACTTCAGCTACTAGTCATGATTAGTTATGAGCACCTTCTAGAATCAGAATAAATGAGTATATCCATATTTATATCATCTGCATCTATATCTGCATCTTTGTGTCTCCAAGTGTAAATCTTTATCTATGCTTATAGAGAGAGAGCGAGAGAGACTAAAATTGACAAAAAGCCCTGATACCTAATTTTCTGATTATTTCTATTGTTAGGACCCTCAGATAACAATGCCTACATAGTCTGTGATCACCTTTTAAAACATCCCAAACTTATGCAGAAACAGAACAAAATAACAAATCTATAATGGACCCATTTTTACCCCTATTTTCAAAGACAGGAAGAGGGGTTTTTTTGTTAACTGGCCTGTCCACGTCACAACACCTCTAGCTGGATGAGAAAGCAGACAAGGATTTGAACAGGAACAGGATATGAGCTGTTGCAATCTCCTCCCAAAGTTATAAACTCTTAACAAGGGAACTTATTAAAAGTCAACTGATGGAGGGTTCCTGGAAGAATTAAGATAGAGGGTTTAAAAAAAAAGTCAAATGATTGCCAGAGAATTGTAGGGGACTAAAGAAAGGCAGTGATTGTGGGTCAAATCTTACAACAGATGAAAAGAGGAAGAAATATTTAACTGCTGTTACCCTCGTGGCCCTGTTGCCACATGAGCAGCCAAACATGATATTGTAAGCAGCTGCCCGAAAAGGTATGAGTAAAGTACATAATTTCTAGGTGTGGTTGATGGCAAGGTACTGACAGTTGCAACAGATGTTTGGAGAAAGCATGCATATAAAAAAAGTAAGCACAAATGTTCATGGATGGATGGACATCATGGCAGTAGAGGCTTTTCTACCAAATGACTGTAGAAAGACTGCTCAAATGACTGTAGAAAGCCTTCTCTCATTCAAGAAAGGCGGACCTTTCTCAGCTAAATCAACACAAACAATTTGCAGAAGTGGGAAATGTCTTATTATTATTATTGTTATTGTTCCCAGAAGCCATACAGCATGGACATTGGCTGGTGGTTTCTAGGTTTCTAGGACCTCTAGTCCAAACTGTTTATTTAATTTACCTTATGTCCTGACTTGTTCCTGATTATACAAAATTTTAAAAAACAATTAAATCTGCTAAACCCTGCCCCATTAAATCTGCTAAACCCTGCCCAATGAAATCATTTATAGACATAATGTCAAAGATAAAAATGCAGCACATGCACCCCATTAGCAAACCTAAGTAATATCCAAATGCCTTTTTAAATAAACAGGTTAAAGTAGTACAGAAAAGGGGGCAAACTGGCCCCCCATGGGAGGGAATTTCACAATACAGGAGTAGCCATTGAGAAGGCCCTTTCATGTGTCCGTCACAATTTCCACACTAGACTGTTATAGTGCTATTATTCCACTTTCAACATCCTACGAAATCCTGGGGTTTGCAGTTTAGGGAGGGGCCACAGCAGGAGTGGACCACCCTTCAAATGGAGAATATTTTTTGGATAGAGGAGCATTCTGCTCTGATAGTCCTTCAAACAAAGGCCTGTCCTCTGTAAAGTAGGACACATGGGCACCCTAATGTGTATACAGTGTGCTACCCCAATACATACAGGCCTTCTGATCGAGGAATCCCCATGTAAAACAAAAAATGTGAGTGTTGCATCCCTGTTGCATCCATTGACTGTAATGGGAGCGATGCTTCATGCGACCTCTCATTCATGTGTTCAGAAGTCATGCCAGAAGAAGGCACGCTGCATTTTGCTTTCCACAATACCTAGGAAACTTCTGAAGAATCCAGATCACAATACTTGAGAGCTGTTGACAAGTCTGGCTAAGGCATTTGAGACCTCTCAACCACTATCCCTGTTCGGGGCTTGAGCTGGAAATGTTCTGCTTGAGAAAGAGAATAAGATAGTACATTTCTGTTCAATGTACAAAACCTATATGTTTTGGCAGTTAAAAACCTATATGTTTGGCAGTTAAACCTTGCTTGAATAGTACCAATGGGATCAGGTCGTCCACCACAACAGAGGGCAGCAGGCAATTTTAGTGGGCTGGGTGGTACACAGAAATATCTGAAGCTCCCTGCATCAGTCACCTGAAATGGCTGCTGTAGGTCTACTCTTATGGCTTCCTCAGCTTTGGCAGTCCAGTTATGGAATACCCTCCCCACGAAGGCCCAACTGGTGCCAACGTTGCTGTAATTCTGTCAACAAGTGAAAACAGGGCCATTCATTAAAGTCTTTTCAAATCTAATTGGTTTGATAAAAAACCACACATGTACATTTTTAAATAATTTTTAAATTGTTTTGACCAATTATAAACTGTCTTTTTAACTTGTTAAATTCTTTAATATGGTTTTAACCTTTAAAAATCATTTAATTTTTTTACACTGTTTACATTAGTCAGGTTGGTTTTATTTTACACCACCCTGAGATCTTTAGATAAAAGGCAGGTTGTAAATATTTTAATAAATTCAATAATAAATACTTTTTGCATGAACAAATATGATAATTTTATGCCACACCAAGGTATACATAATGCATTCAATGGCCCTTTCCACATGGGAGTTTAATTCGGCATGGGGCGACCCCCGAAGAGCGCGATCCGCACATTATAGTGCTCTGTGTCGAATATATTTCTGAGGCTCCGCACGTTCAAGCGCATGCGGGCGGCAGCATCGGCCAGCGCGCGATCTTTTCAAAAACCGGGAGAGAAGGTGCTTTTTTTTTTTTAAATCGCTCTATGGAGATCGTTCCCGGATGTGTAGAAGCAAAAATACGGGCTTATTTTGGCGTGACGTAAAAGGTGGGCGGGCCATGGCGCCAACGGTCGCCCCGCCCCAACAGAGCAGGAGGGCGCCATTTTTTTTCAGGAGTCGGGCGGCGTTGCAGCAAGAAGTTCTTCTCCCACCAGGACCAGGGAAAAAGCTTACAGGTAAGTGTTTCAACTTTACCGAGAAAGGGTTGTAGGGGTTTGGGGAATGCTAGGGACCCCGGAGTGGCCCATTCAGCCCCTTTCCCGGTTTTAACCGCTTGTTGCGTGAACCGCGGTTTGCCCAGGCCTGTGTTTTGGGCCTGGGGGGGACCGCGCGTTGCCACGGGGGTCGGGCGGCTCACTTGCCGTGCGCAGGGGGTGGCTGGGAGGGGCGGTGAAGAAGACAAACATTTCAACATGCTGTGGAAAGGTGTAAGCGGGGTGACCATGGCCGGTTCGCGTGCTTCGTGTGGGTAGCGGAAAGCCGCGCGTGGCCATGCGCGGAGCAAGGGGGTCGGGTTGTGTGGGTTGGTTTGTGGGGTTTTTTTGCCTGTGTGCTGTGACTGCGTAAAGGATGTTTGCACCATTCCCCTGCTTGTTGCTTGCCGCCCTTAGCTTGTCATGGCCACCACGGAGGGAGGGGGTCGCGGGAGGGTGGGGGGAGGCCAGGCTGCAACAAGGGGGTGCTTGTGCGTGGAACTAAAACACCTCTCTCTCCACAGGTGTCGGTCGCCACCACCGCGAAGTATCCGCCGGCAGGAGGTAAGCTGGGCGCCCATTTCAGGCCACCCGGCCGGGGGAGGGGGGAGGGCAAGGGCGACACCAGGCGCTGGCATTGTGCCAGGGGAACCTTTTGTGCCCTAGTTGGTGTCGCCTCCACGACCTCTGTTGTGCGCATGGTGTGTGCCCCAGCACAAACCATGCAAAATGAAAACACCTCGGGGCAGGTTTTTGTTAAATAATAATTTTTTATTAATAAATACATTTGAAACTATTTACAGCTTAGAACAGGGGGCAGGTGAGCGTCGAGGGATGTGGGGGCGGGGTGGGACGAACTGGGAACAGGGAAAACAGGGGAAGGGGGGGAGAACTCTAGTCGTCGTGCCGCGCAGCCCAAGCGGCCCCTCTCCTCTCCTCTGGTGAAGGTAACCTGGAGCCTGTGTGGAGAGTTAGATAGAAACGTGGCCATCAACCCATGTCCTGGAATAGCCTTCGGAAGAAGGCCCCCTTAATTCCTCCTCCACAACCTTGCGCGCGCTGCCCCGCTCCTTCCTTACCTTCCCCCGCGTCGCGGCTTCCTCAGGCTCCTCCAGCCTTTGCGCTGGCCCTGTTCTCCCTGTAAGGAAAGGAAAATTTTTATTCACTGCTGCGATTGCCGCGGTGCAGGACTGGCAGTGGAGTAGGTGTTACTTCGTGTCACTCACGCTGTTCTCTCCCCGTCGGCACCACCCATACTGGGGAGCCCGCGGCCATCCACATCACGTACAATGTCTCATAGTGCGGTGGTCTCGCGGCAGGAGGGGGGTTGCCACCGTGCAGGGCCAACGCGCGGTAAAAGGCACCCCTCACTGCACGCAACCGCCGTGCCACCTCTGCCCGTGACCGCTCCTGCCCGCGCCTTGAGAGGCAGTAGGCCACGGTCTCGAGGTGCGGTGCCTGGCAAGGGTGCTCGCGGTGCATAAGCTCCCTCACCCCACCGCTCCACCTTGCAAGCGCCAGCATTTCCTCCGTCTCCTGTTCCCCCCATTCTCCCCCTTCCGCCATTGCTGCTGGGTGGAACAGGAGAAGCCACGTCCTGGGGTTTGGGCGGTAAAAAAAAGTTCCCACGTGCACCCATCTCCCGCCTAGACATTGCTGCCATTACTTCGTTCCGCCACTAGGGGGATCATCGCCCATACATCCTGGTCTCGCAGGAACGGGCGTGCTCTTTCCCGCGACATCCCTGTTTGCTTTCGGTGCGCGAGCTGGCCGCGCGGCCATCTTCAGGAAGAGGGGGGGAAATGCGGGGGAGGTTGGGACCAGGGAAGGAAGGTTTAGGGTTGTGGGTGTCCACGGTTCCGTGGACGGCCGTGGGGCCTTTGCGGTCCCATTTCCAAATTCCCCATTTCCGCGTGGAAGGAAAGCGCGTGGGTTTCGCGCGAGCATGGGGTGGTGACCGGCACGGACCTGGGGCAGAGCGTTGGCCGGGAATGTGCGGCCGCAGCTCAAGATGACCCAGTGCGCTGGAGTGGAACGCCCTCATATTTTCTTGAAGCATGAAGGGAAAATTTTCTCTCCCAAAATTTCCAGGTAGCGCGGAAAGTTGCAGCGCCAAACCACCAACGGCCAGCTCAAGATCCACCAGCACAAGCAGCAATGGACAAGGTGGGTCGCGCCCGACGCTCCTTCCGCTGGTGAAACCTGTCGATGCCGTGGGGCCTGCCGGCGGTGCCGAGCATGCCCGGGATGGTGGGAGTGTCCAACAAGGTGCCGTGACCCGCTGTGTAATTTATCTTTCTCCACCATCCGCAGATGAAGGTGCCGGCACGACATCCAGCATGCCAGGGGCGGGGAACAGCAGGGCGGGTCTGTCACCAAGAAGCAGGATGCGCTTGTTGCGGCAAAGGACCCGCCAGGCAGCACGCGAACACGACCAGGACAATCCCTCCGCGGCCATGGACAGCTTCAGGGACCAATGTTCCTTGTTCCTGGGGCAGAACGAGCGACATTTCCGAGAGGAAAGGTCCGAGGCATCTGAGGACAGACAGAAGATGATCACACTGCTAGAGGGGTGCAACAGCTTGATGGCGTCAATATCGACCTCACTGAAAGAGATAGTGTCATTCATCTCATTGGGAAGCAACGTGGATGGTGTTGGACGCCGAGAGGCGACAGGTGGCCGCGGTGGCAGTGCATCACAAGGCGACCCCGAGGACTCACAGGCCGCCCCCAGCAGGAGACCTCGGACCAAGAAACCAACACACCGCTACAGCCCGTAGCGCGTTGCCTGCCTAGCCAAACACGGAACTGGCTTCCTGGGAATGACAGTCTAGTTCCCTGTTTTTGGCCTTCATTCCCTTTTATCGGAACGCTTTATTGCTGTGCAATAGTAAAATGTTTCCACAAAGCTCCATTGTTCTGTGGGGAACTAATACTCCTAACTGGTAAATACCAATGAACCCCATCCGGCCTGCACTTACTTCTGTGATCAGAAAACATCGGTCCCTGATTTTTAGACCTTTTTTTCCCAAGAAAGGATGCCCGCGGTGTGGTGGCTACCAGCACCTTAGGGAAAGGTCTCTGCCTGTGTTAAAAATTGGAATCTACATTAACATTGGGTTTAATATTCGCGAACGAATCCACTAGCCCAATAGTTCTTGTGTTGATAGTTCTTCTTGTTTGTTTGAGTAAAGGCATGCCCAAACTTCCAGCGTTTCACTGGTATCCTTGTTTTTTTAAAAAAGAAAAATGTATTCATTTTTAGAAAACAGCTGGTTTTAAAATGCTTGGAACTGCCAAGGTTGTGACTGGTAAAGCTTGACTGAGAGCCAGGGTGGTGTAGTGGTCCGGGTACACTCAAGTTACTTGCCTGATTGTTCTTTTATAAAATCTGCCCCCGGTTTTCTAAAATAAAGGTATGGCCAAACTACCATTGTGTCATTGGTATCCTTGACCTGTTTCCAGGGAAAATATACTACTGGTTATAAAACTACTGTTTTTGAAATGTTTGGTGATGCGAAGGTTATTACTGGTGGTGCTAGACCGAGAGCCGGGGAGTGGTGTGGTGACAGCCAGGCCACAAATCCATCCCTGGTTTTAATCTGAACTTTGGGGGAGATATCCAAGGCGCTCATCTTTATCCCCAAACATAGAAGCAGCATCCTGGATATGTACATCAAAGTTCAGACTGTAACCAGGAACGGATTCATCACAGCACGAACCTGGAAGTCTGCAGCTGCCACTGTCGTAACCTGGGTGGACTAGTCTCTGTTCCACAGACCGAGTTTGGACCATGGGGAGAACAACATGGAGAAGGAGAAACAGATTAGAGATGGTAGGAAGGACGAAAGCCAAAATGGTGCCACTGAGTGGACATTACAGATGTGGTAGAAGATCAGGGCCTCCACTGGCCTCGATTCAAGCCACGAACCAATATAGGGTTTTAGTGCATCCGCAATTAAAAACACAAACACAAATCAACACTCTTGGATATTCCCCGTGGTTTTCTAGTAGCTGTTTGCTGCTAACATTGTGAGTCGCAACCCAGACTTGACAGGATTGCCATCTAGCCCAGCTGCTCGCTCCCTCTAAGGCCACAGAATCTCTCGGAGCACCCAATGCATTGAGCCAGAGGTTTTTTTTAGGCGTTCAGGCAGTTTTTACCGAGGCACAAAAAGATAGACCATAGCTCTGGAAGAGACCACATGGGACATGCAGCCTGGCCCCATTCACCCATGCATAAATACTCCATTAAAGCACTTCTGACAGATGGTCATCTGGCCTTGGTTTTACAGGCTGCAAAGGGGAGTCCACCACACTTAAAAGTGGTGTATGCCACTGTCAAGTTGCTCTTACCATCATGAGGTTATTTATAATATGGATTCTTCCCCCCCCTGTAGTTTAAATCCATTGCCCCCCACCATTGTTTTGTCCCTTTGCTGATTTTTCCGGCGGGGCCCGGGGATGGGGATCTGTCAGCAACCACCAAGATGCCCAGAACAGCGGGGAAATAACACTCCCGCCTCTTAAATACCAGTGGACCCTATCCGGCCCGCACCTACTTCTGTTTGTCTGCTTCCCATGGTGATCTGGTGGAAGGGCAAACCCAAAATTGTCCATTGGTCCATGCACACAGGACTTGTTCCCACCTCTGGAGCCTCAAGCCATGTGAACCGGGATGTGTATCTAGTGTCTAGTACCTTGTCTCTGGCAAGAACCGACACATTCTCTGCGGATTCCACAAGGTAGAACAGACAAGCAAAGTTCTCACACATGAATAACTATGCAAACCTTTATTAGAGAGATTAAAACAATGCTCATGAAAAGTCAAAAACATGCAACATAGAACTGGACAGCCTTACTGTGCTGCCAGGGGAATCACTGTAGGTCAAGCAGTGCCCACGCTGACATTTGGTGGCGGGCCAGAACAAGGCCAAAAGCAGCCACGTCAGGCAGGCCCCACCTAGCAATGCTTGGTAAACAACCTCCACCCCTATTCGCTTTCGCTAGCTATCAGGGTGGCGATAGCATCCCTCACAAGTTCCCCTTCCCTGATCCTAGGTCCAGAGCCACGGCCAGGGAGGTCTTGGGCTGCGGCCCGTAGTGCGAGTGGTGGTGGGGGGGCCAGGCCAGGGTGGAGGATATGTCCCTTCGATTCACAGATGTTGTGCAGCACGACACAGGCACTAACCACAGGAACAAAGTTTTCCTCGGACACAGTTAGCGGGGCAGACAGGCAGCCCCAACGCGCCTTGAGCCTCCCGAAGGCACGCTCCACAACATTGCGGCAGCGATTGAACACGCGGTTGAAGGCCATCTTCCTAGGGTCCAATCTTCCTCCGTAGGGCTTCATCAGCCACCTGCATAGTGGGTAGGCGGCATCCCCAGTATCAAAGGCCCAACAGGGACATCCCCTATGGTCACGGTAGGATTGCCGGGCACAAACCTCCCCGCATCCATGGCTTGGTACAAGGCTGAGTGCCTGAAAACGAACGCATCATGTGTTCTCCCCGTGTAGCCGAGCACGATGTCCTGGAACCTCCCCTCGTGATCCACCATGCCCTGTAGGAGAATGGAGAAAGAGCTCTTCCTGTTGATGAATTCTTCCCCTTGTCCCTTGGGAGCCCTCACTGGAATATGAGTCCCATCCACGGCGCCTATGCACTGCGGGAAGCCCATCTGGCGAAACCCATGCATCACCTGGAATATTATAGAACAGAGGGAAAACAGGTCTGAGAACACATCAATGCCAAACTTGCATTTTCTGTTCCCCAAGTAGAAATACACCTCACTGCTTGTGGCAAATGAAATGAGGAGCAGGACAACCTGAGGGACCCTGGACCACATCCCCACATGCACTTGATACAATTGGCAGGAACAATTCAGCTGGAGTTTGCCCTTGGAGGGGTTGCTGGCAAGTGTCCCGAGGGAGGAGAGCAGGGGCCACACAAGGCACCCTTGGTAAAATTCCAGCATGCCAACATACAAGGTAAAAGCAACTGAATAGGTGCCCATGGGATTCCAGGGCCTTTCAAGTGGTATCGCTCACTTAGTCCACTTCCACAGCCATTTGATGGGATGCCAAATAGGGACTACTTCCAGCAAGATAAAAATGTGGAAGAAAAACGCGCGAGAGGCAAAGCTGGAAAATGATCCTCCATGTCATGAGGGCCAGCATGCCTCCCGCGACAAAACCAGATGTGCATGCACATCCAAGCCGCCAGGCTGGTCATTAAAGGGGTGCCTTTAAAGCATCAGTTGCTCCCCCCCCTCCAGGCATCCAACCCTATGAATCCACCTCTGTCTAGCTGATGGCAATAAAAGGTTTCGCGCGCAATCAGCAAATTGATTGCTCTGCAAGGGAGGCATCCAAAGTATGCCAATGCGGTTTCATCTAAATATTAGGGGGATACACCGGGACATGTGGGTTCCAGCCCTCGCACTGCCGTCACAAGGCAATGCCCCCCCAGCCATGGTGGTTGCTTCTGCGAGTTGTGCTCCGGCAACAAATGGAAGGAAACGGTGGCTCGTGACTCTCCCCCCTGTGCCACTGATGGGAAAAACTTCCCCCGTTACGTCCCGGGAGTTGCGATCTGAGGGGCTAGAAGGGATATGCACCCACACACTTTTTCCCCTGGCAACTCACTGCGGCTGTATCTGCATCTGCATCTGCAGGATACAGGAAGGGAGGACACCTCAAGAGAGAGGGGGGCACAGCTGCAGGCTGCCAGTGGGGGAATTGGTAACCCGCCGCCCCAGGAGCACCTACCTGGTGATAGTCGCCAGGACAAACTGTGGGTCTCAGCAGTACATGCTCGATGGCCAGGCAGACCTCTATCACTATGGCAGCCACAGTTGAGATCCCCAAGCCGAAGGTGTTCGCCACCTTCCGATAAATCAAGGGGGTTGTCAGCCACCAAATCGTCACGGCGACTCTTTCCTCCACCGATATGGCGGTCCGCATCTCCGTATCCCTTCTCTCTAGATGGGGACGGAGGTGGTTGGCAATCTCCAGCAGCGTCTCCTTGGTCATGCGGAAATGGTAGAGCCACTGGTCCTCATCCCATTTCCCCATGACCTCCTCCGACCACCAGGTTCTTCGCATCCGCTGCCGTACCCACCATCTTCTCTGGCGTGGAAGGCATTGAAGGCGCCTCCGCGGCCGCCCAAGAATCGTCGCGTAGAAACCCAAAACCGCGACCGTGTTGCGCGTGGAGGCCAATCGCCTGCGCCTCCTCGAGCGCTCTGCTGCCCATTGGCGACTCAGTTCGGCCACCACCACACCAAGAATCGAGTTCAAGGCGAGAAGGGCGCTAGCAATTTGGGCGAGCAAAAGTTTCAACCCTCGCTCCATCTCTCGCAGTGAGCTGCAGGAGTCCCGAACTGCAAAGCAAATGCTATCTGTCCCTCAAGCGGTGGCGCGAAAATCAAATTTGGCGCGAATTGTGGTTGCGACCAATGGGCGCGCTTTGTTTTTGGCCAATCCTCGTGAGGGGGACTTGCGGGGCGGGGCGCGCATGCACACGTGACCTGCCGCGCTGATGAACATAAAAAAGAAAAGAAAAAACACACGCCACTCACGGCCATGGAGGGCGGGCTGATGGGAGCGGGCGGACGTGGACGGGTAACGTGTGTACTGAGCGGTGCGATTTGAGTCGAGAGAGGCTGCACGCATGTGGACCGAGGTAAAAAATGTCCGCTCTGAGGCGGTAACAAAATAATCTGTCAGGAAACGAATTAATCCCCCCATGTGGAAAAGGCCTATGTTTCTCAAGCAAGGAAGTGACTTTCAATGTATAAAAGATGCTAATATTGCAGTAAAAAAATGGGAATCTACCACTGCCATGGCTTCAACATTTCTGGAAATTTTACATCTAGACCTGACCTTGCACTGGTAGAGATAAGCTAAAGCATAGAGATGGTTTACTGTTTAGTCCTCATCATTCCAAAGAAACACCCCAGAAACTTGCCTCTGCAGAGATTCCCTGCAGCATCAGAGGTGGTGTTTCAAAGTACAAGTCTGTCCCCAGGATGTGTAACCTAGAGCTCAGCACCTCCCCTAGACCCCATGGTTATAATTATCTGCTCTGTGGTGCTATTCAGGGTAATAGCTGCAAATGTTTTTTCTAGTTGGCCTGCAGTGGTGCATGCTTTGTAAAACAGAACTACAAAAACTGCACTGGCAATTGAGCTTATGCAGTTATAGCAATCATTGGGCTAAACTTCCAGTACATTTATAAAACAGGAGATCTAGATATAGTGCATCAGTATATACTCTGTTTCCATAGATGTTCATCTTTCAGGGAGTCACAGATAAAGCAATTATCTGTTTCCTTTACAGAGTAAACAATGAGTCATGGTAATGGGTCTGGGACAGAGGCAACTTCCTATTCCAACATCTTTACAGAGCTCGGTTCCTAAGATTTGCTTCTTTGATTTTTTAAAAAATGATTTTAAATCATTTATAACCTGTTTAAAAAAAACACAAGCAGCTTATAAATAACTGCTAGAAGTGCAACAACGCTTAGCACTGAAGAACCCAGAATGCCTCACAGTGGGATGGCAGTAACAGAAGTAGTTAGTTATGGTGTCCCAAAGTGTCCTCCCTTTTATCTCTACCTATCCCCCTGTGATGTAAACTGATACTCTTAGGGATGTCTCTCCACTCCTTCTCTCTTCCTCACTCTTCCTCTCTCTCTTCCCTGTCCTTCCTGAGAATGTAGTTAGACTAAATAGTGCCCAGTAACTTTCCTATCTTAGAATGGAATTCCTATAGTAAAGCTTTAGTGGCTTTCCCCCCATTTAAGCCATGTGTCTTCGTCCTTAATTAGCACTGCTGCTATGCTGCAAATAGGCATTCTGACAATAATAAATAAAATGACATAAGGCCTATAATATGAGAGCCAGCCTAGTGTAGAGACCAAGGTTTAATTCCCCACTCAGCTGTGGAAAACTACTGGGTGACCTTGGGCGTGTCATACACTCTCAGCCCCAGAAAACCCCATGACAGGTTCACCTTTGGGTCGCCATAAGCTGGAAATTATTTGAAGGCACACACCACCAACAAGGGCTATAATCTGGCACTGTAAGTCTGTTTTGGTTTTCAGTCATTCCATTCCATTCCATTCCACACTCTGCTTGACTTTCTTTTCTCCTCATCCCACAACAGTAAGTTGCCCTCTGTGGCTCCTGAACATGCCCTACCCCCCTCCAACTGCTTTTGGGTCAGTGGGAAGAGTCCTCTCTCCATTTTTTCTTACAGATTTTTTGTGTTCCTGAAAAACTAATACATATTCTGGGTCTGCCCATACCTCAATGGTTGTGATGAGCAGCGTATCTCAGGGTTCTGTCCTGGACTTGATGTTATTTAACATCCTTTTAGATGACTTAGATGATGGTATAGAATGCATGCTTATCAAATTTTCAGATGACACCAAATTAGGGGGGAGTAGGTAATGCCCCAGAGAACAGGAACAGGATTCAAAATGAGCCTGACAGATTGGAGAACTGGGGTCAAAACTAACAAAATGAATTTCAGTAGAAATAAATGTAAGGAATGACATTTAGTCAAGAAAAATGAAGTGCACAAATATAGCATGGGTGACACTTGGCGTGGAATGTATACGAAAAGGATCTTAGTAGACCACAAGCTAAACATGAGCCAACAGTGTGATGCAGTAGCCAAAAAAAACACACAATGTAATCTGGGATGCATCTAGTACAGGAGTATAGCGTGCAAATCACAGGAACTGGTAGTGCCATACTTTTTTAAAAAAAAAATATTTTTATTAAATTTTACAATACTAAATAAAAAAAGAAATAATCCCCCCTTCCCCACTTCCTTCTTTTTTTCTAGTTGAATCTGCTTGTTTATCTTGTTTATCTTGTTTTTAGCTTTATAATAGTCTTACATTGTTACTCTTGCTTTGTTACATTGTTGCTTGATACATATCTTTACATTGTTTGTTATTTCTTTATCCAATTCAAGACTTCTCCCCATTCCCTTTCAAAGTTCTGGATAGGCTTATTTCTCAATAAAAATGATAATTTTTCTGTTTCTACCATATCCAAGACCTTTAGTTTCCATTCTTTTATATCTACATATTCCCTTTCTTTCCAGTGTGGCGCATATGTCAATCTTGCAGCAGTTATCATATATAACAATATCTTCTGATGGCATCTTATTTCTCTTTGTTGCCCTAACATATTTAACAAATAAAACTCTGGCTTCATTTCAAAATTCAGACTATAAATTCTTTGGATTTCATCATGGATTTCCTTCCAAAATTTCCTTGCTATCTTACAGGTCCACCACATATGATAAAAGGACTCCACCTTTTCATCGCATTTCCAGCATCTTACATTTTCCTTTTTGGTTATTTTTTGCAATCTCTCAGGTGTCATATACCATCTATAAAGCATTTTATAAACATTTTCTCTCAATTTTAAATTTGGTGTAAATTTTATATCTGTCTTCCACGTCTTCACCCATGTGTCATACTCCATAGGATAACCAATATTTTGTGCCCATCTTATCATATTGTCTTTCACAGTCTCTGATTCCGTTTCTCTGATTCCGTGTCCAGAGAAGAGCAACCAAGATGATCAAAATCAAGCCTTATGAAGCTTAGGAGCTGGGTATGTTTAGCTTGGAGAAGAGAAAACTGAGAAGTGACATGATATGAGGGTGCCTTCAGATTGCCTGTGAATTTATGGCCACCCCATGAATTTCATAGGGCTTTCTTAGGAAAGAAATACTCAGCTTCTTCCTCTGAAATGTAGCCTACAACACCTGGTATTCACAGACAGTGCCCATCCAAGTATAAACAAGGGTTGATGCTGCTTAGTTTCCTAGATCAGACAGAATCTAGTTCCTTTAGGGTATTCTACCTCTATATTTGTGCAGAGATGTTAGGTAGAAGATGGAGCGAGCTGGTTTCCTGCTGCTCCAGAGACTAGAACACAAACCAATGGATTCAAATTACAAGAAAAGAGATTCCACCTAAATATTAGGAAGTAGTATAATTGTGTATTTCTGCAAGGCAGAGGGTTGAATTAGATGGCCCTTTTGGTCCCTTCCACCTCTAAGAGTCTATGATTCTATGGCCATTTCCACATGCGGCAAGGGAATCGCTCCCTGCCGCTACTCGCCGGATCTTCTTTGGGTCCGGTCCGGTCCGGGGCGAGGAGGAGCAGTGTGTGATCGCAGATCCACACTGCTCCAGCGTCCAAAATGGCAGCTTCCGGTTGGTCGTAGGTTACAACCAACCGCTGAAGCTCACCAGCCTAAAGCTCACCCTCTGCAGATCGCAGGCTCGCATTGGCGCGAGCCTGCGAATCTACATTGGAGAGCAGGCACGCAATGGCACGCGCCGGCATTTTGAAAAACCTAAAAAATCAGATTTTTCAAAAACACGCCGGACAACCACTTGTGGTCATTCCGGGGCAGACTGAGTTGCGGATCTATGCTAAGTAGTCCGGACCCAGTCCACTCCAAGGTGCAGACATCCTCTGTGGAGGATGCTCTACACCGTTTTTTTTAACCCATGCAGAAATGGTCTATGATTAGTGCACTCTGGGCTATATAAGTATGAGCGCAGATTTGAGATCAGCATTGGTATACAGATGACTAGGAAATTTAACCAGCATTGTGCAAGTTGATATAGTTTTTTTTGCTTATTGTATACTACATAGCACCTATATTTTGGGGGGGCGGGAATCACACCAGATTGTTACAACAACAAAAAAAGCAGAAGTTTGCTGATCAGTGATTTTTTTTTTTTTTTGCACAGAAATGTTTAGGATTATAGCCTACATTTAAATATGAAGCTTAGTCAAAATCAGTTCATAAATGCTGAAGCATAACTTTGATGACCTGATCAAGCATGTGAATTTGTACAACATAACAAATAGGCAGATGTTTAAATTTATGGTATAGATAAGGTCAGAATTAGTACCAGACAATATCTGAAACAGTAAAAACCCATCAGCATAAAGATCCAGAAAGCATAAAAACAGTATAGATGCTATCAATCATAAGGAACCTACTGGAATAAAAATAATTTTTCAGGACTTTTATGTGTGTATGTCTCTCTCTCTCCCTCTCCCTCTCTCTCTCTCTGTCTGAAAGGATGGGCTGGTTGACCTCTTTGGAGAAAGAATTCCACAACTGTGGTCCCACCACCCCTGAAGGTCCTCTCTTTGACCCTTCCAACTGATTCTTTGCCAATTACAGGCAAGAAATCATGTTTCTCTGATACTGATTTTGTTGTACGGATTTGTTCATGAAGGTTCTCAATGGAAGCTCCTAGATGATACATAGGAAACGAATATAGTGTGCCCTCCATATATGCGGCACCTATGAAGGCACAGGCATGTGCCCAGCACGTTGATTGACAATGATTGCATATAAGGCTTTGCATGATTTCACATTCATGTGTGCAGAAGTTGTGCCAGCCAAGGGCACACTGTATTATTAAGTGTTTATACAACTATTACTACACTTTTAAAGTAACATACATAAAGTGGCTTACAGTTTTAACTAGATTCATCATGAACAGCAGGGGCAATCTGTAGGGTTCTCAACTTTTGACCCTCCAAACTTTAACTCTCCAAATCTCTGATCATTCGCTTCTAGGATATGAAGTGTAAAACACTGGATGTCCAAAACTTAAGAACCACAGAAACAGGGAGAAAGGACTTACTGAGAGCTGAGTAAAGATTTGAACCCAGAATTCCCAGTTTCGAGTTTCTGCTAGATCTCACACTAGTGGTCATAAGAACAACTAATTACTTGTTATTAATGCTGTTATCCATGGGATATCTCCAGTTCATACATGCAGTTCACACATACAGATTATGCAAATTTAGGGACGTAAAGAATGTTTGCATTTTTTTGTTTTTGTTTTGCATAAACAAATTTGTTCCTAAATGAGCAGTCTGTTTTAATTCTAACTTGGCTCAGCTCTCTCAAGCTTAGTTCCTTCATTACCATGTTTCTTTACAAACATTTGAGTCATGCTAACTCACTTGTAAGTATCATCTACAACTGTTTCTGTGGTTCCCAGCACCCAATAAGGATCGATCTCTCTCCTTCTCTTTTTGTGTGTGGAAAGTTGCTGGAGCTTTTTTTTTTTTTTGCTCCCAAATGCTCACATTTGCCCTCTAGGGGTTGTGAACCATCTGTACCATGTTGGAGGCCCTCTGGCTCCCCCAGGGATAAAAAAAAAGCCTCCCCCCCAAATACCCTTTAGAGGTTGTGAAGGCATTTCCACCCCTGGGTCAATTTAGGTTGCATGAACAGGAAATGACTTCTGCTCACTTCCTGTTGTTCAAAAAAGGTCGCAAACATGATGAAAATGCTCCATGTCCGCTAGAGGTCATTTGGGGGCAAAATTTGATTTTTTTTTCTTTCCTGTGAGTGCTGCAGTGAGGATGCAACATGCATGCATGAGGCCATGAGGTCTTCCACCTAGCCTTCCACAGTTGCCCTCCTCTGCTTTACAGCAACCTCCTCCAAGCTGGTGCCTTGCAGCTCTAATTTCAGCCTCTGGCCATGTCCTTGGAGAATGACGCCCTGGTATTTAGGATGATGGGTGTTTGAGTGCAAGACACTTGAAGGATGCTATTTGGGAGAAGGATGGTCTCATACTAATTTTGTTCAAGGTTGATGAGTCAATTCATTGTAACTTCCATTCCTCCCTGGGACTTTAAAGATTGTTATCCTAGGATTTCTGCTGTTTTTCAACAGACACACACATACAGACCGTTTCCTCAAGAACAGACAGCAAGGTCACCATGGTTAATTAACATTGTTTTCCTAGCCTTCCTGGAAGACACTCAGGATAGTGCCTGGGGTTTTCTTTCCCCATTTTTATCTGTACAACAACCCTGCAGGGTAATTCACGATGAGAGGAAATGACTAGTCCAACATCACCCAGTAAACTTTGTAGCTGAGCTGAGATTAGAATCTGGCTGTCCCATAATCTAATCTATCACTCTAACCCAGGAATGGGAATTATGTGGCCTATGGATGGTGTGTGTCCTGGAGGGGAAGAGGGTTGTGTGGCCTCAGGCTGTCCCCAACTTCAAAAATGTTTTTGACAAAAACCTATGAAACTGTCGTCTAGGACATAGCTCCATCATACCTTGGCCCCAGCAGCTGATGAGAGGCCTTCTTTCCAGTTTCCAACTACCAATGTTGTAGCCTCTTGGGAAAAGAGCACCAGCCAGGTACTGTTCCATCATATCTTTGCTCCAGCAGCTGATAAGAAGCTCTCCCTCTATATTCCAAATGACACTGCACTGTCCTTTGAGGGAGGGAAGAGCAGCCAGCTTCTGTTGGACCTAATAATCTGTCCCATGCTGTCCCCTTTTCCTTGGCTGTCTTGTTGTATTTAAGTTATAAGCCTAAGGAAAAACACCTGTTACATCAGTATGCACTCTGGGAGCTTTTGACTGAAGAGTAGGAATATAAATACTCCTAATGATTGATAGATAGATAGATAGATGCCTGTGGGTGGGATTTATAGGCATAAGACCAACCTGCACCTGTAGATAGCTTTTTATGGCCGTTGCAGAGATAGATATTCACTACCTCTGAACAACCCCTTAACAACTGGGTTCACCATTCTCCTGCCAAGCCTATCTCCAACACAGCCATTTAAAGTGTGCCTGAGAAGCATCCAGCTATGTTTCAGTAACTGGGTGCATAATGGTGACATCCTCCTCCCCAGAGCCCTGAAGGCCCCGAAGCATGTCTTCACTATCATGTTTCCAGCTATGGGAACCTAGCCAGACACTTCTTGGATGGGCCCTGCTCTTCCTGCAGCCACTAAATGGTTGTGGTGCAGCCTCCACAAGAGAATAGTAGGTCCTATAAAGTGGAAGAAGAAAGAAGGAGTGGAGTTCTGCCTGGGAAACTTTACACTTATCTCCACAATTTTATTGTAACTTCATAATACAGGATCTTGGCCTATGTTTTCAGACGTCTTTGTTCATTTTGATCCTACCTTGTATCAAAAGATCTTAATGCATCATACTAGTAAAATCAAACAAGTTAAAACAATTTAAAGCAACCTAATAATTTAAACAGAATTTAAAGAAATTAAAGGGCAATAGCAGAGGTCAACAACTGGCTCCGCACATGGTGTCGCCGGCAATGGTTTGGGTTTTTGGAACATGGCCTGAATTTCCTTGAACATGGGCTTCTGGCGAGGGATGGGCTGCACCTCACAAAACTGGGCAGGAATGTTTTTGCAAACAGTCTTGCAAGAAGGATTAAGAGGACTTTAAACTAAGTTTCGCTGGGGAGGGAGACAATATTATTCAGGGCAAGGACTCGAAGAGCACAGGGGGAAAAGGCCCAAATGATACTGGACAAGTAGTACAAGCGGCCAATGGCGGGAGGAGTAGAAACAATAGTACAGGACTTGCAGGAAGGGCCCGGGGACTTCAGTGCCTCTACACTAATGCACGAAGTATGGGAAATAAGCAGGATGAACTTGTACTCCTAGTACAACAAAATAATTACGATTTGATAGGCATCACTGAGACCTGGTGGGATGAGTCTCATGATTGGAATATAGGAATAGAGGGGTATAGCCTATTTTGTAAAAATAGACCAAACAAGAAAGGAGGAGGAGTAGCCTTGTATGTCAAGGATGTTTTCACCTGTGAAGAGATCCAGGACTTAAATCCAGAAAGCCAGGTCGAGAGCATTTGGGTAAGAATTAAGGCAGCGAGAAACAATAGGGATATTCTGGTGGGGGTTTACTACCTCCAACCCAGGCTGAGGACTTGGATGATGCCTTCCTCAACCAAATGACTGCACATTCAAAGAGGAGAGATACAGTAATTATAGGAGATTTCAATTACCCAGATATATGCTGGCAGTCAAATTCTGCCAAGACAGCAAGGTCCAGCAAGTTTCTTGCTTGTCTTGCAGACAACTTCATGGTCCAGAAGGTGGAAGAGGCCACAAGGGGATCAAATATTCTAGATCTGATCCTGACCAACAGGGATGACCTTGTTAATGAGGTAGAAGTGGTTGGATCTTTAGGGGGGAGTGACCATGCCCTATTGGAATTTGGCATTCAGTGGGAAGGAGAAGATAAGGGTAGCCAGTAACTCATCTTAGATTTTAAAAAAGCAGACTTCTGTAAACTTAGGGAGCTGCTGGCTGGAATTCTGTGGTCGGGAATAGTGAAAGGGAAAGGAGTTCAGGAGGCATGGGAGTTCCTTAAAAAGGAGATACTGAAGGCACAGTCTAAAACTGTGCCAATAAGGAGGAAAAATGGTAGGCATCTGAAGAAATCAGAATGGTTGACTAAAGAACTCTCAGCTGAGCTAAGTGTTAAGAGAAACATGTATAGGAAATGGAAGAAGGGGAAACCACCAAAGAAGAATTTAAGCAAGTAGCCAGGAGATGTAGAGAGGAAGCCAGAAAGGCTAAAGCACAGAACAAACTCAGGCTGGCCAGAGACATTAAAAACAATAAAAAGGACTTTTTAAAATATGTCTGCAACAAAAGGAAAAAGAAGGAGACAGTAGGGTCGCTGCGCAGAGAAGATGGCGAATTACTCACAGGGGGGAGAGAAAAGGCAGAATTACTTAACACCTTCTTTGCCTCAGTTTTTTCCCAGAAGGATACAAGCACTCAACCTGGCGGTTGGGGAGCAGGGGAGGAAGCAGAGGAAATGAGGCCACATTGGATGAATTCAAGTCTGCAGGGCCAGATGAATTGCATCCTAGGGTATTAAAAGAGCTGGCGGAGGTCATTTCGGAACCGCTTGCTATGATCTTTGAGAAATCTTGGAGGACAGGAGAAGTTTCAGCAGACTGGAAGACAGCAAATGTTATCTCCATCTTCAAGAAGAGAAAAAGAGGATCCAAATAATTATCGCCCGGTCAGCCTGACATCAGTACCCGGAAAGATCCTGGAGCAGATCATTAAGCAGTCAGTTTCTAATCATTTAGAAAGCAACGCGGTAATCACGAGAAGTCAACATGGATTTCTCAAAAATAAGTCATGCCAGACTAATCTTATCTCTTTTTATGATAGAGTTACTAGCCTGATAGATGAAGGGAATGCTGTGGATGTAGCATATCTCGATTTCAGTAAGGTCTTCGACAAAGTTCCCCATGATATTCTTGCAATGAAGCTAGTAAAATGTGGGCTGGACAGGGCTACTGTTAGATGGATTTGTAATTGGTTGACCGATCGAACCCAAAGGGTGATCGCAAATGGCTGCTTTTCATCCTGGAGAGAAGTGACTAACGGGGTGCCACAGGGTTCTGTCTGGGCCCAGTGCTGTTCAATATATTTATCAATGACTTGGATGAAGGAATAGAGGGCATGCTCATCAAATTTGCAGATGATACCAAATTGGGAGGGGTTGCTAATATGCCAGAGGACAGGATCAAAATTCAAAATGATCTGGATAGATTGGAGAGCTGGGCCAAGGCGAACAAAATGAAATTCAACAGAGAGAAGTGTAAGGTCCTACACTTAGGTAGAAAAAATGGAATCCACAAATATAGGATGGGGGACACGTGGCTGGATAGCAGTACGTGTGAAAGGGATCTAGGAGTCTTCATAGACCACAAGCTGAACATGAGTCAGCAGTGTGATGCGGCAGCCAAGAAAGCCAATGCAATTCTCGGCTGCATCAATAGGAGTATGGTATCTAGATCGAGGGAGGTACTGGTACCACTCTACTCTGCTTTGGTTAGACCTCATCTTGAATACTGTGTCCAGTTCTGGGCACCCCAATTCAAGAAGGATATTGACAAGCTGGAGCAAGTCCAGAGGAGGGCAACCAAAATGGTGAGAGGCCTGGAAGCCATGCCCTATGAGGATAGACTTAGAGAGCTGGGTATGTTTAGTCTGCAGAAGAGAAGGTTAAGAGGGGACATGATAGCCATGTTTAAATATTTGAAGGGATGCCACGTAGAGGAAGGAGAGGGCTTGTTTTCTGCTGCTCCAGAGACCAGGACAAGGAGCAATGGATTCAAGCTGCAGGAAAGGAGATTCCACCTGAACCTCAGGAAGAACTTCCTGACAGTCAGGGCTGTCCGGCAGTGGAATATGCTGCCTCGGAGTGTAGTGGAGTCTCCTTCCTTGGAGGTTTTTAAGCAGAGGCTTGATGGCCATCTGTCGGGATTGCTTTGAGGGTGTTCCTGCATGGCAGGGGGTTGGACTGGATGGCCTGCGTGGTCTCTTCCAACTCTAGATTTCTATGATTCTATGATTCTATGAAACACATGAAGGGTTGCCTTAGGGTAGCCATAAGTCCAAAACAACTTGAAGGCACACTAAAACAAGTAAGCCATCTTATTCAGTTCTTTGCTCTACACAGGAAATCCAGAGCCAGAGCATCCCCAACAGGAATCTGTCCAGTCTCTACCTGAAAACCTCCAGTAAGGGAGAGCATATTAGCCCTCTGAAGAATTCTGTTCATTGCTGATAGGTTATTATCTTCTACCCTTCTGTAACTATTACACTCATGGAATAGATAGAATCATCTGGGAACTCATTTTATGAGATTTAAACAATTTCAGCACCTAATCACTTGCTTTTATATCTTCATATCCTTTTTTTCTTCCAATGTTCAACATGATACACATGGCTTTCCTCTTCCCACTTTATTCACACAACAACCCTAAGAGGTAGATCTGGCTAAGAAACAGTGACCTGTCCAAGGTAAACTAGTGAATTTCATAACTGTGTATTGGACTGGGACTCTCCAAGTCCTAGTCCAATGCTAACTACTACATCACACTGACTGCCAGCTCCAGTTTTCATTCTGCTTGTGCTCATTTTCTGTTCTCCCTCTCTGTAATTAAAAGTTTATGTCCCAACCAATTATGCAGGATTCATGCCAGGTTTGCCTGTGGCCTCTAATGGCTATTGAAGAGTTTCAGCAGTTTGCCCAAAGAAACCAAATTAGGCTGAATGCTGTTTTGTGCCCTTGGCATGCTTGTGATTATCTCACTATTGACAGGAGCTAGCTGGAAGATGAGCATGCCACAGCAGAGATGCCTACCTTTCAGGCATGCTCGTTTTATACCAGAGGCAGCCCAACCTTTGACCCACCAGATGGTTTCTATCACAACTCTCTTTGACCAGGCTGGATGGCACTTCTGGAAGAAGTTAAAAAAACACCTTGGAGGGTGTCAAATTTTGCCCTGTTTTACAGTTGTACATCTCGTTTCAAAAAATCTTGGTATAGGTGAAGACAACGAAAAGGACAACCAAAATCATAAAGAGATATATAGTACACCATTTCCCTTATAAACAAAGGCAGTGAACACTGATAGCTCTATTGCACTACTCTGTCATAGTGCTATTGTTTCACTGCAACTTCCCTGGCAACATTCTTTGGAATTCTGGGGCTTGTAGTTTAGTGAGGCCCAGGAGCTCTCTGGCTGAAAATTCTAAATTCCCATCCCTCAACTGCAAATTTTAGGATTGCATGGGATGTTGCCATGGCAGTTATACTGGAATAATAGCACCATAGCAGTGTAGTGTGATAAGGTCCTGAGACTATTTTTGTTCAGAAAAAAAGGACACTGTAGTCCAATACCTCTGGAGGGTGCTAGGTTGGGGGATCTGCTATCCGTATTTACCTGGAAACCCTGCTAGACTCAATGAATGGGACTTACTCCTAAGTCAATATGTATAGTAGACTTCCCCAACTAAGTACCCTCCAGGTATTGTTGGCCTGCAGTTTGTATCATCCTTGGTTATTATCTCTGTTGGCTGTGACCAATGGGAGATGAAGTGCAACAACATCCAAAGGGCCATGGGTGCCCCATCCATAATTTAACAGATGTTTAGCTGGTGATGCTTGTGGCATAGAAGCAAATGTATACCTGCTAACTATTGATTGAACTGTTAAACTGGGGATGAAATTCAAAAGCTGACAATGCTGCTTCTGTTCTAGATGTCTGTGTTTTGAATTATGGATGGAAATGGAGCAATAGCTATTTGGTGATAGAAAAGTAAGATAGAAGTCTATGAATAAACATGGCAGAAACTTATAAGAAGAGTGGGTGGTGGTACTGCTTTTGGTGGAGACACAAGGCATCTAGATTTTCCCTTGGAGGCAGAGAGCCTGCATTTCAGGTTTCACTAGCATTAATCTTTCAATGAATGTCAACCATTTACTTTCCAATGTCTCCCCTTCCTCTTCCTCCAATACCAAAAGAGGCAGTTGTAGTAGTGTGGTTCATTCTTGTTCTCCCTTCCCTATTCTGTCCCTCCCCAACCCTTTGAGAAGGCATTATAAAGTCTTCATTATGCCCTACGATTAACCTTGCATCTAAATGCCCCTTGGCAAAGCTGCAAGAAAAATAATAATGTGAAGAGGTGGAGGGTGGAACTACCAGTAGGTTAGCCTACTCAACACCTCATGTGGATTTCTTGTTGGTGTTGAGATGAGAAGATAGACAGCTACTGCTTTGACTCATGGCAAAGTTTCCAAAGCTGTGATGCATCAGAGAGGGAATCAGTCAAGGCCGTCCTACTCTCTGGGCATTTAAAGCTTAACTTCTCCACTATTTACTCACCTGCTCTTCTCCAGACAACATTTTAGAAGTATCTTTCATCTGGTGCTTCATCAAGAACTGCAGGTGAGTGAGGGGCTATATATATAAATCTGCTTGTAATCTTTTAACTAGAATTGTATCGGCAGTAGGGCAGAGACTGCTAATTGTTTTACTTGTGTTCTGGTTGTGAGTTTTTCATAATATGTTAATATTGTTTTGCTGGTTTATGGGGATTAAAAAAAAGACAGGCGATTCTGATTGAAAAATAAGAACTTTACTTATGGTAAGAGGTGTCTGACATGAAAGAATGGTGGACTATCTGTTTGAATATATATATCAGGAGTTGGATGACCACCTGTCAAGGATAATTTAGCTGTAAACAAGCTGCTCCTTCCAACCATCCTTGGAAATCAACTAAATGGATAACTGAAACATAAAAGAGATTTAAATAAGAAACAGCTATATTCATTGTGAGGAATGAAGGAATCTGTCAATTTCTACAGATCTTTTCAAACCACAAGTTTTTGCTATCAAATTTTGCTATCAAATTTTCCCATTTTGAAAACTTCTTATTGGAAAAAAAGTGAATGAAATGTTCAGCCATTTGCACTGGCCAAGGTCAATAGTTACAGCCATTTCCAATATGGAGCAAATCATGTTTAAAGTGCCCGCCATGCAGTTGTTAAAGAGGAAAAGGTTGTCAGGGCTTAAAAAAGGGGATGGTAACCCTAACTCATTATTACAAACCAGACATTTAAGATCTAAACTCTCTTGCCTGCATCAGCAAATTGATCCATTCGCTCACATCAATTTTTTAAAAAATTGTTTTCAAAAACCAAACCCAAATGAGGCTCCCACACATCCCTAATGATCATTGCCCTTACTGTCCACACCGGCACCTCTGGCCAACCTGTAATAAGGTCCATCTTCCCACTTTGTCACAATTAGTTGTCTTACAGTCCTGTCTATAGAACCTCTGGAAAGAGGACTAGTTCTCCATGGTCCCTAACTATGAGACGGATCGTGAAGGAAGAGATGGTAAAGGAATTCGTTCACCAGAAATGCAAGAGTAGCAAAAAATAATGTTTTAATTAAATAAGGAAAGAAAAGTGGTATTTTTTTTTTAAAAAAGGTCCCTGAGATAGATAATGCATAAGAGTAGAAGGGAGTAGCAGCAATAATATGTTCATTGTTGTTTAATGGTAGTTGGATTTGAGAAAAGAAATAAAAGCTTGTATGAAATTGAATTTTGATACATTTTTAAAATCTGAAGTTCAGATTCTGAATGTTTAATTGATAACCCTCCTCCACAGTCCAATGTGAATAATTTATTTCAGATTTCCCTAGTAAAGTACACCCAAACCTTGACAATATTCCTAGGCATGTCAGAATTTGAGATTTCAGAATGTGAATTTCTGTATACATATGAGAATATTGGGAGATGAAAGAAAATATCTGTCCGTTTACCTGTCTGTCTGTCTATCTCTCTGTCTATCTATCTATCCATCTATCCATCCACTCTGCCTTTCAGCATAGGACCCAACAAAGTATTATTAGATCTATTTGATACAAAGGTTTAAAAACATGAAACAAACAATTCTGTTAAAAACAATAAATGAAAACAGTTCAAGAACACCTTAAAACATAGTGCAAAGGATAAGAGCATAAGGTTGTTGTTGTTGTTGCTGCTGCTGTGTGCCTTCAAATCGTTTCTGAGTTATGTCAACCCTAAGGTGACCCTATCACAGGGTTTTCTGGGGCTGAGACTGTGTGACTGCGGAATCAAATCCAGGTCTCCAGGGTGGTAGTCAAGCCACTACACCATACTGGCTCATCAAAAATATAATATACCCCATTAAAAAATCTTTCAGTCATAGTAAGTTAAGAGCTTAAATAAAAAGGTCTTGCCTGACAGCAGAAAGAAAACAGACAAGGAGCCACCTGAGCCTCCTGTGTGAGGGAAATCTACAATGAATTCTTTATTTGTGTTATTGTTCAGGCTCCAGTTTTGCTGCCAAGACTGGAAGGAGATTTCAAACATCCCCTTCAGTGTGTGTCTGTTTGTACTATCTCTTCCCATCTAAGCTGTTTTAATGGGTCTCCTTTAGTTGGTAGTAATTAGCAGCTTTCCAGCCATTGACTGTGTATCTTTGAGAAAAACTTTGAAGAGTTGGTGTTTCGGCCAACAACTCCCAGAATTTCTTAGCCAGCAAGAGAAGGAGCAGCCTAGATAAGTAATTTTTCTGAGCAACATCTCTTAATAAGAAATTGTCCAATTTTCCTTTTGATGCCTTGATGCCTTGATATCTCAGACCCAACTTACTGCCAAGAAACTGAGTTTCTGTTGGATAGCAAAAATTCATATAAAAGAAACAGCATAAGAAATTTTATATCAGTCTTATCATGACGGCCTTAAAGTGGGAATTTCCAGACTTGGGCCCATGGGTGTTTTTGCTCTGCAGCTCTCTTTAATCCCTTGGCAACATGTCCTATGATGGCAGATGATGACAGTTGTAGAGCAACAACATCAGAGAACCTAAGTTTGGAAACCACTGATCTAAGATTGAGAAAACCAGCTATGTCTTTCAAAAAGCAGTAGCACCTCCATCTGCTAGAGGCAACGTTGTTCTTTGTTTTCGGTGGATAGAACTCTTGAAACAGGCATAAGTTCAGCCGTGAAAGCTCTTCCAATCAGACAATCTCCACGAGAGGAAAAGCTTCAACTGTCAGATTTATAGCCATCAACAAGCTGTTGAACATTTAATACCTCTGGCAGGAAAGAAAAAAATGTGGCAGTAGGAAAATATTCCAGTGCCTTTTTCAAACTGCCAGGACACAACAGCCTAGCAAATTAAGATTCTGAGGCTCCAGTGTTCAGTATTGTAGCCCATAGGTAGGAAAGTTGTGGTCCTCCAGATGTTATTCAACTCCAGCTCCCATCAGCTCCCTAACCATGGCTAATCCACAGGGCTAATGGAAGTTGTAGTCCAACAAGATCTGGTAGGCCACAAGTTCCCCACTCCCTTCTTTAACCACTGTGTCACACCTTCTCAGACTTTTCCCTGTCCAGAGTTCTCTAACATACGCTCATTGTACGTAATTATGTACCACTAAGGGACAATAAAGAATTCTGACCTACCTCATGAACTAAAATGTGGGCTACAATAGTGTGAGTTTGATTTGTGCTATCATAACTCACTAAAAGGATGCCTGCTCTTATAATGTGGGACTTTGCAAAGAAAGTAAGAAGTAGAAGATGTTTTTACTACAAATGAAAATGTATTCATATTTTCTTTGTACAACCTGTGTATTCGGAAGTATGAGAGTCAGTGTGGTGTAGTGATTTGAGTGTTGAACTAAGACCCTGGAGAGAGGGTTCGATTCCCAGCTGGGCCTGAAAACCCTAGGGCACATCACACTCTCTCAGCTCCAGAAAACCCCCTGATAGGGTCACCTTAGGGTCGCCATAAGTCAGAAACAACTTGAAGGCACACAATAACAACAGTTCAGAAGTGTGATGCCGGCTGAATTTTCAAGTTTCCCTTAACATCTTCTTAAGATACATCAAAATTGGAACTTCCAGTTTTAGTTTATAATTCTGCAGTTATGCACTCTTTGCATGTTAATAATTCATCATAATAATGCAGAATTAAGTCTACATCCTCTCAGATACTGTTTTTGAACTTTATTATTTTTTCTTGGCTTTGAGTGACATCCAGTTAAGTCTATCCATTCACATTACTGCTTCTGTCAATGGAAGGGGCAATTGTTCCTCCCAACCTCTCGTGCTAGTGGGGAGGTCCTCTGGCGTGGATTTTCTTCAGAGGAGGAACATCCCTGCTTGAATAATATTGGATTTAACCCTTTGTCTACCAAATGAGACGCTTATTATGATAGATGTGGAGGGTTTTAAAAGCCATGCTAACTTTGCCCCATATCGTTGGTCTTCTAGACAGACAGCATCTTGTGGTGGCTTGAGCGTTGGACTATGAGCCTTTCTGCCCTACACTGTTATAATGCTGTTATTCCATTTTCAACATCCTATGAAATTCTGGGGTTTGCAGTTTAGGGAAAGGCCTTTAGAAATCTCAGCCAAAGAGTTCTTTGGACTCAGTAAACCACAAACCCCATAATTCCGCAGGATGTTGAAAGTGGAATAATAGCACTATAACACAGCCCATTTCTGCACTAGCCTGTTATAGCACTATGATTCCACTTTCAACATCCTCTGGAATCCTGGTGTTTGCAATTTCGAGAGGGGCCAGGCGGTACCTCCCGAAACTGCAAACACCAGGATTCCAAAGGATGTTGAAAGCTGAATTATAGCGCTATAACAGGCTAGTGCAGAAATGGCCACTGTTGTGTGGAAAGGCCCTGAAACTCTGTAGAACAGGGTTGGAATCCCTGCTCATTCATGGAAGGCCCCCTTGACATTGGGCAAGTTATACTCTCTCACCTTCAGAAGAAGGCAAAGACAAACCCCCTCTGAACAAATTTTGCCAAGAAGGCCCTTGATGAGTTTGCCTTGCAGTCACCAGACAAGGAGCAATGGATTCAAGCTGCAGGAAAAAAGATTCCACCTGAACCTCAGGAAGAACTTCCTGACAGTCAGGGCTGTTCGGCAGTGGAATGTGCTGCCTCAGAGTGTAGTGGAGTCTCCTTCCTTGGAGGTTTTTAAGCAGAGGCTTGATGGTCATCTGTCGGGAGTGCTTTGAGGGTGTTCCTGCATGGCAGGGGGTTGGACTGGATGGCCCCTGTGGTCTCTTCCAACTCTACATTTCTATGATTCTATGATTCTATAAGTCAGAAATGTCTTGAGGGCACACAACAACATGAGACAACTTATCTGTTTTTCAAAACAGAGGTTTTTCTTTTATGTATTTGATATATTTACATCAAATTTTTATATGTCTTGATATATTTAATATCTAGCCTGCTCTTCAAGAGTTCTCTGAACTGCTAACCTTTAAAACAATCTACTTAATCAACTAAAATAATCTAATTGTTTCCATTAACATTCTGGCTTTTCTCTTTCATTTCTGTTGCTTGCTTGTTGTTATCACAAAAAGTATCAGAATAAATTACTGTTAGGAAAGAAATCATTTCCTCTTTCCAACCCAGCCCCCCTCCTACACTCCACCCCCAAGAAGTTCATACATGTCCTCGCCCAAAAGGAAGTGTTTACCTTGTTAGTAATAACCCCCTTTTGTTTCAGGATCAGTATAAATGATCATGTATCATGAATAATAATGACTGGGAGATTGTTTACATAAACAATTACTGATAGTAATGCTGTTCGGTATCATTCATTGGGGTGTGTATGTGAACCAGTATCAGTATCTTACACAAACCATTCACAAAGTGCTTCCCTGCAAATCTTTTGCCCTGCAGCCAATTTCACAAGAAGATTAATCGCCTCCTGTTGATCCACCAGCATAGCTATGAAGCTGTTGGTCTTTGGATTGCTTCTGATGAGCTCTGCAGGTAAGGAGAAATAACTCTGAAGAAAGATGGTGAAAAGCATCAAAGGTTCTCAGGGTGAAAATCCACCTAGAATTAGGGAAAACTTCCCAATCTTAAAAGCTATTCAACTCTAGAATAGAGTGCTATCACTCTATCATATCACATTTTTTAATCTTCTTTTCTCCAAGCTAAACATACCCAGCTCCCTGAAGTTTGGTTTCCAGACCTTTAGCAGTGAGGGAAATATCATCTGCCACCTCCCTCCAGTTTTCCTGCTCCCTTTTTTCCTGCTCCCACTTCAAAATACCTGGAGTGGAAAAATGGATATGGCTTGATCCTGAATGGACAACTAAGGGCCCATCCAGACTGGCCAAATGTGTCAGGATGCAGTTTTCACTGCTGTTCTTACTACTTTTATTACCAACAAGTTTTATTTATTTATTTCCAAGAGCTAAACAATGTTTCTCTTGTGATTCCTGGTTAATTTTATTAATTACTCAATTTTTTTACTCTTTAACTGAATACAGCTCTTCCTCCTGTTTTGGTACATTTTGAAAGAAATTTATATATATATATATATATACACACACACACACACACATACACACACACATACATACATACTGTTGGCCCTTCGTATTCATTAAGGTTAGGGACGCAGGACCCCCACACAAATGGAAAAATCACAAATACCAAAATGTGTGTGTGGAGGGGGAGCCAAGGCATGGTGCGGAGAGCACCTAGGGTCCAAACCAGGGTCATTTCTGCACAAGTCTGTTATAGCGTGATGATGCCACTTTCTACCTCCTATGGAATCCTGGGGTTTGCAGTTTCGGGAGGGGCCAGCTGGTCTCACACCACAGAAAGACACCCAAATTCCCAGGTCAAGGAAAAGAGGGGTAAGGAGTGGGTGGTCATGGTGGCCCTATACTTACTCTGTCCTGCCCATCTCCTTCCCTGGGAGTGTGGGGGGCATCAAACTTGCAAATGTGAAAGGCTGATAATATTGCTGTAGCTGTTTTGTTTTGTTTTTTTGGGATGTCCCCTCTATATGCTGCAATGTAGGTTGTGGGTCTTAATTTTTCAGGCTTCACCACAACCTGGCTTTCAAGCTCCATTTTAGAATTGCTGGGCAGGGTGTATGTGAAAGAATTTGGGGGTCTTTCTGTGGTGTGAGATCAGCTGGTGACTGTTGCTGCTTAAAGCCATTCACTTGGCAAGAAATGGAGCAGTATTCAAAGACATAGCCATGCTAGTTTGTTTCAGCATAAAAGGAAATAAAGGAAGCCTCTAGCGCTGTTATGATGAACTGAGAAAAAGAAATTCCTAGCATAAGCTTTCATGAGGTCAAGTGCACTGGAGCCCCCAAAATGTTATGCTAGAAATGTCTTTTTCTTGGTTATTCTCAAAGGTGTTATAAGAAATGGAGTGGTTACTGCAAATAGATAAACAAGAGGGAAGCCACTGGATTGGGGAGTAAATGTGCATTGCTTCCATCTTTGATTTTAAGGCAGTTCCAAGCAATGCTTTTGAAGCTTGCTTCTGACCCATCTTCGTTTATGCCCCCCTTGACCAACAAGGCTCTGGAGAATTTTCTCTCCTATCCCATGGGGAGAGGTTATTTCTGGGAGAGTGTTTGTTTTTGTTTATAACATCTCTCTAGAACATTAGCAATCAGAAATCATTTCTATTCATATTACACTGTTGCTTAATTTACTATATGGCCATTTCCGTCCCACACTGTCATAGTGCTGTTATTCAACATGCTATGGAATCCTGGGGTTTGCAATTTAGGGAGGGGCTTTTAGAATTCTCAGCCAGAGAGCATTTTGGCCTCAGTAAACTACAAACCCCAGAATGCCACAGGATGTTGAAAATGGAATAGTAGCACTATAACAATATAGTGTGCAAATGGCCTATGTTAAGTGAATCCCTTTGGGTGTGGACAGTGTATAAGGTTAAGAGATGTCAGGAGGGAGTGAGAGAATGGAATGTTGAGAGGGGAATAGTCTGAGGGGATTTGAAGAAGGTTGGTGAATGACAGCTGGTATGACAATTGATTTAGTTAGAGTAGTTAGAAAGAAGAGGGGAGTGAGTGAATGGAAGATTAAGGCTAAGAGAGTCAGTCAGTCAGGTTTAGGAATTAAGGTGTTTATGAATTAGTTAGGAGTGGAGTGTGTGAGAGTGTCAGATGTGTTTTCAATATTAAATTCAGCAAGTCCAGCAAGTTTCTTGCTTGTCTTGCAGACAACTTCATGGTCCAGAAGGTGGAAGAGGCCACAAGGGGATCAAATATTCTAGATCTGGTCTTGACCAACAGGGATGACCTTGTGAATGAGGTAGAAGTGGTTGGATCTTTAGGGGGGAGTGACCATGCCCTGTTGGAATTTAGCATTCAGTGGGAAGGAGAAGATAAGGATAGCCAGACACTCATCTTAGATTTTAAAAAAGCGGACTTCTGTAAACTTAGGGAGCTGCTGGCTGGAATTCCGTGGTCAGGAATAGTGAAAGGGAAAGGAGTTCAGGAGGCATGGGAGTTCCTTAAAAAGGAGATACTGAAGGCACAGTCTAAAACAGTGCCAATAAGGAGGAAAAATGGAAGGCATCTGAAGAAACCAGAATGGTTGACTAAAGAGCTCTCAGCTGAGCTAAGAGTTAAGAGACAAATCATTAGCCTATTTTGTGATGTTCAGCTTCTGTTAATAAAGTCTTGTTTTTATATTTAGATTCTTTTGGCCTCTGGGAAGGCTATATATTAAAAAGCTTGGATTCAGTCATGGTAATGGTGGCGGCAGCAGTGAATAAAGAGGATTGGCATTTATTGGGGGTATAAGTACCATAATATCTCACACACATACTTTAAGGGTACTAGTTGGTGGCCATAGTTGATGGCCACAGCAGTACCATGGGAGGAGGTCTTTAGCAGGGATGGGACGAATCCAGAATTTTCCAAATCCAGATCCGAATCCCTGGAAGGTTCTGGGAATCTCACGAATCTCGAATCTTTCTAATCCTTTTTTTAAAAAGGTTTTAAAAACCAAGGGAAAGAAGGATAATCTTAGGCCCTTTTCGCATGGGCCTTTTCTCGCGCGACAGCCCCGTGAGCCTCGCGGGAGTGGGAGGGTCGCTCCGCACGACGCACTCCCACTTCCGCCGGGCTCATGGTGCTGAAGCGGCGCGAGCGCGGGTTTTTTGATTTTCGCTTCCAAGCGAAAATCACCCGCGCCCGAGCAACGCTCCCGGCGCCCGCGCGCACTTACCTTTCGTGCGGAGCGTCCGGGAGCCAGCTGGGTCGCGCTTCCTTCCCTCCGCCCCTGCGGAAGGAAGGGACGGGGCGGAGCGCTCGTGCGACATGTCCTGCTTCGTGCGCGCGCGCGGGGGGGCGGACGGGAGGAGCGCCTTTCTCTCTCGCGCGCGCGGGGGGCGGACGGGAGGAGCGCCTTTCTCTCTCGTGCGCGCGGGGGGGATGGAGGGGACAGGCTCCTTTCTCGCGCGCGCGCGGGGGGAATGGAAGGATGCGCGAGCCGCCGCCGCCTCCAGGAGGCTGCCACTTTGCCGCTCCTTCCTTCGCCTGTGGAAGGAAGGAGAGGGGAAGCGGCAGCCTCCCGGAGAAGGCTTGTTGCGCGAGCCGCCCTCCCCCGCTCGCGCGAGAAGACTAATGCGAAAAGGGCCTTTGACAAGACACACTCTCTCAGCCTTAGCAAAAGCCTAGGCAAAGGCAAACCTCCCTCTGAAGAAATCTGGCTGGGACAGTTGTCATAGTTTTGCCTCAGAATCTCCCCAGATTGAAAATGACATGAAGGCCTTTTCTAAACAGTACAGAGATAATCCAGGTCAAAACTAGCTTTTCTTTGCAGAGCTCCTTCTGGCATCCTGGGGTTTGCAGTTTGATCATGCGCCAGCACACTTTGGCAGAGAAGGCTGTGACCCCTTGTAAAACTACAACCCCCAGAATTATGTATGAAAGAGCTTTGCAAGGGAGCGATGCAAAGAAATGTTCAGCTGTCCTTGAAATCTCAAGAAGACTGTACCTTCCAGTCAAGTCTCAAGTCCTGCAACAAGAAAGGCACTTAAAACACACAAACAAACAGCCTCTAGTCCAATCTCATTTCTGCACCCTGCAGTCTCAAGAGTCAAGTCTCAAGTCCTGCAACAAAGAAAGCACTTAAACACACACACACACACACACACACACACACACACACACAAGCCTCTAGTCCAGTCAATTGTCTACCCTCAAGTCCTGCAAGGGACACTCAAGTCTCAACAATTCCCAATTGCTACCCTCCAGTCTCAAATAAAAAAATAATACAGATTAATGCATGCTCAATAAACAATTCTGGAGGCAGCTACTGTTCACCTTGTTTGTTGTAGGCAACACACACTCCTGCTATAGAATCAGCTAGAGTAGAATCCCATTCTTTCCCAGCTCAGTTTTTTTGGCTTTCATTGTTTACCACAGACATGCTGCTGCAACACAAGACCAAAGGTCTGTGTTTCTCCAGCTCTCCTTTGCAACCTTTCCAATGGCAATGATGCTTATAAATTTGGAGCTAGACAGATGAAAAGGAGGAAAAGGGGCTGAGAAGCATACAAAGACTTTCTAAAAGGGAGCTTCAAAACGGGTTAACTGAAGTCAAGATGCAGAAACTAAGGCCCTTTTCGCACGGCATTTCTGATGCGAAAGGGCCCCTTGAGCGTCGTGCACATGTGAGGCGCAGTCCACAGAATGCACGCACATTTGCGCGATGCTCAAGGGCCTGACATGGACCGCCCACGCATTTTTTCATTTTCGGCTTGAAGCTGAAAATGCTGCGCGGTCGCGCATCGCTCCGGGGCCCTGCGTGCACTTACCTGGCATGCGGAGCTTTGGGAGCCGGGCAGGTTGCACTTCCAGTCCAGTGCAGGCTGGGAAAAGTCCCAGGCTGCATTGTGAAAGGAAGAGGTGGGGCTCTCGCACGAGCAGGAAGCTCGTGTGGAGCTGAACAGGCAGGGAACTGAGAGCCTTCCTCCGGAGGCTGCTCGCGTGAGCTACACCCAGCACCACGAAAGGGTAAGGTGAGAAAAGGGCATAAGAGAGGAAGTGGCATCATGACAATCTTAGTCCCAGAATTGACCAAAGAAAGCTGGTGAAGCGGAAAGTATGGCTGGCATGGCTTGCATGGTACCCCTGAACCCCTTTTTGCAGTCTTTGGAACCCCCTGGGACATTCCCACAAGCGCCACACAAACTCAGTTTTGCCTCTCTGTCCCTCACCTCCCAGTCTCTATCCCAAAATTACCTTGCAGAGGGAGGCAGCAGCCGGGAGAGGCAGCAGTAGGAGCGCAGGCAGCAGGAGGGAGAAATGGCGGCCTCCAGGGCGTGCGAGGCTTTACGCCAGTCTGCCGGCCAATCACTCGTGCCCACGGTGGGTGGAGAAACACGTGAGGAGCGGGATCTCGTCCTGGTCCTGAGTTTTCAGGCATCCCGGTCTCCCAGGTTTTCAGACATCCCGGTCTCCAACAAACTGTTTGAGTGGCGGATTCAAAAGATTCCATTTGTCTATTTTGGCACAGGGATTCGGATTCCCGAATCTCAAATCCCTGCCAAAGATTTGAGAATTCAAGGATTCGGTTGGCCCATCCCTAGTCTTTAGGGACAAGGGAAAACCATTACTCTTGGTGTTAATGAAATTTGTGGAAGTCTTCACATTTGGTGGCAGCAGAAGTCAGCAGAGCTGACATCTGGTGAAAAAATTGTGATTAAAGTGGTCAAAACACAAGAGTCTATTTAGAGCTCTCCATAGTTGAGCAATTACAGCCCTGACTTCAGCAAGGACAACTCCATTCAGTACTTTATGTTTAAGTTGTTATGTTCTGTCCAGTAAATGTTGTCAATAGCATTAAATCTACTTGAGGATGTATATTTTGTTCTGTCACATGTGAAAGAGAAGAAACTATTTGCTTCCAACAATATTTCACACTTTGATATCCCAACCACATAGTTTCACAATGGTGCTATAGCTATGTTTCCTCCCTCCCTGTGTGAACTTGGTAGGCACTGGAATAAAGAAAGGGGAAGTGAATGTGTGTTGGGGTGTTGATCTTGCTTTAAATAAAATAAACACAGCAATAGCACCATCACAATCTACCACTTTGTACTACCCCGCTAGAGAATTTTTTCTCAAAAAATTATGGGGCAAACCAGATGAGGATTGCAACTCCTCTCGGAACACATTTGGTGATGGGTGTGACATTTAACATCATGAGCAAGATGCCGATAAATGAGTTGAAATGATCCTATGGAAGTTTTTTTTTTCTTAATGCCAAGTGCCAAGAAGTGACACTGTGTTTGTATATATGTGCTTTCAAGTCACCTGTCAACTTATGGCCATCCCACGAATTTCATAGGGTTTTCTTACAGAGGGAATACTCTGAGGTGGTTTTGCCAGTTCCTTCCCCTGAAATATAAGAATTTTCCCTCCCAAATGAAATTCTCCTTCAGTCCCTAATGTTTAGAATAACAGCAACTTCAAAGTTCCATTGAGCATTGAGAAATATTCAGGCATCCATGCAAATTTACCAAGGGAACCCAGCAGTTCTGGACACGAACAAAGTTACACCTCTCACTGCTTGTGGGTTTCTCGTTGGCATCTGGATAGCTTGTAATGGGACAGAACACTGGACAGCCTATGGTCTGATTCTGTGTGGCTCTTTTCATACTCACAGATTACAGATATATATATAGATTTCAAGAGTGTTTATAATATGTGTGATCCAGAACTAGGAAAGAGGGTTAGGTATGGACGTGCGTCCTCTGACAGGATGTTGCCTGAAGGTCTATTCCCTCATTTCCTCCCACTGGAAGTAATAATCACCTACCAGACAAGTCAACATGATGACAAACCAGATGAAGACTGCAAACATGTTTCAAATTTAATTAGATAAACATGTACAAAGATACCTAACGTGAAACCACAAGGTACACATTCCCTAAGCATTCCTATTCACCAGTGGACAGTGCCATTTTGTCTGGTTCCTGCCATTATAAATCACCCATGCATTGTGTACCACAGAGATCTAAGGTGGTATACCAGTGAGTGTGTTGGGGAGGGACTTGGGAGAGTCATGTTCAAGTCCTCACTGAGCCAGTCTCATGCTCTCAGCCAGAGAGCAATCTTACTGCCTTACAGGTTGTTGTGAAGGCAAAATGAACAGCAGGAATGGCAGCTCCAATGACTTGAGCTCACTGGAAGAAAGGCAGGATATACATGAAACACGTAAATGAACAATGTTTTGTCTTGCATTGTGTGTTTTGCAGCCTTTGCTCAGGATGGGACTGGTGAGCGGATCATTGGGGGATATAACTGCCCGGAACGCTCCAGAGCTTTCCAGGCTGCCCTTGTTACAGGACGCAGAGGAAACTGGAACATTTATTGTGGAGGGAGTTTAATACATCCGTGCTGGGTGCTCTCAGCAGCCCACTGCAGACCCAGGAAACGGTAAGTCAAGGGAAGCACTACCAAAGTGGAGATGCAGGGAAGGGAAAAGGAAGCATTTATGCTGAGTCTAAGAAAGAAACAGCCTTGCCATAAAGCAGTCCCCCCACAATGGCTTAATGCCTTCCTGAGTACAGTTAAGACTACCATTTCCATCATTCCTGTTCATTTGCCCTGGTAAACTGGCATGATACACCATTGGGATGATGCAGATAATTAGAGCCTGGCAGCGTAAATCAATGAACGTGAAGTACAGCCAAGTCCTATGGAAATCAATCTGAGGTGGCTCCTTGCCTTTGAAATTCCCATTTGAAGGAAGCCCCAACTAGAGCCTTTCTTGCTTTCTTGGAGGCAGAAGGTATCTGTTTTCCTAAGCTTTTAAAGACAGCTAATGCAAAATTTGAGGGGGAAAAATTAGACGACGACTTCATGGTCATGTTGCCCAGAGGCTCTGGGAGTTGTAATCTCAAAAAGTAACTTTTACAGATTTTGCAGTCCTGTTCATCATAGGTTGAACTTTGAGACATTTAATTTAACCACCACTTTGAATGGATCAGAATTCTTTAAAAAGTTTGTGTTCATTTGTTGCATTATTTTATTCCTGTTCAAAGTCAAAAGTCATGATTGATTTTTGAAGGATACCAATGTGCTAGCCATCCTGGAAATATTATTTAATATGGAAAAGTCCAGCTATATATCATGCTACTGTTTGAGAACAACAACAAGGCAAACAGGAAAAGGCTATTTACCTATATATTGAGCACATTTTGATTATTGAAATGTGCCCTTTGGAAATTTCAGGCAGTATAGAATATAGTGGCCTATTGGACAGGTACAGCCTGCAGGAAAAATACTGTTGTCGTCTCAGCACATATTCCATGCCTTGTGATTCACTGTCCCATGGAGTTGGCAAGTCTCAGGCCTTGGCCTTGACATTCCAGTTTTGTGGTTGATTCTTCAGGTGACAAGTTAAATCTCAGGAATTACCTAAGGTAATCCAGCACACCTAATTATTTAATAGCTTCTTGTAAATGAGCCGTGTGAAGAAGGAAGACTGAGCAGCCAATCTCAGCACGGAGAATTCTGTGTGGAGAGGGAGTGGTTCCAATGAAAGGGAGGAGGAGAAGCTTTTAAAAACAACAGAGGGGAATTGAAGACTGAGGCCATTTCTGCATCAGACTGTTATAGTGCTATTATTCTACTTTCAACCTCTTATGGAATCCTAGGGTTTGCAGTTACCAGACGTCCGCACTAGACTGTCTAGTGTGGAAGTCTGGTGACTGACCGTTGGGAACAGCCTGTTGGAGGAGTCAGTTGAGTGTCTGAGGGCAGTAACTGACTATTGGGTGTCTGAGTGATTTAAGGCAAAGGGCTGACACTTTGGCACTTCAACTGGAATAGTGTTCGTTGTTTGGGACTAAGAACTGGAATTTAAAAAGCAATTATTATATTTATTATTGAATAAAGTTAAACTGTTTGTTATTTTGTGCAACTCTGGACAGCATCATAAACCCAGAATCAAGAGTGGGTCACGCATACCAAAAAGAACACAAAGCTAGCACACGCAATAGTTTACACCTGAAGTTATCTGAAGACCTAGGACTCAAATCCAAGGAGGTATTTTAAAGGGGAACCAGAGGGCAGGGTGAATGTGACAGGTTTTTAAGGCTAGGAACCACAAGGCCAGCCAGAGGAAGAAATCTGTCATAAGCAGAGATGCTAAACTACCTGATCCAAGCTTGCTTGCAATGGTGGCACAAGAAGCTAGTTAGCTGAGGCAGGAGAACAAACACTGCAACCCTTCATCTCCCTGAGACCCTAGCTATCACTGTTGTCCAATGCCTTGATCCTGAAGCAGTTTTACCCCAGGTGGAGGGATGATGGACAAGATGGCTGTGGAGACTGTCTGTGTTAGTGCAGCATAGGCAGTCTCCGTGGCTGCCTTGCTCACATTGATCTGGTCTGAAGAAGGCACCCATAATTCTGTATGTTTCATTGGATGTACAGCTTTGATGGCTCACTCAACAGTCTGTTCCCTCACCATATTAATCTGTGAGGTTTTGTTTTAAAATTCACCTTGAAAATTAAGTCACATTTAAAGTTTCAATTTTAGATAGATTTCCTCCCAAATTATGCATCTCTAAATATACACTCTAGAACACATTTGGATACTTTTTTTAAAAAAAAGTTGGGAACTATGCTGCAACCAGGAATGTATGGATTCCATATAATCCATCCTGCATGTGTTTTGGCACTTCAAATGCTGCCACCATTCCATCTTCCACTATGCTTTTTTTTTCTTGTAGATGTTTTTGTCCTGCTAGTGGATTTGGTTCAGCAATGATATGAAAAACAATACACATTTTTCTATTTATATGCCATTTCATATGCAGAAATGTGTTTCATAAATGTTCTCCCTTTCCATTGGCACCTCTTTTTGACATCATGACTCAAAAGCGAGGGAAAAAATGGTGAACAAGCAAAGATGACTAGCTACATAGTACCAAACTGAGGGAGCCAGTGTGTTGGTACATTGTTTTGAGGATTGCACTAGGCTTCAAGGAGACAATTGTTCAAATCCTCACTCAGTCATGGAGACCTACCAGCTGATCCTGGGCAAGTCATACTCTTGCAGCCTCAGAGAAAGGTAATGGCCGACCCCTTCTGAACAAATCTTCCCAAGGAACCCTTAGGACAGCGTGATTGCAAAGTTGGAGCTGACTTGAAAGGACCTAACAACAACCACAAACTGAACTGGTTAATGTAGAAGAGAGGAAAAGCATTCTCCCTGCCTCTCCATTGTAGAGGAAGTTACACAAATAACACTGTATTTTCCACAGAAATTACATAACTATTTGTGTTCATTTAAGTAGCTGCCGAAGCTTCCTTTCTAAAGGCAAAGGAAAATCAGTGCTGTGTTGTAAGGAATCTGTTCGATTCTTACCCTTTGGACAAGGGCAAATCTGATACCAACAGAATCTGTGGTGGAATTTGCAGCCATTCCTAGACACGGTGTTCAGAGAAATGCAAAATACAATGGAGAGTTAAAACCAAATTTGACTTAGGTGATGCCAGTCTGTGGCCCTTTTCATATGCCAGTCCTTGCCGAAAATGATGTGCGATCGCGCATCACTCCCGTGCCCTACACTCACTTGCCTTGCGTGCAGAGGCTCTGGACATGTGGCCATCACGCTTCTTCCCCCAGCGCAGCCTGGGAAAGTACCCAAATGTGCTGTGGAAGGAAGGGGCAGAACGTTCATGCTTCCTTCTGGCCACCACGGAGCTGGTGCGGAGGGGAAGCGGAGGGGACGCGAGTGCCTCCCAAACCAGGCTTTTTGCACAATCTCCGCACATGCCAGCAGCACCAGGTAAGGTGCGAAAAGGACCTGGGAGAAGTGTATTAAAATTTGCAAAGTTCCAATTTTCCAAGTCTGTCTACCCCTGCTCCTCTTATTCTTATCCTCTTTTATTTTTTTGCCTCCTACTCATATAGAATGAAAGTATGCCTAGGGAAGCACAATTTGAAGAGGATTGAAAGGACAGAACAGTGCTTAGATATTGCTGAAGTCAGAGTACATCCAGAGTATGACCGAAGGAAAAACAACAGAGACTACATGCTGCTCCGTCTTAAACCTTGTGCCAACTTGAATGACGCTGTGAGGACCATTCAGCTGCCGTCTGGCTGCCCCAATGATGGGAAGCCATGCACCGTCTCAGGCTGGGGCACCACCAGATCTCCTCAAGGTGCAGTGAGAAACATTTGAAATATCTCAGAGCTTAAGAAAGTTAAATTTGGAAACCATAATTCCCAGCCTTTTCCCCAGGTGTTGGCTATAAGTCAGACTGCATTAAGGTTTTCGTATACCTTAGGTACTCTTGTATTCAATTGCTCACCTCACCCCAGTGTACTGCTAGGGATGAAAATACTGAATGTCTTTATTTTGAAATGTTGTTTACCTTCCCAATTCCTGTAAAAAATTTTGTTAATCCTGTTTTCATAGGTCCTAAAATTTTTGTAGGCCCCACACACTGTGCTTAAGTGCCTAATGGATAAGATGCCCTGCAGACAGTTCTTGATCTCATTCTTGCTAAATCTTTAGCAGAGCTTCGAAACAGTTACTTTTTGGGCTACAGCTCCCAGAATCCCCACAGCCAGCATGACCAGATTTCCAAGTCCTCTCCTCTGGGGTTTGTGGTGCTCCTTGTATTCTGGTTGAATAGTAACGGTAAACACTTCATAACACTTTAATTACTAGAGCACTCCATCTTAGTCAATATCCCAGCCAGTTTTCATTCTGCTATTGGTCACAGCTTTTTACTTCAAGCTTATCTTTGGTTGTTTCTTTCAGTCTACTTCTTAGACCATTTCTGCACTAAACTTTTATAGTGCTATTATTCCAGTTTCAACATCCTATGGAATTCTGGGATTTGCAGTTTAGGGAGGGGCCCCTAAACTATTACTATTAAACATAACAAGTAATGTTAATATACAGGTCTTCCCCATTTATATGATGGGTTAGGGACCAGAGTGCTCTCAGAAAATAGAATTGGTTGACAAGTGGAACCAATCTTTCATCAGTTCTTCTCCTCTTGCTTTCTTCCTGTAGGCAACACGAGGGAGTTACAGAGGCTCACTTGGTGAGGTTCATTTGGTAATTCCTTCATGTTCCCTACAGAAAGAAGACAAGAGGGGAATCATAGAATCATAGAGTTGGAAGAGACTACAAAGGCCATCGATTACAACCCCCTACTATGCAGGAATACACCATCAAAGCATTCATGACAGATGGCCATCCAGCCTCTGTTTAAAAACCTCCAAAGAAGGAAACTCCACCACATTTGGAGGCAGCGCATTCCACTGTTGAATTGCTCTTACTGTCAGGAAGTTCTTCCTAATGTTTAGAAGAAATTCATTTTCCTTAAGTTTGAAGCCATTGCTCTATTTCCTAGTCTCTGGAGCAGCAGAAAATAGGCTTTCTCTATCCTCCACACAATATCTCTTCAAATAGTTAATCATAGCTATCATGTTATCTCTGAACTTTCTCCTCTCCAGGCTAAACACATCCAGCTTCCTAAGCTACTCCTCATAGGGCATGCTTTCCCAGGCCTTCTACCATTTTGGTCGCCCTCCTCTGTACACGTTCCAGCTAGTCAATACTCTTCCTGAACTGTGGTGCCCAGAATTGGACACAGTATTCCAAGTGGGGTCTGGCCAAAGCAGAATAGAGTGGAGAAGAACTGATGAAAGAGCAGACTTTGCATTGAAAGAATGGTACATGTTTATAATTCACAGCAGTCGAAAGAGCAGAACGTCGAAAAACAAGTTGTCAAAAAGTTGGGGATGTCTGTATGAACCTCATCTAAAATAGCATTCCAAACTCTGCCATGAAGAAAGCCGCCTTCTGCCTATACAGAGTGATAGGAACAATAAGAGTGGCCAGGGTAGCAAGGGCACTGCCTCTTCCAACATGCTTACTGTGCCCAGTTTGGGGAACACCTCAACTGGGCTCATATTCCTCATTCATTGCTTTTCATTTTTAGTGTTGCTTTTTTCCCCACCAATGTTACTGTCTTTGTATCTTATATCTCTTCCAGCAAAGCTTCCAGCACAGCTACAGTGTGCCGATGTCAATATTGTTCCTGAACAGACATGCAATAAAGCATATCGTGGTGCTATTACACCATTCATGGTGTGTGCTGGAGTACCACAAGGAGGCACCGACTCTTGCCAGGTGAGAGGAAGGGTAATGGCCAATTAAGATCAATTGAGATTTTACCTTAAACTTTAACAGGAAGGTGAGAAAGATTTATATTTGCGTGGAAAGTGTGTGACCCTCCAGATGTTGCACTGCAATTTCCTGTCATTCTTCACTGTTTGCCAGGCTGTGGAGGATGGATGAGAATTGATGTTCTACATTAGACATGGGGAGAGTTAGCAGTCAGGACCAGTTTGGATGCTCATAATCTAACAGCCAGAGATTAACTAGTGAACTATATGATCTGTCGTCACCTCACTTCACCCTTTTCATCTATGCTTGCACCCTGGCTAGTAGGATCCATCTGTGCTCGCAGATAAGAGTCTTCCCCAGCCATCCCAGGAGAGGCTGAGAACTTAATGTAGAAACTCAGCATGGGAAGCATGTGTTCTGCTACTGAGCAATGTTCCACCTACCTTTCCTGATAAACATGACAAAATCAATTATATTAACAGAATTTTGAAATAATTATTTCCTTTCCCCAGCAACTAAGTAATAACTGCATTATGTTGGGATTGTAAGCCTAATGAGGGAAGTATAGCATAACTGTATCTTTTAGTTGTTTGTATATTTATGGCAGAGTGGGCATCCATCAATAACAGAAGAAGAATACCACATGTCAAATAACGGTTTATTAACTGTTGTGAGTGCTGGCTTGATGATGAGGGATAGAAGGAAGATATAAAAGAAACATATATTTTGTACCATAAGGCAGTAGGAGACAGGTGTGGGGGGTTTTGAAGTTACTGTCTTAGCACATTTTGTTAAATGGGAAAGTTAAGCATTACAGTGTACCCTCTTTGAGTGTGTCCTCCATATGCACAAATGTGAGGTTGCATGAAGCATTGTGTCCCATTATAGTCAATGGAGGCAGTGGGTGCATACCTGCACTGCTTTAGTACACATGTTGTGTCCAATGACTACAGTGGGACACAGTGCTTAGATTTTTGTTGATGTTGTTTTATGCAGGGGTTCCTGGAATGGAGCCCCCAAATATAGTAAGGGCACTCTGTACTCTTTTTAAAAAGCATATCTACAATGGTAACTAACTACATTCTGATACCTTTTTCTAGGATGATAACTAATTACTTTTTTAAAGTAATTTAATTTAAAAGTAAGTTTTAAAAGATGGGGTGGACTAGAATCCTCATCATCTCCAACAATCATTGGCCATGTTGGCTGGGGTGATGGAGTTCGTCATCTAACTCATCTGCACAGTGCCAGGTTGACTATGTCCAGATAGAGATGTCAGATTAATATAGGCATATCTACAGAGCACTGACAATTTCTAACATTTCTTTATTTAGGGTGACTCTGGGGGCCCACTGGTCTGTAATGAGCAGCTTGAAGGTGTGGTTTCTTGGGGCACATACGTGTGTGCGCAGAAAGGGAATCCCGGTGTATATGCCAAAGTTTGCTGTATTGTGCCCTGGATCCAGAAGACTGTCAACGGGACATGGTGACTATCACCCAGTCCACCAAACTCAGCACAGAAAAAAGCTTCTCCTCAAAGACCCAGAGGATTAATTGCTCTCCTTGTGCTTGGGTTTTCCTCCCAATATTTCTCAGGTGTCCTATAAATGCAAGCGGCACCCCACATTTGTTAAGGTCTTGCCAGGGTCTCTGTCGGGGTGGCTTGAGATATTCTATTGCCCTAAGTGAACATTAATGGTGCTATCCTCTCTCCTTATATTAGGGGGAGAAGTGTAATTGCGTATTTTATAAAAGAATGGAGCAAAAGCAAGAGGGGACAGAAATATATAAGAAGGGTTGGGGCACGACTCTAATATAGCTGTTGGCCATGTTGCCCTCTTGGGATGGAATGAGAAGCCAGAGGAGACAGCAAACAACTGCCTTGCTCAGAGCTTTTCCCAAAAGGCTGGGGCCATTTCCACATTAGACTGTTATAGTGCTATTATTCCACTTTCAACATCCTATGGAATCCTGTGGTTAAAAGGCCCCTCCCTAAACTGCAAAGCCCAGGATTCCACAGGATGTTGAAAGTAGAATAATAGTACTATAACAGTCTAGTGCAGAAGAGGGGGAGATCTTGTGGTTCTATGAAAACCGTAATGACGAGGGGCAGAGCTTCTATCAGCTTTCAGCCTTATTTCAAATGAATATTCTTTCTCTTTTTTTTCTTTCCTTCACACATTCTTGATGGACTCTTCATACATTCTTGGCCCACAGGCAGGAAGGAGGTCACACTGCTACCCCCATTTCATTTCCTGTCCATTTTTATTTCCTTCCTCTTTCACACATTCATTGCTACCTTCATATTCTACACAGGACTAGAGGGAACAATATGCAAATGGTATGCTCTGCCCATTCCACAGGTCATACTGTGGGCAGAGGGGCATGAGGGCAGAATCACAACAGCAAATGAGGTGGCAATGCTTTGAAATTACTTTGTGACTTTCAACCTCTATTTTTGATTGTTCCACCAGTTACCTCATCTCACTAGGCCTGTTTTCTTGTCCATGTGTGAATGAAGCCTGAGTGTATAAACGCTCAACAAATTAGCATATTTAACAAGTGAGACTTTCAACAAAACGTTGCAGCATAAAGTACTTCTGTTCCCAGTTTCAGTCAGTCAGCAATACTGCATGCCATTTCCAGCCTGTTCTTGTTAATCTTTCCTCTGGCTCCCCAGCCCAAACAATCAGTGAGTACATTATGTCTTCACTGGGGTGTTTCACAAGCTTCCTCCCTTTAGAGATGTTCCCCAAATCTGCTCATATTTTCCCCAGCAATTTCATTTTCATGAACAATGATACTCACACCTGAACATCAGAAATGGAATGATAAAATAGCTGGATCCAATTTTTCACTTGCTTGACATCTGACAAAGTGCTTGCAACAATCAGGGATCTGAGTGGTTTTTTTGAGGGAGCGGCTGTGGCCAGGACCAGAGTTATGTGGCCATAATCGCTGCGGTTCTACTGGGGTACCACTTCCACCCTCCCAAAGAACATCACCATGACTATCTAGCATCTGGGAGAGGCTGGAAGTTGCCAGAGGATATTCTGCTGTAATTCAACAGAGGAGATACTCTCCCCCAGCTCTTTAGCAAGTATGTACACCAGGGGTCAAGAACAGTGATGTCTGCTTTCTTCTCTCAACCGTGTAATTGCAACTGGATGCTGTCAAGGCAGTCTCACCCTTTCCTCATCACTAATGGCTGTGGAGGAAGGCTGGTGACCTGCTTTCCATTGGAGGCATTACATAAGGAGTGACTGGATGCCCTCTTCCACAATATCCCCAACATTAAAAAATTAAAAAACATAAGTTGTGGTTATGCCACTATCTACCACCAACCAAATTCTGTCCCTTGTCTTCTGTTTTGCTCTTGGGCAGAAAAGCTGAAAAGGTAATAATACGAATCACCTTTATTGTGTCAGTTAAAAAAATATATTCTTAGAGGTGGAGGTGGAAGGATCATACAGAAGCAACTGCTTTCCGCTCAGTGGGGGAAAGAACTGAGTGTGTGCTCTAAAATAAAGTGCACATGCTTTTTCTTTCCCCTACAAGCCCAGAGCACCCAGGTCCTCATTGTCTGAGTTGACTCCCCTCTCCCTCTTCTTCCTTCTGGTTAAATGGAGTAGCAGCAACCCCTCGCAGGTGTGACAGCTGCTGAGTGGTGGGAGCTTTTTGAACAGAACACAAGGGCAAGAGAAGCCCTCTGCTCACTGTCGACAAATAGACTCACACACACAACATCTGTGCTCACGTACAGCTAAGTCAATAACATGTTGCCTGCATGGGTGTTTATTCTCACATTAGCACTCTTTTTGGCTCACCTCTTATGAGGCATCTGCACAAAACTGCCCTCAAATCGTTATTCTCTTGTGCTTTCTCTTTTGAGACCTGACTAATCAGGAAACACCCAATTTACTTCTCACTTCTGCCAAGAATTCCATTGTGCAAGATGCACTTTTTCAGCCTAGCCTCTTCCTCAGCATCTACAATAGAACAATAACACTGGATTATGTTACAGGATTGCTATATGGTTTACAGTCAGAAATGCAGGAAGGGAACTGACTTTGAACAACTGTAAGGAGGAGGATGTACCAACACACAGATTTCTTCACTCTTTGTTCTAGAGTTAGCTAGATCTTACCCATGGAGAAATTCTGACAGTGAAAGGCTAGGCTTTGTCATTATAATCACATCACCTAATTGATCATCCTTAGAGGTTGTTCTTGTTTTTTGGTACCAACACCATTAGATAAAGTAAGTTCAACCAGTACAGCTTATTGTGCAGCAGAAGCTCAGACTTGGTCACTGAATCTGAACAAAATTCCATGTATCACAGGTATAACAAAAGTTCCAGATGTTTTGCACTAAAACTCCTGCAATTCCTTAGTACTAGCCATCCTGAGTGGATCTGGTTGAAGAGAGCCTATGAAGGCTCTCAGCCAAGCTATACATGTACAAACATTCAATGTCCCAGCCATCACTGGTTTTACAGGTACTGCTGTAAACTCCACCAAATCTGAACTGAACTGAGCAACAAAGATTTTGGGCAATGGCATTCTTAACAAATAGTTCCTACTCGCTTAGGATCCCACCCTTCAAGAGAGTGAGGGGATAAATTCAATAAATAAAAAGCATAAATAACAGCAGTTGTAGTTTGGCACATTTGGAGGGTACCAGGGTGGGGAAGGCTGAACTAAACTGTTAGCAAGTTTTAAAAAATTGGACATTATGAAGACATACATAGTGTTTTCTGATCTTTAATACAAGAAAAAGGGATACAATTGATCTGTAATGGGAAGATCTAATAGAGGCCATCACAACTACCTTGAATAACCTGTTTTGAAGTATCACATGCATATTTAAAAGTGGAGTGAAAAAATAGCTTGTCAAGATTTCTGAAAACTGATCCCTTGTCTGCATTTGGGCACCCACTTCTGTATTACCAAAAGAGGTCACCAATCTCCATAGAGTTGGTATATATTCATTTGCATGCACAGATGTACATTTAGACTTAATTACTATAGTTTATAACCTGGGAAATGCAGTGTAAAATTCTGCCCAAGTGGAGCTACAATATGTCTCCCTCTCTCCTCCCATACGACTCACGTTCCCCCTTTGGGCTCCACGGCCCATGGAGAGTAGGAAACATTGGAGAAGGATCTCATAATATCCAAAATGTTCAATGATTATATCATCCACCAAGACATACAAAGGGCCCCTGAGAGGCCCCAGAAGATACTTTTGTCATTCTGCATCTCCAGCATCTTTCCAGTCTCCATCAGCCACTATGGGTCTCTAGAGAGAATACCTACAGGAGAGAGGTGAGTGTCAGGGAGGTAGAGTTTGTTGAATGAGGCAAGTAGTGAATTCCTCACTTCATAATCACCATAAAAATATATGCATACACATGTGTATGCCACTAAGAGGAGGCCAGACTGTATAAATCACCAGTTCAGTCCACTGTCTGGGTACTAACTGGATGGACAGTGTGAAGGCCCTTCTGTTCTTCCTTCTTATGACATTATATTTTCAAAGTACACTTCGACTAGAAAGCCCTTCAAACAGAGCAGGTGTGAGAAAACTTGGGCTCTCCAGATGTCTTAGACTTATACTCTTGCTTGTCCCAATCACCACGGTCAATGTCAAGGAAGTTCTCAAGTGTTCTCTATCTTTGTTCATCCAGATGTTTGGGTGTCATACTCATACTCAGAAATCCCAACTGGGTAGCCAATGGTTAGGAATTCTGAGAGCTGGCATCCAAAACATCTGTAGGAGCAAAAATTGACAATGAGTGAGAGTCTCAGTTGAATTCAAATAGTTGAGTTGAAATCAGGAGAACTGAAAGGAATAGAAATAGAAAACTGCAGTTTTTTTTTAAAAAAGCCTACATAGGGCTCAAAAACCCCTCTGAGGTTGCTATTCTTGAACAAAATAAATTTAGATAGTCCAACAAGAAATAGCTGAGGAAGACATTGATAGTGACAAAGAGCAGGTTTTCCCTGGAGCACAACAGAGCCAATAAGTGATACACCAGCAGGAGATGCTTACATTCTGGGCTCTGGGAGCCTGGAACTGCTGTCTCCTTTGTTATCAGTAATATACATTCCATTCTCTCTGCCGATATGTCTCCCACATCAAGCTGCTGCTTCTCAAGCCTGGTATCCTAATTCCCAGTCTGTTAATAACAAAGCAGGCTAGTAACTCAAAGAGCATCAGTGAAATTCTGCAGAGGCCCGGCTACTTAATTCCTTTCTACTATTCTATGCTACTCTAAGTCCCATCATTCTCAGGCTTCTAGGCTTCTCTGTCAAAACAATCAAGAACTTCATTTCTGTCTTCTTCCCTAAACAAGAACATAGTGTTAATCAACTGATTTAAACAGGATTATCAGTTGCCCTCTTACACATTTGGTTGTACTTAGGCTGTTGTGCAATAGATGCATTTAGTTCATGATGCTGCAGGTGAAATTCTGCAAGAGTAACCATTTCATATGGGCCTAAATCCTGTGCTTAGTCCTGACTAGTGCAGAGCCATTGAATCAATTGGTTTTTACATCTGTGATGACTCAACATCATGTCATGTATTGACATGATTGTCGTGCTCTTCCCATTTCTGTGTACCTTCAAGTCATTTCCAGCTTATGGCAACCCTAAGATGACTCTACCACAGGGGTGTTTTTTTTTTTTGCAAGATTTGTTCATTTGCCATTGCCTTCCTAGAGGCTGAGATAGCGTGACTTGTCCAAAGTCAGCCAGTGGTTTTCCATGGCCAAGCAGGGATTCAAAGCCTGGTACGCAGTCTTATAGTCCAGTGCTCAAACCACTCTGATTGCACTCTGCTTGGGACAAATCAACGGGATTACAGCCCTGAAATCATACATTCTAGATGGTCCATAAGTATTTGTCAAGGCTACCAGTGTATCACTGGGATGGCAGAAACAGCCACTGTGCATTTGCTGCTGCACAATGAGACAACAAGTGGGCACATTGGCAGGTGCATTACTAGTTCTACAGTGTTTGTGTTCAGCAGAAAGGTGGTGTAAAACAAGCACATTGTTACCCTGATTACTGAGGGTCCCGGGAGGGACACCTATATGTGCTCACAATTAAACTAGTTGGGGAAATTAGTCAAAGAGCACAAGCTAGCAATGCAAGAGGCAGGGCAATGCAGCGGAATCTTTTACCCAATGTCTACGGGGTCAGGCCAAGCCAAGGAGCACACCAAGTTATAAGAATAATTGAGATCTCTATTAAATACCGACAAACAATGTATGCAACACATGCACTCAGATAACTATAGAAAATAAAGGTTGGAGTGGGACAGAGGGGATTTTCAGAGGGATTGTTGAATTGGGTGATATGACACCTGTCCTAAAGCCCGGATAGATCACTGCGAAGGTCTGAAGTTGCGCAGTCTCAGTCAATATGACTGAGGGGAAGGCTCGCCAAGCTCAGCAGCGGCAAGACGGGATGGAACTCAGGAGCGATCTGAGGATGGCCTCGGAATTGGGGTTTTTTATAGGGAGAAATGTAACTGCAAGCTATTCCATACTTGGAGAAAACAACGAGTTTCGGGCGCGAGACAAAGCTCTGGAATTTAGCATGATTGAGTTAGGTCCGAATTGACAATGGAGTAGGCAGTATGCAGATGCACAGTGCTTGACATTTGAGTATCCAGCTTGTCAAGTTGCCTGCTCGGGGCAGGGATCTTTTGTAAGTAGTGTGCATACGTAATGAGGGTGTTTGCAGAGAGGTCTTCTAAAGCGGCGATCTGGCTATTTCTGGCCTGCCTATATTGTGTTGGGATATTGCAGCATTTAGTGGCCGAGCCTAGTTCTGTACTTGTCCGGGGGCCTCACAAACACGTGGAGAGGGATGGTGGAAAAGAGCCGAATTATTGATATCAAAATGATATCTATGTCACCTTAAGTGCGGCCCAGCGATGGCAGTAATACATGCATAGATTTACACTGTACAGCAGTGCTGAAGGATCTTGGCTGTATTTTGGAACACAAAGAAGTTGTAATATTCAAATATAATGTGATTGCATTTAATTTTTTGAGGACATCAATAAACATTTTAAAATTGCATCAGTAAATAGTAAAGTACCCACATTAAAAGCCCCTACCTTATCAGTCAGTTGCCAAAAAGCCCACCTCAGGAAAAAGATCCTTTGCCTGCCAGGAGTTCTCACAGGGAAGGGCCTATCCTTGTTTTCCTCAGTAGGGAGTTCCATGGTCTGGGAGCTTCTCTGTTTCTCTTGCTTGACAATTTGGGAGGCTGTCCTCTTGCCACAACAATGCCAAATCAGGGACGTGATGAGACATTTTTCATTGGGTGTGCAGAGAAACAAAGGGGAGAGCAGAAAGACTGGGTCAGTGGTGACTATAAAAGAGTATAACTAAAGGAAAATTTCATCAGGGCAGAATGATCATTGGGGGGCAATATCCCCCACTCCCTCCTTCCATTACTTCTCCTGTTCTGTTACTACGGTTATGATATGTCTGGTGAGAGCACTAGATATCGTTTGATATCAAATAATTTGGCCTTTACTTGACCTTTCTCTGCCACCCCACTCCACGTGTTTGCAGAGGTCCACGGGACAAGCACGTAATAGGCGCGGCCGTTAATGGTTGTACATTCCAAACCTCATTCAGGCAGGCAGCTTAATGCCTCTCTGTTGCTTAAGGAACCACTCCTTCTTGCAAACCGGCCTTGCTCAGCGCGACTTTCCAAAGACACACGGTCGAGTGCCGAGCCATTCCTTTATGTTGGGCTATTTGCATACTGGCCATACTATTGTCATCCAGCACTAAGCTCATCATGTAAAACCTGACCTTTTCCAACTCCTTTGTCCAGCTACAAATTTCCTTTGTTCTCACCGAGCATGGCATGGCCTGTAGGTAAAATCCACCCTATAAAACCCCCCCAATTCCAAACCTTCCTCGGATCGCTCCTGAATTCCATCCAGCCTTGCTGCCGCTGTGTTTGGCGAGCTGTCCCCTCAGTTTCCAATAACTGAGTCTGCCTCCCTTCTTGGAACACTCCGGACTGCTATCCTGCCTTGCTGTCGGTTTGTCCAGCGAGTCACCCCCTCAGCGAACTGCGTTGAGCTTCCTTCCCCGGCAACCCCCGTTTCTCTCCAGGACTATGAGACCAGGTGTCGTATTACCCATTCCCCAAAGCTCTCTATTTCTATTTCTCAGTTAGTTAGTTGTGTCTTTCGTGTTGTTTGTCCTCAATAAAATATTATTTGTTACTTTAAAGCTGTCTGACTGCTCTTCTGACCTGACGCTGTATACATAGGGTAAAAGATCCTAGCTAAAAGTTACCCTGCCTCTCGTTAGCTTAAGAGAGTGCTCAAGTCTAATTTCCCCCATCTTGTGTTGTTGTTTGGTAATTTGGGCACCCCTCCTGGGACCCCCAACATACAGGGTAACAGTTCCAGATCATCACCCAAAGGCTATATTTATATTTCTTTTAAATCCTCTGTGGAAAAAGGAGAGGATACATCTACTAAGACAGTAGTGATTTGAGTGTTGGACTAGAACCTTGGAGACCAGGGTTTGATCCCCTGCTTGGCCATGGAAATCCACTGGGTGACCCTGAAGTCTTCACACAATCTCAGCCCCAGAAAACCCTGTGATAGGTTTGCCTCAGGGTTGCTGTAAGTTGGAAATGACTTCAAGGCAAACAACAACCACAACCTTCATCAGGGAAGAATTTGCCACCAGGTGGCAGTAAAAATGGTTAACCAACAAACTCAGGCCTTTTTCACATGGGGTTTTTAAAGCTTCCCAGTTCGTCCTTGGTCGGGTGCCTTTTACACGTTAGAGAGCATTAAACTTTTTGCATTCTCACACCAATCTGAGCGGGGGCGCCACCAATCTGCATTTCCGCGCACTTTTCAAAGACCGGATAAAATGTGGTCTTTTCCTCCAATCCGCGCTCGACGTTTTCATGAGAAAGCAGCGGTGCGTCCTGATTCGCGCGGGCGATCAAGAGAGGGAGGGATCAAGGCGTGGTCAGCAGAAGCCACAGGACCGCCCCCAGCACGAGCGGGCAGCGCCATTTTCCAAACCCGCTGAGGCGCCTGCAAGGAGGAGGCAAACGGGCGAGGAACGGAAAAAAAGGAAGGTTTCAGCGGCTGCAAGGAGGAAGCAAAGGGACGAGGAAGGGAAAAAAGGAAGGTAGGTTTTTCCCTTAGCTATCCTTTGTCCGTGCGGCGTCGTGAATTGCGGGTTTCCGGGGGTTGTGTCTCCCGAAGGTGCCCTGATTTTAAATATGGGGTCGAGGGGGAGGTGGTGGCTGGCGAGTGGATACACTCGCCAAGGATGGCATGGCAGGATGCTTTTAAAGGTTAGGGAAAATTGGGAAAGCTGTGGAGGGGGGCAGGTAGGAAGGGAGGGAACGTCCAAAGCAGCCACTGCGCCAAACCCGTTCTCCAGGTTACTTTGGAAGCGGGATCATGGCGCAATGACGGGATGCTGTGTAAATTTGGGGATGGCTGCTGTGCTGCTCCGGCACGAGGTCCCCGTGCAAACTTTTACTGGGAACGATTATTTTTCTTGGGGACTGTTTGGCGCCCCCAGAGAAAAATGGCCCGTGGTAATCATCCGTTTTAAACCAGATTCTCGGGCTGGGGGTGTGGGGGTAGTGGCTTCTGTTTGACCCCTGGCAGTAGTTATTTTTCGAGCGGCCGCCATTAATGCAGTCACTCCCCATAAGGGCCTGCTGTGTTGTTTGTCTGAACCCCCCCCCGCCACATGCAGAGGGGGATGATCTTCCTGCCAGGGCAGGAGACTCAGTGGTGTTCCATGCTTCTTTAGCTGTCTTGGACATGGCAGAGATCCATAGGGCAATGGAACACACATCATTGTTTGGGGGAGGCAAGCATTTCATCTTTATCAGTCCATGTGGCTCTGGGAGGGAGGATCCCATGGGCAGAGAACCAGTTCCTGGGACTATTGTATAGGCACACAATTTACCACATCGTTTTCACTCTAGCTTGTGCCAAAATTTAAGTTGTTGTACATTAGCTTGAAGCTGTTGATATCACAAAAGCTGAAAGGTTATCTCCCCTGCTGTGAATATCTGCCCTCTGAAGTTATAAAACAAGGCAGTTCCCTTTGTCAGTTCGTACTGTTTGCTTTGTTTATAAATACTAACGCCCCTCCTTGTCTCCACAGGATCGGAAATCCACGGGGAGTGCGCATTCCCAGTGCAAATCTTCCCACGGAGTGTTGATCCAAGCTGAAAAGTCCACGCTGACACTACTGCCCTTTCCACCACTTCGCCAAACACGCAATACAGTTTGTCTGGCTGGCAAATTGCACAGCGGTCCGTGACTGGAACAGTGGCATGCCACAGACGCCACGCTGACCGAACAGCTTTGCAGGGGAGGGCTACATGCAAGGAGCCACACACCTACTTGAAAGAATAAATTTTTTAATAAATAAATGTTTCCTTTTTCCAAAAAAATATATTTTCATAACTACATATTTACATAAATAAATAAAAAAGTGCTGTACAGGGTGGATGTGCGTTTGGGAAAGGGCTGGGGGTTTCAACATTGGCCTTGGAACGTTCTACTCCTGGGCACAGGGGTGTTCCTCCTCCGGCTCCTCCACATCCGTCCTGGCCGCTCCGGTTGAGGGATGTTCTCTTGATCTGCTGCCCAAAACAAAGGTGAAATTCGATTAGGCATGTGCGCATCCACAGCAGCCTTTCTGAAGGAGGAAACTTTATTGTGTCCTTTGTTGATTGTTGGGGCGTTAGGAGGGAAATGAAAAAATAAGCCAAGGGCTGCTAAAATAGTGGTTTTCCTACCTTCCATCCCTGGCATGCCCTGTGTGTCCACGGGGGCTTGGTGGCCAGGCGCATGGCGTCTTCTGCCTATGGAAATGCCACAGTAAATCAGCGTGGGTTCTACTCAGTCAGGGTGCATCCCCCTTTGGGGGGATACACGACAACCATTCCCCTGGGGTTCCCATAGCCACACAGGCGCAGTGTGTTGCGCTTACTCACGTCTGCCACCGGTTGTCCAGCTGGGGCTCCCCGCCGCCCTCCACAGGCTACGCATCACCTCGAAAAAGGGTGGCCTTGCGTGGGGGGGCGGGTGTCCGTTGTAGGAGCGCAGGGCGGCGTAGAACCGTCCGCGTAGCTCGCTGAAACGGGTCCGGACCTCCTCCACACTCCTCTCGTGGCCATGTCGCGTAAGGCAGTGGGCAACGGTGTGGAGGTGCTCATCATCGTCTCCCCTTGTGTGGGGGCGCATCATTTCCGACACACCGCCACACCACCTTACCATGGCCAACATCTCCCTGGTCTCGAATTCAGACCACTCCCGAGGCCCCTCCTCAACCGGTACGGCCACCATTTCTGCAGGAATGCCCTCGTCCGCCCCCACTAACAAACCACGCGGCTGCAGTACCAGCAATTGTCCACTAGGGGATTTTTGGCGCCGCCATTTCCCGCGCGCCAGGAGGACGCATGCGCGAAACGCGACGAGAGGAAGGAAAACAGAGGGAGGAGCCATTTTTCGTTTGGGAGGACGTGTAGTGGGGAAGGAGGTTTGCAAAAGGAACAAAAAACCCAAAAGGTAACATGCAAAGCGGGGAGCACACGCAGGGGAGTGACTGCAGCGTGGAGGAGGAAGGGTTTCCTTTGAGGCGACAGCCCATAAGGCCAAGAGGCTTGGCCTGGCGCCATACGGAGATAAAAAATCTCTTGGACATTTGGGGTGAACGTAGGTTCCAGAGGGACCTCCAGACTACCTACAGAAATATAGAAATTTTCGAGGAGATTGCGAGGGAAATGATTAGAAGGGGACATAGGCGGACCGCTGAGGAGTGCAGGACGAAAACTAAAAGACTGCGTGCAGCCTACCGTGAGGCTGTGGCGGAAAATAAACGGATGGGCGCAGCCAGGGCGGAATGTCCCTACTTTGAGGAACTATCCAGGATTTTTGGGGGGACGCGAGTGCCAAACCTCCAAGAGTTGTTGAGAGCTTGCAGGTCGCCATGGGACCCGAGCAACCAGCGAATGAGAACGCGGCATCAGAAGGTACGTAGGGCAGTGAGTCGAGGGATTTTCCCTTCCCCTATATGTATTTTTTGCGCCCCCACTAAATCCGATTTTCCCTTTTTCAGGGGTGGACGAACTGATGAGCCAGGAACTGTTTGAACAAACTTCATATGATGGGGAGTCATCAGGTGAGGCTGCATGGGTTTACAATACATTACATTTTGATTTACTCTACAATAACCCTTCGTGGTTTCAGGGCAACGCAGGAAAACGGACATAAATAAATAACAGGTGGATGAGGCCCAGAGAGCAGGCTTCACATGCAACGGCCCACCACTCCTGCTGCTCCTTTGGAATACTTCTTCTTTCGCAGCAAAAGGGGTGGCATATCGACTTTCCAGGGAACTTTTCACTCTCTAGGTGACATCAGTGCCATTTACATTACCATTCTTTGCTTGCAGGAGTGAGGAAATTCCGAAAGGAGAAACCTTATGGGACTTAAGTGACAATGCCATTTCCACACCACACTGTTACAGTGCAGCATTCCACTTTCAGCATCCTATGGGATTCTGTGGTATGTAGTTTAGGGAAGGGTATATAGAATTCTCAGCCAGAGAGCTCTTTGGCTTTAGCAAACTACTAATCCCACAACTCCACAGAATGTTGAAAGTGGAATAATGCACTGTAACAGTGTGGTGTGGCTCTGTCCCAGGCCAACCACTTATAGCCTCCTGCAGCAAGGTCTAACTATTTCGTTTTACCTCCAAGCAGGGATCAAGAACAGCTGCCCCACAACTATGCAGGTTGAAACTCCTGCACCGGGGAGTTCTAGCACCACGGCTGCTGGTGAGTTAAGGTGCCTGCAGCCGAAATATTGCTGCGGGGAGTTTATATTGCATCGGGATAACCGTGGTATGATTTGTCACCACAGGTTTGGAGATTCAGAGCATGGCGTTACGCGGCGGCCTTGATATGCCCATTGTACTTTTTGAGCCTTCATGGCCGGGACAACCTCAGCATGCTGTTATCTTCACAGTTAAAGTTTCCGTTAGGGCAATGCCCGGAAAATGGCATTTAACATTCTGCCTGTTGTTGGACTGCCATTTAAAGTTTCTTGGCAACCTTCCAGTTGGAGGCTGAAGCCTTACATGAAGCAAGGTACATGACTGTGACAACTGTTTTGTGTGGTTTCTATCTTTCTATAGTTTTTTGAGTACCTTGATTTCAAAAAAGGCTGTCTAATCGCCACTTGCTCATACATGTTGTGTCCTAGCTCCGAATGATAGTAGGTTGACTTCTCAATCTTATTCTGAACAGATGACTGCCCCAGCACTAGCCCGGACAGGGAGAGCGAGATGCCCACGGCGAGATGTCCCCCCTGTCACGCCTGAGGATGAGCAGGAACAGAACCGCAGCGGGGGGCCGGGACAAGGCGTTTGCCTATGCAAGGGCAACCTTGGACTTCATGCGCGAACACGAGGAGAGGAGCTTGCAACAGATGGCCATGGATCGCGAGCAGGCGGCTCGAGATAGCGACAGGGCAGAGAATGCGCGGCAGGAGATAATATCAATTCTAAGGGTATGCGCCACTGCCATGTCTAATATTTCAGATGCGGTAACAGCCGTGGGCGGAACAAGCCAATCACCTCCTGGCTCCTCCCGGTCCCGACAGCTAACTTTTGGGGAGCACAGCGCAAACGTAGCCGGGAGCAGCGAAACGGCGGCTCCCAGCCGGGAGCAGGAGGGAAGGAAGGGCAAGGCCGCAAGGGCCAGGAAGCCACGGCAAATTTATAGCCCTTGAGCACTTTGTGGGCCCTGGCGCAGGAAAGAAATCGAGGCCTAGCTTTTCCTTCCCAAGCGGGCCAGCGATGTACTTGTTTGTCGATGAGAACTGTTCATAATGGAGCGTTCTTCCCCCCAATAGTTTTTTTTATCCGCATTTATCAAAACAGTCAAATAAAACCTATTACCATTTTCAATAAACAGACGCAATATTTATTTGTTATAACATTTTGGGTTAAATGGCCGTCCAGTAACACAAGAGATCAATATAGTCCAGGTACAGCTTGAAGGAGGACCCACTCCTCGCTGTGTGGGGAAACGCTCCAAAGAGGGGGGGGAACCAGTGACAGCTAATTGCAGTCGCCCGCAATCATATTGGCGATAGCGTCCCTCACCAGTTCCCCTTCATGGATCCTCCTGGAAGAGTCATGAGGACGGACTCCCTGTCGGTGCGTCTCAGAGTCAAGGGGGCTGGCTTCTGTATCACGGGGTGGAGAAGGTGCCCTTTGCTCTCACAAATGTTGTGTAGCACCACACAAGCAGACACCACGGGGAGGTAGTTCTTCTCCGAAACGGTCAAAGGGGCCAGAGACACCCCCATCTGGCCTTAAGCCGGCCAAATGCGTGCTCCACAACATTCCTACAGTGGTTGAACACCCTGTTGTAGGCTATCTTCTTGGGGGTGAGATGTCCGCCGTAAGGCTTCATTAGCCATCTCGACAGTGGGTATGCAGCATCGCCCAGAATAACTGGGCCTATGGTGACACCGTCTATGGTGATGGTCGGGTTCCCGGGTACAAACTTTCCAGCCTCCATGGCATGCCAGAGTGATGAGTGCCTGAAAACGAAGGCATCGTGCGTTCTTCCAGTGTAGCCCAGCACGATGTCCACAAACCTCCCCGAATGATCCACTGTTCCCTGTAGGAGAATGGAAAATGCGCTCTTCCTGTTCACAAATTCTTCCCCGCGCCCCTTGGGTGGTCTTACTTCGATGTGCGTGCCATCCACAGCTCCAACGCACTGAGGGAAACCCATCTGGCGGAAACCATCCATAATCTGTGAATGTAGAGGGCAAGGAAACAAGTAGTCAGTTTGTAGCTGGTTTGAGGTAAAAATATTTGTGGTGGTGCACACGCACACACCCCATGGGACCTGGTTGGCCTAGTGTCTTGGAGGACAGGACACAACTTCATTGCTTGGCCCACACATTAAAACGGGCACCAAATCCAAAGAAATCGCGCGCTCCCCATGGGGTGATAAAGTAACACTGTGGGGAAAAAGAGGCAAGCCTCGCAGAGTGTACCTGGTTGCCTTCAGCAGTTATGTCACGCTGATGGAGGGGGCAAAGTGCCCTGCTGCCTCCCGCTCATCCCAAGGGGCCATGATGGCCGAGATGGCATATACTGTGTTTTGCTGGAACGCCCCAAACCTGAAGGTCCACAACCACATCCCGCAGTGCCTCCACAGCTAGCTGTTTTCAGCTGGTATCTTTACAGGGGAACTTTCTGCTGGCAGGCCTTAATTAAATAATCCGGATACCGGGAACCCCGTGGACATCCATGCACCTTCTTCTGGGTGGCAATTTGCTTAGCAACTCTACAGTCTTGGCGCCAGTTCACTGCAAAACCCAACCTCTTCTCCCAGAGAAAACCAAACCCCCTCCTCCTCCCATTTAAGCCCACTGGGTTTGGGAATCAGCGTACCTACCCTCCGGTAGTCCCCCAAGCACACAGTGGACGCAAGGAGTTCATGCTCGATCGCAAGGCACACCTCGATCACGATGACAGACACCGTTGACACTCCCAGGCCAAAAGTGTTCGCTGTCTTCCGGTATATCAGGGGCGATGTAAGCCACCACACGGTGATGGCCACCCTCTCCTCTACAGAAATTGCTTGCCTCATCCCTGTGGTTCTTCTTTCAAGGTAGGGACGCAGGCGCCCCGCGATTTCAAAGAGGGTGGCTTTCGTCATCCGGAAGTGGTACAACCACTGGTAGTCATCCCATTTCTGCAGCACCTCCTCGCTCCACCACGCCCGCCGCATCCGCTCCCGAACCCACCACCTTCTGGGGCGCGGGACTTCATACAAGAGAGGTGCAAGAATTGTGTAATACAACCTCGAGCGTCTCATGGCAGCGCGACGGTTCCTTGCGAGCCTGCGCCTACTCGCACCATCTTCGGGCCAGCAATATTCAAGCGCTCCTAACAAGGCTGCAATTGCTGTCATAAACGGGGCAAGGAGCCCAGCTATTTCCCTCAACTGCTTGTTCGCCATACTCAAAACAGCAAAAAGCGAGCGGGCAGGAAAAGTTTTTGTCAAAAGTTTCCGCGGCGCTTCAGCAGGCGCGGGGGAGGGGGTGGATCCCGGGAAGGTGCGAGGGGACGCACGTGCGTTTTGGCGTCATCGATGACGCCCAAACTTTTACTTTTTGAAAAAAGGGCACCGCCAATCAAACGCTAGGTAGGGCGGGGAAGGACAACGTTGGGAGGGGCTATGGCCGCGCTGTGTGAATGCGATAATGCTCGCCTAGCCTCTTGCCGATAGAGCCATGAGAAACGACAAAAGTTCGGCACGTTTTAGCAAGGATTGGGAAAAGCCTGCCTGGATCGCGGTGGGAAGATTTCAGAGCCCCGTGTGAAAAGGGCCTCACAGTCCACTTCCGCACTAGACTGCTTCAGTGATATTATTCCACTTTCAGCATCCTATGCAATCCTGGGGTTTGCAGTTCAGGGAGAAGCCTCAAAGGCCCCAGGATTCCATAGGATGTTGAAAGTGGAATAATAGCACTAAAGCAGTCTAGTGCGGAAATGGCCACAGTATACATGATACAATGAAATCCAAAATCCACAAAACAAGGACACTGTTATTGGCCAACTGAAGTGCACAAAATACATCATGCAGAATCTCAAAGCTCCACTGGCTTCTTCATCTGGCAAAAGATGTTTCAAAAACCATACAGGAGACGAAAAGTGACAATGATAGAGTCACAGGTCCACATTTTGTATCTGTTTCTGGTGTAGTTCAGTTACTTTGGACAGATCTCAATGGAGGCAAAGGCCACTCCTCTTCTTGGCCATATGGAAACCAGGGACAAAGGACAATGAAAGACAGATAATAAAATTTGAACTTATGTAGGAACAGAAAAATTTATGGAAATCCTAAGATGAACCTATCACGGAGTTTTCTGGGGCTGAGAGTGTGTGATGTGCCCAAGGTCACCCAGTCAGTTTCAATGGCTGAGCGGGGAAGAGAACCCTGGTCTCCAGGGCTTGAGTCCAACACTCAGACCACTACACCATGCTTCCACTTAGCTGTCACAGATTACTTTCTGGGGATAGCAAATGAGGAACTATGACCATCAGCACTTCCTGGAAGTAGCCAGGGTGTTGTCTTGCTTAGCCACTCTGGGAACTAGACATACCTTCTAGCTGTCCCAATTTAGCAGGGAAAGTCCCAATTAATTGTCTGTTTTCACATCCCAGCTTTGAGGCCCCTCCCTAAACTACAAACCCCAGGACTACAATAGGATGTTGAAAGCGGAATAATAGCACTATAACAGTCCAGTGCGGAATGGGTCTCAGAAATGACTTGAAGATACACAACAAGAGGCAAAATTCCCTCCCATTCTCCCTGACTAAAATAAAGCATTCCATGATGATGATGATGATGATGATGATGATGATGATGATGATGATGCAACATGTCATTTTCTTCACCTTGCTGGGCAACATGAAATAGGGAAATCAAGGCAACCACTAACGTATGGATATTCAAGGTAACATTTCCCAGCTCGGACTTAAACACCAGAAGTCTGGCTGAATTTTCAAATAATCTTACTAAGCCAACCAAGCTGCTCAGGGCAGGGAATTTCACAGTATGGGAGTGGCCACAGATCTACTCAACCGCAAGGGTTTGCCAGTAAAGTCCTGGGCATTTATGAAATCATTAAAGCTGATGGACTGGAGATTACTGCAGGAGCGTACACACAAAGAAATGTCAACTTACCTCTAGGGCTTTAATGTTTAGCAGATTAATCAATTAGTTTTTTGATCAGCTAACTCTGATTAATTTGATTAATAGGGCAGCAGGTTTTGTTGATGCTGATTTAAATGTCAATTATGTTGAATGTAAGTAGCTATGAATACTGCCAATGTCAGATACCATCTCAGAACAGGCATTAACTGGGACATATTGGTTCAAAACTGGACTACTCTGAGATATTCTGCTTCCTGGGGAAACATAGAAGATAGTACTCCTTCCTTCCAGGTATAAAAGTCAACTGAAAAATGCAGTTGAATTTTACTTCTCTGATGAGAAGATAATAGGCAAGCTCAGAAAGCTCACATCAAATTGTGCGTATTTTTTTCTCCATTTACTTTTACCCAAATGCTCTCAGTTGGCCCACTCTGATCACTCCCACGGATTTCTGTAGAAGTAGCTTTGTCTTTGACATATAATGCTACTCCCCCACATTTTCTGCCACATCTATTATTTTTGAATATGTTATACCCTTTAATTGTAATATTCCCATCTTGGGAATAATAGCACTATAATAGTCTAGTGTGGAAATGGCCCAAGTCTGAGTGTTTCACTCTGGATCTGTCCCCAGCCAGGTATGAATATTCCTTTGGAGTGGCAGTACTCTGATTTTAACACTAAAATATGAGCAGGAGATGCAGCAGCTTCTATCTTTCTCACATCCTGATCCTTGCCAAGGCCTTTCCTCCTTAGCTGACTTCCAGTAGTAAGACTGAGATTTGGCACTTTACAAAGTATGGCCCTTTCCACACCTTACTTTCCTCCGGCACTGGGGTGCGGGGACTGTGTGAGCAGCCTCTGGCGAGAAGCTCTCGTGTCCAGAGTCCTTTGGCTCTGCACAAGCTGCCTGCTTGTGCGAGAGCCTCGCCTCTTCCTTCTGCAGGCAGCGCTGGGGCAGGAAGCATGACCAGCGCGGCTCCAGAGGCTCCGCGCGCCAGGTAAGTGCATGCAGGGCCCGAGAACAATGGTGATTGCACACCATTTTTGGCTTCTAGCCAAAAATGAAAAGGTGTGCAATCAGCACCTGCCAGCCCCTGGAGCATCATGCAATTGTGAGAGCATCGTGCAGATCACTCCTCACAATTGCGTGATGCTCTGGACGCCTTTTCGCATGGAAAATGCCATGCAAAAAGGGCCTATGGCTGATGGTAGGTAAGCAGCAGTGCTCAGGCGGCCCTGGTTGGAACCCAACTAAAGTAGATCCACTAAATTCTTTGTTACCCCAAAACGTGAGTAACTCAGAGGTCCATCCCCAATGCCAGTACCTCTGTGAGAAAGTGGGGAATTATTAAGAGGAAGCCTGAGAGAGGGAGGTAAACTAATGAGATCTTTTACACCAATTTTTACCAGCACAGAAGAACCAGCCAGAGATCTAAGAGTAAGCTTAATTGTGTTTTATTGGAGGGAACTAATCACACACACACAAGATCAAAGCATTCATGCAATCACGGAAGGCTAACTGGAGGAAAAGGGAGAAAACGTTTGGATAGCGAGATTTCAGGGTTTAGTGGGTGATATTTACTGACCTAGAAGAGCAGGGATGAAGCAGCAATGCAGCTTAGACTCATGTCTGAGGACAGGACACAATTGGGAGTTGGAGCAGCAGAGTGGTGACCAGCAATCAGTGTACTGCAAGTTGACTGGCTAAAAGCAGGAGTTTAAACACCCAGTTTCTGCCTGGAGAGCAAGGGTGTTAAATGGCTCTCCAGCTGAGTAAACAATGGGAGTCCTGAGAGTCCAGAACAGACTAATGATCTTAGGGTTAGGTGACAAAGGGCTAATGGTCACCCGGATAGCTCAGTGTTTGTTGGACAGGTTTTAGGATAAAGGAGAGGTTTGCCTAGTCAGAGGAAAAGGAGTTAAGACAATCTAAGGTAGAGTTGTTAAGGCTAACTGCAAGCCTATTGTCTCTGAAGTTTCTGGTGATTTCCTATGACCTGGCTATACCTGGAGGTGTTTTCTGACCTAATTCGCAGCACGTGTGTTCAGCCAGTCTTTTCCTCTTGTCCAGCTTGGCCACACAGCTATCGCAGAGCACAGTTCATATCAAAGCCAATTAATCTATTTTGCCAATTAAATCATATTTCACCAATTAAACCATATCAAAGTGTAGGATAGACAGCCTGGTAACACCCTCATTGAATAATAAGTCAACATGATGGTATATCTAATGGATTGAGGAGGTCTACTCTAGTCAGGACTAATGGAAGAATTTCGACCCAAAGGTCTGTGGGCCACATACCTATATTATAGTGTTGATTCATCTGTACTGTTGTCAGATATGGGATTGTTAGAGGTAGACTGACGGTGTGGGGGCAAATTAAGCCAAACTGTTGGATTTTGATGTGTTTTATGGCAGTTTAGATGATTTGGGGTAATTTTTTGCTTGGCTTTTAAAAAGGAGGTTACAGGAGTTTTGCAGCTTTTGAAGGCTGCAAAAAAGGATTGGGTGCATGTGGCCCATGGGCTTATACCTCTTTGTTGTTAAAATCAGAAGCCCTCCCCTTCCTTCATGGTTAGGGTAAATAGGGACAACCACATAGCTTGGAGTGTGGGTAAGAGGGGGCAGGGCAGGCAGAGGGGCAGGGGCATGACCATATCATGGGGGGGGTGGCCACATCATGTGGGGCATGGCCACATCATGCAAGGGCATGGCTACGTCACACAGGGCATGGCCATGTCACGCAGGTCACCTCCCAAAAAAAATATTGCCGCCCAGGGCGTGCCATCCTCATCGCCCCCCCCCCGGTCTGTACACCTCTGAATAGGGCTTTAGACGGGGCTCTCATCATCATTGACAGAGCCCAGTTCCCTGCCTAGAGTCTCATCTTTTCTTCTAATCCTCCACATTCCAAGTAATTCCTTGCAAAGTGCCAGCCAATAATAAGCTTTGACAGCTTAAACTGAGGCCATGTGACTTAGAAGGGTCAGGTCAGGCTCTTAGCATACTGATGTGCCTTTCATGACTCACTGTCAGGTGTGGACTTCCCACCCCATCTTTCCAGAGCAACTCCCTACGTGGCAATTTTGAATGGGGAGCAGCTTCATCTATTTGGTAATACATCCCACTGATCCCATGTCAAGTGTCCTCCTAGAGAACTAAACCCAGAAAGAGACCTTGTAAAAAAAAAGAAGAAGAAGAACAGGGCCACGAACAGCAGTCTTGGGCAATAGGGTCATGGCTGAATCAGGTCTGGGAGGAAACTGTTGAAAAATGTATGTCTCTTGATAGAAGAGCGATGTGACAAGGAGGGAATAAGGCTCAGCGGGACCGCACAACTCATGGGCCACCAGGAATGCATCCCCATCGCGGGACAACAACGTCATGCGGAAATGGCCTGAGTGGGGATTCTAACCCTGGCCTCCAGAGTTGTAATCAAACTGCTACACCACACTGGCTCTATAACACATACGGCAGCTGCATCCAGATCCAAAGGTCTGAGGCCCCATGGCTTCTGTGTAAGGAAGGGTGGAAGACTGGACACATCATGCCTACTTCTGATAATCCATGTTTATGGAAACTACAGTAGAACTTAAACATATGTATATGTGGCAAAATAGAAATTTATGGGCTAACGCCAATGTTAGACCGAAGTAGAATAAATCCATTGAAAACAAAGGCACTTGCACAAGTGGATGATTAACAAGCCTTGTCTATTTCAATGGGTTTGCCCATTCAATGAGATTAATATTGGATTTAACTCCCTATGTTTTTATATGTGAATATTTTCATACATAATTTCTAAAATGAATCTTTAACCAGAAAGAAGCTAAGAATCTAAGTTCTCAGGACTTGTAAAGTGTAGTTGAAACAATTGTTTCAGGAAAAGTCAAACACCATCTCCATTTCAAGATAGGACATTTTTATCTGGAAAGCTAAACTCCAGATGTAAAAACAAAAGCGTTTTTCACACAGCAATGGAACTGGGAGGAAGGCAGTGGGTAAGTGTGAATTGCCACTGGTTTCGGGGAGGGTTTGCTCATCCTCTGTAGGTGTTTTCACACATGAAGCTTAAAGCTCCCTTGCTCCAATCAGATTTGTAATTCAAAGATCCCTCCAATGATCAGAATACTCATTTGCATTACAAATGCCGCAGCTCAGCTTTATCTTTTTCGGTGACAATTGCTAACGTCAGCCTTAAATAGAGAAACAAAGATGAGTTAAGCCTCCTGACCCAAGTGCCAAGTATTTTAGTGTGTACACCTGCCTGGAATCCGGGGGTTGTCGCTGGGATCCTGCCAAATTGCTTATCTAGAACAAAGGAATGAGGTTCTATGGTTGTCTCTGAATACCATCCCTTTTGACAGGAAATTATCCAAGGCTTTCTCATGCATTCTTCACCTGCCAGTTCTCATTATAGATCACAGTAAACATACTTGAAGAGAACTCCAAATTTTTTAGAAGTGCAATTTTTGAAAGCAATTCTAGCGTACCAAACAAGCATTGATGGGAGAAGTTGATATGCAAATTGTTGGTAGTGCCTAAGTTAACCAAACTGATCATAGATAGAGTGACCCTCCCTCAGACTGAAAAACAGGCACACAGGGTTAGCAATGTTTTTCTGCTGAAAGTATTTTTTTATTTTTATTAAAAACTGTCAAGTGAGGCTGTCAAGAGAAGGTAGGTGGTTCTTGGCAGAAGAAACTGAATGGGCTGGTTCTAAGGCTGAGTTTTCCAACTTTCTGTCTATTGATTCTGGGTTATGAAAGGGCTGGAGGAGAGCGGGTGAAAACCTCGAGAGATGTCCGATCTAAAAATATTGCTGATGTTCTCCTATAGAAGTCAAACCTTATGTATGCTAGTTTAATGCTGATCTCCTTCTTTCCCTCTCTCTAGAGAACTGAAGCAGGAACAGGAGTTGAGTTTCCAAATATGAAAGCCTGGACTGTCTTCTATGGTACTCAGGATGAGGAGGAGGCATCTCAGAGCAAGATAATTTCTAACTACCATTCCCTTCTGGCAGGAAATTATCTTTAAAAAGTGTGTCTGGCTGGCTGTTCTCATGTATTATTCTCATTAGTTAGAGTTGGTAATTTTGATTTGAATAGCATAGTCTGTTCAACTGATGTAACCTCAAGTTACATGTAGATGTATCCCCAATAAGATTTTAACTGATGTCATACATTGGTATTGAAAAATGCATGAGTTTAATCAAGTTTCCATACTGCCTCAGATTGTGCTGTATTTGATTTTACTTTGTTTATATAGTGGGCCCTCCACATTTGCTGGTTTTCCTTTCGCAGATTTGATGATTCACAGCACATTTGATTAAGGTGTTCTCTCTCTGGCAGAAGTTGACAAAAGAGTCAGGCTAGAGGACTGAGAGATTCCTAAAGGAGTGTTCTCTCAGGTTTAAAAAAAAGAAAAAAAAACAGCAGTCATGGTTTTATGTTTATAGTTTTCCCACTTGCTCCCCTAACCCTCACAAAAGTGGAGGGTCAACTTTCTTGTTTTATATAGTTTTTATGTTTACCTGAAAATTAAGGGATTGTGGAACACTAATGATTTTATTTTATTTACTAAAAGCTGTCTGGAATCTCAAGCACAGGTCTTCCCCAACTTACTCGGAGATACAAGGGATGGAACCTGGAACCTTTTGCATACAAAACTCTGTGCAAAGTTATTTCTTTCATAATGAGAGAAAGGCCTCTGTGTTGACACTAGCAATTTGGATTCCTGTCTAATTTCAAGGGTGGGGCCCTCACCCCAGAACATGCTGAGCCAGATTTTTGAGGCTATTTATGACTCCAATTAATTGTGGCTGCAATTATCTACCATTATATCAGACTCTCAGAGCATACCTGCTTATCAGCTAGTACAGTGATTAAGTGATACTATTAAAATGGCACCTATCGATAATTGTAGTTGAAGTGGCACACTAATTCACTCACCAAGAGAATCCAAGATGAATAACTTACTTGACCTCTGTCTGCTTGAGGAACATCTGGACTGTTCAATTTTTAAGGAGGGATGAAGATAACAATATAAACAAAAGTCATGCCCTACAAGGAGCAGCTTATAGTTTGCAGAAGAGAAGGTTAAGAGGAGACATGATGGCCATTTTCAAATATTTGAAAGGATGTCATGTCGAACAGGAAATAGGCTTGTTTTCCACTGTTCCAGAAACTAGGACAAGGAGCAATGGATTCAAGCTTTAGGAAAAGAGATTCCACCTGAACCTCAGGAAGAACTTTCTGACAATCAGAGCTGTTGGGCAGTGGAATATGCTGCCTCCATGGAGTGTGGTGGAGTCTCCTTCTTTGGAGGTTTTTAAGCAGAGGCTGGATGGCCATCTGTTGGGAATGCTTTTATGTGTGTTCCTGCATAGCAGGTGGTTGGACTCGATGGCCCCTGTGGTCTCTTCCAGCTCTATGATTCTAATTTCAGAGGAAAATAAATTGAACTTCCAAAAGTATTTCCTTTTGGTGAGATAAACTATGGACAGTTTATTTTCCTCCTCTTGTAACTTAGGGCAATTGACTCATGCTTGCTAGCTTGCTGTACCCTTTTTACGAGAGCCAGTATAGTGTGGTGGTTTGAATATTGGACTATGGCCCTTTCCGCATCCTACCTTTTCTCGGCACTGGGGTGTGGTGCTCACAGGAGCAGCCTCTTGTGAGAGGCCCTCGCGTCCAGGTTTCTTCAGCTCCGCATGAGCTTCCTGTTTGCACAAGAGCCCTGCCTCTTCCTTTCGCAGTGCAGCCTGGGGCCTTCCCAGGCTGCACTGAGACAGGAAGCATGACTGGCCCGGCTCCCGAGGCTCCGCATGCAAGGTAAGTGCACATGGGGCCTGAGAGCAATGTGCAACCGTGCACCATCTTCGGCTTAAAGCCGAAAATGAAAAAGTGCGCAAGCGGTGCCTGCCAGGCCCTGGAGTGTTGCGCAAATGTGAGTGCATCGTGTGGACTGCTCCTCGTATTTGCACAATGCTCAAGGGGCCCTTTCGCATGGAAAATGCCATGCGAAAAGGGCTTATGACTCTGAAGACCAGGGTTTGTATTCCTGCTCAGACACAGCAATCCACCAGGTGAGCAAGTTGCACTCAGAAGAAGGTGAAAGTAAATCCAACCTGAACAAATTTTGTTCAGAAAATGTTGTGATAGGTTCACTTTAGGATTGCTATAAGTCAGAAATGACTGAAGGCACAAAATAATCTCCCATTTTGTACCAAGAAAAGCTAATGTGTTGAAAAGAGTGGTAATACAGGAAATGAGTGGAAGTCCATTACAAAGGGAATCGAAGAGAATAGGGCAAAACTGTGTTAAGGGGGGAATAAATGATGAAGGACAATAACAGAATAATTAAGTGAAAAGAGTATTGTATACATTAATCTAACAATATTATGAGGCGAGATCTCAAGATTATAACAGGTTTTTATGGGGTACAAGAAAATGAAGTATTAAGTGTGGTCAAACAAGGGGTGAGGGGAAGGGTAGCGTGAGATGGTATATGGATATATATATCGATAAAAGTAATATTAGGATAAAGCACTTTTATTGTAAAATGTGTAATATAACAGATTGGAAATTTTTATTTATTTATTTTTGAATAAAAATATATAGAAAAGAAAAGCTAATGTGCAGAAGGCTAAATGTGTATAACTACAGGAGGAAAAAAATAAGGCATTGACACACGCTCCCCATAAGAATTTTGCAACTCCAAAGGATATTTGAGTCTCAAATTTCAAGCATCTCAGTAACTTGAAACATCAGTTAAACATTTAAAATACAATCGGCCCTCCATATTTGTGGGGTTGACTTTCACCGATTTGATTGTTTATGAGTCTCCCCAATGTCTACCCCCCCACCTCAGGTGCTTCTTTTCCTAGAGGAAGCTTCCCTTTCAGCAGCTCGGATCAGGCTGTGCAAACCTTTAAAAAACTGCCTCTGGTCTTCCTCCTCCTCCACCAGCCACTGCCTGGCCAGCTAAGGAGAGATCACAGCCTAATTTCTCAGCACCACAAACCCCCTTCCAATGCCTCCCACCCACCCAAGGAAGGAGATGGACAAGAGACAGAAAATATAAGGCCACCATACTGACCCACCTCCTTTCCCTCTCCTTTCCCTGACCAGGCATGTTCTCTCTACCATGCCTTGGTCTCCTTCCCACAGATACACACACACACACACATTTTGATATTTGTGGTTTTTCTACTTTTGTAGGTGTCCTGCATGCCCCAGTGAATGTGGAGAGCTGACTTTATATATACAAAGTTGAATAAAAGAAAGAATTCTCACTGTCTGTGTTTCGTTTATGGTCAGTATTATTATTATTCATCTCATTTTATGATTATTACTGAAAATAATTTTGCTGGGAGAGGGTGTTTAAATAGATCTATACTGGGTGTCAAACATTCTAGGTACATCACTAAAGTTTGGCCAGCAAAAATGGAGGTAATAAGTAGAGGTTATTGAAAGGGTTAAAAAAGGGTGCTGCATTTTCTGTCTTCTCCTTCTTCTTTTTTTCAATATATTTTTATTAACATTTTCCAAACACTACAAAAAACACTACAAATTCATAAGAAAAAGACAGCATGAAGAAAAACAATTCAAAAATTTTAAAATAAGAGAAAGAAAAACAAAAGAGAAATAGTAAAGAAAAAGAGAAAAAAACTACCTCCTTTCTTTGAACAGGTAATAGCAATCACATTAATTCAAGCCTCTCAAAAAGAAACATCCAATATTTCTCTTCTTCCCTCTCTCCCCAATACATGCTTTTGAAAAGAAAAAGCAAATGAACTTTCTTCTATCAGAAGTTAACTTGTCTACCATAATATCTCGATATTTGTTTCTATTACATTCCATTACAAATTGTTTACATGATAAGCAGAGTTCCATGGTAAAAAACATTAATACTACTAAATGAAATTGATGCAAATAATTTCACCTAATGTTACTTGCTGGCTTAATTACATAATAATTTCACTAGTTAAAACTGGGTATCTGTTGCATTTTAATGACATCTCTGAATCGAGATATTTCAATACCATGTTATATTATAAAATCCATAATTCATAGGCTCAACCCAGTTATCATTATCCAAAATCTGTAACCTTATCTTAACCTAGTTTAAGACAAATCTTTCATTTTGAATTTAAGTCCCATCTTCTTTCATAGCCATCGTTTCCATCTCAGATTAACATCCTTGCTTTTTATTACTTTTTTAAAGTTGCTTCTCAAATGATATTTTAGAATCATTGTCCTAAGACAACACCCTTACTTTTGACATCTTTCTCATATTCCTTTCAATCGTAGTAAACTTGGTTTCATTCAGCCATAACAATAATTTGCTTACAAACTCTGTGGTCTCAATTTTGAGGGAAAGAGAAAGAAAGGGACTTGGAGATTAAATGAACCTCTATTTCAAGGTAAAAATGTTCTTGAAACATGTGGGAAGAGATTGGTAGAATATTTTGAAGATGACCTGAGTAAAGAGACTGACATCAATGTATTATGGGATGCAACTAAAGTGTTCTCATTCAACCATGCATGGAATTTAGAAAAAAGAGGCAAGAGAAGTGCAGATCCTTTTAGATGAGATAAGAAGAAAAGAAGAGCTAAGGAAGTCTCCCTAGAATAAGGTAGTGCTCAACCAAGTTAAGAAACTTCAGAGACAACTATCAATGATGAAGGTAGGAGAAACTGAGAATAAGTTACACTATGGCCATTTCTGTACTACACTGTAAAAGTGCTGTTATTCTATTTTCAGCCTCCTGTGGAATTCTGGGGTTTGTAGTTTACTGAGGCCAAAGAACTCTCTGGCTGAGAATTCTAAAGGGCCCTTGCTAAACTGCAAACCCCAGGATTCCACAGGATGTTGAAAGTGGAATAGCAGCACTATAACAGTGTAGTGTGGAAACGGCCTATGTGAAGCAGAAGAACTTTGAATTTGCAGATAAACCTGGAAGACAGTTATCTTTTAAGCTGAGGAAAGAAAGAGAGAAGAAGCTTATTTTGAAGATACACAAAAGAAATGAAATAATTAGTGATAATGTTAATATTATGAAGTCATTTTACCGTTCTTACACTTCATTATATACAAAATATGAAGTCTCACTAAAGACGATTGATGATTATCTAGAGAAGAAAAATCTTCCAAAGAGTTTGGAATTGCAAAAACTGATGATGAATGCACCTATCACAGTGTGTGAAATCATTGAGGTTATACAGAATACTAAGTCCAACAAAATTCCAGGTCCAGATGGTCTTTCAGTGGGTTATTATAAATGTTTCAAAGAACAGCTGTTTGTGTCTCTACAGAAATTACTGGATTCAGTGTTATGGAACTCCAGGGGGACTCCAAGCATGGTACAAATGGTTCATAACCCCTAGAGGGCAAATGAGGGCATTTGGGAGCCCCCCCCCCAAAAAAATGCTCCAGCAACTTCCTAAAAAAAAGGAGAGAGAGAGAAAGAGATCTTTAGTTGGTGCTGGCAACCACAAAAACAGTTGTAAATGATACTTGCTAGGTGAGTGAACGTGATTCAAATGTTCATAGAGAAACATGGTTGTGAAGGAACTAAGCCTGACAGAGCCAAGCCAAGTTACAATGGCAACAGACTGCTCATTTAGGAATGAACTTTTTTTTTTTTTTGCATAAACAGAAGAGGAAAAGAAAATCTGCAAATATTCTTTACATCTCTAAATTTGCATAATCTGTTGCCATTTCCACCCTACACTGTTACTCCTCTTTCAACATCCTGTGGAATTCTGGGTTTTGTAGTTTACTGAGGCCAAAGATTATCTGGCTGAGAATTCAAAATGTCCCTCCCTAAACAACGTTGGATCTTTTTACCATATGTGGTCGACATACAAAAAGGGCAAAAAATTCTGGAAATACATTTCAAAAAAAGAAGACTGGCTGACATAATTGATGGACCTAAGTGAAATGGACAATTTGATTGCATCAACAAGAGAAATGGGACTCATAGTTCCTTATTTGTTTATTTATTTATTGGATACATTTATATTTCCTCCAGTGAGAAAAAGGCAGTGTACATGTCTCTTCTCCTCTTCATTTCAACCTCACACCAACAGCCCCATGTGGCAGGTCAGGCTGGTCCATGGTCACCCACTGATTTCCATGGGTCATGGCTCAATGAGGACTAGAACCAGAATTTCCCAAGTCTCCTTTCAAAGGCTTGAACCACAACACTTTCTCTCTGCTATCTATCTGGAATGACTACTGCTTGGATTTTTTTTTTTTTTTCCTGTATGACATCTCACAAAATCTCCCAGATAGGCCAGCAACCAGCCAGGCTAGCTCCAGGATTATGAAAATTGCAGTTCCCCAACGTATCTTTCCCAGACTCTGAGAATATCTCTGCCAGACACTTCATTTCTAGACATACAGATAGTTCATGAAGGTAATACTGAGGATGACATTGGAAAGAATGATGTCTTGCCAAAACAGATCACCTACAGTGCTGGGACTTTGTGCTGCCCACGTTCTGCCTGAAGGCTGGTCTCTGTCACTCAGATGACTCTGCTGGGGTGAAGCCAGCTTAGAATGAGAATGTGCCTGTCATTACAGCATCTCTAAGGAGGGTTTTTGTGTGGCTCCACTGCAACACCCTGCTGGGAAGTGCCTGTTTGCAACATCTCACCCACCCAACCTTGATGAATCCTACTTTTGTATCTATGAGAGGGTTGTACTAACTATCAGTACCTCTGTTGACTTATATGTTCTTTTCTTAAATTGATCATAGAACCATAGAATCATAGAGTTGAAAGAAACCACAAGGGTTATCCAGTCCAACTCCCTGCCATGCAGGAATACACATGGCAGGGAGTCAGACTGGATGGTCTTTGTGGTCTCTTCCAAGTCCATGATTCTGTGATTCTACAGTTCTACGATCAATTTAAGAAAGGAACAGATAATTGAATAGAGGTACTGATGCTTAACACACCCTCCTATATTCTACCTATTTACTAAAAATGGCATGCAAGACAGCTAATTATAAAATTCACATAAAAACAGAAATATAAGTAAATCATAAGAATATTAGCACTCAAACAATTAAAAAAAAAAGATTCAACAGAAACTCAATTTAGCTGACCAAAAATGTTCTGAACAAAAATAGCCTTTCCCTTGTTTATGTAATCAAAGCAAAGAGAAGACTAGCTTAACATCACACCACAGACCATTCCAAAGTGTGGGGCCCTTTCCACAGGAGCCTCCCATCACAGGATGGGGATGGGAGAGGAATGGGATTGTGACAACACTTCTGCATGACGTCATCACAGTCCCATCCTTCTCCCACTGCCAGGCGGCACGATCACGGATTAAATCACTGACAGATTTTTCCCTGTCAATGATCTGCAATTGCGTCACCATCCCATACTTACCTGGCCTGCAGAAGCACCAGAAATGTGATGGAGGCACTTCCTGCCCCAGTGCAGCCTGGGAAAGTATCCGGCTATGCTGTGCTTTCTTCAGCAGGGAGCCAGCCAGTGCAAAGCAAAATGTTTCTGTCCATGTTCTCATCCTGGCAAAGCCACTGCTGGGACGATGTTGGGACAATGCCAGAAACAGGTACGGTGTGGATAGGGCCAGGGACTGGCCAGAAAGACAACACTAACTACATACCCTCCAACTGTTCCTGTTTGGCATGACCAGTCCCACTTAATCCTCTGTTATCCCACCTTTTCAGCTGCTTTTCAAACGTTCCACTGTTGTAGAATGAGAGTCTTATGCTTCTTGGTTCCAGTCCACAGTCTGGCCCAACTGTAGTTCCTGGACTTTTTCAGAAGCAGCTTCATGTAGAGCAAAGTACAAAAACCACAAAGAATGGAAATAGGTTACAAGAGACTACTAAGGTATGGGGCACCATGACAATTTCCAGCATCTCTAGGAATAATTATGGTTGGTGGACCAGCTGCAAACAGCTGCCCAGTCACTGCTAAAATCTGGACTGAACTCAGAGAACATCCAAATTGCAAACTGCATCTTCAACGGAAGCGCACCCTTATCCTGTGCATGCTATATCTGTATTCCTAAAATTGTCTTTTAGGAGTACATTTGTCTTGTCTAGATGAAGCTTCAATTGAGTGGTTCTCATCCAGTCAGTCCATTACCAACACTACTCATGTAGAATAAGAACAGCTTCCTTGAATTTGAATGGAAAAGAAACAACTCTTTTATCCACAGGAGCACATGGTTAAGCTATAACAAAGGGTCCCCCCTCCACATATTTTCTTTTGGTTCACACCCTGCTCATTGGGACTTCTTCCAAGTGACTCAGAACCACAAAATGCTTTAACTGAGACTGGATGCACTGCCCTTATCAGAATGCAAATAACAGAGAGATAGCTTCAGCCTGCCACCTCCGCATCATTTTGTGTTCTGCTTGAACAGTGCATGCCAGGAAATAAAGGCAGCTTCCTCCACGAACAACAGCTTTTGCTGAGACTCCAAAATGGCATGAAGAAGTAAGATGTTAAAGCACAAGTACCTCCTAATTTAACATGTGCAGTCGCATTTCAGAATGGGTCATAACGCAGAAGGGTTAACGCCTGAAAATGACCTTTGAATGACCTACAATGTGACAAGCAAATGCATAACAAATCATCATTTTTCAAAAATATATGTCTATCTGAAAAAAACTTGAGTCAGAGAGACAGGAGGAATGGATGCTTACTTTTTTCTCTACAAATTGTTTTTCAGCTCACATTTACACCTGTGTTTCTCTGGGAGGTTCCAGATGTATATCTATATATGAAATGCCATGGAAGGGGTTAAAAAACATTGGTCATTTACCTCTATTGAGGTAAAAAGCATAGGGCAATTGGTGTTAGACCTCCCCCCTTTCCCACCACCCTGGTCCAGAAAGTGCTTTTCCTTGTAAAAATCAAACAAGCTGTTTTCCATGCATTGAAGCTTCCTTGCATGCTTACTGGTTGCTCTTGTTGTGAGTCTTCAACTTGTTTCTGACTTATGGATACCGTAAGGCAAACCTATCACATGGTTTCCTGAGGCTGAGAGTATGTGATGTGCTGACAGTTACTCAGTGGGTTTCTATGGCTGATCAGGGAATTGAACCCTGGCCTCCAGGGTTGTAATCCAATGTTCAAACCACTACACCACTTTGGCTCTTTCTCTCTCTCTCTCTCTCTCACACACACACACATACACAAATAAACCCACAATTTCCATTGTTCCTTGGATGAGACAATTGCTGTGATAGATGATGGCTCTGAGGTCAAGGAGCAACTGTTTCAGGTCAGTCTAGATGACCTCTGGGTGTGAGGGGAAAGCAGTTAATTTCCTCTGCAATTGAAGTCCCTCTGTGTTTGAAGGAAAGACAAAGAAACTTTGTATAATGGAATGTTACTGGTTTGGCTTGACGCGCTAGCCCTTGGCTGTGCTACAGAAATTTGCAACATTTGTAGACACTGGTGGGAACTTATGTACAACAAGATCTGTTTTCTTTCTTGAGCATGTGATGACTGCACTGGAAGTGTATAAATTGCTGTGAATATGAAGGAGCGGGGCTCCGTCTTTTGGGAATGATCCCACTGAGACAAATAAACAATTTTCCTTAATCCGTGGGTCTCTATCTCTGTTCTGCAACATATTCTGGGGGCTCATCCTGGATAGAGGGGTCTTTTGCCCTCTTAAGCGGCAGCTGCTTCCTCTGGCATCTGTGCCCCCATTGATAGGGACCTTGGATACCCCCAATTCTTTCATCGGACGGTCCTCTTCGTGGGGGTGTTGAACCAGGGGAATGGTTGCCAGCCAAGAACCCATGAACGGTTTGGAAAATTGATACAGACACAGCCACAGAACACAGCCATAGGTGAGTGTGTCAGGGCCTCCCCCTAAAGTGTGGGACACTGGGGACATGAGGGGCTTGATCACCCCCTATAATAGGGTCTGCTCTAGTATAGTGGCTCCAAACGGGAGGGCCACTGAAGCTGCAAATTCCTTAGACACACAGGGAAGATGGGAGGCTGTGAGAGGCTGTTGTTGAGCAAAAGTGTGTATGCATGGCATCGCAATTCCCAATTCATGCTGTTGAGTTTCCGGGTGCCTGGGTCAATGTGTAAGATTGAGTGTTAAACCTTAATGTCTCGAGCTGTTGGGACCCCATCACCCTCAGCTCAACCCCCTCCCCTACTGTGTGTTGTTGGTTTGGGGAGCAATCTGGGTCGAGGGTGGCAGTTGACAGACACTGCTTCAATCAGATTCTGCTTCAATGTATGTTGAAAACTTCAAAAAAAGGGTTAAATGGAAACTTTACTTTTCTGTGCCTTCTCGCCTAGTTTGAGGTCAGATATTGCTTTAATGTATGTAGGAAAATTTCAGGAAAGGAAAGTGGCTTTCTTTCTGTTTTCTGTTTGTCTTTTGTGCTTGAAGCCGCTCCATTCCCCCGCAGCCCCTCCTCCTCCTCAGGCTCTAAGATTCAGATTTAACCCTTGAAGGATCAACTCCCTAGCATTCAGTTCAATATTCCACAGAGGAAAACTAGGAATAGGAAGTCTACCTAGGGAGAAAGAAATGAGAAAGACTCCTGTTTTCAATGAACTGGCAAACCCATTTAAGCCATGAGGCTTGGCTATAACAGGAATTCTGTCAGTATGTTAATGAGAAAACAAACCTTTAGACCAGGCTTGGTCTTGAATAATGGGAGGCATGCCTAAGCCCTTCCAAGAGTGCAAGGCATTGAAAAGGCACATCAGAGGCAGCACTAAATTATTAAGAAGCAGACAATGCAAGATTAGAATCTTCCCACCTGGACACATGCATGCCTCCTCAGAAGCAAGTCTGATTTGCTCAACAAATGTGCATCCAAGTAAATTCTCTCATGTCTTAGAAGAAGAAGAAAAAGAAACAGAAGAAAGGAAACTTTGCCTCAGTGAAGATTTAATGAGGTGTCAATTTGCAACACAAAGAACTTCCATCCATTCACACACCCCTTCCTTGCTGGAGAAGCCTGCCTTCTGTAATTTATCAAACAGAAAGGAGGGGGAAAGGGGGGAGTTTAGGAATGAGTGGTTTTTGGCTTTTCCTCCTGTCAGGGGAGATGGAATTTTAAGGCTGCAAAACTCTGACATTGTGTTTTTGAAAAAACAGTTGGCATGGGAACCCTGGACACTCACATCAGTAGCCCTATATTGATTCATGGAAATTGTAGTAACTGAATTCCTCCCCAAGGCTTGCAAAATGTAAGGAACAGAGAAGTAAAGTAATAGATAGCCCCCTCAGAGAAATCTAGCACACCAACCCCCAGAGGCACCATGTCCGAGACAGCTCCTGAAGCTACAGTGGCAACTCCTTGGGAAACAAGTTCAAGTTTATTGCATTTTAGCAGCCAGCCATTGCACAAAAATGAAAAAATAAAATAAGATAAGATAAAATGAAAAAGGATAATCCAGCCAATTTACATGTAATACATAATCAACAATAAATAAATCATTTTCCATACCCCTCCTTGTTCTTTATGGCACGTAATTGTAAGGCCCTAACTAGAAATTTAGATGTTCTGAAAGACACATATTTCACAGTATCAGATAGCAGAAAACAAACTTTCGCGAAGGAGGAATTTCCCTTAAAAGACTTCAATAAAGGAAAAATATACTTGCTCCTAAGATCATTATAAATAGGGCACTCAACTTGGGAAACAGCAAAGCCCGCCCACCTCCACCCGTTTTTGCACTCACTCGCTCGCCTGCCTGCCTGCCTACCTCTCCACTGCGGAGACAGCAACGGCAGCAACACTGAGGAGAAAAAGCCGCTGCCAGCATCTGCATGTGTGGTGAAAGAGAAGAGAGCGAGACCGGCAGGGACTGCACCCAGACGCGTGACATCGTGAGGGGAAAAGGCTTCCTGGAGGAGAAGCGATGGCTACGGCGGCTCTCCCTCCCCCGGCTGAGGCACCTGCCAAGAAGGCCAGGAAAGCGATGGGGGAGAATGGAAGTGGCGGCAGATTGCCAGCAGTGCCCGATGCAAAGGGAGTTGCAGCAACCAGCGTAGCCGAAGCCAGCAGCAGCAGCAGCAGCGGAGGCTGCCCGAGGGTGTGGGCAGCAGAGATGGTGGCAGGAGGGCGACTGACAGGATGCACCCATGACTGGAAGGGGAGGAGGCATGAAGCCCCGCAAGGCCTCGGGCCCCAGTGTGATGAAGCTGCTAACCAAGGCAGCGGTGGCATACAAGGAGCACAACAGGATGTTGCTGGCCGCCCTGAAGAAGGTGCTGGCAGCAGCCAGATACGACGTGGAGAAGAACAACAGCGAAGCCTGGAGAGCAAAAGGCATGGACTTCAGGCAAGCTAGGAGAGGCTCGCAGCAGCAGAATCGAGGGCTGGCTCTGTGAAGGAAGCAAAGCGGCTGACAGGGAAGGAGCAAGCGAGCCAAGACAACTAGCCACAGAAAAGGCTGGCAAGGCAGCGCTGGAGATCCAGCTGCAAAGACCCCACCAATGAGCACTATGTGGAGGTCTCTGGCCTCCAGGAAGAGGCAGCCAGGGCCCAGGAGCTGGTAGAGAAAAGAAGGAGTTGGAGGAATTGTGCTTGGAGAACGACTCTAGCAGCGAAGAGCTGAGAGACCTGCAAAGACAAACTGTCAGCAAGCTTCCTTGCTGGCTTCTGTGAAGGCACTGAAGGAGAGAGAAGCAGAGCTGAGAGGATAGGTTCAGCGGAATCTGACTGTATTGGCTCTGCAAGCCAACATGTCTGTCGCCGGCTGTCAAGTGAAGACTGAGGAAAAGGTTTTGTCCTTCATCCCACAGACAGAGAAGGGCAAGGACTTGGAGCTATGACATCCTGGAAGGAGAAGTTGGCAGCAAGAGCATGGAGAACACAGGGAAAGGCAGAGTCCTAGATGCAAGGCAGTCCAAATTGCGAAGGGCCCCCCCACCAGTTCCCAATACAGCAGCAATTGGTAAGGCTCTTTGGCCCAGCCCCAGCAGGCTAAGGAGGTGATAGAGCATCCCTTCAAGCTGGGAGGAGAAGGTGATAGCGCACCTCTGAGCTGGAAGGGAGAGGCAATAGGGCGCCTCTCCAGGCTGAAGTGGAACTGCAGCTGAAGGACTCTGACTGAGAAGGCAGAGAAGAGGGAGAGCTGAAGGCTGTGAGACAGCCAGGAGACCAACACCAGCCCCAAAAAGCCCACACCATATAGGCTCAAACAACAGACTTGCATTTGTCCACAAGATCATCAAAGATTAAATCACTGTTCTAGGAATCATCTGGAAATCACATTGCACCTGCAGACCTCAGAACTCAAGAAAAGTGGAGAGGATGAAACAAAATCCTGAAGACATAGCAGTTCAACGTGTATGGCCCAGACAACAGCCCTGGTTATGTCTTTGGACTGGATGCCAACAAAGGGCAAGTGGCACGATACCACCTTCCTAGCCCTTTTTACAGAGACTTTTCACTCTTATTCCATGTGCAGCCCACAACAGAGAAACCAGGAGTGTTTTTTGTTCTTCCCAGAGCCCCATTATGATAAGGCATAGGATAAGGTGTATGTCGGGGGCTCCGGCCTGGTCGGCCCCCCGGCACCTCGGAGGCCGCCGCAGATGCGGCCTCCGAAACGGAGGATGACTCGGACGACTCCCAAGTCGCCACGGAGGCCTCCGCCTCCAGGAAGGGCCGCTCGGCCGACGCAGAGGCCGACGCCGCCAAGAAGGATGCCGCGGAGGCCTCCGCCGCGGGGAAGGGCTGCCCGGATGCCATGGAGGCCGCCGCCACTGAGGGGGACGCTGCGGAGGCCTCCGCTGCCGGGAAAGGCCGCCCGGATGCTGCGGAAGCTGCCGCCGCCGCCAAAAACGCCGCAGAGGCCTACGCCGCCAGGAGGGGCCGCCTGGACACCACGGAGGCCGCCGCCACCAAGGAGGATGCCGCAGAGGCCGCTGCCGCCGAGGAGGCCGCCGCAGAAGCCTTCACTGCCGAGGGAGAGCGCCCGGCCGTCACGGAGGCCGCCGCTGCCAAGGGAGAATGCCCGAGCGGTCTGCTGGGGTGGGCGGGACCCAGGCTCCCTCCTGGGGCACCGCCCACCCATGGCCCCGATCCTGAGGAAGCTGCCGGCCCTCCTCCCACATTCCAGCAGCGGCGGCAGGCCAAGGAGGCCGCCCGCCACTCCCGACGGCTGCTGGAGCAGTGGCTGCAAGGTGAGAGCTCTCAGCTGGCTGATGGCTCGCAGCTGTGAGCTCAGCTGAGGGCTTGCAGCTGTGAGCCAGCTGTCAGATTGGCTGCTGCCGACCCTGGAGGCCTACTTAAGGCCAGAGAGAGGTAGGGGCAGGCATGGAGTAACAACTGTTGGCCCTCTGTGAGATGTCTGTCCATGCCTGGTCCCAGTCACTCCTGTCTACGACTGTGTCCTTGTCCAGAGTTCCTGCCAGCCCAGCCTTCTGCCAGCATCTTGGGTGAAGTAACCCTTTCTTTACTTTCTGTTGTACCTGCTGCAAGGACTGTTTGTGTTTATCTTAAGACTGCTGGCAGGGGCCTCCATAGGTGAGACTCCCTTGACTCCTGACCCATGCCTGCTTGACCCCAGCCTGCTGCTGACAGTGTACACCTCACAGAACCATAAGGTTGTCCCCTTTTTAGCTAAAGTATGAAGCCATCTTGGGTGGATTAAGGAGAGACATAAAGGAATTAGTAAACATAACTCTACAGGAAGGAGTTAGTGCATTAGGAAAAGCTATAAGTAAAATAAGGGAGTAAATTTTAGAATAGTGACTCCCCTTTCTACAGACACAGGCACATACCTTCCAACCAGGAGATATGGGTGAAAGATTGGGGGCCACTTGGTCATGGGTGGAGGCAACTCTATCAGGTAGTAGTGACAACTCCCACTGTAGTGAAGGTGGCCAGGATGAAGCCTTGGGTGTACTACACTAGGATAAAAAGGCTCACTTTGACTGGACTGTTGCCCCAATCACAGGGCAAGCTCTGATGCTGAGAATTACCAGAAAGCAGTAAGAAGACTGAGACTAGGCCCTGCTGTGTCTATATACCTGGAAGCTGGATACCCAGGGCACATCCAGATCTCCACCTGGAGAGGGAAAGAAGAATTGGGGCTAGGCCTTATGCAGTTGCGACCAAGGATGCACTGTTCCACGTACGGCCAGACTCTGAATGTGGGAGACAATATTATGGGTTGTGGCAGGCATAGGAGGGGCAGGAAGCCTGGTCTACCTGTTTTATCACTACAGACAGATGTTTTGTGGGATTGGAAGGTATGTGTATATGGCAATTGTTGGTGATAACAAGGATGATGCTGAGCAAGGGAGGCTGGGAGGTGAATCAATTTCACTAACTGGTCAATCAGATCTTGAGCACCCTGGATGTCAGTAATGGCTGGGTATATTCTCATGGGCTAAGCTTAGGAGACTATCCCAATTGTAATGTAAAGTTTGAAATCCCTGAATCTCTACAGGCATGCCCAGGAAAGTATCCCAATGTCAACTTCTTCTTTAGTTATAGCAATGGTTTCATTGAGTTATATGGGAATAAGGGGTGGTGGTCCTCCTTAAATAAGTGCTAGGAAGAAACCAGCTTTTACAATGGTAAATGGATATATGGTTTCTCTTCTGGGATGAATCGGTTTGGCCACTGAGGGTATCACCTTTCACCCAGTGCACCAACCAGTGCAGGCATGGGATGGAGAGTTTGGCTGGGCAAGAACAAAAAGAGCTTATGATGAAATCTATGGGTATGATCCTGGCAACACGTATCTGAGAGGTTGGGAGTCATCATGATCCCCATGGAGGGAGTTGCTTTTCATGTAAGGCAGATGTGTTGTTGGCTGTCAGCCCAGCATGAAATAGGTTTAGACTATCTCCTATTATGTAAATGAGTTTGAATGTGAAAAGGGAAAATATATTCTGAAGTATTCAATATTAGAAAATTATTCTTGTAGTCTGCAGGCATGTGGACATGATTATCCGGTTCCCTAAGCAAGCATGGGTAAAAGCACTGCTTGTAGAATTGCTTTGTACATAAACAATGGCCTTCCTAAATCTGCCTGTCAGTACTCTGCTTGTTAAAGTGTTTTCAATCTGTAATGATTAGGTTAATAGAAGGAAAAAAGCTGCCGCTTATGCTTTAACGGCAAGGCCAAACTAACGAAATAGTTATACTTGAATTGCTAATGAATTCAGCATAAAGGGGGGAATGTGGTGGAGACAATTTCGGGTCAGCCTAGATGACCTCTGGGTGTGAGGGGAAAGCAGTTAATTTCCTCTGCAATAGAAGTCCCTCTGTGTTTGAAGGAAAGACAAAGAAACTTTGTATAATGAAATGTTATCGGTTTGACTTAATGCGCTAGCCCTTGGCTGCGCTACAGAAATTTGCAACATTTGTAGACACTGGTGGGAACTTATGTACAACAAGATCTGTTTTCTTTCTTGAGTATGTGATGATTGCACTGGAAATGTATAAATTGCTGTGAATATGAAGGGGCGGGGCTCCGTCTTTTGGGAATGATCCCACTGAGACAAATAAACAATTTTCCTTAATCCGTGGGTCTCTATCTCTGTTCTGCAACAATTGTGCCAGGAACAGAGCCAGTGATTGACCAAACCAACTTGCAAACATTCCCAGCAGTTGAAGAACAAGTGGAGGCAGAGTTGCCCCAACCAGCTCCAGAGGGAGAGGGGACCAGCAGTGATTTGGAAGAATTACAGTCACCTGAGCCCCTTAGCTCCGAAGAAGGCTGGCAGCTCAGAGGGAAGCTACGTTAGCTAGATTAAGGAAGCAATGACAAGTAACACCTGTTCTCTGTGGCTATTTAGATCTGTCAGCATGGATTGCTCTTTGCTTGTAGCAAATTACTTGCAAGCCTCACGACCCTTGTGTTCTGGCTCTCTTGACCCCTCTGGATGGATCTCTGCTTTCTAGACTGTTGGACTGGACCTCAACCTGACTTGGCTCTGCGGTTTCCTTAGTAGTTGTTGTAGTGGACATTCCTCACTGCCGCCGCCTCCTTGCAGCAAGTATTCTCATCTCCTCCCCCCTGCTAGCAGTGAGGCACAGGCAGGGAGTTGGACTCTGACAATGACAAATACAGCTTGTAAACTATGGCCATTTCTGCACTAGACTGTTATAGTGCTATTATTCCACTTTCAACATCCTGGGGAATTCTGGGGTTTGTAGTTTACTGAAGCCAAAGAGTTCTCTGGCTGAGAATTCTAAAGGCCCCTCCCTGAACTGAAAACCCCAGGATTCCATAGGATGTTGAAAATGGAATAATAGCACTATAACAGTCTAGTGCAGAAATGGCTTGAACAAAACATGATAAAAGACAAACTACATCTGAGTATCCCTTACCTACAAAAACTTTATGAAATTCAATAAGTGACTTGAATGGACATAATTTACTAGATTCACAAACGTAGTCACTGTATATTATGTACAATGAACAGGAACAAATAGACATATAAAAAAACCCTACCACCTACCGGTAGTTAATTTGACATTTGATTTTAAGCTCCTTTCCTCTCACTGACATCAAGTCAAGCTAAATTTGTTAAATCCCAAGTACTTCAGTTTACCAAGAGTGTGGTAAACCTGTCATTTTAGCAATATTGGGGTGGAGGAGGTTTGGCAGTTCCAGTCAACTGAGCAGCGCTAAATAGGTTAATTTGTACTTTGTCTAAGTTACAAAGTTGAGTGAATTTTAGTGACAGGACAAGAACATCTCTTGATGTAAATTATTAATTTCCTGGATTTGTGAAATGCAGATTTTGATTCATTTGAAATTACGGGCATGGTTGGTGACTCTCCCCTTTCAATTGCAGTGATTCCTTCTGAAAATCTTAAAGTTACATTTGTATATATAATTGCATGAGAGTAAAATATCTTGAAATTATTTGTGACTATTTGTTTGTAAGCTTCCAGGAACTAAGGCATGAAAAAATTTTCAATTACACTTTCTCCAGTTGCAATTTCTTATCCCCAAGTGCTTCCCAGTAAATTTATGAAGAAATTTGTAAAGTGTTGTAAACCCTCAGCATAAAGCAGCAGAACAGAATTCACAGCCCGTAATAGCAGATAAATTCAAGTGATACAGTCATTCCTGATACAGAGGAGACCATGTTGTGGCTGCTTCTTGGGGTGCGCCTATGTGAGCAGATCCAAAATTAGGGCAACGTCCTCCATATAAGAATTCCACACCCCCATGAAATTTTTCTAGCACTGTAGAGAGAGAGAGAGCAAGATTAAAAATCATTCACATCCAGAACTCTTACCTTTGCTGTGTTCTCATTCTCTCATAACTTTGCCTGCCCCTTTTCGTTGGATGTCTAAAACCCTAGTAGAGATTCTGCATTATCAGTCATACTATGAAAATGGAGCTCCGTCATCGCAGTTACATCTGACAATGCCACTCCTAAAAAAATGCTGCTTCAGCCTGGCAGTAGCCTAATGGAAGCATTTCCAAAGTGCTGGAGATGGGGACACTGAGAAAGGATGTCTGTGACACTCCCCTGGTCACAGGGTACCTCAAGAACAGGCACCTGGGGAGACACTCTTCCCCTCCTGCCCACCCACCCACCCACCCACCCATCCCTGTCCTGACACAACTGCTTTTCTCAAGGTAATGTATGACTGGCAAAACTCTGCAGAGGTCATTTTCAACACCTCAGTCTCCAGCAACTTGGAAAACTTACTTTGGGCTTCTGCCAGGCTTTAAAAGTAGGTTTTTAGGGTTACATTTGCTCATTAACAACCGTAAACAGGAATCCCTTGCAGTTACAAGTTCCACTTTACAATCCTATAAAGTACTAAATAGAGATGTTGTTACGTCCCTTGAAGTAATGTTGTTATCTGCCTTTAAGACTTATGGTGGCCTTGAGGCAAACCTATCACGGGGTTTTCTGGGGACTGAGAATATAACTTGCCCAAGGTTGCCCAAGGTCACCCAAGCGGGAAATCAAACCCTAGTTTCCAGGGTCACAGTCCAATATTCAAACCACTACATCATGCTGGCTCTATATTTCTAAATTCTCAAGCATGCCATGCTGCTTTTCAAGACTTGGAGCCTGTCAAGGGAAAAAGACGGCAACTGTAATTCAGTGGTACCATAAGCAAGACTGAAGTCCATAGAGATTCAAAGCCAGAATTTTTAGAGCTAAGCACTCAGGTCCTGAAAGCCAAGATGGAGTTGTGGTTTGAGCACTGGATTATGACTCTGGAGACCAGAATCCTTGGGCAAGTCACACTCTCTCAGCTTCAGAGGAAGGCAAGGGCAAGCTCCCTCTGAACAAACCTTGCCAAGAAAACCATATGATAAGCTGGTCTTGGGGTTGCCATGAATTGGAAATAACTTGAAGGCACACAAGAGCAACAAACTCCAGTCCCCTTTCTGGCTGGAAATGCTGACTGCTTTGCTTTCTCCTGCAGGAGACTCTCTTCTCATTTTAGGTCCAGGATAAACCAAATGCAGCTGTAGGAGAGGGTGCAGCTCCCCATGCTGGTTTTGCAGCTCTTAGCCTCTTTATGCTTCCCAGGCAACTGGCCAACTGGTCAAAAGGGGTGGGGGCAGGCAATTCCCACTCCCCCCCCTTATCCTATGATTCACTCTTTCAGTGCTTCCCAATTAAGGACAAGTTCCATGAATTTGACATAGGGTCTGCTGTTCCATCAGTTTTTCTTGCCTAGGGAGGCTTGCTTGGGACCACTCACACAGAACAAAAGCACATTTAATCAATTTTTAAATGACAACAGCTTAAAAGGCAACAACATTTTGAAACCATGTGCATGGACATTTAAGAGTAACATAAGCATCAAAGCCTTTGAAAAAATGTCATGCTTTGACTTGGCAAAAGAAGGAACCCTGTTACACCCTGAGCACCCCCAAAGACCATGTCCTGAGGAACCTAATTATTTTATATCAAACACAGTGAGCCACAGAGATACTGGAAGGACACACAGACAGGAGATTTCTGTTTTCTGTCATACATCCTGGGGTTATCTGACAAATTGGCTCAACGTACATTGTAAGCAGCCATCAGGAAGACCATTACTCTCTGAGAGAAAATAAACAATGCAGATCAGGCTGGAATCTGACACCTAAGCCATGAATCTCCGGAGAGATACTATCTTACAGGAAACAACAAGGATTTTCTTTGAACTACAAGGGTATTTTCTTTGAACTGAAAAGGAAATACTCCATCTTAATAAAAAGATGGAACATCTGGTTTTTCCCAGGACATTGGACATATAACTAGGATTTTTCCCTTCTCCTTCTCAGAGTTTGAAAGATTCTTTTTGGAGGTGGAGATAGTTCTTGAGGAAGTTTGGAGGTCTGAGAGCTTAAAGTAAGGAGTTTTCTCAAATCTGCAAAACAATGAAGCTTGTAAGCTCCCCTCAGCTCCTAAAGGCATGGCTGAGGCCATTTCTTCCAGCTGAAGAATTCTGGATAGGTATTGTATTTAATCAAACTCTTATGTCTCTCTCTCTCTTTCTTAATTTTCATCTCTTTCTAACTTTTTATAGTCTTGTATGCTTGTTGGAGTGTGTGTGAAGCTGACTGATTGTATGAATTTTAACTTTCTATAATCTATTAGCTCTTGAGTGAGTGTGGGTGTATATGAGCTTAAGTACAAACTATTGTTAGTCAATAAAGCTATTCATTGAATCCCTTTCTGTGATTTCTGACTGGCCTGACTCTGTTTTTTTAAGATCCTGAAATACCCTGTCCTCTTTGCATAGCTAAAGCAGTGCCGAGCTAATTTTTCCCCACAAGAGACAATTTTTACAGCTTTTGGGATTCCTTTAAAGGAGTCCTAAGAAAACAGGGTAACAACCCAAAGTTGGCGTCAATCAGGCATCCAAGAAGAAAGCATTCCATAGTTGGGGTGCCACTGCTGAGAAGGCCCTCACCCATCTCCTCCCACACTGTATTGCCCCCTGGAGCCCCAGAACTGTTCGGGGTGCTCAAGACAGGCAGGCAGATCATTAGAACTTTGTGTCATTAAATGTTACAGTGTCACAACAATAACAGCTGAAAGTAGTTGACAATATGGCTACCAAAAAGACAATGACAAAAGAAATAAAATAATATAAAATTGTTTAAAGCAGTGATTCTTAACCTTTTCTTTATCACAGACTCCCTATAAATAAATTTTTGTTGCCTTGGACTTTCCGCACTTAACTCTTGGAGTTAAAATCCTAAAGTGCATCAAATATTTATTCAAAGTGGCTCATCAAGGGTCTTCAGATTCGGAGAGAAGGAAGAAACTAAGTAAATACACACACTCCTATTATTTTTATTGCAATGATTCTATGCAAATTTGTCTGTCTGTCTTTATCTTTCTTTCTTTCTTAACTGTAAAAGCTCATAACATTTCTTCAAGCCTTCATGGAATACTGTGAGGACTCCGGGTCCGTGGACCGCAGGTTAAGAATCACTAGTTAAAGCGTAAAATTAAGATATCAAGGAAAGGAGACTCTATTAATGAGCAAATGCAAAGATGACTGTAATAAACTAGGCAACCTCTGGTTGATAGTTTCTCTAGGAATGGTTCTGATTCTTGGTGCCTGATTATTTTAGTTGCGGCTCATTCTCTACATCTTGCCTTATTGGGAGGGGGGCTCAAGCCTCCTCCTTGCACTCTCTGTGATTGTCCCCATTTGTGGGACACTGATTGTCTCCTTCAGGCCCCAGTTCTCAGGCAAGGGCAGATATACATAGAGAGAGAGAATAGGCCTGAGTTTAAATACCCTAAAGGTACCAGATCCTGTCTGATCTTGGAAGCTGAGCAGGGTCAGCACTGGTTAGTACTTGGAGAGGAGACTACCAATGAATCCCAGGTGCTATAGAGTACATTTCAGAGGAAGGAACTGACAAAACCACCTCTGAGTATTCCTGCATAAGAAAATACTATGAAATTCATGAGGTCACCATAAGTCTAGAGGCAACTTGAAAGCACATACACACACATGGGAATGGTCTGCAGGAATGACAATTCACCTTTTAAATATGCTAAAGGGCCTCTCCCTTCACTTTTAATTTTGTAGCAGTTGTTGTTGTGCTTTGGCATGTTCAGCAGCCTGTGCAGCTCTCTAGAGGGTGTCAGGGACAGAACATCAGTCTTTAGCTCTGCCACAGTTGTCCATCCTCAATGCAGAGCTTTGGTTTGACTAAATTTGGGTGGAATCTCAGAGGGCAACCTGTAGATTTGTTCAGCCCCTTTTGCTTTCACCTTTCCTTAACACAGTCACCAGAGAGGAACTGCCTCATTCCAACAAATGCTGAAACAGGCAGAGGTGGAGGGTGGAAATTAAACATCATTAAAATCCTGATTGTCTACTTTCAGAAACGCAACAGGACTGGCAATACCATGCATAAACATGGGGATTTGTGTCTTTTAAGACCAACTTCCTGGTTTAGCTTGACACCATGGATGATGGACTGGATGAGGGTGAGTCAAAGCTGGCCAGAGAAAACACAAGAATGATTTCCTCCTTATAAACTCATCTTTTAAGCCACTACCTCAATGCATGTTCATTCTCCAAAACTCTGGACTGTGGTTCAAAGGGAGGGTAAAATGAGGACAGTGCCATTTTCCTTCATTCCTTGAGTTTAGAGCATTGCAGTAACTTAATGCTTCAGCTGAGCATTTAGAAATACAGCTGAAGCATTGAGCCAGGGTAGTGTAGTGGCTTGAGCACTAGACAACAACCCTCAAGATCAGGATTTAATCCCCCACTTGGCCATGGAAACCCATTGGGTGACTCTGGGCACGTCACACACTCTCAGCTGCAGAAAACTTCCTGATAGGTTCGTTTTAGGGTCGCCATAAGTTGGAAAAGACTTGAAGGCACACAGCTATAACAACAACATCGAAAGCAGGCAAACTGGGAATGCAAACACAGTGAATAAAAGAGTTTTAGCTGTGAAATAATTTCCAGTTTCTCAATACTAGAAACTGAGACACTGCAAGAAAATGTCATGGGGAGCCAGAAGGCTTCTTTGGGGAACAACGCCCTCATCTCCCCCTCTCCATTACAACAGTCTTGCGCTGGTTTTCATTTTGAAGCACACGCTCAGCTGTTGTACTAACATCATCAACAAAAGCCTGATTTAATCAGCTACGTTCACTATACATTGCATTTGCTAACATACAATTAAATCCAAGTAATTGCATGTTTGTATGAGGGTTATTCGTATATTAAAAGATTATTGATGAGATGGAATTTAATTACATAATTAGTGCAACTTTTTAATTTCCTTTCAATGTTGCATTTCACCAGGTTGTAGCTCAGGTGCAGTAAGACATCAGCTTGAGTCTGAAATGTATGGCTGACGTCCTGTGTCAGAGGACAGATCATCTCTCACTTTCCCTCCTGCAAGATTCACCTCTATTGTTCTCTCTTATCTCTATTTAGTGGATGGTGAAGAGCAGGGGACAGCTGAGAAGCACCATGCTATGTGACTACAACCAGATGCACCGCAATGACATTATTTTTCAGGACTTCTGAGGAACCTCCAGAAGGTCCTGGACAATACCTTCACCATTGTGCATTTGGCTATGGGGACATAGTCAGACACTTCTCAGTAGTCCCCTTCTTTCCACCAGCCACTAAATGGCCTGGGGGAGCCACTGTAGGAAGCTGAGTTGATGGGAGTTTCTGTTGTTACATGAGGAAGGAAGAGGCTTCCAAACTCTGTAATGACCAGAAAAGATATGCAAAGGAATCTTGCAGCAGCACGGAGACTAAGTAAGAGAAATAAGTTGGTAGCATAAGCTTTCATGGCCCCTTTCCACATGACGACGGCAATCTGGCACGGGGACACAAGAAGAGGGGAACCACAACAATGCTTCTGCAGGACATAATCACACTCCCACCCTTCTCGCTTCTCCAGCTGACATGATCACAGGCTATATCATTGACAGAAAAACACTGTCAATGACCCCTGATTGCATGAGCCTTCTGTGGCTGCAAGCCATGCAGAAGGGCCAGAAGTGCAGTGTATGCACTTCCTTCCCTACTGCAGCATGGGAAGAAGACAGGCTGCAGCCCAGAAGCATGGAGTATGTCCCTTGCACTCCCTTGCACAGGCAGTCAGTTGTGTGCAGAGAGGAGCATTGGGAACACACTCCCATCCCAGCGGAGGTGCTGCCAGGATTGCAACTGGACAACACACAAGAGCATTGTCGTGCAGAAAAGACCATATACTTAAGTCCGTTTCTGATGAGGTAGGAATAAAATGTTGCCACTAGTGCCAGGAATTGCTAGCACATAGTCTGGAACAACTGAAATGCAATCTGGATTTTAAAAATCCAGAAACTGCAGCAACAAATACCACACCCTTCCAGTACATTTGCCTCATCTGGAAGAGTGCTGAGATTAGGATGCACGACTTAATAATGCAAATAACAATGCCAACCAAGGTAGCAAGAGAATCCTCCTCAGTTTGAAAGAAAACCAGAGAAGAGCCAACTATTTGAAGTCAATCTTGAGTTAAAAGCCTACCCAGTCTAAGTCCGAGGGCCCACTCTTACCACAGTTATAGCCCTATGATTCCACTTTAACCACCATGGCAACATCCGAGGGAGTCCTGGGATCTGCAATTTAGGGAGGGGCATTTATTTATGTATTTATTTATTAGAACATTTGTATCCTGTCCTTTACCATGGAAACCCAGTGGTACCATGTAAATAATTTAAAACCCCTCCACATTAAAACCATAAATAATTTAAATAAATAAAAACAGATTAAACAGGAAAACAGTTAAAAGAAATGGTAAAAGCTGCTATTTAAAACCAAGGAATAAGGCGTGTTTTGTCTTGACACTAAAAAGATACCAGTGTTGACATCTTGTCAGACCTCCAACAAGAAGGCGTTCCATAAGTAGGGTGCCACAACCAAGAAAGCCTCCTCCAATTACTCCTCACTTTATGTTCTGGGGGCTCACAGAGAGTCGGGTATTTAGAATTCTCAGCTTGGGAGCTGTAGGGCCTTCACCAACTACAGACCCCAGGATTCCATAGTATTTTATGGTGGCAGTTAATGTGGAAACATGGTATAGCACAAAAGGGCCTGAGCTAAAATTAAAGAGCCTTAAGAAGCAAGGGCAGGAAGGAACTTGAAGATGCCCATCCTCAGTAAGCATCTAGACAGCAGAGTGAACAGCAGGCACACAGGTTACTGGGTCACACTCTCCCTCACTATGGTGAAATGGGTTGCCTTTCTATTCTAAACAGTAACCAAATTTGAATGTGCACTCTTACCATATCCATTTTTTATGCAAATCAATGTCTTCTTTTGTCTTTTTGCCAGAAAAGTTCCTTTTTTAAATACTACCATTCCCAGAATTCCTTATCCCATATGGCCACTGCATGGGAAATACTGGGAGTTACAGTCCAAAAAGTATCCTTTCCTGAACTTTGGTGCCAAAATAATCATGGGAATGATTTGCAGCATAAGGAATGTGGGTGTGGTATATCTACAGCTGAAGGAGAACATACAGTTCTGCGGCACCAGACACAGTGGGAGCCAGTACACTGTAATAAATGCCATATGACGCAGACCAGACCAGATAGCATCCACTTAAGAAGATTTTCATCGATCCTAGCATACAAAACAGTGGCTTTAAGACTCAGGTGCCTGTGGGTCAAACTACAGTTGGTCCTCCATATTCGCTAAGGTTGGGGGTGCAGGATGCCCACAAAATTGGAAAAACTACAGATATCAAAATGTGTGGGAGGAGAAGTAGGCTGATGCATGAGTGGGCACCCAAACTGGGTCAGGGAAAGGAGAGGGAAAGGGGGTAAGTCAGCATGGTGTCCCTATGCTTCCTCTCGCACACCCATCTCCTTCTTTGGGGGGGGGGGGATCAGGAGAAGGTCTCTGGTGCTGAGAAATGTGGTCAGCCAAAAGCTAGAGGAGGACCAGAAATGGGTTTCTAAAGGGCTATGAGGCCTGAATGGAGTCATTGAGAGGGAAGGTTCCCCCAGAAAAGAAGCACCTGAGGTAGTAGGGAGGTGTTGGAGAAACTCACAAATAATCAAATCCATGAAAGTAAAATCCCAAATATGAGGGCCAACTAGTACTATTAAGTTAGTTGTAGGTTTAAATAAGCATGATTAACCTGACCAGTTTTATTTTGGAGGAGGAAAGCACATGTTGTCCTTCTCCAGAATGTGTTCCTCATCCAAATTCTGGTCTCATATTAGAGCCAGAGTTTGAAGGGTGTATTTTCTTTTGGACTCCACTCTCAGATTCCCCCAGCCATTGGCCATAGGAAAGGTAGTGGGAAATATAAGTATTCCAAATCCTTATTGAGCAACTCTTGTCTGATTGCTATTTGCCCTTTCAGGAGAGCATGATTTTCAGTGGGAAACCAACATGGAATCCTGATCCAAATCAGAAGGGGCCTCATGACTGTTTTTCCTCTAAAATGGCAGTGGGATTAGTAAGCAGAGTTGAGACCATGGGGCACAGGAAGCAGGAGTTCAATGTTCTCCGTGGTGCTATAGTCCCAATGAAAATTCTGCCACCACTGCCCCACCACCCTGGACATTACTACTAGTAGTACAGGAAGTCCCCACCTTTTGATGCCTTAATTTCTGACCACTCACTCTTTTAATGCTTCCAAATTAAGGACAAGTTCCATTAGTTCACTGGGGGTTCCACTCTTTCATCAGTTCTTCTTGCCTATGGAGGATCACTTGGAACCTCTCACACTCGTGTGCTGCTTGCAAAGCGAGTTGAGAGAGAGAACAAAGATGCTAAGCCAGCTGAGAGACTTTGTAAGCAGCACAGGTAAGAAGTGAGCCTCTGTGAGTCCTTCCTGCACCCTACAGCACAGTATGTGGGTTCCGCTTTTCAACCAATTCCATTTTCTGACAGGGCTGCAGTCCCTAACCTGTCAGATAAGTGGGAAAAGCCTGTAGCTTCTCTTCTTCTTCTTAAAAAAAAAAAAAGAAGAGGGGGGAAGGGTTGGAATTGAATTTCCTTAGAGAAAAAGGGTTAACCCTATTCCTGCCTGCCTCCACACCATGACCTTGGTGTCCATTCCTCCATCTCCCCTGAGGCTATTTTAAACCACACACATAACACACTGGTTTGGGCATAATACTAACCTATAGTTTAGCATTAATACAATTAGTCTAACCTGCGTATCAAAATAACGGCTCTCAACTGCCCCTTCATGACCATGTCATCTCAAAATACTTTACAAAACAAAGACAGTTTTCAACAATATTTAAAGAGATAGGTTTATTAGACTGTTTTAGTGCAAAAAGAAGTGAGGGAGAATATAAGAATCTTACAACATCTTTAAGACTGACAGATTTATTGTAGCATGAGCTTTTGTGTTATAAATATGAGCTTTCTGAAGCTGGGGGAAGAGGATTGCAATCCATGAAAGATCATGCTAAAATAAAAGTCTTAAAGTGGCACAAGACACTTATTGCTCCCCTTCTTTTTTATATTTCAATAAAATATTATTTCTGGAAAAATTATTTTCTCGTAAATTGACTTGAGAATTGCAGCTAAGCTCTGAGGAACACAAGGAAGCCTGGGGAGGGTAGCCCATGATGTCATCATCCTTTCTAATTAAAACATCCTGATGTTGCAACCCTGGAGCCCTCATCTCACTACACACGGATGAGACAAATCATTCAAATCATTCATGACCATCCACACGTAGATATTATGCACCACCCAATATTTGGAGAAAAACATTCAGCTTCTACTTTCCTACTAATATATAAAAAAGAAGCTTCCACGTAAGCATACTAGGGGTTGGGAGAGCCCAACAGTGAAAATGGACAGGAACAGAGACATGAGTGATACTGAAAGCAAAAAAGACAACAACACTTGTATAGAGTGATAGCAAGAGGGAATTCTAGAATTCTAGAATCCTGTCTTTTTGTTCACCTCTCTATTTCTTTCTTTGATCTACGTACTCAAGCCTTTTTCTTCCTGCCTGCCTGCAAAGGTCACTTCCCCTTCGGCCATTTCCGCAGTAGCCTGTTATAGTGCTATTATTCCACTTTCAATATCCTGTGAAATCCTGGGGTTTGCAGTATAGTGAGGGGCCTCAAAGGAAATGGCCTAAAAGTTAGTCTTTTGTCTTCCTTTGTCTGGGAGTGAGCATTCATGAGTTAAGTCTTGCCTCAGGATGACTTACATCCATACAGGAGAGCTAGCTTTTAAGGGCTCTCTACTGAAACTTAGGACATGTAGCTACAATGTCATAGTTACACTCTTTCCCAAAACAACCCTTTAAAAGCCAGGAAGTCATACCAAGTGAAGGTGGTCTGTGGTGCTCCCAAGTAAAGCCCCGAAGGACGATGAGTCCAACCCCCTCCAGCCAGCATGCTGCAGTGCAATGAAGAATTGCAACAAGACCTTGCAGACATCCCTCCTTCAGCCCTATCAGAAAAAAATGAAAACTAAATTAAAATATATAAAAAGAGAGAGACATAGATATAATTCTAAAGAGATCTGGTTTCCTTTTATTTTATTTACAAATGCAGAATAATCTTTATCTAATCCTCCAGAACACCATCAGAAATACTGGGAAGGCATATCAGCAGACTCTATTTCCAAAAAGACATAAGAAAGCAGGAAACACAATGGCTGAGAGGTTACATCATGCATGTAGTTTCAAATGTTTCGGGAGGGGCCACTCAGCCCCTCCGAAACTGCAAACCCCAGGATTCCATAGGATGTTGAAAGTGGAATCATAGCGCTAGAACAGGCTCATGCAGAAATGGCCTATATATCTTCTGCTGACCTGACCACCCCCTTCCCAAACCTACCTAAACAGCCAGCAGCCACATTGAGCAACAGAAGTCTGTTCCACTGGCAATCAGGGCGCAGCAGAACGATGTTTCCAGCCCCTTCCCACCAGTAATCTATAGTGGGTCAAGGAGATGCAATAGGCCTCCCGCTTCTCCTCCTTGCAGTCCTACTCACTGGCAGTAGGGTATTGGAAACACCATCCTGATACACCCCAATTGCCAGCAGAAGAGACCTCCATCGCTTGGTGCCCCTGCCAGCTGTTAAGGTACATTTGTAATCTTGGCAATAGTGACACAGTCATGACTACTGAACAATTACAAATGCATAAGTCTAGCTTATGCTTCTGTAACCACTCAACAGCATGCCAGTCCCATATATAAATCCTAAGACCTACATTCCTAGGAAACGAGGAAGCTCTCATTACAGAGGGATAGACATAAGGCTTTTCTGCACTACACTGTTATAGTGCTATTATTCCACTTTCAACATCCTGTGGAATTCTGAGGCTTGTAGTTTAGTGAAGCCAAAGAGCTCTCTGGCTGAGAATTCTAAAGGCCTCTCCCTAAACTGCAAAACCCAGAACTCCACAGAATGTTTAAAGTGGAATAATAGCACTGTAACAGTGTAGTACGGAAAGGCTCTCAATAAAGGACAACACGTCCCTGAATCTGCAAAATGTGAGGATCGGGGTGACATGGAGGTCTCTCATCAATAGGGTTGCCATAAGTTGAAGTCAACTTGACAGCAGTTAGCAACAGCAATGATGCCAGGTTCAATTTTTCTTTTTTCTCTTCTTACTGAAACAGAATAGAGCACTAGTCTGTCTATGAATTGTGTATTTTTGTCACTGTTGCTTTTCTTTACCTGTTGGTTTGTTCCTGGTTTTGTATGAATGTGTGAAATTAAAAAATTAGAATTATGTGAACGAACAAATGAAAAGAAAGAAAGAAAGAAAGAAAGAAAGAAAGAAAGAAAGAAAGAAAGAAAGAAAGAAAGAAAGAAAGAAAATGAAGCTGAAGGCAAACAAGTAATGAAGGCAGGTTTCTTTCATTACAGCAGTGCCATGGAAGGATCTTGGCAACAGAGTAGGTTGGAAGCGTCAGAGAAAATGATACACACATGCAGACACGCACACGCAGACACACACACACCCTTAGGTAGACAAAAGCTGCTCAGTTTGGAGATACTGAGACAGAAAAGAACAGAAATAAGTCTGTTTTGGAGGCTGTACCTGGCAGAGAGGGAGTTGCCCTCCTTGCTTAGACATGTGTGATGGATAAACACTGAGTGATTGATCAAGGGAAGATGGGCAGATAGGACTCATTTGAGTCACTGCCTGGGCAGCAACAGTGACAACCACAGAACACCTTTGGGAAACAGCTTTTACTGGAGAACCTACTGCTACTAGAGATTGATTCTCTCCCCCCAGGAACCGCAGGTGATTATGGTTTTCTTGTATGAGTGAAGGGAGGGAGGGAGGGAGGGAGGTAGAACTTGGGCCAGGTAAAGAGCTGAGGAAAAGCCCAAAGGCAAAAGGAGATGCATGATAGCACTAAGAGCACAATCACCATGAGCCACTGAGCCTTATTCAGTTCAGGGTTTCCCAAAACAGTTCCATGCAGCCACAAGTGCCTCTTTGCAGCTGATTTTAAAAGCCGGAGATAATCCTAAATTCACTTAGGAGGAAGTCTCATTGAACTCAGTGACGTTTATTTCTGAGCAGGCATGACTGAGAGTTGTTGTGTGTCTTCAAGTCGGTTGTTGTGGGTTTTCCAGGTTTCAAGTCGTTTCTGACTTATGGTGGTTTTAAGACAAATCTATCATGGGGTTTTCTAGAAGTTGAGAGTATGTGATGTGCCTATTGGTTTCAATAGCCAAGTGGGAAATCAAACTCTGGTCTCCAGGGTCGTAGTCCCACGATCAAAATACTATACCACACTAGCTCGGATGACTGGGACTGGACAGTAAACGTTTCCATGTTTGTTTTGGCCTTGCTATAGGCACGCTTTCCAGGAATATTGTATACAAATTTAGATTTTGGAGTTTCTTTAATGGAAGACCACTTTGTACAAAATGGAAGTTTGGGCTGGGGAGAGGAATATTGTCTCTCCTGAAGTTCTCTACCTATCCACCAACTTTCCATCCTAAATAAACTATTTTTGCAAGCTTTCAGCTTTTATTACATTCAGAAATGTACTAGAAAAATTAACAAATTAAAAAATGGTAAAAACTGAGTTCCCTAACATTTGGAGAAATAAATGTGGTTTGAGAAAGGAATGTTTAATGTGCAATTAAATGTTTAATGTCATTTCACAGTGACAAGTTGATCAGTGCTTAAATGAATAGATGTTATTTTTTTTAAAAAAACACATCTGCTTTCCACTTTAAATTCAAAAGGATCACACTAAAAAAAGAATGTGTATAGCCTGAAAAAAATATACAATATTTATTTTAAATTTCTTATATTTGCAACTTCTCTCCACCCTCCTTTGTTTATGTCATTGGGACAGGTACTTTTATGAAAATGTATTGAAAATGAAAATAAAACCAACATTTACTGGCCCTGAGAAATTTAGAATTTAATATTCTCCGTTCCCAGTTTACTCCATACCATTTTCAGAACTTGGAAAAGATGTATTTTTGGACTAACCCCCAGAAACTTCCAGACAACATAGCCAGTACTTGATTCTAGGTGTTATAGCTTATTAAAGTCATTTCTACAAACATTCATATTTTGATGGTAATTCTGGGCCAATGACCTTCTCATCCACCATTTTAGAGTTTCACTGTAGGTAGCCAATGTCTTTTCCCTCTCTTCTTGCTGTACAATCTTTCCCAGAGATGCTGCTACTGTATTCTCATGTGAATTGATCAGCTTTCATTCTCCTGGACCTCCAGCACAGTCAGTCCTCCACATTAGTGGGTTTAACTTACAGTTTTGATATTTGCGAATTTCTCCTACCCCTGACTCCCCCCCCCCCGTTCAAGTGCTTCTTTTCTGGGAGACCTTTCCTTCTCATCAGCCTCAACCCTGGATGCCCATTCTCCCCACCATGTCTTGTCATTTTTCCACAGCCACACATTTTGGTATTTATGCTTTTTCCGCTTTGATAAAGATTCTGTGCCCCTAGCCCTAGCAAATGGGGAAGGCCAACTGTATTTCCATTTTTGTTGGGTTTCTCATATGGCTAGAATTGCAGCCTCTGATTTGCCTGCTGTATAAGAGTTCTGGGATTTTATTTTATTTATTTGCTCTCAGATTTGCACTTCACCTTAATGTGGAACCATTATGTGGAATGTGTTGGTGATCGTTATGTCTACAGGATGATCTGTATTTGAGCACCTTTTCTAATTCAAAACAATTGCCAACCTGCAGGACAGGGTTTCTCTCCCTCCCTATTTTGATCCTTCAAATATTGTGGGCTCCCATTTTTTAGTATTGGAAAACACAAAATTGTAGGGTGGAAAGAAACCTGGAAGATGATGTGATCCAACCTCCTGCTGGTCCATGTTAGCATGAAAGCTAGGTACTGGCATAAAAGATTGGCTCAATTCCCATTCATTAGGCTGGGATGGAGCTACAACCCTACTGACATAAAACCCCATCAGGAGCAGTGCTACTTCAGTATCAGCCACAACAAAAGTGATGGAGATGGTCTGTAAAAGTCCCTTTCCTCTCTCCCTGTTTCTCCTTCAATTGGATGCACATACACAAAGAGACAAAGGCTACAAGTTGTATTTGTTTGTTTAAATATTTATTATTGCTAATTGATGACACAGCGACTTTCAAGTCACCCTGTCATCAACAGCCCTGCTCAGGTCTTGCATATTCAGGGACATGGCTTCCTTGATTGAGTCTGTCCACCTGTAACGTGCTCTCGCTCTTTTCCTACTGCCTTCTATGTTCCCAAGCATTATTGTCTTTTCTAGGGAGCCATGTCTTCTCACGATATGGCCAAAGTACATCAGCCTCAGTTTAGTCATCTTGGCATTTAGGGAGAATTCAGGCTTGATTTGCTCTAGGACCTGTTCATTGGTCTTTTTAGCAGTCCCGGGTATCCATAGAATTCTTCTCTATCACCACATTTTGAATGAGCTGATTTTCTTCCTATCAGCTTTCTTTGCTGTCCAGGGTCAAGAAACCTCAGGGTGATGTACAAATAAAATCAGGACTAAGAGATTTAAAAAATTTTGAATGATAAAAACAATATGAATAGCCTAAGATATATTAACAAGGTTGATGTGTTAAAATAGGTTGAGAAGGTTAAAAGAATTTAAAACCACACTCTTCAGTATTTTAGACTGAATCAGTTCAGTGTACGGTCATGTTTTTACTTGGCATCTAAATGAAGACAGTGTTGGCACTAGTAGAGCCTCTGAGGAAAAGGAATTCCAGAACTGAGCCCATATCCACACTAGCCTGTTGTAGTGCTATTATTCCACTTTCAACATTCTATGAAATCCTGGGCTTTGCAGTTTAGGGAGGGCCTCAAATGCCCCTCCCTAAACCGCAACGCCCAGGATTCCATAGGATGTTGAAAGTGGAATAATAGCACTATAACAGTATAGTGCGGAAATGGCCTGGGATGCCACAATTGAGAAGTCCCCCCTCACATCTTCACACATTGCACTAAACTCACAGTTTGAATGGAGGAGATGGCATCTCCAAAAGAACTCATTTCTTGGGCAAGCATATAGAGAGAGAAGTGGTCCTTCAACTAGTTTCTGGATCCACAACTAAGTTAAGGTTCCTGGATTCAAGCAGATAAATCAGATTAAATTCATGCACATTAGCTGAGGTCAGATGCAGATGGAGCTGTGTTACATGGCAGTGCTAATGTTCTCTTGCATCAAAAAACAGCTGCAGTCTCAGTGGTGGGGGACAACACAGAAATACCTGAGCCCATTCTTCAAGAACCTGAAACAAAGAGCTTAGTGCCTTTCCATTGGAAGACAGCTTGGGCTGCTCTAGCAACCACCCATCCAACGCTAAGCGTCACTGCAGAGATCGTCCTTCTTCCTCATTTGTAGAGCCAGAGGTGCTCACAAGGACTGAGCAACGGGTGGCAGCAGCCGACAAAGTGTGTGTGGGAGGATGTCAAGCCCATGTAACTAGATCCTTTTGCTTCTAGACAAAGACAAAGTAGGTGGGGCCAGCTTGGATTTAAGGGTGATGAATTCAGTGACAATAAACTGCTCTTGGTCCAACAGCCCCAACAACAACGACAGCAACACCAGCAGCAACAGCAACAAGACAAGACACGTGCAGATGATGCCTTTCCCCTGCAAGGCCGCAAGGCTTTCGAACACAGTGCTACTTCTGCTGGTGCTTACAGGTAAGGAAATGCCATTTGGATGCAGAAATGATACATCTGAGAGCATGGCTGAATATATATCTTCCAGTACATCCATGTTTATATACATTTGAGTAATTGACTGATTGGTCTGGAGGGAAGGAAAGGTAATCTGATGGCAAAGTGCATTCCTTGTGTGCGGAAGAACTAAAGTAGGATGTGTGAGGAATTCATTCCATCAAAGTGTTGTTGTTTTTAAGTAGCACATATTTTTCCAGTCTACATCACATGAATCAAACCCACAACAATTTGTGGCTAGAAATCTGTACATTTCTGGGCTTTTGATATGTTTGGCAAAAGTAAGAAAAATGTGTTTGACAACATGCATGCACCTGCAAAAGGTGCAAACCACCCCACCCCTCCTTGAATATATTTAAAATATGCACAAACAAAGGTGCATCTGCATTAAATCAATTGTAGCAGTTTAATTCCAGTTTAACTCCCATGGTTCCATCCTTCAGCATCCTGGCCTTTGTAGTTTTGTAAGGGACTTGGTACCCTCTCCCTGAGAGTTCTAATACTGTAATTTAGGGCAATGCACTAGTCAGTTCTAAATGCCTCATCAAAACAAATCCCAGGATGCCATAGATTGGAACCATGATAGTTAAAGTGGTACAGAAGTGCAATAATTGCATGGTATAGATACAGCCAGAGTTTAGTCAGTGGGGATCTACATTTATTAAAGCTTATATTGGTACATCAAAAATGCACAGATTAATACATGCATCTTTTTTCCATAAAAAAATCCATATGGAAACAGAATGGAATGGATTTCAAGATGGGAAAAGGAAGATTAAGATGATCTGCCCCAGGAAGGCTATGGATCTGGATGGATTTCTGATGGCTCTTGGGGATTTTCCTGTTGCCTTGGCAGGTGATCCTGTCGAAGTCCTGGCTAATCTCTGGAACACAAAAATGGCCAGGGCAATGGACACAATTGCTCTTAAGTGTCCTTTCCTATAAAGTGGAGTCAAACAAGCTTCTTGGTTTACTGGGGATCTGATGGTGATGAAATGAATGGGACAAAGACTACAGTGATGTTGGCAGAAGACTAGGAGCAAGTCTGACTGAACATGGGCTAGAGCCCATTGGAAAGTCTATGCCATGGCAATTGTGGCAGTAAAGAAATCATTCTTCTCTGCCACCATTGCATCCGCACAGTGCCATCCAACAGAGCTGTCTCAAGTGGTCAGGGGCCTTTTACATTCTGGCCCACAAGAAGGAAATAAAGACCACACTACAGCCCACTGTGATGAACTTGCAAGACATTTTGCAGACAAAATTGCTCAGATTTGCTCTGACTTGGATGCTATAGTTGAGACACATCCAGTTAATATAATCTTGGCACCTGCTTGTCATGTATTATTGGATTCATTTCAACTGGTGCAGCCTGAGGATGTGGATAGGATCCTTGGAGAAGTGAGAGCCATCACATGTATGCTGGACCCTTGCACCTCTTGGCTTCTGAAAGCAGCTAGAGTGGGACTGGCTGAATGGGTAAGGGAAGTGGTGAATGCCTCACTGCAGCAAAGAAAGTTTCCAGCATGCCTAAAAGAGGCTGTGGTGAGGCCATTACTACAAAAAGACCTCCCTGGATCCCACCATCCTGAATTATTTTTGGCCAGTCTCCAATATTCCATTTTTGGGCAAGGTTGTCGAGTGTGTGGTGGCCTCCCAGCTGCAAGGGTTTCTGATTGAAATAGATTATCTAGATCCATTTCAGTCTGGCTACAGGCCTGGTTATGGGACAGAGACAGCTTTGGTCACCTTGGTGGATGACCTATGCAGGTTACTAGACAGGGGGAATGTGTCCCTGTTGGTTCTGCTGGGCCTCTTAGCAGCTTTCATTACCATCAATCATGGTATCCTTCTGTGTTAACTCTCTGGGATGGGACTTGAGGACACTATTATACAGTGGTTCCAGTCATTCATGGAGGGATGAACTCAGAAGGTGGTGCTGGTGGTCTTCTGTTCAATTCCCTGGTCTTTGACCTCTGAGGTCCCTCAGAGTTCTGTTTTGTCCCCGCCCCCCAGTGTTGTTTAACATCTACATGAAATCACTGAGAGAGGTCATCTGGAGTTTCGAGGTTTAGTGTCACCAATATGCAGATGACATCCGACTCTACCTCTCCTTTCCATCTGATTCTGAGGAAACTGTCTTGGTGCTGAACCACTGTCTGTTGTCATAAATGGACTGGATAAGGGCAAATAAATTAAAGTTTCATCCGGACAAGGCGGAAGTGCTCCTGGTCAATCAAAAGGCAGATCAGGAAATAGGGACTTGACCTGTGCTTGATGGGGTTACACTCCCCCTGAAATCTCAGGCTCACAGCCTTGGTGTTCTCCTGGATTCAGCTCTGAGTCTGGATGCCCAGGTCTCAGCAGTGCCCAGAAGTGAATTTGCACAGTTACAACTTGTGTGCCAGCTGTGTCTGTTCCTTGAGACATCAAATCTGGCTTCAGTGACACACACCTTGATTACCTCTTGGTTGGACTACTGTAATGTGCTCTACATGCGTCTGCTTTTGGTAACTGTTTGGAAACTTCAGCAGGTTCAAAATGCAGCAACTAGAATGCTGAATGCTGATCATAACTCCCTTGTTAAAACAGCTCCACTGGCTACTTGTTCATTTCCAGGCACAATTCAAAGTGCTAGTTATGATTATAAAGCCCTTAGGTCTGGGCTACTTGAAAAAACTGTATCTCCCTGTATAGACCTGTTAGAGCTCTAAGGTCTGTCGGGCAAGGCTTTCTCCTGGTCCTGCCACCAAGGGAGAGAGCTTCTCAGCAGCTGTTCCCACCCTCTGGAATGCTCTTCCATGGGAGGCTAGGCTGGTCCCCTCCCTGCTCTCCCGCTGGCAGACCAAAATATTTTTTAAGCAGGCATTTATATGAAAATGAGAGCTTTATTAACTTGTGTTAAAATTGAATATTGTTTTATGTTTTATAATTTTATATATTTTAATGTTTTTAATGTGTTTATTGTTGGAGGCTGCCTAGGCTCACTCTCTGGGAGAAAGGCAGCATATAAAATAAATAAATAAAGAGAGAGAGAGAGAGAGATTTCTGTAGAAATGACCAATCTGTCACTCTTAGTTAAGGGCCCTATCATACTACACTGTTATAGCACTATTATTCCACTTTAACTGCCATGGCAACATCCTGTGGCATTCTTGGGGTTGAAGTTTAGTGAGGCCCAAGATCTCTCTGGCTGAGAATTCTACATGCCCCACCCCTTAAACTGCCAGTCCCATGATTCCACAGGATGTTGCCATGGCAGATAAAGTAGAATAATAGCACTTAGCAGACAGGTGGGGTCTGATCAAAGCAGAATAGAGTAGTATCATCACTTCCATTAACCTAGACATTATGCTCCTATTGATGCAGCCCAGAATTGCATTGGGTTTTTTAGCTGCTGCATCACACTGCTGACTCATGTTCAGCTTGTGGGCTACCCTCTAACAAAGGGCTTTTCAAACTATGTTCCATAATACATTAGTGTGTCACCTGAAGTGTGTAGGTGTGTCGCCTACAATCTTGGAAATGTATGTTATTATTTATAAATCATATATTTTTTAAAATATATCAAAGGTTTTCATGAGAGATGTGTCCCCATACATTTTGTTATTACAATTTATGTATGTGTCTGTATCTCTTATAAGGGGTTAGTTTAATCTCCAGTTTGTTGGTAAACTGAATGGCTGTGTTGCGAAATGATGCATGTCTAAAAAAGTGTGTCACCAACATAAAAAGTTTGGAAAGTTCTGCTCTAACAGATCACAGAGGAAAACTGAGATGCACATGACCAAGTAACATCAGAGTATCGTCAAGATAGCAAAAGTGATTAATGACGACCAATAGACAAGCTGCTGCAGTTTATTTTTGCCTTAGCTTACTGGCAAGAGCAAGATTCCAAGCTTCTTCCCTTCTCTGCTCAGTTAACCAAGTGCAAACTACCTAGGAACAATCAGAACTGTCCTTGTCAAATCAGAACAATTGGAAGAAATGTAATCAGCAACTGGCACTCACAGTTCAGTGCTGCGAACTAACCTTCAAATTTAGGGAGGCTTACACCCTCCAGTTGAATCTACCTCTCCTGTCCCTCTGAGGTTCACCGGAAAGCCACACAGTCCTTTCCCACAAACAATACTGTTTCCCTTGTTTTGTACTAGGCTTTTCCACCATACTAAAAAGTTTAAATGCTTCCCCTGAGGCTTAATTATGGACAGTAGGAACTTCAAGCTAAAATATTCTAGTATTTTAGTTTGCACTCTGTGCCTTCATTGGAACTTACTCCTTAATTTGTTCCTTAATTTTGGCCCTTGCACTGAAAGAGATAGCCCACCATTGCTCCAAAACATTTTCCTCCATATTTGTGCCTGTCACTGCAACTAAAGCAGAGGTGAGGAAACATTGCCATTCCAAAAGATGGTTTATTACTCCCATCATGTCCAACTGGTAACCAGCCTGGCTAAGGTAGATCGGAACAAGGAGCCCCCTTTAGGGCTACAGTGTTCTGTCTTTTCTCTTCGCTTGTGTCTTCTCTCCTACCTGGCAGTAGAAGCAGGCATGCCCTCTCTCCTTCCGTTAAAGCACCAAAACAAGAAGAACAGGCCATGCTTTCTGCAGCCCCTTACAAAGGTGCAGCCTGGAATTCTAGGAATTCGCTTAGGTCAACAGATGTTGCTGAGGCTGACGATAGGGTCGCTGCGCGGAGAAGATGGCGAATTACTAACAGGGAGAAGAGAAAAGGCAGAACTACTGAACACCTTCTTTGCCTCAGTTTTTCCCCAGAAGGATACAAGCACTCAACCTGCCGGTTGGGGAGCAGGGGAGGAAGCAGGGGAAATGCGGCACATAATAGGGAGAGAGGTGGTACAGGAATACCTGGCCAAACTGGATGAATTCAAGTCTCCAGGGCCAGATGAATTGCATCCTAGGATATTAAAAGAACTGGCAGAGGTCATTTCGGAACCGCTTGCTATAATTTTTGAGAAATCTTCGAGGACGGGAGAAGTTCCAGCAGACTGGAAGAGGGCAAATGTTGTCCCCATCTTCAAGAAGGGAAAAAAGAGGACCCAAATAATTATTGCCCAGTCAGCCTGACATCAGTACCCGGAAAGATCCTGGAGCAGATCATTAAGCAGTCAGTTTCTAATCATTTAGAAAGCAATGCGGTAATCACGAGAAGTCAACATGGATTTCTCAAAAATAAGTCATGCCAGACTAATCTTATCTCTTTTTATGATAGAGTTACTAGCTTGATAAATGAAGGGAGTGCTGTGGATGTAGCATATCTCGATTTCAGTAAGGCCTTTGACAAAGTTCCCCATGACATTCTTGCAATGAAGCTGGTAAAATGTGGGCTGGACAGGGCTACTGTTAGTTGGATTTGTAATTGGTTGACCAAACGAACCCAAAGGGTGATCACGAATGGCTGCTTTTCATCCTGGAGAGAAGTGACTAGTGGGGTGCCACAGGGTTCTGTCCTGGGCCCAGTGCTGTTCAATATTTTTATCAATGACTTGGATGAAGGAATAGAGGGCATGCTCATCAAATTTGCAGATGACACCAAATTGGGAGGGGTTGCTAATACGACAGAGGACAGGATCAAAATTCAAAATGACCTGGATAGTTTGGAGAGCTGGGCCAAGGGGAACAAAATGAAATTCAACAGAGAGAAGTGTAAGGTCCTACATTTAGGTAGAAAAAATGGAATACAGAAATATAGGATGGGGGACACGTGGCTGGATAGCAGTACGTGTGAAAGGGATCTAGGAGTCTTCATAGACCACAAGCTGAACATGAGTCAGCAGTGTGATGCGGCAGCCCAAGAAAGTCAATGCAATTCTCGGCTGCATCAATAGGAGTATGGTGTCTAGATCGAGGGAGGTACTGGTACCACTCTACTCTGCTTTGGTTAGACCTCATCTTGAATACTGCGTCCAGTTCTGGGCACCCCAATTCAAGAAGGATATTGACAAGCTGGAGCAAGTCCAGAGGAGGGCGACCAAAATGGTGAGAGGCCTGGAAGCCATGCCCTATGAGAATAGACTTAGAGAGCTGGGCATGTTTAGTCTGCAGAAGAGAAGGTTAAGAGGGGACATGATAGCCATGTTTAAATATTTGAAGGGATGCCATGTAGAGGAAGGAGAGGGCTTGTTTTCTGTTGCTCCAGAGACCAGGACAAGGTGCAATGGATTCAAGCTAAAGGAAAGGAGATTCTACCTGAACCTCAGGAAGAACTTCCTGACAGTCAGGGCTGTCCAGCAGTGGAATATGCTGCCTCGGAGTGTAGTGGAGTCTCCTTCTTTGGAGGTTTTTAAGCAGAGGCTTGATGGCCATCTGTCGGGAGTGCTTTGAGAGTGTTCTTGAATGGCAGGGGGTTGGACTGGATGGGCCGTGTGGTCTCTTCCAACTCTACATTTCTATGATTCTGTGATTCTATGTAATGAGGCTCCTCTGTAAGGTGTGATTGAAGCCATCGCTCTAACGTGGTGTGCTTTTTCTCTCTAGTAGCTGCACAGGATGAATCCCGGATCATTGGGGGCCAAGAGTGCCCAAAGCATGGTCAACCCTACCAGGTCATCCTCTCCAACAGCAGGAAAAATGGCCCTGACGTTCAGTGTGGAGGTGTTCTGATAGACAAGGACTGGGTGCTGACTGCTGCCCACTGTGACAATCAAGGGTAAGCAAACTAAAGAGCTCCTGACCTGGAGACCGGGGTGGTTGGGTTAAAGAAGAAAACAATGAGGTTTATTTCCATCTGCTGAGCAATCAGCAGAGTTAGAATGATTGGCAGCTCTGGAGCAGTTTTAGCACATTTTGAATGACAAACATGGACACTATACTTTTTCTGGACTGCAGTTCCAAATCCCACAGCCAGCATAACTCCTGTCTTTCCAAAGCAGATTGATTTGGGTATAAATGATACACGTAAGCACACATGCAATACATATATTTGCATATGTAGGAACCACAGCATAATCCTAGATATGTCTACTCAGAAGTGATCCTATTGTTCTCCATAGATCTCATTTCTAATGGTTAAAGCCTTTCAGTGTGAATTGTCCAGTTAGCTAGCTGGTAGACATTCTTGTGCACATACACAAAATCAGCCCAAGAATCTTGTCTCAAAAATATTATGAGATCAGGTTTTCCTTTATTCCAGTGCTACTCAAGCTCCCTGGACACTAGCTGTCCACAAGCCATTAGATTCTGGTCCAAGCTGACCTTCCAAGAAAGAGAGAGAGAGAGAGAGAGAGAGAAGCAAGCAGGGAAGGAAGAATTTTAGCCAATAGGCACAAATATGTTACCAGTAAGGGAAAAAAGTCACAGTCACAGTAGGAAAAGAAGTGCTCACTCACTCTGTCCTATTCCATATATACATACATATATACATTTCCAAACAGATACACTCACACACTGCTTACGAAGCCATCTTATGGTTGTCGTAAGACAGAATAGCAAATGTTTAAAAAAAAAAATTAATTTCACAATAGTTGTGGTTATAATTAATTTTACGCTTCAATTAAGTATAATTGAGCAATATTACCATCTTGATAAGTGTGTGTGTGTGTGTGTGTGTGTGTGTGTCGCCTGTCAATTTATGGACACCTCATTAATTCCATAGGATTTTCTTATCCTCAGAGGTGGCTGTGACAATTCCTTCTTATGAAATATAGCCTATAGCACCTGGTATTAATTGATGGTCTCCCAGAGCTCACCCTGCTTAGCTTCCAAGATTTGACAGGATTTATTTACTTGTTTGTTTGTTTATTGAATTTATATTCAACTTTTCTCCTAAATGGATCCAAGGTAGCTGCCTGTTGCCTTTAGGGTATTTAGGCCTTCCTTAGTACAAGAGTTATCATTTATTTGTTTATTTATTACAATTACAGTTGGCTCTCCACATTTGCGGGTTTGATTTTCACAGCTTTGATTATTTGCAAGTTTCTCCAACCCTTGCCCCTCCTCTTCACTTCAGGTGCTCCTTTTCCAGGGGAATCTTTCCCCTCAGCGCCTCTGATCAGGTCACACATCCCCCTAAAAACCCACCTGTGGTCCTCCTCCTTCTCCCCCACCAGCCTCTGCCTGGCCAGCTAAGGACAAATCACAGCCCAATTTCTCAGCATCACAAGCTCTCTCCTGATGTCCCCCACACCCAAGGATGGAGATGGGCAAGAGGGAGGAAGTACAGGGCCACCATGACAAGCCACACACTTTCCCTCTCCTTTCCCTGACCTGGTTTGGACCCTGGGTGCCCGCTCTCCCCAACACGCCTCAACAACCTTCCCATAGACAGACACACACATTTTGAGATTTGCAATTTGTCCACTTTTGGGAGGGTCTTGCTCTCCTAATCCTAGAACATTTCTGCACCTAGAACATTTCCGACCGGCTCCTCCCGGAACTGCAAACCCCAGGATTCCATAGGAGGTTGAAAGTGGAATCATCGCACTATAAGAGTGTCATGCAGAAATGGCCCTAGCAAACATGGAGGGCCCACTATATTAGTAATTCACTCTTTGGAAAATCAATCTTTTTAAGGGATGGCCAGGTAGTCTCCTTTACAGGGCACGGACCTCTCTTTTTAGAAGAACTCTCCGTCTCAAGACAATTTCAATTCCACTTTAAAGATAGAGAGCCCTGAGAGGCAAGGCAGGGTGCTTTCTGTTAATAAGAGTTGGTACTTGGACAGCAGAGTGAGCAGGAACCTCATAGTTATCTGGTCAAAGTTTTCCCCCAGCTGTGATCTAATTCTATTTAAATGGTAGGCATGAGCCAGCTTCTTACTGATTAATCCCAGCAACAACAGACCCACTAAATTAATTGTGGAATGGTGAGTCAGCGCATATGTAAAATCCATTGTTCAATAGGTCTACTCCAGTTGGGACTAACAAAAGGATTCAGGCCATTATTTCTAAATTACATCTATTTGTTAAATGGATATGTGTACATTTTATGCCAATCTCTGTCCTTTTTTTCCTGCTTTTTTTGAGGGGTAGTAAACACATTTCTTTTTCAGTGATATGTAAGTGGCCCATCCTAAAAGCTCTCCAAGTCAGTTTACAAATAAATAAAATCACAATAAACAATATTTAATGATCCTACAGGGCAGAAAAGGTAATGATGGCACTTATGAAGGCATAGGAAACCCAACTAAGCAGGATCTGAGGTGGTAATCACTTTTCTCTCTACAGCTGGCCCTCTGTATCTGTGGATTGTGTATCCACAAATTCAACCAACCCTGGCTTGAAAATATTTTTTTTAACAATCCAGAAAGCAAGCTTTGATTTTGCCCTTTTCTTTAAGAGACACCATTTTGCTACAGCATTGTACATAATGGGACTTGAACATCCACACATTTTGATATCCATGGGAGGTCTGGAACCAAACCCTAGAGAATACCAAGGGCCCATTATGGCCATTTCCACACTAGACTGTTATAGCACTATTATTCCACTTTCAACATCCTATGGAATCCTGGAGTTTGCAATTTAGGGAGGGGCAGAAGGGACATGAGATTTTAAACATTTAGAAGTAGAGGTCGCTCCCTAAACTGCAAACCCCAGGATTCCGTATGATGTTGAAAGTGGAATAATAGCACTATAACAGTCTAGTGTGGAAATGGCCTATATGTATTTGTCTGTCTTCCTCTGAATTCTGGAATCCTTTCCCTAACAGCAGTAGTGGCAAATGCCTCAGTAGAGACCTACAGCTCTTGGAGAAGACTGTGAACAAGCATATACCCACCTGCCTCCTTCTGTCTGTGATACAATGGTCCTTTCCACACACGGGCGGGGAAACGGGGAAAGCCATGCTAAAACGTGGGCTTACCTCGTTCCGTCACCACGTGGAGCAGAGCATAGAATCATAGAATCATAGAAATTTAGAGTTGGAAGAGACCACACAGGCCATCCAGTCCAACCCCCTGCCATGCAGGAACACCCTCAAATCAATCCCGACAGATGGCCATCAAGCCTCTGCTTAAAAACCTCCAAGGAAGGAGACTCCACTACACTCCGAGGCAGCAGATTCCACTGCCGGACAGCCCTGACTGTCAGGAAGTTCTTCCTGAGGTTCAGGTGAAATCTCCTTTCCTGCAGCTTGAATCCATTGCTCCTTGTCCTGGTCTCTGGAGCAGCAGAAAACAAGTCCCCTCCTTCCTCTACGTGGCATCCCTTCAAATATTTAAACATGGTTATCATGTCCCCTCTTAACCTCCTCTTCTGCAGACTAAACATACCCAGCTCTCTAAGTCTATCCTCATAGGGCATGGCTTCCAGGCCTCTCACCATTTTGGTCGCCCTCTTCTGGACTTGCTCCAGCTTGTCAATATCCTTCTTGAATTGGGGTGCCCAGAACTGGACACAATATTCAAGATGGGGTCTAACCAAAGCAGAGTAGAGTGGTACCAGTACCTCCCTCGATCTAGACACCATACTCCTATTGATGCAGCCAAGAATTGCATTGACTTTCTTGGGCTGCCGCATCACACTGCTGACTCATGTTCAGCTTGTGGTCTATGAAGACTCCTAGATCCCTTTCACACGTACTGCTATCCAGCCACGTGTCCCCCATCCTATATTTGTGGATTCCATTATTTCTACCTAAGTGTAGGACCTTACATTTCTCTCTGTTGAATTTCATTTTGTTCGCCCTGGCCCAGCTCTCCAATCTATCCAGGTCATTTTGAATTTTGATCCTGTCCTCTGGCGTATTAGCAACCCCTCCCAATTTGGTGTCATCTGCAAATTTGATGAGCATGCCCTCTATTCCTTCATCCAAGTCATTGATAAAAATATTGAACAGCACTGGGCCTAGGACAGAACCCTGTGGCACCCCGCTAGTCACTTCTCTCCAGGACGAAAAGCAGCCACTCGTGATCACCCTTTGGGTTCGGTCGGTCAACCAATTACAAATCCAACTAACGGTAGCCCTGTCCAGCCCACATTTTACTAGCTTCGTTGCAAGAATGTCATGGGGAACTTTGTCAAAGGCCTTACTGAAATCGAGATATGCTACATCCACAGCACTCCCTTCATCTATCAAGCTAGTAACTCTATCATAAAAAGAGATAAGATTAGTCTGGCATGACTTATTTTTGAGAAATCCATGTTGACTTCTCGTGATTACCGCATTGCTTTCTAAATGATTAGAAACTGACTGCTTAATGATCTGCTCCAGGATCTTTCCGGGTACTGATGTCAGGCTGACTGGGCGATAATTATTTGGGTCCTCTTTTTTTCCCTTCTTGAAGATGGGGATAACATTTGCTCTCCTCCAATCTGCTGGAACTTCTCCTGTCCTCCAAGATTTCTCAAAAATTATAGCAAGCGGTTCCGAAATGACCTCTGCCAGCTCTTTTAATATCCTAGGATGCAATTCATCTGGCCCTGGAGACTTGAATTCATCCAATGCGGCCAGGTATTCCTGTACCACCTCTCTACTTATTATGTGCCTCATTTCCTCTGCTTCCTCCCCTGCTCCCCAACCGCCAGGTTGAGTGCTTGTATCCTTCTGGGAAAATACGGAGGCAAAGAAGGTGTTAAGTAGCTCTGCCTTTTCTCTCCCCCCTGTGAGTAATTCGCCATCCTCTCTGCGCAGCGACCCTACTGTCTCCTTCTTTTTCCTTTTGCTGCAGACATATTTAAAAAAGCCCTTTTTATTGTTTTTAATGTCTCTGGCCAGCCTAAGTTCGTTCTGTGCTTTAGCCTTTCTGACTTCCTCTCTACATCTCCTGGCTACTTGCTTAAATTCTTCTTTGGTGGTTTCCCCCTTCTTCCATTTCCTATACATGTTTCTCTTAACACTTAGCTCAGCTGAGAGTTCTTTAGTCAACCATTCTGTTTTCTTCAGATGCCTTCCATTTTCCTCCTTATTGGCACTGTTTTAGACTGTGCCTTCAGTATCTCCTTTTTAAGGAACTCCCATGCCTCCTGAACTCCTTTCCCTTTCACTATTCCTGACCACGGAATTCCAGCCAGCAGCTCCCTAAGTTTACAGAAGTCCGCTTTTTTAAAATCTAAGATGAGTGTCTGGCTACCCTTATCTTCTCCTTCCCACTGAATGCTAAATTCCAACAGGGCATGGTCACTCCCCCCTAAAGATCCAACCACTTCTACCTCATTCACAAGGTCATCCCTGTTGGTCAAGACCAGATCTAGAATATTTGATCCCCTTGTGGCCTCTTCCACCTTCTGGACCATGAAGTTGTCTGCAAGACAAGCAAGAAACTTGCTGGACCTTGCTGTCTTGGCAGAGTTTGACTGCCAGCATATATCCGGGTAATTGAAATCTCCTATTATTACTGTATCCCTCCTCTTTGAATGTGCAGTCATTTGGTTGAGGAAGGTGTCATCCAAGTCCTCAGCCTGGGTTGGAGGTCTGTAGTAAACCCCCACCAGAATATCCCTATTGTTTCTCGCTGCCTTAATTCTTACCCAAATGCTCTCGACCTGGCTTTCTGGGTTTAAGTCCTGGATCTCTTCACAGGTGAAAACATCCTTGACATACAAGGCTACTCCTCCTCCTTTCTTGTTTGGTCTATTTTTACAAAACAGGCTATACCCCTCTATTCCTGTATTCTAATCATGAGACTCATCCCACCAGGTCTCAGTGATGTCTATCAAATCGTATTTATTTTCTTGTACTAGGAGTACAAGCTCATCCTGCTTGTTTCCCATACTCCTTGCATTAGTGTAGAGACACTTAAGTCCCTGGGTCCTTCCTGCAAGTCCTGTACTATTGATTCTACTCCTCCCGCCATTGGCTGCTTGTACTACTTGTCCAGTATCATTTGGGCCTTTTACCCCTGTGTTCTCTGAGTCCTTGCCCTGAATAATATTGTCCCCCTCCCCAGTGGAACTTAGTTTAAAGACCTCTTAATCTTCCTTGCAAGACTGTTAGCAAAAACATTCCTGCCAAGTTTTGTGAGGTGCAGCCCATCCCTCGCCAGAATCCCATGTTCATGGAAATTCAGGCCATGTTCCAAAAACCCAAACCGTTGTTGGCGGCACCATGTGCGGAGCCAGTTGTTGACCTCTACTATTGCCCTTTCCCTACGTGCGCCGTATCCTTGAACAGGGAGCATTTCGCTGCTCTACATGAAGCAGCGTCCCGCGGCGTCCTCGGCGCCCGGCAATGCTCAAAATGGCGGGTTTTGACTGGCGGAGCCTCTCCACCAATCGGAGAAGCTCACCAGCCGGAAATCCCACCCCCTGCCCGATCTGCAGGGACACCCTTTCGTGCGTCCGTAAATCCATACGGGCGCTGCGACGGGGCTGCACGGGGCTGGACGCCCCATGCCTTTGAAAAACCACATAAAATGTGGTTTTTCAAAAGCACGCAGCACCACCACTTGCGGGCACCCGACCACAGATTGGCGTGTGGAATTACTCGAGAATAATCCACCCCAATTTGCGTAACGGTGTAGACAACCTCCGTGGAGGTCAATCTACACCGTTTGTTTAACCCCATGTGGAAAGGGCCAATGTTTATAAAGCTGTAAAAACGAGAAAGGCAGGGAGAGATCCACCAGCATTTTGTAGACTCTCCAACATTTTGCAGATGAAAACTGGGAAACACATTATCAAGATGGCAAAGTGATTAATGAAGAGGGATACACAAGTTAGGAGAGGCTGCAGCAGTCTAGTTTTCTTCAAGCCTATTGGGAAGGGCAAGACTCTGACCCTTCTTTCTCTCTCTCTCTCCCTCAGAGTTAATTGAGTGCAAACTGCTTTTCCACTTTGAACTCAATTTGCAGCTACTGATGTAAGCTGAAGACACAGGGGGAAAGCAAGAGAGGGAAAGAGAAACTGGGACATTTTAAAAGTAGCTGAAAAGTAGGATGACAAAGTATTAATTTGCAGAGAAAGAAAGTCATTTGTGCTTGAAGCTCTGGTCCAACCCAACTCTGGTTTCAACCCTGCGTACATCTCTCTTCCCCACAGGTTACTCCTGAGGAATTGTGCCCCTTGACAGTGAAAAGTATCCTCATCCTCCTCTAAAGTAAATATGTTGAGGTCTTCTGTGACTGTTTCCCTACAAGTTCAGTCTTCTGAAGCTCTTTGTCACCTTTACTGCTCCATTTTGTCCAGCCTTGTGGAAGATTATGCCCTCCTGATGGTTTTGGTTAAAATTCTCAGAATTCCCAACTACTGGCCACATTTGCTGGGTGGCTGGGAGCATTAATGCAAAACACCTGTAGAGCATGAGGCTGGGGAAAGTTGTGAAATCTTCTCTAGTTAGTGGTTTCCTTTTTTAAAAAAAAATATGCAGACAGACATTCACAAGTACCCTAAACAATAATAATAATATATATTATAATATTTATTTATTTGTATCCCGCCTCTCCATGTGGATCGAGGCGGCGAACAACATGAAATACATTATACATTACAAATAGCATGTATTTCTATACCGCTTATCAGCTAAGTGCTCTCTAAGCGGTTTACAATGTGCTTTAGCTAATTGCCCCCAACAAGCTGGGTACTCATTTTACCGACCTGCGGAAGGATGGAAGGCTGAGTCAACCTAGAACCCGGCAGGATCGAACTCACAACCTTGTGGCTGCAGTACTGGCATTTAATTAATTAATTAAATAAATAAGGTCGGTAGAAGTATTTTGCTCTGATTCAACACTGGGACAGAGCTTAAATGTCATCTTGTGAACTTAAATACCTCCCCCCCACAAGCTGAAGTACTTGTAAATGTCCATCTTTCTGTATGTTTAAAAAAAAAACACCTCCAAATGTCCCAATTTAGCAGGGACAATCCTGGTTAATCTTATCCCAGGTTTCAAAATGTCCCAGTTCCTCTCTCCTCCTCCCACTTTCCCCCATTCACCTCAACCTACTTCAGTTGCTGCAAACTGACTTCAAAATGCAGAAGTAGTGTGTACTCAATTAACCTGTCAGAAGGAAAGGAAGCAATAGGGCTGAATATGACCCTTCCCTGTAGACTTGGGCAAAAGTAAATTTATGCAGACTAGCCTAATTTGAGTGTTCTTCCTCATTAATAACTTTTAATAATTTTTGCCATCATGACCACCCTGCACATGTTGCTTGGGTGCATATAGCCCAGTTTTCATCTGTTAAATGGAGGGGATTTCATCTTCATCTCCTTTCATCTGTTCTCTCCCTTTCCTTCTGTTTCTTGCCAGAGATCTCAACTGATGACTTTCAAAAGACTGGTGAAATTAGGCCATGTGCTGCAAGAAAATAGGCCAGATGTCACTGCTTGCCAGCCCTGGTTAAGACAAAGAAAAAGCTTAGGCAAAAGAGTATTAATGGTTTCCTCATAGGTGTAAAGCCACCTTGACAAGAGTAGGAGGATGAGTATTTTCTAGTCTTTCAGCTGGTTGCTCTGAAGGAGTCAGGAAGTCTAGACTCCAGTCCTAGTTTTTCTTTTTGTCTCACAGGGCAGCCTTCCATGAATCATTGCCTCTCTGTGCTCATAACAGCCAGGGGATCTAGTCAGATTCATATTTCTAACAACAACGGAGCTTGCCCATAAACTTACAGGCTAAGCAGTGATGTCACTCCTCATCATCTTACTTGTCCAAAAAGAAATGGTGGTAGGATGATTAAAAGGAGAAAAGAAAAAACCAACGTCTCCCTCAAACAAAGCTTTGTTTTTATATTGCTTCTATATTTCACAATCACTGTTCAATATTATTACAAGAAATATATCAGTATTATTTAAGTTCTAATGAATTAAGTAGTAATAACTAATAAAATGATAAATAAATAAAACTTGGTGGTGGTTGTTGCATGCCTTCAAGCTATTTCTGACTTGTGTGGCCCTAAGGTGAACCTATCAGAGGTTTTTCTGGGGTTTCCATGGCCAAGCAGGGAATGGAACCCCAGTCTCCAGGGTCGTAGACCAATGCTCATATCACTGCACTGTGCTGGAGCCATTTCTGCACTAGACTGTTATCATGCTATTATTCCACTTTCAACATTTTATGGAATCCTGCAAGATTAGCACTATAACAGTCTACTGCAAAAATGGCCTAAGACTCTGGAAACTGGGGTTTCAATCCCTGCCCAGCCGTGGAAGCCCACTGGGTGACGTTGAGCAAGTCACATTCTCTCAGCCTCAGAGGACAGCAAAAGCAACCCCCCTCTGAACAAACTCTGAATGACTTGAACGCACACAACACACTCAAGTAAAGCTACCTACACGGATGGTATATGTAGTCTCTTCAGCAGATTGCTACTGTTGATTATTAAGAGTTGAGAAACTTTGATCTGCCGCATATTTTGGACCACAGTTCCCATAATACTTGCCTTGGCCATTCTAACTGGGACTTCTGGGAATTGAAGTCTAATGGACTTGGAGGACGAAACTTCACCAGTCCTAGTATAAACCCTCAAGTTGATTTATCTTCTGTAATATTAAAAACTGTTTTTCTGAACTCAGAGCTGAGGAACATGGTTTGTTAAATATTCTAGATGTTCTTGTTGTCTGTCTATATTTTTGCCTTTGAGGAATGTCCTCCTAAAGCTTTCCTCACATCAACAACACGTAAAATTGCAGGCTGCATATTGCATGGCGTCTTAGCGCTCATGTGCATGCATGTACACGCACATTTGCTAGAGGTATGATGCATTCTCTACTCCACTTAGAGATGCAGTATCTACAAAGAAAGGCCTTTAGATCCCGAAGAAAGGTAACTCCAGGAGAGAATGCGCTAGGACACCATGCAATATGCAGCCTGCAATTTTACATGTCGTTGATGTTCATTCTAAACTGCTGAGATAACCTATTGTAGAATAATCACATTTTCAAGTTATGTATTTAGCCAAAACCACAGTCTTGAATTTTAAATCAGTGAAGGATGTGAGAAATAGCTGATAACACTCATGAAACAATTTAACACAGGATCGGCTGAAGCATCAAGCATTTATTTAAAAAAAATAGGTTTCTGCAGACACGGGTGCTCTCCAGAGAGAAGGACCCCCTCCCACAAAACAACACACATTTTATCCCCTACGCCAGCTTCCCTCCCCTTGGACAGGACCCAAAAGTTACAACCCTATCAGAATCGCCTAAGAAGTTACATGCCCCCTTCACCATATTTACAGTATAATCACGCTTTTCCCTCGTGGTGCCTTAATTCTCATTTGTAATTTCAAAATGCCCATCAAACAGATTCTAACCTCCCATTTTGCTAAACAATGCCAAATTCTTGTCTTGTTTTCTTTATCAGCTTTATTACCCCTTTCAGCTTTTGCTGACCTTCAGTCTGCATAAGCAGGTGCCTCCAAAAAAAGTACATACATCCCACTGTTGAATCCTTATCTATCTGTCTGGTTCTCTTTGCTCCAAGGCCTTCTTCAGCTGCCAGTTCTAAAATTACTCTTCTTAGACTTCTTTGTTTTGCAACACTACTATTCCAAAGGATATGTGTGTATAAATATATTTAAAAATGTGTTATAGGCCCTTTTCGCACTAGGCTTTTTGCGCGAGCGGGGGCGGGCGGCTTGCGGGAAAAGCCTAGTTCGGGAGCCTGCCGGTTCCCCGCTGGTTCCTTCCGCAGCCGAAGGAACCAGCTGGGAAACGGCACCATCCCGGAGGCGGCGGCGGCTAGCGAGTCCATCCCCCCCCGCGCGCGCAAGAAAGGAGCCCGTCGCTCCTGGCGTGCGCGGGGGGGCGGGCGCGACTGTCGCTCGCTCCTGGCACGCGCAGGGGGGCTGCTCGCGGCAGCCTCCCGCTCACGCGCACGGGGGGCGGGCGCGACTGTCCCTCGCTCCTGGCGCGAGGGACAGTCGCGCCCGCCCCCCGCGCGCGCCAGGAGCGAGCGACAGTCGCGCCCGCCCACCCCGCGCGCGCGAGCGGGAGGCTGTTGCGAGCAGCCCCCCGCCCGTGCGAAGCAGGGTGCCATCGCATCCGTCGCGCTACCACCCCGCCCCGCCCCTTCCTTCCGCAGGAGTGGAGGGAGGGAAGCGCGACCCAGCCGCCGCCCTGACGCACCGCACAAGAGGTAAGTGCGGGCGGGCGCCGGGAGCGTTGCGCGAGCGCGGGTTGATTTTCGCCTGCTAGCGAAAATCAAAACCCCGCGTCCGCGCCGCTGCAGCCCCATGAGAGCGCCGGAAGTGGGAGTGCATCGTGCACAGCGGCGCTCCCACTCCCGCGCGGCTCACGGGGCTCTTTCGCTTGAGAAAGCCCGTGCGAAAAGGTCGATAAGCTATAAGCTAATAATATGTTACTAATACTATTAATAATATTGCAGAAACTAAAATATATTTTACTTCTCACAAAGGACAAGTTATACAGACTAAAAATACAGCAGTGAAAATTCAAGCTTCTATACTATTGCGTTTCTGGTGAGAAAAGTGTTCAGGGACATCCTGATGTTAGAATCAGAGAGTTATAAGTATTCCCTTCAAGTGTGTAAGGTTGGAGGCTGTGGTTTACAGTAAAATACAATCCGTGTTTACTTTGAATTTCCATTGAATATAATAAACCTTATTGCCAACCAACTGATTACTTGCTCTTTCAGCACTTCCAAATTAAAGAAAAGTTCAATTAATGCAACATGGGGTCTGCTCTTTCATCAGGTCTTCTGGCCTACAGGGGCTTGCTTGGGATTGCTCACACATGCACACAGTTCCAAGTCTTGCCTACAGACAGAGCGGATCCCCTGGTTGAATTAATGGAACTTGTCTGTATTGCAAGCATCGAAACAGTGGGCTTCTGTAAGTTCTTCTTGCCTACAGAGGCTTGCTTGGGACTGTGCATGTGCTGCTTGTGAAGGGAGATCGGAGGTAGAGGGAGGCACAAGGCCAGCTGAGAGACTTTACAAGCACATGTGGTCAGTCCCAAGCAAACCACTGCAAGTCCTTCATGTTTCATACAGTAGATAGGTTCTATTTCAACTATTTCTGCTTTCTGATAGTACTCCAGTCTCTAACTTATCAGATAAGCAGGGAAAACTGTACAGGAATAAAATTCTAATAATTCAGACAAATGCAGCAGCAACACTAATTTACTGCTTTTGAACCTTGGATCCAAGCATTTGGAAACAGCCTGTACAAGTCTTATTCTGAATCATAACTTTAAAAAGTATTTCAATTACCATTTTAAAAAAGAAATATGATATAGCACATTTTTCAATCTGTCCATAGTATATTTTCCATTTCCTCTTCATTCTTCTTGCTCTGCACCTATTTTTCCTCAGACTTCACACCGCTAGGTTTCATCCTTTGACCTCTTCACACCATCTCTTACCTTTGTGTCTCAGACACTGGAAGGCTGGGAACTTGCCAGTCCAGTGCGTTAGTAAAACATGGAATGCCTGAACCGGCCCACATCTTGAAAATTTTAATGGAGAGGCTGATACTGGCCTAGTTCTAATATACACAATACAAACTTGAATTGGTTTAGCATTCAGTTTTTAATATACCTACCTGACAATAATCCCCATTGATCACAGGATTGATGTCTTATATGATATGGTATAATACAGTACAAGATAGACTTCCTTCCAGATTAACATGTATATATTTGGGGGCTGGTCCAAAAGAGTAACTTCTCCCATTTCTGGAAATGGGGTATAAACCTTCACTTATTTCATTTCCACTTGCAAGAACAAATTATTTCATTATTTCCTCTCTTCTCTGCACAAGACCATGAAGGTTTCTGAACAATTGTTGAGCACTTTTCCTACTCTTAGATATCATTCAGGAAAAGTCATTTGTGCAAAAATTTATGTGTTCTTTTCCTTCATAGAAAGGAGGGAAAACCTATTTTCTGAGCAAAAAGCATTATTTGTACAGAGGGGTTTGTGCACTTTGGGCCAAATACACTTTCCTGAGCAAAAAAAAATCTTGCTTTTTGTAAAGAAAACATGTTTCTGCCCCAAAATGTATCTTCTGTGAAGAAAACCCACATATGTTTTCTTGAATGAAGTCCTGCAGTGTGAATAATCTCATGGCTGGTTTCCTTTTCCCTGGCGAGGTGTCTCAAAAATCAAGACACTCTTTTTATTCATTATGGGCATAAATATTAAGAAATCTTCACAAGTCTACCTGATTTGGATGGTGCTGCTCTTCCCTTCACTGAAGGGAGGGCCATCCGCAAAGGATGTTTAGCAATGGGGCCGCCAGAAACTTGCATCCTGCATTGTAGACCTTGCTCTAAGCAGTTTCTCTTTTTACTCTTTCCCTTATTTCATTTGCTGCAAAGTAAGTTCAACGTGCAAATGTAGTTAGTACTCAATTAACTTAGCAGGTGGGAGAGGAGAGGAAAGGGTAAAAGTTTGCCCTTCCCAGCATGCACAGGCAAAAGCAAACTAGTGCAGTCTCTTCTAGCTTATGTGTTCTTCCTTATTAACAACTTCTGCCATCTGGAACACATTCTGATGTTGCTTGGTCCCATGTGCCCTGGTTATCATCTGTGAAACGTTGGAGGGTATGCAATCACGTAACTGTTGTTCTGCCTTCCTCCAGAAGTTTCTACAGACATTGGCCCAGTTCCTTCCCGAGGCTGATGCAAGGAAGTCCTTTATACAGTTGGCTATTATGAAAAACAGCCCAGAGGACTAGATTGGGAGAGGCAATGTGTGGCCTTCCAGATGTTACAGTTCTCATCAGCCCTAGCTAATATACAGTTAGCCTTCCACATTTGCTAGGGTTAGGGGCACAGAACCCTTGCAAAAGTGGAAAAAATCACAAATACCAAAATGTGTGTGTTTGCCTGTGGGAAGGGGACTGAGGCATGTTGAGGAGAACCGCCCTCCAGCATTGGGGATTGTTTTGAAGCAGAATTGGTGCTCAAATACAGATCATTCAGTGAACATCCTGATCACAAACTCATTCCACACAATGGTTCCACATAAAAGTGAAGTGCAAATCTGAGAGCAAAGAAATAAAATAATATAAAAACCAGAACTCTTATACAGCAGATGAATCAATGGTTGCAATTCTAGACATATGAGAAATCCAACAAAATGGGAATACAGTTGGCCCTCCACATTTGCTAGGGTCAGGGTTGCAGAACCATCACAAAAGTGGGAAAACCAGAAGTATCAAAATGTGTGTGCCTGTCTGTGGAAAGCAGACAGAGGCATGGTGAGGAGAACAGGCTCCAAGGATCTAAACCAAGTCAGAGAACGAAGAGGGAGGGGGGCCAGCACAGTGGCCCTATACTTCCTGTCTCTTGCCCATCTCCTTTCTTGGGTATAGAGGGGGGCATTGGGAGAGGATTTGTGGTGCTGAGAAATTGGGCTGGGAGCTGTTCTCAGCTGGCCAGACAGCAGCTGGAGGAGGAAGAAGAGGACCAGAGATGTATTTTGAAAGGGTTGCGTGGCCTGACTGGAGCCTCCAAGACAGAATGCTCCCCTGGAAAAGAAGCACTAGAGGCTGTGGGGCAGTAGTTGGAGAAACGTGCAAATAATCAAATCTGTGAAAGTCAGACCCAAAATGTGGAAGTTTGACTGTAAACAGAATTGAGGGTGACAGCAGTTGAAGTCCAGAAACATTTGGAAGTCCCCATGTTCCCTGGCCTGGAGTTAGAGAAACATTTCTAACTTATCTAATCCTATGCGTTGTTTTCTGCTGTGTTCTTATGGTTTATGTTTTCTGTGTGTGTTTTTTTTTTTCTATGCTCCTTTCCTACAGAGACATCCACACACGGATGGGGGATCACAGCCTCCGGGCCAATGAGGGCTCTGAGCAGTGCATCACATCAGGACAAAAATTCATACATCCGGCCTACAATCCCACCACGCATGACAGTGACATCATGCTGATACGACTGCGCAACTCTGCCAACATCAACGAATACGTCAGGCCTATCGAACTGGCCACCACATGCTCTAGGCCCAGGACTCGTTGCGAAGTGTCAGGCTGGGGCACCGTCAAGACCCCTCAATGTAAAATAGTGACTTCTGAATACCGGGGCCCTGTCACACTATCCAGTTATACAGCTATGATTCCATTTTAATTGCCTTGGGTCAGTCCTAAGGAATCCTGAGATCTGCAGCTTTTTAGGGAGGGGCTTTTAACCAGCGCGCTCCAGTGTTACAACTACAAATTCCAGGATTCCATAGAATGCTGTCATGCCAGTTAATAAAGTGATATATAGTGCTATAACTGTGTAGTGGGCAGCTTGGAGAAAGTGTGTTGTTTTAGTATGTAGTGAACTGATGCAGTAAAAGCGGCTAGAGCTAGCTTTCTCCAACTTTGCCCCTCTCATTTCTCAAGCCATTACATACCTGCCAACTATCCTGGCAATGAGAGTCCTGATTAATCCTCCAGCATCCCACTTTTTTAACTGCTTTTAAAATGTCCCACTTTTTCTCTCTTCATTCCACTTTCCTCCTTTGTCCTCAGCTTAATTCAATTGCTGCAAATTGAGATCAAAGTACAAAAGTAGTTTGCACTCAATTAACTCAGGAGGGGAGAGAGCGACAGAATCTTGCCTTTCCCAGTAGACCCAGGTGACAGCCTCTTCTAGCTTTTGTGTCCTTCCTCATTAATAACTTTTGCTATCTTGACCATATTCTGATGTTGCTTGGTCACATGTGTTCTGCTTTTCTTCTGTGAAATGTTGGAGGGTTTGCCTTTATAAGAGATGATCTAACTATCACCTTCTCCCCAGAGTTTGGATGGGCCATAGGGAGGACAGAAAGTATAATGGGGTGGGTAATAAGCCATCTGATGTTTGAAAGAGGGAGAAAACTTCCTCAGAGGGAGGCCTAACTGACAGTATGGTTGTCTGAATGGGACAATTTCTTCAGAGAGATGCTGAGGAGGAGCAATTTCAGCCCACCTTTCCCTCTGCTCCTGAGCTCCTGGCCTTCCTTGGAGGTCAGATTTGTGTGACCACATAGCTCTACCCTTCACCTGCTAAGCTGGCTTGGTGCAGCACTGTTAAAGGCAGCTTCAACAGACCTTGGTCAGGGGGCTGGTGGCTATTTCTCTGGGTGTCTTGAGCATATAGATAAACTGCCAGTGTTCTTTGTTTGCAGCAGAGTTTCCTGACCTCCTGCAGTGTGCCACCGTCTACACAATATCAAACGAAGAATGCAATAAGGCCTACCCAAATGCCATCACACAAAATATGCTGTGTGCTACTGTGAGTGGAGGTGGTGTGGACTCCTGCCAGGTGAGAAGTCTTCCCCTGTAGGCCAAAGAAGTGCAAAGTGTTAAAGTAGATTTGGATGATTCACACTTAGGACTCATAGAATCATAAAGCCGAAAGAGACCACAAGGGCCATCAAATCCTTTGCCCTGCCATGCAGGACTATACAGTCAAAGCATTCCCAACAGATCACCCTCCCCCTCTGCTTAAATACCTCCAAAGAAGGAGACCACCACAGTCTGAGGCAGCATATTCCACTGTCAAACTGCTCTTTCTATCAGGAAGTTCTTCCTAATGTTTAGATGGAACCTCTTTTCTTGAAGTTTGAAGCCATTGCTCCGTGTCCTAGTCTCTGGGGCAGCAGAAAACAGGACTGCTCTATCCTTCATATGACATCTTTTCAAATAATTAAACATAGCTAACATGCTACCTATTAACCTTCTCCAGGCTAAACATACCCAGCTCCCTAAGCCGTTCCTCATAGGGCATGGTTTCCAGGCCTTCTACCATTTGGTCACCCTCCTCTGGACATATTCCAGCTTGTCAATATCCTTTCTGAACTGTGGTGCTGGAACTGGATACAATATTTCAGGTGGGGTGTAACCAAACAGCATAGAATGGTACTATTATTTCCCTTGACCTATACTGCTAGTGATGCAGCCTAGAATCACATTGGCTTTTTTAGCTGCTGCATTACGTTGCTGGCTTGCGTTTAGCTTGTGATCTACTCCTAGATCCCTTTCACATGTTCTGTGGTCAAACCAGGTGACACTCATCTTACATTTGTGCATTTCATTTTTTTTCTTCCCAAGTGTAGTGCTTTACCTTTCTCCCTGTTGAAATTCATTTTGTTTTGGCCCAGTTCTCTAACCTGTTAAGGTCATTTTGAATTCTGATCCTATCTTCTGCAGTATTATCTATCCCTCTTCTTAAGGCAGGAAATGCAATGATCCAGATGTCAGTTATTCTTACAATGTTATCATCCTCCATATCATCATTAGTAGCAGTAGTGTATTTCTAGATCCAGTGGTATAGTAGTACATTTTGAAATTGAAAGGGAGCTTGTACCCCAAATCTCCAAATCCAGAATTGTGCCTCAAGACAAGGATGAGGGACATGTGGCTTTCCAGAGGTTATTGGCTCCCCAGTACCATCATCCCTCATAATTGGACTGATGGATGTTGCAACCCAGCAATATCTGGAAGGCACCACATTTCCCACCTCTGCCCCAAGATATCTATCTGTCTCTCTCTTTCGATAGAGAGACAGATAATGCAAATAGATATATCTCCTGCCTTTCGGTTTACTACCATTCAACATTCTGGATAAAAACACCACCATAAAACACACATATCAGTCTGAAACAAGCAAATTAACAAATCACTAATATGAAAACTAAAGGAAGCCTTATCATTACTGTTAACCTTTTTAAAAGTAACTATCGTGGCCCATTACTCAGGTTTTCCCATTACTCTTTGTTGCCTGACACTTCTTGTTCCTTTTTAGTTCCATGTCAAAATAAGAAAATGGCTTAAAATACCCCTCAAAATTTTTGCCCCCTAAAGGAACAAGAAGTAACATTATTCACCACATGAGGAGAAAAGTAACAGCAGTTTAGCAGTAACAATTGCTGCATTATTTCACAAAAGAAAATCTGTCGTGCCCTAATTATGTTAAAAAGTAACATGTTACATGTAGCACTGTTTCTTGTAACATAGCACGTACCAGCCTCTGCTTTCTTCCTGGTTGTATGCATCACAGACGCCTGTGCCAAATTTGCTGCATCCTTCAAATTGCAGCAGCAAAGGTGGTTACAGCAAATTTATCTGCAGTGCCTCCCAGGGGTTTAGGAGAGCAAGTGCAGCCCCCTGTTCCCAGAAAGATGATCAACTTTGGTTTAAAGAAAAGCATGAACAATTCTTCTCTTTTCTCTGCAGGGTGACTCTGGAGGACCCCTGGTGTGTAACAATAAACTTCAGGGCATTGTCTCCTGGGGGATGCAGGTCTGTGGTCAGAAGCCTGGGGTCTATACAAATGTCTGCCAATTCACTGGTTGGATTCAAGAAACCATACAAAGAAATTCAGGCTACAGAGCTGCATACACTTGCTAGTGTGACAGAGAAATGTGACTCCACTGCAGCCTTGATGTCAGAATAAATGATATGAAACTGAGCTCAGAGTCTCCTCGCTGTCTTATTTCATTGGCTGTTGGGGTTATCTATCTTGCTGTGGTAGGTTGGGTCTCCGTTTATGCAACACCAAAAAAGACAAAGGTAGGCATTGAGCATAGGAAACTGCTTATGCTCACTTATATGCAATAATGCATATTTGGACTTTGATTAAATCAGGGCTTGGCAACTCTGTGGTGCATTAGATATGATGTCATGTCACCTCTGCACATCATCGTGGCTAATTTTCTGCCAGGTGTTTGTTTTTTTAATGTTGTGGAATTTGAGGATTCCGCAGGGTGAGAGAGCAAACCTGCTACATTTCTGAGTGGTCTGGGGACCGTCTGTCCAGTTTTCAGTAAAAATTGTCCAAAAATTGATGCAAAAAATGTTTTGTTTTGTTTTTGTGGTAAAGAGGCTTCAGGGGCACAAAGCTGGGCTTTGGAGGCTACCTGCACCATTGCATCTCACTGTTAAGAGAGTATGAGCAGACAACCTGTGTATCAGCAAAGTGTTACAGTGGATGAGCAAATTTGAGGCCTCTGTAATGTTTGTAACTTTTAAACCAGAATCGAGAGCCCTTCACATAGAAAGCTGTCTGCTGTGAAGTAGAACATGTTGTCACCTGGTGCTGTGGCATTTTTCCTCCTTGTATTCGCTGGTGCCTGAATCTTGGGTTTATTTATTTACAAGTGGACCCTGCAACAAAATGTTACAGGTGGGAACCCTTATCTCATTAGAAAACTTACTAGTGTGTCATATACAATAATTAAATCAATGAAACATTACATAAAATATATAATATAGATAATACAATAATATAATAAAAAGAACCAAAGTCCTGTGGGGAGACCTCCAGTCCCCTGAAATGTGAAAGTCCTATTGGAGGCAATTGGTGGAGATGAACTGAATCTTCAAATGATGTTTTAGTCGTCCCAAAGACAAACGACTATGGTAGACCACTTGATAGGGAAGAATAAAGTCAACTGATGTCTGTTCAAGTCCACGACTAATTGTAGCCAAACATGTTTCGACCATGAATCTTCGTCAGTGGCTGAAGTGTTTCCTAAAACTTCTTTATCACAAATAAATAATTCATTATTTAAAAAAAGAGTATCCACAGATATTTTCCTGCTTTCCCACAGATTTATAATGTATTTGTGCTAGGAAATACTTCAGCCACTGATGAATATTCATGGTCAAAACATGTTTGGCTACAATTAGTCGTGGACTTGAACAGACATCAGTTGACTTTATTCTTCCCTATCAAGTGGTTTACCGCAGTCGTTTGTCTTTGGAAGGACTAACACTTCATTTGAAGATTCAATTCATCTCCATCAATTGCCTCCAGCAAGACTTTTACATTTCACAGGACTGGAGGTCTCCCCACAGGACTTTGGTTCTTTTTATTATATTATTGTATTTTCTGTATTATATCATTTATGTAACGTTTCATTGATTTAATTATTGTATATGATACGCTAGTAAGTTTCCAGAGAGGGGGAGAGAGAAAGACATATATATATATGTACACACACACATATACACACACACATAAATAATATATATATATTATATAGATATAGATATAGATATATACTATATAAATAAAATAGTTTTTCAAAATTTTTATACATAGTTTGATATTATAGCTCCTAACTTCAGTTGTTGTTGTTTTTTCTGGTATTTGTTAGGTTTCAGCTTCCCCCTGCATTCTTTTTCTACATGTTTACAGGTTGGAACCCCAGTGTTCAGGATTCTAGGCACTCTACTCCTTTTTCCTGTTCCTTCCTCTCTCTGGTTTTCAATTTTTCTCTCCATCAGTTAATCAGCATTCCATTTCCTTGTTCCATACTTGTTTTAGCTTCAATCAACTAACTAACTCTATTAGAAGGAAAATGGCACCAATTGACACCCTTAATGAAAACCTTGTGCTGTTTCCTTGGCTGATGCCAGGAACTCTCTCCTTGAATAGAGAAGTGATGCTGCAGATTCAGTAACAGCAAGACTTAGGCAGCTTCAGAGCTGGCGCCTCTCAGCTTCCCATTCTGCGGGCCATGTTGCCGGTGCACACTGACTCCAGCAAGGGCGGGTGAGCAAGTGGTGGGTTGTCTTTTCAAACTGCGGTAAGATCACTCTTTCCACCATGCTCCCCTCCCCGACTTTTATATCTGGCTTTTTTCCCTGGAGCTAGCAGCAAACATGTTGATTAATGGGTCCACGCTTTGTGTGGATCAGGAAAGTGACATTGTGGTGAAAATGAGCATTGGGATCTAGGGAGTGCTGATGTATTCTCAGTAGAGCCCAATACACATTGGGTGTGTCTCTAGTAGGTAGCTAAGTATGATGAAAAATTACTCTACATTGGCCATGATAGACCCCACTCCTCCCTGCTGTCCTTCTTCAAAATTGGCTCCCACATCACATTGAGGATCCCACTCGGAGTGGGGCCAAATGAGAAGTGCGGACACTGTTCCAGCAGGTACCACCCCCTGGCAAGACACTGAAGCTTGGAGCAAGAGATTGCTCTTGGCAAAATCAGCTGCCACTCAAGTGAGGCAAAAGCACATGCACTTATGAATGGAAATGAGGCACACTCAGGGTCTTTTATTAACCCGCCCTGTTTATTTGTTTATGTATGTGGGTGTGTTTGTCTTTTTTCCCTCCATCCTTGGCTTGCCCATCTCATTCTCCTCTCTTTCTAGTGAAGAAGGCAAAAAATGAAGTGGGGAGATGCTTGAGAATTTCTGATAGACTGGATGGCTAGAAAAGAGGGGATGGGGAGGGAGAAGGGCAAATGTTGACTGGCTGGCTGGACCTATGTGTTGCTGTTCAATCCATTCCAGCATTAAACTGCAGAAGGAAGCAGAAGAAGAGGCTCCAGTGCCTCTCAGGAAAGTGTGTGCATTTACTTATTTCTCCCTTTTCTCCCGTTTGTAGACCCTTGATGAACAATTTTAAATAAATTTACGGCTTTAAATCTTGAATTAAGTCTTGGGGGTCCACAGCAACAAAATATGTTTAAAGCAGGTCCTGGTAAAGAGAAGGTTAAGAACCACTCCATAGATCAAAACCTCATTTAAGTTTGCGAGCGTGACTCAGCTGCAATTTTTTGACACTAGTAGCTTCAGTGTACTTTCCAAGCAATATGTGTTCAACACTCAGCATCCATAGTCTGTGATACCAGAATTTTTGAATTTCCCACTGAGGTTGGTAGCTGTGTAGGAAGCGATCTGCTGATTAGCATCCAGCGTCTTTTGCAATACTGCTGTTTTGTTAGCAGTTCCATTGCCTGAACACTGTTACATCCTTCACATTCTCTGCAGTATCCTTGGCACAACAACAATCCATCGGTCTCCACAGCAACCATCCCTGAAAAACTGCAGTGTGTTTATCTTAATATCATCCTTCAGGAGGCCTGTGGGGAACTCTATTCTTGATGCCGTTGCAGAGAACATGTAGTATGGATGAATAAGGGATGGAGGAATTGACTCCTATCTGATGAGCAAAATGCCTCACGGAGATTATGGATGCTAGAATCTGTCCGCTTTGCTTTTCTACTGCATTTGAATGTTATAAATCTCAAGCTCTTTCCACTCCAAATATGTAGAAATTGAGACATTTTTGTAAGGTTTTTTCCCCCCAAAATAGCTTGGAAATAAATTTGTCTTCCATTTGCACAGGCCAAATTTAATGAATACAGCTTTTCCCAACATGGAGAATATAATGTTATGCTTGCCTGCCATAAAAGTATTAAACAAAAAAATCCTCCCAGTTTTGATTTGGCAAAATTGGACCACCAGTTATCAATCTGAAGTGTACTAAATGACCAAACATACAGAAATATTAACACAGCAACTATCAGCGCTGCCTGCAATCTATTCTAGCCACACTTTCTTGGGAATAAGCTCCACTGAACATATAGAGTTCATTTCTATGTATGTGCACCTCAGTTCAAGAAGGATATCGACAAGCTGGAATGTGTCCAGAGGAGGGCTACCAAAATGGTGAAGGGGTTGGAAACCATGCCTACGAGGAATGGCTTAGGGAGCTGGGTATGTTTAGTCTGCAGAAGAGAAGGTTAAGAGGAGACATGATAACCATGTTTAAATATTTGAAGGGATGTCATGTCAAGGAGGGAGCAGGCTTGTTTTTCTCTGTTCCAGAGCCTAGGACAAGGAGCAATGGATTCAAGCTACAGGAAAGGAGATTCCACTTGAACCTCAGGAAGAACTTCCTGGTGGTCAGAGGTATCTGGCAGTGGAATATGCTGCCTCGGAGTGTAGTGGAGTCTCCTTCCTTGGAGGTTTTTAAGCAGAGGCTGGATGGCCATCTGTTGGGAATGCTTTGATGTGTGTTCCCACATAGCAGGGGGTTGGACCGGATGGTCCCAGGATCTCTTCCAACTCTATGATTCTATATGTTGTACTTTTAAAAAGGCTTCCTGTGTAAGGATGTTTGAGTAATAGTGGATGGGAAAAGGAATTTTCCCTGTATTTAGAAGTAAGCAAAAATAATAACCTGCGTGCCAATGTAGAGCACCCACTGCTGGCTTATAAACAGTGCCAGGGTCCCTGCATACAGCTAGAAGGCAATGGAAGATCCTAACCTGTTTCAAGCAACTTACTTTGCCCCATCGGCTTATTAATAAGGCATATCCTACATGGCTTCTCCTTGTCAACCCAGAGTTCTAATTTGTCAGAAAAGCAAAACAAATTCCATCTTACAGTTCCCAGAATCCACTGGCCATGCTGGCAGGAGAATTCTGGAAGTTGTAACCCAAAAAAATAACTTTTTCACAGTCTGAATTTAAATGAGGTTACACAGGTATCAATCCAACTCCACAGTGTGTGACTGACCATACATAACAACTGACAGCCCAACTGTTGCATTGTGCTTTCAAGTTGCTTCCTACTTATGGCAGCCCAAGACAAACCTGCCACAGAGTTTTCTTGGCATTATGTCTTCAGAAGAGGTTTTCCATTGCCTTTCTCTAAGGCTGAGAGAGTGTGATTTGCCCAAGATCACCCAGTAGGTTTCCATGGCCAATCAGGGATTTGAACTTTGGTTTCCAGGATCCTAGTCCTTGTTCAACCTCATTCCAAGTTAAACTATTGATTCTTATAAAAAGTAGATGTGAGCAGAAATTTTATTAAGCATATGATGTTTCATACTACCAAGGGCCCTTTCACATGACATAACCATAGCACTTTAACAACTATGGCAACATTCTATGGAATCCAGGAATCTGCTGTTTTTGAAGAGGAGAATTTTGCTTGGTGGTAGCCAGTGTGGTGTAGTGGTTTGAGCATTGAACTATGACCATGAAGACCAATGTTCAGTTTCCCACTCTGCCATGGAAACCCACTGGTTGACCTTGGGCACATCACACACTATCAGCCCACAGAAAACCCTGTGATTGGTTGACTTGAAGACACACAGCAACAAATTTTGCTTGGTAGAGAGCCAGCATGTTTAGTGGTTTCAGCAGTGGACTATGTCCTTATAGACCAGGGTTCAAGTCCCTGCTCGGCCATGGAAAACCATTGGTTGATATTGGACACATCACATACGTTCAGCCCAAGAAAACCTCATGATAGGTTCACCTTAGGATTGCCATAAGCCAGAAAATGACTTGAAGGCACACAACAACAACAAATTTGCTTGATGAAGGCATCTAGCCCAGCCCAAGCCCAGGAGGTCACATGAGGCGAGAGCTAATGGGATGAGGTGATCTCATTCACATGGCATTACAAAGCACAGAATTTATCTAGTCATTTGATTACGTGGATAGTCCACCCTTGCCCTAAGGAGGAGAAGACAGTGTCCCTGATGCTCCAAAATCTCAAGCAGACAGATCTTTCACAACACCTCCTACCTGATCCATCAGACTAAAGATGCCAGGGACTGTACCTTGAATTTTCTTGGCTTTCTGGTTACTCCCAGTCGGATAGGAAATAGTGGGCTAGATCAAGGACATTTTTGTCAATGGGCTTCCATTAATTCATGAGAACCCTTCCAGGGGCTACCTGACAACATTGGGCAGGGTCAAAGCCAAAAGTGGTTGGAGCTACCTCATGCTGTCTTTCTATGACAATAATACATACATTCTTCATATATAAATTGAACTCCCCATGCTTCTAAAGAAGCCTGCAGTTAGACAATCACCTTATCCAATTCACAGAATTTTATAACGGATCAAGATTACCTTTTCACCCTACTTGGTCACTTCTCCATGATTGTCAACTACTTTTTCAAAGTTTTGGGGTTTTTTTCCTTAACAGAAGAAATCTGCTAAGGATGCAGAAGGAGTGTCTTTTGACTGGCAAGGCAAGAGGCTATTTATTGGGAATCTCTCTGTCCCTCGCAACTTTCCCCACCCCCACATACGTGGGTCCTCTTCCATTAGTAGGGCTGCCAGCTCAGGATGATCTCAAGACCTGAGATTTCAGAGCCAATACCTGATATTTGGGAAATGACCCCCCTTATGATGTCACAGGGAGAGAATCCTAGTGATGTCACTAAGCATGATGCATTAAGCATCAATCACAGTTGCACAGTGGTATGTCATTCAAATCAAAAACACAAAATATACACCCCTACGCAGTTTTTTTTTAAAGGCAATGCTCTTGCCTTGAGATTCTTCCTCCCTACACACAGACTGAAGATGAGGGGCCAAATGTTGAAATCTAGCAAGTCCTTTGCTTGAGGACCACATTCCACAGAGTGAGGCCTCCCTGTCTTCCAACATCAATCTTCCTACAATTCTCCCCACTTGGGAACAAGACTTCTTTTAAAAGTTTCCACCTGCATTCATGGCAGACTTTTTATGAAGTGCAATTACTGTGCTGAGGAGCTGGAGGGAGAGGGAAAACCGTGAGTCCAAATGAGAGCCTCCCTGCCCAGTAGCTACCCACAAATGGGCTAGATGGACAAGTAGTCTAGTGGGGAATAAGGGAGCTTGCTGTGTTCTTGTTGGAAGTGGAGTGCAAACATGTTTGCATAAAGAGTTATGTGCCTACAAGAGGCAATAGTGACAGAGAAAAACAACTGGGAACACCTGATGTATCTTCTCTTTACTTCATATAATCTGTCTCTTTCTTTCCTAGATAGGTACTCTCTGGATGACTTCACTTCCTGCCTGTCTCAGTCTGATCTCTCTCTCATTCTCTCTGAAGCATATGCATGTATGTGCCTTTAAGTCACCCATCAACTTAAGGTAATGCCATGAATTTTTCATAGGCAATTTTTCTTAAGCAAGGAATACTCAGAGGTGGTTTTGCCAGTTCCTTACTCTGCAATATAGCCTACAGCACTTGGTATTAATTGGTGGTCTCCTATCCAAGTCTTAATCAAAGCTAACCCTTTTTAGCTTTCAAGACCATATGGGATCTGGCGCCTTTAGGGTATTTAGGCCAAGGTAACTAGCCATAATGTCACAATATTTTCTTGAAATCCAATTGTAGCTCCTACAATATGCCCTTCTCTTTTTGCTTAAAATGCCTTTGCCATGTATTCCAAGTGCCAATTTCCAAGTATATCCAACATCTATGTCAAACACTCGCCAATGGAAACAAGCAAGAATGTGGCAATGCTGTGCAATATTAAAGTTAGCATGGTAACTGGCAGTTATCTGTTGGCCTGTATTTATCCCTCCCTTGGAAAGAAGGAAGGAAGGAGAAAGATTTCGTCTTTGATGTTAACAATCAAAATGACAGCAATTTATACTAGTTCTGGTCCAGAAAGACCTAGGTTTACAATCCCACTCTGTACAAGGGTGTTTCCTTGCAGCATTGAGAGGGTGCCAACAAGGTGTCCCTTGTGGCAGTGGGGATATTGGTCCCCCACCCTCCATTGGCCATGGCAGGAATAGTTGAATACACAATGTAGCTGCCATTTTTATCATTTCCACAGTGCCACACTGAGATTGATGTATATCAGGTGCTCCAGATCATTGTGGGAAAATAAGTTTGGCAGCTAGCTTCCTCCCAGGCTCAGCTGCTGCCAACTAATAAGCCTATGGTCAGGCATAAGGTCAGGTGAGGTAACCAAAGCAAGCATCAGCACCCGTGGAACACAGTTCAATTGGGTACTGCCAAGGCCAGTCTTGCCAGGGTGACTACTTGTGTTGGCCATTATCTGATTCCAATTATCTGTCATTAAAGAGGAAAGCATATGGGGAAGACCCAGCTGTACGTAGAAAAAGTCTCTTCCAGAGACTTCCAATGCCTTCCCTCTGAATCACTGTTAGTAAGGGACAAATTACCCAGTGTCAGGGTGTAGGCCATTGGTTCTTGGCCTGGGGTCCAGGGACCCTTGGGGGTTCACAAAGCCCTCACAGGGGCCATTTCCACACTAGACTATTATAGTGCTATTATTCCTATGGAATCTTGGGTTTGCAATTTAGGGAGGGGACTTTGAGGCTTCTCCCTAAGCTGCAAACCCCAGGATCCATAGGATGTTGAAAGTGTAATAATAGCACTATAACAGTCTAGTGCACAAATGGCCAGGAAGTCCACAAAGCCCTGCTTCTGGACACCAACAGCAGTGGCAGCAACAGGGATGTGGCACCAGAATGTGTGTGGGTGCCTTGTTTGAAAATAAGGGAGCAGTTTGGGCATTCACATCTGTCACCATGACCCTTTCATTAGGGACACAACAGCAGGGGTTGTGGGCACCAAGGGACATGGCTGCAGGTATGTGGGCATGCCCAGACTGCTTCCTCATTTGCAAATGAGGGAGAACTTTCAGCACCCACACCGCTGATGCTGTGTCCCTGACAAAAGGAACACACAGCAGGTGTGTGTGCATGCCCAGACTATGACTCTGAAGACCATGGTTTGAATCCTCACTTGGCCATGGAGACTTACTGGGTGACCTCAGGTAAGTCACATTCTCTCAGCCTCAGAAAAAGGCAAGGCAACAAATCTTGCCAAGAAAATCCCCATGATAGGTTCACTTTAGAGTTGCCATAAGTCAGTTTTCAAAGGGGAGAGACACGATGGCTAACAAGAACCTCCCCCTGTCAGCAGCACTTTGTTGTTGTGTCTTCAAGTCACTTCAATTCTGACAAGATTTATTAGAGGTTTGCTTTTGCCTTCCTCTGAGGCTGAGAGTGTGTGACTTGGCCAAAGTCACCCAAAGTCTGAGTGAGGCTTTGGATCCTAATTTCCAGAAGTAAATAATTCATAAATAAATAAATAAATGAATGAATGAATGAATGAATGAATGAATGAATGAATGAATGAATGAATACTTAAATCTAAACATTTTAATCTTGAGTGAAGTCCTCAGCAACAAATTATATTTACAGGAGGTCCTTGTTAAGGAAAAGCTTAACAACTACTGGTGTAAGCTATTCTGGGTGCAATTTGAAGGGATTCTCCCACACTCATAAAACCATTAATGGTCTGAAGGATCACCTGCTCCTGTATGAACCTGCAGCATTATTCAGATTATTCAGGCCAGTGCTACATTGGAGATAGGACTGAAGTGCCAGGTCAGAGTTTTGTGTTGCAACTTAAAGACATCGAGGTTCCTGTCCTCACTGAGTCATGAAATGCACTACATGACCTTGGGCCAGTCACTCTCAATCCTTCCTACCTTACAAGGGTGCTATGAGGAGAAAGTGGAGAGGCAGAAAGCCATGTATACCACCTTGAGCTCATTAGAGGAAGGGGAGGGTGTAAATGTTAACAAATGAATCTATCTTCCATGGAGTAACCAGATTAACTACTGGTGCTAACTAGTCCTCAAAGAAAGGATTCTTTGTTATCAGACAGGCATCCAAAGCATGCACCCCTCCATATATATATATATACACATACATATATACACCACCAGTAGTAAAAAGCATCTCTTTTCTTTTATCTGAACCCTCTACAGCAGTCTCTGGACACAGCAGAGATAGAAAGAAAGATCAGGTTATATATCGTGAGGGACCTGATCTTCTCTGAAGACTCCAGAACCAAGGAATTCATCATCTGCTCACTTTTAAGACATTGCCTTGACCTACCCCTAGGGAATAACTGGCTCACTTGGGTGGATTATTGGATGCTGGTTGTGTTCTGTTCACTAGCTCTTAATGGACAGCTAGCTAGTCATTGACCATAGCCTTCTCAATTAGGATGGCAACAGTTGGTAACAACACTGTATGTAGACATACATCAGCTGCCTGTCCAATAGTCCAAGAATATACAATTTTTGCTTGCTACAATTCATCTTTTGTCTTAAAATGCATCAGATTCAGATCACTTCCCAAAAGCCTAAGTGTGTTAACATCATTATTTTTATTCATTTTTTTTTCAAATGAATTGCCATGTCTATTGCGGCATAACCATAAAAAGTAATGTGGAGCCTTTAGGTCAAGAGATTTATTATGAGTTTTGGTAGATACAGCCTATGTCCTCAGATGCATAGAATACTTTTTTTGAAAAAAATTACACATATCTATGACAAAGAAATGAGTGGACTGACAGCTCATTTGCAGTCTATTAAAACTAATAGATCCAATAAATGACATCATTTCACTTGATATACAGTGGACCCTTGATATCTGCTAGAGTTTGGTTCCAGGACCCCCAGGGGCATCAAAATTTGTGGATGCTCAAGTCCCATTATGTACAATAGTGTAGTAAAATGGTACCCCTGATATAAAATGGCAAAATCAAAGTTTGCCTTTTGGGTTTTTTAAAAATATTTTCAAACTGTAGTTGGTTGAATCTCTAGATACAGAATCTGCAGATACCAAGGGCTGACTGTATTCTTCTGAATCTATATAGTATTAACACAGTTGCTAACTATGATCTACATACCAAGTATACCTCAGTTAATGAAGTCAACGTGTTCCTGAACTTTACTTCTTTAACAGAAAGTTTGGTACCAGAAGTAGAAATAACACAGAAAGAATTGAGATAGATTCCTACATACATACATACACAAAAAGAATAGTTAAACATGTTTCAGCAAAGTTTTTAATTCAAAACTGACACTATGCACATGTGAAATGAGCTAACCATTTCTTGCAAAGAAGCTGGTAAATTGCAGGCTGGACAGGGCCACTGGTAGTTGGATTTGTAATTGGTTGACTGACTGAACCCAAAGGATGATCACCAATGACTGCTTTTCATCCTGGAGAGAAGTGCCTAGTGGGGTGGCACAGGGTTCTGTCCTGGGCCCAGTGCTATTCAACATCTTCATCAATGACTTGGATGAAGGAGCGGAGGGCATGCTGATCAAATTTGCAGATGATACCAGAATTGGAGGGGTTGCTAAAACACCAGAGGACAGGATCAAATTTCAAAACAACCTTGACAGATTAGAGAGCTGGGCCAAAGCTAACAAAATGAATTTCAACAGAGAGAAATTTAAGGTCCTGCACTTAGGCAGAAAAAACAGAAGGCACAAATATAGGATGGGGGACACGTGGCTGGATAGCAGTATGTGTGAAAGGGGTCTAGGAGTCTTGGTGGATCACAAGTTGAACATGAGTCAGCAGTGTGATGTGGCAGCCAAGAAAGCCAACGCAATTCTTGGTTGCATCAATAGGAGTATGGTGTCTAGATTGAGGGAGGTAATGGTACCACTCTATTCTGCATTGGTTAGGCCTCATTTGGAATACTGTGTCCAGTTCTGGGCACCTCAGTTCAAGAAGGATGTTGACAAGCTGGAATGTGTCCAGAGGAGGGCACCCAAAATGGTGAGGGGGCTGGAAGCCATGCCCTATGAAGAACGCCCTAGGGAGCTGGGTATGTTTAGTCTGCAGAAGAGAAGGTTAAGAGCGGACATGATAGCCATGTTTAAATGTTTGAGGGGATGTCATGTTGAGGAGGGAGCGAACTTGTTCTCTGCCGCTCCAGAAACTAGGACAAGGAGCAATGGATTCAAGCTGCAGGAAAGGAGATTCCACCTGAACCCCAGGAAGAACTTCCTGATGGTCAGAGCTGTCCAGCAGTGGACTATGCTGCCTCGGAGTGTGGTGGAGTCTCCTTCTTTGGAGGTTTTTAAACAGAGGCTGGATGGCCATCTGTTGGGAGTGCTTTGATGTGTGTTCCTGCATAGCAGAGGGTTGGACTCGATGGCCCCTGGGGGATCTTCCAACATATGATTCTGTCGTTCTATGAACCAGCCCAAGTAAACCTTGCATAAGTTAAAAAAAATGCATTCTACATTGTCTAGAAACCACTGGAAAACTTCTTTCAAAACGCATCCCAGGATGATATTTTTTTTCTTTCAACAGCCTCCATCTTTCTTATGATTTCCATTTTGTCAGTGAAACTCCTAGATCTATGCTTTTCCAACATGCCAGGGGAGCTGGTGAGGCAGGCTAAAACTGTTTCCCTGCCCCCCCCCGTTTTGCTTTTGACAAGTGCTTAGTAAGTGATTTTGGAGGCAGCTGTTTACCTTGCCCTGCTGTACACAAGCACACTCAGATGCAGTAGGATTTCCTAGAGTAAAACTCCATTGTTTCCTAGGCCAAGTTTTCTTGCATTTTTAACTGCAAACAGGCTGCTGCAACCAATACTGAAAGTCTGACTTTCCCCCACCCTTCTTCCATCCTCCCAAAGCCAAGGCTATAAAAAATCTTCCAGCTAGTCAGATGTCAAGAAAAGTGGAGAAGGGGCTGGGCTCCTTCAAAAACCTTTTTTGAAAAGTTGTTTGTCAGAGGCTTTGTTAACTGAGATACACCTGTATTTACATTTAGGAGCTGGTCAATCACTAATGGAACTAGAAACTTAGCAGGTAACTGTTGTACTGTGCAAAGAGTGCCCTCTGCTGGTATTTGGTTTCACCTTCCATACAGAATTAGTGGTCATTCATTCTCAGCCGCAAGTTGTTCACTATTGGTCTGTATTTAGTTTAATAACCAGCAATTTCAGATACAGCAAATATATATGTGGAGAAATTGTGACACCTCGCCTCACTCCTTCACCCAGGACAGATACAACAGGCTTTCTAATGGAAGCAATTCCCATCTGCAAGAAGAAAGACTTCCAGAGATGTGGCTGCATACATGCCAGCCAACAAAATAGAATGGAAGCATGAGTGAAATAAGTATAAATCTCAACAGCTTGGAAAAGTTTGTTTTTTGGACTATAGTACCAGGAATCTGGCCATGATGACCGGGGTATTCAGGAATAATTGAAATGACGAAAAAATTTAAAAAGAGTTAACATCTCCAAGCTCTGATGAAATATACTAAATCTGATGGATTGATGTATTGGGTTAACATAGCTTGAGTCCTTTGTATACTTTAAAGTGATACAACAGAGAGAGACTGAATAAAACCAGTACACAAAACCAAGCTAACACCACCAGCAAAATACATACAAAGACAGCAGCACATCAAACTAAAGGGGAACCACTACCAAAGTAGAAAAGTGCTGAGATGAAAAAGCATTTAAAAATATTTTTAAAATGTGTAAAGTCACTTCAGCATGTTCCCCTAAACAGCTCCATCTGTAACAGGATATTAAAATATTCAGCCGCCTCTCCACATTTGCAGGTTTAACTTTCACAGATTTGATTATTTGCAAGTTTCTCCAACTCCTCTCTCTCCCACCACCACCACAAGCATTTCTTTTCCAAGAAAACTTTCCTTCACAGCAGCTCTGGTTAGGCCAAACAGTCCTTTAAAAATACACTGGTCCTTCCTCCTCCACCAGCTGCTGTCTGGCCAGCTAAGGACAGATTGCAGCTTGATTTCTCAACACCACAAACCATCTCCCACTGTGCCCCCCACACCCAAGTATGGAGACAGGTAAGAGGGAGGAAGTATAGGGCCTCTGTGCCAACCACCACTTTTCCCTTTCCTTTCCCTCCCTTGGTTTGGACCCTGGATGTCTTGCTTTCCCCACCATGCCTGGGCCTCCTTCCCACACATAAACACATATACACACATTTTTTAGAATTTTTTTCCCACTTTCACATGGATCATGCACTCCTAACCCTAGTAAATGTGGAAGGCTGATGGTACATTGTTTTAATAAAAAAGCTTATTCTAAAAGCTAGGCATCCCTACCACCTTTTGCCAAAAGCACTGTGCTTAAGAGCAAGGTGTTTTTCCACTTTTCAACAACAAAATAATAAAAAAAAAATCAATCCTGTGGCAATACCTTAATTGGGCCAGTCAAAAGGTACAAAATGCATCATGCTAGCTATTCTGGCTTCACAGGTTTCCTCATAAACTAGCAACAGTAAAACAGAATACAGGGGAAGGAAAGTGAGCATTGTGGTCACCACATCTACATTTTGCTTTGAGATGTTATAAAAATCACGAACAGACAAAAAAGTGAGCCCTTCCCCCTGCACTGATGTAAGCTGGATGGGGACAAAGGCAAGAAAACAGAAACAATAAAGTTCGGATTTTCTTTCTGAATCTGCAGAGCACCTCCTTCAGAGAACTGCACTTGCATCTGTCCCATATGAAGATGAAGATTCACTATGTCAGAACAGCTAGTCTCTTGGGAAAGTCTCTGTACTCTCAGACATAGGTGCAAGATTTGGCAATGCGAAAGATAAGCATATAACACAACAGAAAATCAGCTTGCTTTACCTTGTGATCTTCAGAAAAGATTCCCAGCATATAGTAAAACAAATTCAACTTCCTCAAGTACAGGAATATCCATGCTGGCTAGAAAGCAAACAAAAACAAAGAAAAAAATCCAAAATCCATCCTGTGGTTCATACTTTTATTGGGCCAACGAAAATACATCAATTTCAAGCCAGCATAGTGTACTGGTCTGTGTGTTGGACTGCCACTGAAGACCAAGTTTTGAATCCCTGTTCAGCCATGGGTAACCTTGGACAAATAACACTCTCTCAGTCTCAGAGGAAGGCAAAAGCAAAACCATCTCTGAACAAATCTTGCCAAGAAAACCCTGATAGGTTCACCTTAGGGTCACCATAAATTGGAAATGACTTGAAGGTACACAACAACCCTACCAAAGTTTCACACGTTTCTCTCTTTCATTGCCTTTGTTTGCACTATACTTATTTATGGCTGGTAGCAGACTCAATAGCATATTTTATATTAAGGAGAGTTAAAGCAAGTGATGTTCTTCATTAATTTAGTGTAAAAGAGCAAGTGCTCCAATTCAATTAAGTGTTTCCTTCTTCCTGTTATAAGCTGGCAAGTCACTCCAGCTGAATCTGAATCTGTAGCTTCATGCAGAAATATTTCATACTTGGATTTGTTTTATCTCATCTCATTAAACGGTTGTGTGCACTTGCTGGTTGCAGTTGTGTTGTTATACAGAAATATGGTTTATTTAAACAAAACAGTCTATGGTTTGATTTTAAAAAAAAGCTCTAGATACATAGTGGCAGGCTCAAGTGACATGACTACTGTGGTTAAGCAAAAGCAAACGTTTCTAAACTGCCAATCATTCCTGCCACTATCTGAATCAGGACAAAATGAAAGAACTAAGTCCATGCTATACACTGTGGTGTTTAAAGGCATCTCAGCCATCACAGAGAAAGAACAGAAAATCCAAGAACTAATTTTTTAAAAAATAGAATTTATTTATACACATATAGAGCATCCTGGAAAATTAAGACTTTAAAGAAATTTGAGCTTCTTATCCAATACATCATTTATGAGACGGTTTTACCTTCTCAATTTTACATGTGGAATATTACAGTATTTTGAATATTCTCCCACTGTATTAATATCTAGAATTTCCTAAGGCAGCCTATCTGTTCATAAGACTGACCTGCCATGAAGAAAGGTAGGCCACCAAGTTTCCAACAGACATCTTTAACTACAACTTCCATGAACTCTGATCACAGGCTGAACTAGAAGGGGTTATGGGAATTGTAGCACAAAACACCTGGGGGCTACTAAGTTGTCTAATCTCTACAGAAAACAACCATCACTACTGGGAAGAAATCAAGAAAATCTGATCTTGTAGTATTTGCTGCGACAAGGTGCATTGAATACATGATTCGGTTAATCAGTACAAGATAATAATTAGTGACTCGGTATGAGTTAGTCGCCAGGGAATGGGGAAAAGAAATGAAGTGCCAATAAAGTACAATGATGGTGAACCTACTCCCTCAAACACAACAACAAAACAAAGCCCTTTTCCCAGCTTTTACTAAAATAGTTTTTTAAAATTCTCTTATCTGTTTGGAAAAGCAATGTAAAAAATATAACAGGCTCTGTGTTTGCCTCTGGCTCCCAAAATCTTTTAACAGTTTTTTTTCTTGCAAATCAACATTTGTAGCCTACCCCAAATCCAACCTACTATAAAAGCTACAATTTAAAAAGAATAGGATTTGTTGTTTAAATAAAATATCAAAACTATGTAGCACTGCAAAAAAAAAAAATTCTCCAAATGACTTATCTATTGTAGATAGCAGTAAACAATAGTAGTAAAAGATTACTCTCAGTCCTAAACTAACATTTATGAAGGGATTTCTCATTCCACCTCATCTTCATCTTTGGTAGCATAGATAGCCTGATTCCGCCTTTTAATTCTTTTTGGACCACTGTTTCCTTCTTCCTTTTCACCACTTATCCTTTTCAGTAAGTTCTCACTGGGACTTTCTTCTGCCAACTGGCTTTTTTCATCTGATTTCTCCAGTTCATCATCCAGAAAGTCCACAGTATCATTGGGTGACACTGTCATAGAATCTGGCATGATCCTGACATCAGAAAATGTTGTAGAGATGCTAGAAGGGTGCTCAGGTGATGGGTCCAGTGAGGTCTCTTGGTCTTCATCGGCACTGTCTTCATCTAATATTATTTCATCAGGGTTGACGGAAGACGACAAAGCAGAAGTATCTGTACTATAGTCACTAGGCTCTTCTGCTGACCCATTACTGTCTAAGTCATCTTCTTCTTCTTCACCATCATCTCTGTGTTCCAATATCTCTTCTTTCAGCTGCTGGATTTTGTCATTAATGTCTGTAAGACCAAACCGAGCACAGAACTCTGTGGTCTGGGGATTGATTCTATGAACGGGTCCTGTGTGCTGCTGGGACGTGTTTGCATCATAACAAGCAACCGTAGCACTGAAGTTATCTGGAACCTGAAGATCATGGTTCGCTTCTTCCAAAACTTCCTTGATGTCTTCTTCTGAAACACTGTAGTCCCATCTACAATACATCAGACACAAGGAAGTTAGACTACAAGATTATTTCTCTTCTTTTGAACCTTATATATGAAGAGCTTCAAGATAGACCAAAAAAAGTGTACGCATTCTCCAGTTCACTGCTGGCATGAATGTACTTCGCACAGGCGAGAGAGAATCAAATCAGTAATACCCCTACCTTTTGTAGTGAGAAAGCTCCAAAAAGCCACCCTTGACTTCACAGGAGAGTATCAGGAGCTCTCTCTGTTGCTGTACTGAACCATGATACTTGGAAAACAGTATATGAGGTTTAGGCACAATAAGGATGAGCCTAACCGTTAATTGTGCTGTAGAGAAAGGCAAGGGCTCCCTCTGCCACCACAAATTCCTATGTCTCATAACTCAGGGTAGTGTCAGAAAATTCTGTCCTTCCTCCTCTTGAAGGGGCACAGAATCCCAGTGACAAGCTTTGGTTGGCCTTTTCATTCTGAGTCCAATCCCCAAGATTTCATTTGAAATGCTACCACTGTATTATAATAGCTGCCTGTTTTTAAATGGATTGTATTGTAACTGTGTCATCTTTTGAGATTTTTCAGAACACAGCAAGTGCTATTTATTCATACAAATGAATAAATTCTACCTACTTTGCATGAAGTCCATTGTTTTCAGGCATATTCCAGCAATTTGCAGATATATTGATGAGACTGTTAGTAGCTTTCAGAACAGCAATCCATTCAGGGTCATATTCCAGGTGGTTAGACGCATTTGGGTCATGTGGGATCTCTACAATCTTAGAAAACAATGGAAATTAGGAGATGTTGAACAGCAGGGACTCTTTGAGTCTCAGTGGGGAAGAAATGTTTGTGAACTTAAGGCACTATCACCACAAAGATAACGGGCATTACTTTTGCTACAAACTGCATTTCTCTCCCCTCCTTGTAGAAAACAGCAACAGAACACTCTCTAAAACAAAGCTGCAAAACACAGACACAAAAACTCCAGCTACTATGCTAAGTTGAACCATCAAGGCTCTCAAACAGGATGTCTGGACTTTTCTTCAGTTTGAGGCTCTTCATCAGCCCTGCTCTAGGCTGTGGATATTATTTACTCCATCTGTCTCTGCCCTGGAACTACAAACCTGATGGAGGAAAGCTTTTACAAGTTGGGAAAGGAGAGTACTTGGATAAAAATGTGACCCACTCCCAGTCCTCCAAGTTATGCACTGAACAAAGATGAGACCTTTCTCCCCTTCTGACCTGGCTTCAGACACAAAACTCAAGGAAATATGGACACCCACAGATTTTTATCAAAATTCTGTACGCTGTGGTAAAATGAACACATTAGAAGTGGCTGGCTGGCCAAATTTTCCCTCTTATAGAAGATTCCAAACTTTCCTATGTGTTATACATGATGATACCAGTGCATCAATTTTTTTAAAAAAGGTAATTTTACCTGTAGGAAGTCTCTGTGTGGCAGGCACTTATCTAAGGCCAGAAATTTTGTAGTCTTTGGCTGCTGTCCACCGTCACTGGTCTGCAAATGAACAGATATACAGCTAGAGAAATTACAGTATGATTATGGCTTAAAATGCATTTTTTTGCTGGACCCACAAAGATTGACTTGATATATATTTATAAATATAAGAATCTGGTATATGTTGAGTCAAACCAACGATTTAATATGTCTGCTTCAATTGGCAGACACTCATCAAGTTTCAAGTGGAAGTCTAACCCACTAGTAGTCCCTCATTAACCCACTCATTAAACTGGAGATGTCAGGGACTGAATTTGCACAGCATGAATTTACTGGCAGTCACTGTGTGCCACCAGTGAGCTACAGCATTTTTCTAAAGCACTGATTTTTAAAAAACTATCAATTGACTATTTTAAATTTTATAGAAATTTTAAGCTGACCAACTAGAAGTTTTTAGACAGCAAAGCAGGAGGTCCAGTTTATTTACAGTTACAGTGCAAGGAAATGTACAAAATTTATTGTGACATTATATGGTTCTCAGCTTTGCCCAGCTCTACAAGAGAATTTACTAAGGGCTCTAACTATTAATATTAAAATGGACTACTGACAACTTGTTTATTTTCAACAAACAGGAACATCAAGAAATCCTCACTTTCCAAAAATCTGAGTCTGAGGTCTTCCTCTTTTCTCTACTATGGAATTGAGGAGACAGGCAATCTTGTCTGGATCTAGAAAGTTTTATGTTTTGAAAAGCCAAGTAGATTGGCAGCACATATACATTTTTATACTGAACTGCTAGCTATGATTTAGCTACTACCAGTACCAAAAAGGTATCCAACTTCACAGAGATTTGGTCATTGTTCAGGTAATTTAATAAGTTCTCCTATGCTAACAAGAGCGTTCTATGAGACATGTTCCATGCATAGATGTGCATGTTGGAGGCAATGGGAGAAGCAACTTTGTCCTTTTCTTCTAACCTCTTCAGTTCCCTGAAAATCTGTTCTGTATCTGGGAACCTTCCAAAACAATGTTGGGGTGGACTAATGACAAAAGTCACCCCTCACAGCTGCTGCCACCAGTGGGAACCTTTGCTGCTAACAAACCTTTCCATGAATAGAATGAGTTCTCCTATTTTAGAAGGGAACTCAGGCTCCAAGCTGGGATCCTCTGGGAAGCTTCTATTTTAAGAATTATATTAGTAAGCTATGGCAATTGAGTATACTACACATCCTGTTTAAAATAATTTTATTATTTTAAAACATTAGCCTGCATTGATTTCTCTAATGCTCTTGCCTTCATTTTTAAAAAATCAACTGTCCACTAGTGCACATACAAATCTCAACAGCTGCAAAGCCAGATAACCGTTTTTATTTACCTGATGCTGCATCAGTGCTGCAAATTTCACATGCAGATGTGCTGAAAACCAGTATGTGGGTTTCAAGTGTTCCAGAAGTTCTGAGGCAGCAGGGCTCCCCAAAGTGTTGCTCTCCACTTCTTGGCGGAAGAAAGATTTCTTTTTAAGCAGCAATTTCTTGTTTCCATAATGATAGATACTTCTTGGCCAGTCATGGGACATAAATATGTCCATAGGTTGCTTTAGCTGTTAAGAATGAAGGGAAAGCAATATCAATGAGGTATAACTAACCCAAGAACAGGTAACAGAATATTATATAATATTAGGAACAAGGTTAAAATATCACCCTCTCTAGTTTGCATGCCAAACTCTTTATGCTAAGGTGAGGAATCTGTGTCTCTTCAGATGCTATCAGATTACAATTCCCACCACTGCTGACCATGGCCCATGCCAGATGGAGTTTACAATGTCAACAATACCTGGAAAGGCTTAGGTTCCCACCCTAGCTTTACCCACCTAGCCTTCTCTCAGGCTTACATATGCTTCTCCTCTCTCCCTACATGAGTCAGGAAGAAGAGTCTGGAAGGTGTTGCTTCCCTTCTTAATTAATCATTTGCTTCCATTAATGGCATCTTAAGAGGAACTGGTTAGCATTAACAACGGTTAGCCAGCTTCTAAATGCCAGCTTCTAAAACCAAAATTGGAAGCTGGCTTATTTTAAACTAAGCATGGCTAAAGTTAATCACAATTTGACAGTCCAAACAACGTGGCACATCATGACAATCAAAATGCAAAGTTTCTTAATATTCTGTGAAAGCAGAGGTAAGCAACTATGACCCTCCAAGGTATCTCTTGACTGCAGCTCCTATAATCCCTCACCATTTGCAATTTGGACCACAGTTGGAATACCCCTATGCTATGCTGATGGGAGTTGTGTGCCAAATACATTTGGAGAGCCACAGGTGCCCATCTTTGTGGTAAAGCATGGTTAACTGGGCTTTGCTATATTAGAGATCATGAGGAATCAATTCCCCCACTCAACCCTGACCCAACTCAAGTTGTTGACAACAAACCACTTGTTAACAACTGGTAGCACCAGGAGAGGTACTTATGTACATTAAAAGACTTGTCTAGACAGTTCAATGGGACTTAGCTTCTAAGGTTTAACACACCAAGATCAAGCTGTCACCCCACATCCCAAATTGACTAAGAGCTGCTGAGAGCTGGGGGAGAACAAACAATACGGATTTTCTGGAAATTTTTCAATCTGAAAATATACAATATCCAGAAACAGTACAAAACTAATTTCAAAAGAAACTGATGTTTTAAAAGCTTATTAAAAGGTTTGGAAGGATGCTTCTTCTTGTAGCCAGAAAGGCAAGGCCAAGTGAAATTCACTGTACAATGGGGGGTACTAACATTAAGAAGACCTTCTCTTGCAGCAGCACCCACACATTCGCTTTAGGTGGCAGGAACATTGAGGGTGTTGCATGTTACAGATACCTTTGCATACAGCCAGGATGAGGAGAAAAGATATACACTAACCTGCTTGAGCTTAAAGACTTCAACGTTTCTTACATGGTAGACACTTCTTACTGTTTGCTGGTTGTATGGTGGGCATTCAAAGTGACCTGAAACAAGTGAAGAAACAATGACCTGAACCAAACCATATAAGAATAAAAGCCGTGCTACTCAAAACCCTTCTGTTCACACACAACCAGATGATAACTGAAGGGATGGCTACTGACACAAGGACTACCATTTATACCTTACAGCCATGTTGGAAGTCTTGTGCCTGATGGTGTATGTCTGTATGACGGTTGAAACTGTTGAGGCTTGATGACATGTGTAGCTACTCTGTTACTCTCAAGAAAACACAGGTTTCTTCCATAGCATGTAATAAGGTACAGGACTGCTTAGCTTGCAACAGTTGCTGGAGTTAATGATTTATAACACACACTGGGTTATATAGCATTACACGTTTTTACACACTGGCGATGCCAATTGGTGGATACTCTGGATATACTCCTCTCCCAAACTTAAAAGTTTTTTTCCAAGGAATCAAATTCCAATACTTTGATCTAAAACATTCCTCGATCTCTGGTCTTTATCTCCTTTCTCTGAACATCTCATTAAGCACTGGCCAGATGTCTAGAGGCCATCTCGTCCCAGCCTATTCTCTTTGATCCCTTTTCCCTAGATTGAGACTCCCAGACTCTTTCCTTTGATATGCAAAGCACTGTAAACAACAATTCTAACTTAGGTACATAGTAAATCACTTGTTAATTGCTATCACTTCTAACTAAACAAAGCCAACCTGGCTAAATACCCATTTACAACTAACGTTCAACTATTAACGTTCAACGTTCAACCACATCCAACACTGACCATATGGCTTCTTGCATCACACTTACTTATTCACACAAACCTTACATTACAGTAACGGTGTAATCTACATTTGTTGATGGCATGGAGTACACCCGACATGACACTTAAGGCCTGAATGCAAATTTGTTTTATCCCTTTGATCAAAATCGCCTAGATACCACGTAGCAAAATTGGTCTTTCAAACTTGAGGATAAGCAATGCCATCTAAACATTAGGAAGAACTTTGTGATGGTAAGAGCAGTTTGACAGTAGAATACAGTGCCTCAAGACTGTGGTGGAGGCTCCTTCTTTGGAGATTTTTAAACAGAATCTGGATGGCCATCTGTCAGGAATACTTTGATCGTGTATTCCTGCATGGCAGAATGGGGTTGGACTCGATGACCCTTGTGATTTCTTCCAGCTCTAAGATTTTATGATTCTTGCACTGTGCCTCCTTATACAAGATATGGGGATTACAGTGATGAAATGCTTGTTATGGGGAGGAGGAAACCCTATCGATTTCATTTCATTTATACTCTGTGTTGCCTCCAAAGATATTAATGTGGTGCAATAGTTCTTCCCTAGACCCCATTTTAGCCTTATAACGATTTCTGATGTATGTTAGCCTGAGGAACAACTGCCCTAGAAATCTGCATGACTGAGTAGGGATTTCAATTTTGGTATCGGCTAACTGCTGCCCGCCCTAGTTCTCACAGAAGACTAGCATACAAGCTTAACTTGGCTGGACTCCTTTCTTCTAATATATAAAGCTTTCCATTTTAAATGAGTTTGCTTTGATTTCTATGTGTGGGAGACATTGAGTCACACAGTGTAACAACCACACACTTCACCACTTTACATTGAACTGGCATTATTCAGAAATTGTTTCATCTTGCTACAAACTGTTTCAGTTCAGATAACCGGCAGTTGCCATCCAATTATGAAATCATGTAGCTTCTACTTTGTTAACCATGGTTTCCTTTTACATGCTTCTGAAGCCCAGTTCAGATGTATCAGAAGCAATATAAGCAGCCCACTTGAATGCAAGGAAAGCTGCAGCTAAGAAAATCAGAGTTCAACATCATGTTTGTTTAAAACGTGAGCCCGCAATGTTATGCCTAGACCCACCTTTTCTGTAATCATGAGATTTGAAAATGCCAGAGAGTCCACCAATTCTCACTCCACGATATTTTACTACACCAGCGTAACCTGAAAGAGAAGAAAAGGTACACCGGTCAACATGTGCAGTTCAATACTATCTACGAAAGCAAATACACACATTTGTCACAAATGTATCTGTCTTAAAAATGAAAGAGCCTTTTTTTGGCCAAACACACACAGTTCCCCACACAAGACATATGAGGTCAGAAAGCAAAGGAGCTGGATTAGACTCTTTGCTCTTCCTATACACATACACTAATAAATAGCCAAAAATAGCAACAAGAGTTAACACTGCATTGGCTCATGGCAGCTACACTGTAACAAGGTAAACTCTGGAACAAATATAAAGCAAGCCAGAAAGAAACAAAATATGATTACACTGTAACAGTCAAGTGAACTAACTACATAAGGCCATAAAAAAAAAGCAAAATTATTTCAAGAATAATGTTTGAACTGAAAGTTTTTTATCTAGTATTGAAATAACAAAGGCATACTCTCCAGTGGGCAGGATTCACGTTTCACATGTTGCAAATGTTAACTTTATTGAACAACTGCATTTTAACTTTCACATTCTTGTTTAAATGAGATTATATATGTAACATGAAACCATATATATATTTGCATCACCATGTGCATTTAGAAAACATACTAATCTTTTATGTTTTGGGGGAAGGGAAGTGTCAGTCTTCACATTTAACGACACTCAATTAGCACATATGCAGCACTTTCCCCAGTGTTTAAAAAACTTAATGCAAATTATCTCAGTCATCCTTATAGCAAGGCCTTTATTCCCATAATGCCAATTGAACTGAGTTGGAGAGGGGGTTGAGTCTAAAAGAATGAGCAGTCTGCCAAGTCAAAGGCAGAGATGAAATACAATATGTAGTCCGATACCAGTCTCCCTATGCCGGTGTATGACTGTAATAAAAGATTGATTGATTGATTGATTGATTGATATACCAACTTTCCTGGGAGCAACACCCAGTGAACTCAATGGAACTTACTTTTAAGAAGACATGTACACTACCACCATTCAGAGAACTTACTTAATAGTTCATTTTCTTTGTGAGCATGGTCTATTGCACAGATGAACAACTGTAGCTCTCCAGAGATTCACTGGCCCACAACCAGCCCACCAGCCCTATCTGACATAGCAAAGGATACAGAATTATGGGAGCTGCAATCCAAAAACATTTGAAAGGTCACAACTGCCCACTACTGATATTGTAAGACTAAAATAATCCAGGTTTGTTCAAATCCCCAGTCAGCCATTAAACTCACTGGACCAATTACTTCATTGCCCCCAACCTATCTCACAGGGTTATTGAGGATAAAATGGGAAAACAGTCATAGCGCCTTTGAGGAAAGGTGAGATACAATTGCAACCAATAACAAAATACGCTCTGTATCATAGCCAGTAATTCTGTTTCCTCTTTTCTGCAGGTCTCTTAAGCCCAACCTTTCTAAACCATAAAGACTGAAAGTAAAATTTAATACCGAGGTAGTAGATGTTGGGTGCCACCCATCCACCATACGGTAGCTCTTGCAAGTGGTTGGAGGCCTCATGGTTGCCCCCAATAAAGATAGTCAAGACAGGAGCCTTCTTCTCTCCTGAATAATACCTAAGAGAACATAGAAAAAGCCCAAAGTTTAATCAACATCTTTGCACCCATTCATGTTTCCAGCTCAGTGGAAGCCACAGGGCCGCCAGTAATAAAACTAGAATCATATTGAGAAGGAATTCTCTCTATTACATTTGGTTACCAAATTATTTGATTTATGTGTGTGTGTGTGTGTGTGTGTGTACAGGTCCTAATATCACCACCAGTGTTGTCCAATATGAATTCATGTCAAGCAATGAAGATCAAAACTTGTTTAAAAGACATTACAGAAATGTATTACCATCATATCTTAAACTACTAAAATTGCTAAATACAAATATATAACATTAAAATGTGGGTGGAGAAGACTTGAAAATTGGACATTAGCAAAGGAGGAGGGAGAGAGCCACCACGGTGTAGTTGTTTTATTGGACTAGGACTCTGAGAAACCACTCAGTAAATCATACTCTCAGTTACAGAGTGAGGCAACAGTAAAACCCTTCTGAACAAATTTTGCCAAAAAAAATCTATGATAGCATCACCATAAATTGGCATCAACTTGAAGACACACAACTAGAACAACACAGTAGGAAAGATTTCAAACAATTTTGCATATTGTTGATAACACCACAGGATGAAAAGCAAAGATTTTTCAAAACTGAAAAACTGCAGGAAGAGTGAAACCAGTAGATTACTAAGAAGCTGCATAGATTACTAAGAAGCTGCAGGAACATAAGAAGCTGTGTCATCAAACTATTTGTCAAGCTTGCCTAGCCAACTTGGTGTCCTTCCAAACACTCCAACGTGCACATGGAAAGCATCAGATTGTGGAAGACTGACATAGTCCACATTCATTTAAACTGGAGATGCCAGGAATTGAAATGGGGACATACCGCATGCAGAGCCACATACTTTATCTCCAAACTATTGGAGAGCAGAAAAATGTAACCTAAATGTAGGAGTATGGTCCCTAGATTCAGGGAGGTAATGGTACCTCTCTATTGTGCATTGGTTAGGCCTCATTTGGAATACTGTGTCCAGTTCTGGGCACCTCAGTTCAGGGATATTGGCAGGCTGGAGCGTGTCCAAAGGAGGGTGACCAAAATGGTGAAGGGGCTGGAAGCCATGCCCTATGAGGAGCAGCTTAGGGGGCTGGGTATGTTTAGTCTGCAGAAGAGAAGGTTAAGAGGGGACATGATAGCCATGTTTAAATATTTGAAGGGATGTCATGTTGAGGAGGGAGCGGACTTGTTCTCTGCCACTCCAGAGATTAGGACAAGGACCAATGGATTCAAGCTGCAGGAAAGGAGATTCCACTTGAACCTCAGGAAGAACTTCTTGACGGTCAGATCTGTCAGGCAGTGGAATCTGCTGCCTCAGAGTGTGGTGGAGTCTTCTTCTTTGGAGGTTTTTAAGCAAAGGCTGGATGGCCATCTGTTGGGAATGCTTTCATGGGTGTTCCTGCATGGCAGGGGGTTGGACTGGATGGCCCCTGGGGATCTCTTCCAACTCTATGATTCTAACCTGGCAGATTTCTGAATATGTGGTCTCTGTCCAGGAGCAGTTTAGTAGTTATTGCACAGAAAAGGGATGCAAGAATGCCACTCAAGCACAAGGGCAAGTGTGTCTGAGAATGCAGCACTTCCAAATGCATGAAGTGAATAGTATTTAGAAACAGAGCATGCAAATTAATAACTGAAAGAAAGCGTTGTTCAACACATGCAAAGATTATTACTCATAACCACTTAGTAACAGCCCATTCTACACATTATCACTCTGAGATCAAAGCATCAAATCACAAAAAAAAGTCTTTGAGCCCAAACACAGTTCTCTTAGCTTCTCAAATGAAGAAGCTAAGAGAGCTGTGTTTGGGCTCAAAGACTTTTTTTTTAAAAAAAAATCATACTCTATAGCATAACTTAATAACTTTTGCTGCGGTCAGCGTCGAGCGACTTGGAACTCTGCACATGTTCAGAAGCTCCCTCTGTTCGCTCCTCCCCGCCGAGGCGGTTTTTGTTCCGGGCTCACTCACCGCGCGAAGCCTCCCAGCTGGCGATACTTGGCGGGTACCGCCATGCACCGCAAGTCGTCGGCGTTGCGGACGGCCTGGAAGTCTCCGGCGCAAAGGAGCAAATCCGGAAGGGCCTGGCCGTGGCGTTGCTCCAGCAACAGCAGGGTCTCGTACATTTTGTCCAGCGCGCCATGACAGCAGCCAGCCACCGCCGCCTTCATTTTCCGCGTTCTACGCATGCGCCCTTGGGATCGCCTGGCCTCTATTACGCAGGCGCCGTCCAAGGGGCAAGATTTGACGTTCTCTCTCAGCCACCGCCACCTTCATTTTCCGCGTTCTACGCATGCGCCCTTGGGATCGCCTGGCCTCTATTACGCAGGCGCCATCCGAGAGGCAACATTTGACGTTCTCTCTCAGCCACCGCCGCCTTCATTTTCCGCGTTCTACGCATGCGCCCTTGGGATCACCCGGCCTCTATTATGCAGGCGCCATCCGAGAGGCAACATTTGACGTTCTCTCTCAGCCACCGCCGCCTTCATTTTCCGCGTTCTACGCATGCGCCCTTGGGATCACCCCACCTCTATTACGCAGGCGCCATCCGAGAGGCAACATTTGACGTCTCTCTCAGCCACCGCCGCCTTCATTTTCCGCGTTCTACGCATGCGCCCTTGGGATCACCCCGCCTCTATTACGCAGGCGCCGTCCGAGAGGCAACATTTGACGTTCTTTCTCAGCCACCGCCACCTTCATTTTCCGCGTTCTACACATGCGTCCTTGGGATCACCCCGCCTCTATTACGCAGGCGCCGTCCGAGAGGCAAGATTTGACGCTCTCTCTCAAGCACCTCCACCTTTAGTTTCCGCGTTCTACGCATGCGCCCTTGGGATCGCCTGGCCTCTATTACGCAGGCGCCGTCCGAGAGGCAGCATTTGACGCTCTCTCTCGGCGTCGCCAGGTGGTGAGAGGTTCCTCGTCTTTCTGCTCATGCGCGAGAAATGGGAGCCGTGTGAGAAAGAGAGGCCGTTTCCGTACCAGCATGTCCTAGTGCTATTATTCCACTTTCAACATCCTATGGAATCCTGGGGTTCAAAGGCCCGTGCTTTAACTGCAAAACCCAGGATTCCTTGGGATATTGAAAGTGGAATAATAGCACTACAACAGGGTAGTGCGGAAAAGGCCAGTGTTAGCTCTCCGTTTTGAGAGGAACTTGCTTTATCAGATGCGAAACGCTTCACGGAACAGTTGCTGAAATTTTGGGAAGGGAGCAGAGCCACCAGAAGAGAGAATTGTGTCTAGTTATCCGTCCTCTTGATCCGCGAGTGCGTTTTCTGGTTCGTGCACAGTAGTTGTTTTTAGCAAGCTTGCTCTTTTAGGCTATTTCCACACTACCCTGTTATAGCGCTATTATTCCGCTTTCAACATCCTATGGAATTCTGGGGTTTGTAATTTTCTGAGGCCAAGGAGCTCCCCGGCTGAGAATTCTAAATGCCCCTCCCATAAACTCCAAATTCCAGGATTCCATAGGATCTTGAAAGCAAAATAATAGCAATATAATGCAGGGGAAAGATTCGAACTACCTTAAAAGACATGATGCCTTTTATTTGGCACAGACTTTAGTGGGCTGCAGCTCTCTTTATCATTCTGTCATTATTTGTATCAGCATTATTTAGGCTTTTAAATGCAGATTCACTTAAAAATATACTGCAGGAAAAAAATCCTTAGAATTGTTGAAAGTGCATTTATCTTTAAGAGATACATAAATAAGAAATCCTGTGGCTGTGCTGGCCCAGGGATACCTATATGTTACAGCACTTTTGGTATTTGAAGTTCTGACAGTTGCGTACCCCCCCCAACTGTCCGATTTGACAAGGACAATACTGATTCTCTGTAGTCCCACTTTTTCAGATACAAACCTTTTAAAACATCCCAGTTTCTCTCCTCTCACTTTCCCCCTTTGTCCTCTGCTTACTTTAATTGTTGCAAACTGAATTCAAGGGACAAGCATAGTTTGTGCTCGATTAACTCAGCAGAGGAGAGGGCAGAGTCTTCCCTTTCTCAGTAGCCTCAGGCAAAAGCAAACTGCTGCAGCTCTCCTGGCATGTGTGTTCTTCAATAATAACTTCTGTGATTTTGATCACAGTCATGTGGCTTGGCCACATGTGTCCTGGTTTTCATCTGTAAAATGTCGAAAGGTGTGGTCGGTGGCATTTCTCTACCAGACTTGACACAGGCAAATTTATAGCAGCCAAAAAATATCAGAAGTACAGAGTGTCTGCAAATTATTTTTACGATTTAAGTTCATTGTAGAACTGAAGTTGCAAAGATGATTTTTGAACACCCTGTATACAGTACAAGAAAAAGGCAGGTAATTAAAAGTCACAAGCAGCAGTAAGGCTAGCCAATAGTACACTGTCCCTTAGTACTTAGTTAATTTATAATTGATGTTTATATCTGTCATGTCCTGGATAACTTGTGCTCACAAACTTCACCCAGAGTTTGAACAGAAGCATTTATTTGGAGCAAAGCAAGCAACACAGCAACTTTCCTGAGAAGTTGCTGAGACTATCACATATTAGAATCATAGAAATTCAGAGTTGGAAGAGACCACACAGGCCATCCAGTCCAACCCCCTGCCATGCAGGAACACCCTCAAATCAATCCCGACAGATGGCCATCAAGCCTCTGCTTAAAAACCTCCAAGGAAGGAGACTCCACTACACTCCGAGGCAGCACATTCCATTGCCGGACAGCCCTGACTGTCAGGAAGTTCTTCCTGAGGTTCAGGTGGAATCTCCTTTCCTGCAGCTTGAATCCATTGGTCCTTGTCCTGGTGTCTGGAGCAGCAGAAAACAAGTCCCCTCCTTCCTCTACGTGGCATCCCTTCAAATATTTAAACATGGCTATCATGTCCCCTCTTAACCTCCTCTTCTGCAGACTAAACATACCCAGCTCTCTAAGTCTATCCTCATAGGGCATGGCTTCCAGGCCTCTCACCATTTTGGTCGCCCTCCTCTGGACTTGCTCCAGCTTGTCAATATCCTTCTTGAATTGGGGTGCCCAGAACTGGACACAGTATTCAAGATGGGGTCTAACCAAAGCAGAGTAGAGTGGTACCAGTACCTCCCTCGATCTAGACACCATACTCCTATTGATGCAGCCGAGAATTGCATTGGCTTTCTTGGCTGCCGCATCACACTGCTGACTCATGTTCAGCTTGTGGTCTATGAAGACTCCTAGATCCCTTTCACACGTACTGCTATCCAGCCACGTGTCCCCCATCCTATATTTGTGGATTCCATTATTTCTGCCTAAGTGTAGGACCTTACATTTCTCTCTGTTGAATTTCATTTTGTTCGCCCTGGCCCATATTGGATGGTTACAGATATTATACCTTGTATAAAAAATTTAGGTGCACATAGTAGTGATTGGTGAAAGTCATAAACGTTACATCATCCCACCAGTACAGGTATTTTCTTAGCACCTTTGTTATTTATATATCTTTTATCCCTGAAGCTAGAACAAGTTCCTATTTTTGCACTGCCTGTTCCCATAACACCTTACTGATGCTTTCACATTCCCCCTTCTGCTCTCCCCATCAAGATACAAAGCAGCAACTAACAACATAGTGATTAACTATTTTGGTGCCTTGGAATACCTTAGAAGTTTCAACCAGATACATAGGCCATTTCCGCACTAGACTGTTATAGCGCTATTGTTCCACTTTCAACATCCTATGGAATCCTGGGGTTTGCAATTTAGGAAGGAGCCTTAGGCCATAGTTGCAATGAGCAATTGACAACTGATACTTCATGGCGCTTTAGAAAACTACAGCCACATCTAAGCTAGCAAAGCCATTCTAAGACATAAACTATTACATATCCAGCATATTTCTGGTAGAAACCACACATACTGACAATCTCCCACCTTTCCTTCAATGTGGTGGATATACAGTAATATGAACAAAGCTGGATTAAGAATTGCTGAGGTCTTGACTCAGTGGTGTATTTGTCAAGTTTGGCCTTTGCGGACCCTCATTAGGTCATTCTAGCCACCTTCAAATTAGCTAAAAAAGAAAAACAGTAAAAAAAAAACCAGGCAAAAATTGCAGTTGGAAACCACTGGAAATCTAGTTACCATTGTGATTCTACAATGGGAAGCATGAGAAGGCATTGGAGATTTTTTTTGCTAAATTGCTGTTCCTAGTGTCTTTCAGGAGCATTAATGTTGGTGTGATTTTTGCTTGGGAAAAAAGGAGAACGCTGGGGGGCTTTGGTTGAGCTAGAAGTACACAAAAAAGGCCTTGGATCTACATGTAGTGTTTTCCCATTCTATCTATATGTATTAAACTAGTATAATTTGAGGCAGGATGTGGTGGTAATGGAAGTTTGGCTTGTTTCTTTAGAGGCTCCTTGGAGCCTGAAACCCAAGACTGTAGCAGCATGTCAATCCAGTGCTATGTATGAAGGATTGTTAAACAAGATGCTGTTTCTGTGGACTGGGAGTTGGTGGGGTAGACATGATTATGCCATTTTCTTTCTTTCTATTTTTTTTTTTCTTTCATGGAGGCATGGACTACTTTTCCACAAATGCCAAATGACTATACCAAAAAATTAAATTGTTGGGCTTTTCCAATGACTTGCAGTTCAGGATTTGGAAACTAACAGATGCTTCAACTCAGCCTTCCTCCAAGATGTTGATTGCACCACCGCTGTGCCTATATGAGCAACTTTAGTTTTCTCCCCCCAGGTCAGTTACACAACTTTTAGGGAAAATACCAGAGTGAAATTACCTGAACCTACGACTGAACCTAAATTACATGTGGCCACACCTTCCTGAGCAATGTGTGGAGGCAGGATCCTGTAGCAGCAGCTCTCAAGTTAACTGCGGGAGCAGTTTTATCTTCTATAAGAACAGTGAACAGGGAGATCCTGTCTACATTCACCACTCCTCTTGGAGCATGGAGTGGTTCTGGGTCCCAGAGCAGAAGATGCCACCTCCAGCTACATCTGAACGAACCTCCTAATGTACACTGAAATGGCCATTCACTTCCATTCCTTTCTCATCTCCTTGATGCCACTTTTCATCTCAGGTAAGTGATTATACAATTGTTATAAAACAATAAGATGTTGGAAGGGATATGTGGGGGAAAAGCATTTCAGACTCAAAGCAACAAGAAGTTTTTAATGACTTTGCAATCACAAACATATTGTAAGAAAAGCTGTATAGAACAATAATGCCTTATGAACACTAGGTGCCCTGCCTTATGTTATCATGTTCCTAAGTTGCTCCGAAAAAAAGGACTGTCTCTTGTAACAAAGAGTAGGGACTCTGTAGACCACCAGACTGTGGCTGGACCCATCTGTTAAAGTCAGCATTATCAGGGATGATGGGAGCTATAGTTCAACATTAGCGGGCCAGAGGTTGAACTTAAAAATGCAGTTTGGACAAACTGCTAGAGAGATGTGAGGTGTGTGATCCGCTGCACCAGGTCTAGACTTAACCAAGATAGAGTAACGCCATTGATATAAATCAGACTTGCATTCACTTGCATGGTGGGCGTGAGTGGCAGCTCGGAGTGAAGCTGCGCAATGGTGCAGCCCCGAGCAGCCACCCGCTGGATTCCAGCCACTTTTCTTTTAACACCAGAAGCGGCAAGACATCCCTCCGGTAAAAGGGGTGCGGAAGAGGTCCGAAGGGGACCTGTAAGTGATGTCTGGCTCTACCCGGCTGGGGGAGTGGAAAGCACCAGGAGGTCAAAGGACCATGACGGAGCCAGCGGGATTGTCACCAGAGCGGCACAAGCACCACCGTTGACTTTTAAACAAGAAACTTCTTTTTTTTTAAAAAGTAAGAAATCATGCAACCTGTTCTGGTCTTCAATTTTGAAAATATCACATCTGAATTTGACTTGCAACGGTGCGCAGGAGCGAAGGAATGGAAGGACCCAGAAGAGATGTGAGCGCGTCATGGCTGAGAGTTTGTCTTAAAGGGGCGGCTGATTTTAAAGAAACGGCTAAGAGGCTTTTCTGCTTTTCTTCTGAGGATTGAAGTCATCAATGGTAAAACGATTTCTGATTTGCAACTTGGATTTACAAATTGAAAATGCTTAATAATCAAATGGTCGGTACTGGACTAAGGATTAAGATTGGACTTTACAAGATCTAATAAACTCCATTTGGACATTAAACTCTCTTTATTTCTACATTTTACTATTTTGGTTGATCTGAGAGGATTGGTGTTTTGGCTTTTTGACTCTGTATTTCTGACTTTGGAAGAATACTTTGGGAGGCAACAGTTATTGAGCAGTGCTTTTTTCTTTTTTTAGCTCCTGCTGTTTGAGACTTGTTTCCTAATTTTGTTGTTGTTGTTGTTGAGTCTGGACTATTGAGACTGGTGAGCAAAACATCCTCACTCCCATTTAAGTGGCTATGAGAATACAGAGAATCTTCAGAAATGAATCTCCAAGCAGTAAAGTTCCAGATGGGAGGGGGGAATGGGAAGTGGATTTAGGCACAGAGCTCTGAATTAGACAAAGTGATTATGTACTTCAGCAATGTCAATTAAGCTTACGTATTTGATTGATATATTGTCATTAATATAAACATGGTGATATTGTTAAAGGGTTGATCTGGGCTGAATAGGACATAACTATAGAAGTGGGAAACAAGACATTTTTAATATAATGGAATCCAGGGCAAGAAGATGAATGACTGTTGCAGTAATAACAGCTCAGACTGCCAGATATACACTGACAGATGTATTTTAGAAATTAGAAATTTTAAGATTTCTTGTTGATGGAGGACTTAAAATGTATAAGAGAAGATAGCAGAAGATCTAAAAGAGACAAGTAGAGAAATGAGAATAGATTGATATCTGACCACTAGAGAAAAGCAAAATGGCCAATAATGGGTGACAGCTGGGAACTGTTAAGTGAAAATGACTGTATTATGATTGTGGAAATGACAGTGGGATAACAGTAACATAACATGGAATGGGAGAGGGGAAAGCATGTTCAAACATTCGAGATAAACATTGTATTGTGATACATAAATGTAATAAGTGGAGTGAATTTCGAGAAATGAAGACCAGATCAGAGTGGAAGATCAGAAATATTTCATGTAAAACTACATGTTAAAGAATCTTTTTTATCTTTGAAAACTTAATAAAATTATTATAAAAAAATAAATAAATCAGACTTGCATTCACTCATGGCTTTTTTTTTCAGAGAAATTTTTAAAAAGTCCTTTATCCTTAGTGCTAAGGGCTAGGATAAATATGGGATAACCCCAGGCCTATGCAGGGGGAAGGAGCTGTTTTGTTGACATATTAAAACAAGTGAAATAATACAGAAGCTCCCTGAGTTGTTATTTTATAGTCCTAGGCCTTTTCCACACTACACTCTTATAGTGCAATGATTCCACTTTCAACATCCTATGGAATCCTGGGGTTTGCCGTTTCGGGAGGGGCCAGCAGGAACCCCAGGATTCCATAGGATGTTGAAAGTGGAATAATCGCGCTATAAGGGTCTAGTGCGGAAAAGGCCCTAGATGTTCCAAAGAACATGACCTTTTTTTCTTTAGATGTAGGATGTTTTGTTATGTTAACTAAATAAAAACAAAACAACAAGCAAGCAAGAGAATATGGCAAGGAAAGATTCTGGCCTGGGGTCAGCCCTATCCTTTAGCAGAGTGAAGTCTCAGCCTCAAGCAGTGCATGTTGGGGAGATGAAAAGAGCGGTGGCATCTCTGCCTCCCCACCTTAGCACCCTCAGTAACCCTCTTGCCTTCTAGTACAGCAGAAGATGTTATCTCTTTGCCAATATTAAGTTTCAACTGTTTCTTAAACTTTAGGGAGAAGGACTGTAGCTCAGAAACTGAGCACATGTTTTATTCCTAGAAAGTAGGAGACCGTTTGCAAAGTGTTTCTTTTACAAGCACAAAAAATCCGTTAGTGACCTCCTTTGTAAAAGAAACACTTTCCAAACAGTCTTCCACTGGCAGAACAGAAGAGAAACAACTTCATGTGATAAGTGCCAAAGAAACTATTATCCTGCTGTAACTGTGATTTACCTGCCTTGTGTGCTAAGCTCCTATTCCCTTGCATGTTCATGATGGCTAAGAATGACCATCCCACATGAAGCCCTGGAGAGCCTCTGTCAGTCTGTGTAGATAGTACTGATCCAGATGGACCAAGCAGCTGTATGAACAGGAGATTAAGGAAAGAGGCACATGGCAAGTGACTATCTTAAAAAAGGAGACTTTCTTCTGTACCTGCAGGCTGTTCCCATGATCCAGAACCCTGAAAAAAGAGGGCTCTGGATAGTGTGGAAACTGGTTTCTTCATACACGGAAAGAAATGAGATGGAGAGGAGATAACGTGTTCCCACTCCTTGCATGTTTACTTAAACCGTGTTACAAAATTTAAATATGTAACCACAGTAATGTCTTTCAGAACAAAAAGGGAAGGAAAACAGAGTCTTGTGGCACTGTTAGGACTAACCAGTTTATTTCAACCTAGTAATCTGTAGCCCACAAAAGCATATGGTGCAATAAATTGGTTAGTCTTAAAGGTACCATAAGACTACTTTTTTACTTTCCTCTTTATAATGTTATGATATGTTCAAATACAGTTTCAATATAAGGAATTTTCCTGTATTCCTATGATCCTATGCCAATCCAGATGACTTCAATACATCTTGTAAGTATCTTCCCATCTTTCACCAAAGGCATAGAAATGAAAAAAGCTTGACCTTGAGAACAGCTACCAGTCACTGTAGGGGAGAGGAGAGTGAACAGACTACAAGTTTTGGAAACCAAAGGCACTGTGCTACAAATTGCCTAGAGACTTTTCAGTGGATTCCAGTCTTCCTTTTGCCCAGTGCTTTTATAGATAATATTGAGTTATATCAAGCAGGAGTAACTAACATGATATAAGGTAATTTCCTGTGCTCCTAAGAACGGAAAACAAAATGAGGACACCAAGTTGAACCAAATCCTGCCCGTACTGGTGCAGGTGGAGTTCTGGAACTGCATTTTGAAAAAGTAACTTTTCTAAGCCTTAGGAGGAAGTATTCATATAAGGAAAAGAAGAGGTGAAAGAAAATGAAGCCAGTATATATTTGAATTAGAGCAGAGCTTTCCAAACTTTTCACGTTGGTGACACTGTTACCCTGTTCTCTGGGGGTCCTGGGAGGGGTGCCCAAATAACCAAACACAAACACAAAGTGGGGAAATTAACTGGAGCACTCTCTTAAGCTAGCAAGAGGCAGGGTAACTTAGCAGGGATCTTGTAACCCAATGTCTATGGGGTCAAGTCAGTCAAGCGATCAGACAGGTTTAAAATAGTAAAAATGATATCTTTATTAAAGGACAGACAACAGAAAAGACACCACTTAGAAATTAGAAATAAGAGTTTTGGGGGGGGATGGGGGACGGGTGATACAACACCTTTTCTTGTAGTCCTGAAGAGCTTGACGATGGCAGGGGAAGAAAGCTCAGCGTCGTCCGCTGAGGGGAGCTCGTCAGACAAAGCGACAGCAAGGTGGATGGAAGTCCAGAGCGATCCGAGGTGGTCTCGGAATCGGGGAGTTTTTATAGGGTGAATTGTGCATACTCGGTGAGAACAATGCGAGTTTGGAGCGGGACAAAGCATTGGCAAAGGTCAAGTTTAACATGATGGGCTTAGCGCAGGTTTAACAATAGTATAGCCAGTATGCAAATAGCTTGGCATTGTCAGACTATCGGCTTGAGGCCGGGCGTCTTTGTTTAGAGTTGTGCTTAAGCAAGAGGTGTTTGCAGGGAGATCCCTGAAGCAACGGAGTGGCTTTGTTCTGCCTGCCTAGGTGGAGAATGGAATGTCCAACACTTACCGGCCGCGCCTGTGTACGTGCTTGTCCGGAGGCCTCGCAAACACATAGAGCGGGGTGGCAGAGGAAGGCCGAATGATTTGATATCAAAAGAGATATCTAGTGCTATCACCGGGTAGGCCCGTACTGTAGTAACAACACACTTTTTAGATATGCATCATTTCACGACACAGTAATTCAGTTTTACTAGCAAACCAGAGGTTAAACTAACCCCTTATAAGAGATCTGGGCAGATACCTAAATTATAATATTCAACACATTTATTAAAAACCATATATGTACAGACAAAAGTCCTCCCCAAATAAAACTAATGCTTTGTTCTTAAAGTCTTTTGCCACTTCAACAGCATCTGGTACAATTATTTACAAACTGAGCAACAGGAGTCACAACACACTTTCCATTTAGAAGAGCTGAAACATACACTCACCACCTACCAATAAATAGATAATTTAATGTGCCGTCGGCATCAGTGCCTATTAGAAGTTGTTTAAAGAAGGAACTCCCAACACACACCAGCTTCAGAGACCCAGACACACTGCCATGACTAGGACTATACAGAATTAAAACTTTTTTGGTCATAGTCTACAATATACCTAGACACAGATCTGTACATGTAATATTGTACTTTGTTCATCTTACCTTCACAGTCTTCTCTCTCCGCCAACATATTTAACGTCAAGTCTCCCAAGACAAACCAAAGGAATTTTTAATCCTTAAAACAAAATTTTAGTTCTTGTATGCTCTGTGAAGAATCCTGTTTTAGGAAATACCCCACTGCTATAACAAACCCAACTGGATAATAATTTATTGAAGCCTGCTCGCTACTTAACTCAGGAAACCTTCAACTTGCTTGTTCATAGGACTTAGCCACTGGCTGAACTGTGTGCCTTTCTTTTTTTTGTCCCCTCCCCTTCCCTTCCTGTCCATTGCTGAAAGAAAGCCCCACTAAATGGCAAGATGTTCTTTACACCTCTTGCTTCAAGTTTCCTTAAGGGAGTTGGGAGACAGGCTCAAGGCTGGGTGCTTTTTTTCACCAGGTGGGGAGAAGCGGGCTACCCTGCTCATTCCCTTTTTACCTGCAAAATTCTGTCAAAAGCTTTGGCACCTTCTTTAGAATTGCACAACAACCTCTCAGAAGGTGGAAGGCAGCATTTATGCCACACGTCTCTGCACCACCACTGAGGAAAAATAACATATGTATATATTATAAGACAGTCAAGTTTTAACCCATGACTTGGAATCTTGGACCCTTTAAGAACTGGTATAGAAAGCATAGTAACCCATGCCTTTTGAAGTGTCTTTTCCATAGTCCTCGGCATTAATGTCCTCACACTTCATCGTGGGAGAGTTTTCATTACTGGACGTGCTGGGGGAGAGTCGCCGCCTTTTGCAAGCCCCAGTGTAGACTCCAGAATCATTTGAATCTAGAGACTTGATGGATGGCGGAGTCTCTATCCAAGAGGACCCAATCTCTTCCTTCACCTTTTCCTTGGGAAGGAGGTCTTCAGCGAAACCGGGAGGGCTGGTTCTTGGGGTCCAAGATAAGCCAGCAGACATTTTCCTCTGATAAGAGCCTCTGCTCCCCCATCCGGCCATAGGGGAGAATGTTGGGTCAGGGTAATATCCCAAGGCATGGGAGGTCTGGAGGGGAAGGGATTTGATGCCATAGGGGAGTAAGGTACTAGAAGGGTAGTCAGTTTCATAGGAGTTCATGTCCAGTTTGTTGGCTCCAGGCTGCTGGACTGGAGTGACAAACCATCTCTGGGGGGGATTGGTCACCTCTTCGTTCTGCTGAGGAGACAGGAGGCCGTTGGTTTGAGGGACAGTTCTTTCCCCATTATAGAATCTAGCAGGTGGCAGATTGTTGACAAATTGTTCCTGGAAGAAGGGCTGTACGCTGTATCGGGCTCCTGGGACGATCTGGTGGGATCTAGGAGAATCCGTGGGAGATGGAGTTAATCTGTCATTTTCTGAAGCTGTGTACATGGAATCATAGTTGTCACGGAAGCCTTTTGCAAATGGATTATGATCAATTTTAAGTTGTGTGATATCTGTGTTCTGATATGCAGTGACAGCTATGAACTGTGTTTCAGGGAAGTTAAAGGTCTGTGTCTTCGTGGAATCATTCATGTCTTCAACGCCATCTTCTGTCACTTCCACAATATGAAGCCGAGGCTGATACTTGTGCAGAGACTGAAGAACTATCATCTGAGTATTGTTATTATTGGCCCCTTTGTTATTGGTTAGTTTCAGTTTTCCAAAAGAGATCTCTTGCCTCATCCAGTGGGCTCCAGTGTTAGGAGATTCAGGATGAACGTAAACCTTGTTGCCTTGCATGTTGTTGTCAGCTTTGCCACAGGTCACCCACTTCCCCCCCTGGAAGCGCCAGTGGTTGGGGTCGGCCAGCACCACCTCCACAAAGACATTGTAGTGAGCGGTGGGGTTGAGGCCAGTGATGTTGAAGCTCAGGAAGGGAAACATCCGCCAGGGCCTTGAATGCGGGGCGAAAGCGCAGCGGAGAACACCAGCGTGGCGTCGCCTGCCTTCCTATTCTGGCCTAAATTATAATAATGAAATGTATGTGGACACAACGTATCTCATGAATATCTTTCATTTACATTTTTGAAAATATATGATTTATTTACAACTTATATATTTCCAAGGCTCGAGTGGGGGGCTCGTCTTCAATCCAGGGAGGTGACACATCTACACCTTTCAGGTGACACACACCATTTGGAAAGCCCTGAATTATAGAGTAGTACAATCAGAGTGTAGTGGTTCAGTTCTGAATTAGAAACAGTTTGCTTTTCATATGTGCTTTATTTATAAAAAAAAAAAAAGCTTATGTCACCTTAAAGACTAAGAAGTTTTATTTTGTAAACGTTTTTGTGGCATGCTGCAGCTCGTTTCATCAGATGAAGGTAGAGGATGGAGGAAGAAATAGAAAATCCCAAAATTCAGACAGTCAGATATTGTGGCTGTAAGATCTGCAGTTTGAGTCTGTGTCCAAAGTGAGTGCTTTAAAACTCAACAAACTGAAAAGTGTATCTAGTGGAAGGCCATCAGTACTGGGCAGCCAAGGCTGGATTATCAATGGTGCAACTGGAGCAAATACTCCAGGGACTTCACTGGCTGGTGGGGGGGCACCAACCACTGGTGGTGCAAGCACATGGACGATTCTTGTACTGTGGTGCTAGTAAGAGAGAAGTGCTCGTGGGAAGCCTTGGAGGGTGGTAGACCTCAGTCCTCTTCCACCCTCCTCTAGGAGCATTTACTAAACCTCCTGTTCAGTTTCTCAACTGTGGAACAACTTAAGTGGAGTGTGACATGTTAAGAGTCGCTGCATCTGAGGCTCCATCCACAATCACCATACCAACCGGAATACAGAAGAGATGGATGCCCAAAGCCACTCTTTGCTCAGGCAAATGGGGCTGACTCTTTCCCAGGGATACCTCCTCTGGATGGAAGATCCACCACTGCACGAAGCTGGCCCTCCAGCAGAATTGCTCACAGTGCATGCACAAGGAACTGCTGTTTTTTTGAAACTGCTCCAGGGCCCTAATCACCTTAATCTGGCTTTGACAACATAGAAGGAGATACCTTACAGTACAAATATGATGGATGGTTAAGAAGGCAACAAGGAGAGTCAAGGCTCCAGGCTATCCCTAGGCATGTCACAAGCTACATTTCTAGCCCCAATAAGGCAATAGTACTATGTCCAAAGTCCATCACAACTGCAGTGGAAACACACCAAAGTTGTTTGCAAATGATCCAGCAATCTACCAGTTGATCCTGTTTGTCATAGCCTCTGGCTAGGAGAACAAATTTTCTACTACAGTTTCACCAGATCATGATCTACTTTCTGCCCTGTGTTGTCACAGAGTTCTCAGAATGATCAGACAAACTTATTCTGATTATATTTGGTTTTGGGGGTGATGTTTCTGTACAGACTCTTTCCACACTGCATTTTGATTCCACTTTAATTGCTAAGGTAACACCCTGTAGAATCCTGGGATTTGTAGTTTGGTGAGGCACTAGAATTCACTGGCTGAGAATCTCAGGAGGTTGCCTGAAACTTAAAGTGTAACCATAGAGCTATAGTGGTATAGGCTAAAAATGTTTGTAATGTGACATTTGGATATAATGGAGGAGTAAAGGATCAGCATGGGGCAATGGTTTGAGTGATGGACTACAGCCCTGGAGACAGGGTTTGATTCCCCACTCGAACATGGAAACCTACTAATGACCATACATGTTTCACAAACTCTCAGCCCCAGAAAGCCATATGATAAGGATCACCGTAAGTCAGGAACAACTTGAAAGCACACAACAACAACAACAACAACAACAGCAACAACAACAACAACTATGGCTCAATGTATAGTGTGAAGGGTTGATGGATGTTTTGCTTACTGCTCTGCTTTTGATCAGACATTTAGGGCTTTATCACATGGGGCAGGTAAATTGCAATTACAGCAAGATAATAGTATCTTTGACTTAGGCCATTTCTGCACTGGACTGTTTTAGTGCAATGATTCCATACGAACCTGGGGTTTGCAGTTTCGAGAGGGGCGGGCAGGCCGGCCCCTCCCAAAACTGCAAACCCCAGGGTTCCATAGGATGTTGCAAGTGGAATCATTGCGCTATAACAGTCCAGTGCAGAAATGGCCTTAGACTTATTACATTATATCATTCCTGTTCTGTTGTTTTCTGTACAAACACATATAACCTCTTAATGGTCTCCTTTGTAAAAGAAATGCTTTCCAAGTGGTCGCCTACCAGGAGAACAACAGAAGAGGAATGACATTCTTCATTCATGCTTTCAACTTTCACAGACTGGATTATTTGCACATTTTTCCAGTCCATGCCCCCCACCTCAAGCACTTCTTTTCCAGGGGAACGTTCCCTCAGCAGCTCTGGTCAGGCCATGCAGCCCTTTAAAAACCTACTCCTGATCCATCAGCAGCTACCTGGCCAGATAAATACAGCTTGCAGCCCAATTCCTCAGCACCACAAGCTCTATCCCATTCCCCCCATGCCTAAGGAAGGAGATGGGTATGAGAGAGGAAGTATAGGGCCATCAGGCTGAACCTTCCTTCTCCTTTTCTTGATCTGGTTTGGATCCTATGTGCCTACTCTGCCAACATGCTTCAGTCCCCTTCCAACAGACACACACACACACATGTTTTGATATTTGCAGTTTCCTACTTTTTTTTTATTTTATTTATTAAAAAAAGAAAAATTAATACATTACAAAACAAAATCATAGATCTATAAATTTTTCACATTTTTAAACTAAAAAAACCCGCTTAACTTGTATATACATATCCTAATATATATCCATCACAATCCTTATCCTTCCTCCCTCCCCTTGTTTGAACTTCTTTTATCGATTTTATTTCTCTATTGTGATCCCACATAAAATGCACCAAAAAAAAAATCAATTGCAACCCTTGCCTCTACTTCTTGTTAGATTATCATAACAGTACTCTTTCCTCTTATCTTAACTTGTATTATTGCAATCCGTCTATTCTCTATTTTTCACTCTGACAAATCTTTTCCAAAATGTTTTCTATCGACCTCAAACCGTTTTGCTTTCTCCCCGCTCTTTTCTCCTCTTAATCTACGAGTGAGGTCATCAAGTGTAACATATTCCAGAGCCTTCTGTGCCCATTCTTCCACAGATGGTGTTTCCTGAGTTTTCCAATATTTAGCATACACTATTCTGGCCGCGGTTATCATATATAAAATTGTTTCCTCGTGATTTTTGTATTTTTTGTCTATTTGGTGCAGCATATTAAGTAAAAAAATTTCTGGCGTGATTGGGATCTCTATCTGTAATATGTCCTTCATCATTTTATGTACTTTCTTCCAGTAGTTTTTTGCTTTAGGGCATTGCCACCACATATGAAAAAAAGTCCCATTTTCCTGCCTACATTTCCAACAATTCTTGTTTTTTAACTTATATATATTTCCCAGCTTCACTAGTTTCCTACTTTTGAGGGGATCCTGCACCCCTAATCCTAGTGAATGTGGATGGTCAGCTGTAAAAAGTTTGTTTGGGGAAAACATATGTGGCCTACTCCTAGCTGACTGACTGGGTGACTTTGATTACAAAAGTGAACTGTAATTAAGCAAAATAAACCAAGGTTTCACAGTGAATCCAAATTTGGCCCCTGAGTTCAGTCAGACATATTCCCAAATAGATATCCTGACTTCCCTCCAATGCTTTCAAGTGGAATCTTCTCTTCCTCACTTTGTCCTCATGAAAACCCCATAAAAGTAGGTCAGGCTGAGAGAGTGAGCCGCGGCCACTCTGTGAATAAGGCTCAGTGGGGACTTGAACCTCAATTTCGCAAGTCTCAACAAAACACTTGATCCACTGCATGGCTCTCCGATATAAAAGCATTATAAGGTTATCGAGAAAATGTACTGTCCCTACAGGTTACTGCGGTCCAGGCCTACCCGGAGATAGCACGTGATATCGTTGTGATATCAAACCATTTGGCTTTCCTCTGCCACCCCGCTCCACGTGTTGCGAGGCCTCCGGACAAGCACGTAAACAGGCGCGGGCGATAATTGCTGGACATTCCTTTCTCTACCTAGGCAGGCCAGACAGAGCCGGTTCGTCGCTTCAGGGACCTCTCCGGCAAACACCCTTTTTGCTTATGCGCGATACTAACAAAGGCGCCCGGCCCCGAGCAGGTAGCCTCACAAAAGCTGTTCTAAGCGCTCTGTATTTGCACACTGGCTACACTATTGTTAAATTGACCCTAAGCCAATCATGCTAAACTCTGACCTTTCCAGTGCTTTGTCCCGCTCCTAAATCGCATTGTTCTCACCAAGTAAGGTATGGCCTGCAGTCACAATTCACCTTATAAAAGCCCCCGATTCCGGGACTGCTTGGATCGCTCCCGAGTTCCATCCTGCCTTGCTGCCGCTGTGTCTGGCGAGCTGTCCCCTCAGTCCCACATACTGAGACTCCATATCCACGAACTCAATCTTCATACCTCTCCAGGACTATGAGACAGGTGTCGTATCACCCATTTTCCCTTCAAAAATCCCTACTTCCAATTCTTTAGTTAGCTGTGTGACTGTGTTGTCTTCAATGGTTGTCTGTATTTAATAAAACATCGTTTTTGCTACTTTAAACCGTCTGATTGCTTGACTGACCTGACCCCGTAGACGCTGGGTTGCATGATCCTGCTAAGTTACCCTGCCTCTCGCTAGCTTTAGTGAGTGCTCCAGCTAATTTTCCCCAAGTCGTTGTTGTTGTTGTTGTTTGGTTATTTGGGTGCCCCTCCCAGGACCCCCAGAGAACAGGGTAACACTACTCTGAAAACAGATATGTGACCCATGCTGAAAAAAATGAGGAAAAAGCACAAATTTATGAGTTAGAAGCAACGAATTATAGGTAAAGGCTTTGGGGTATTTCTCTCCTCGAAAAGGTGACACACAAGATCTTGTGACTCCTTTGTTTCTAAACTACAGCTTGTGAAACAAAATTTCCTCACAGTGCAATCTTATGCGTGCCTACACAAAAGTAAGTCTAATGGAATTCAGATAGCTTTCTCCTAGATAAGTGTTTATACAATTGCAGTCATATCTTTCATCATTTAAAAAAAATGCAATACAGCTGAAAGTATTGACCATACTCGTGCCAATCACCAAAAAATGTTGTCTTTCTGTAGAATTTATAACAGGATAATAAATAATTTTAGCATGAGGTTTGGTTTTTTTTACTCAAGTTTAGCAAATAAATAAACCAGCTTTGTGGCTCACTTCAATCCTATTGTTAACAATGTTTTTTAAAAAAATTGTTTGCTGAGGTTGAAGTGTGGTCCTATGAATTAAAGGGCAATAGGCCCCAGACCACCATCAGTCTGCAGACCACCCTTTCAGTAACACTGCTCTAGACAATATGGAAGATTGCTGATGAGTAGCTCAAGGTTGTTGGTAGATTTTTCATTAATGGGAGAAATTATCAAGAAATAGCTTTTTTAGGGTTTTAGGTGGAGATATCAGACTGAGGCCATCCGCACTAGCCTGTTATAGGCCATTTCCACACTGTACTCCTATAGCGTGATTATTCCACTTTCAACATCCTATGGAACCCTGTGGTTTGCAGTTTCGGGAGGGGCCGGGCGGCTCCTCCCGAAACTGCAAACCCCAGGATTCCATAGGCTATAAGAGTGAAGTGCAGAAATGGCCATAGTGTCATTATTCCATTTCCAACATCCTATGGAATCCTGGGGTTTGCAGTTTTGGGGAGGGGCCACCAAAAAAACAGGAAACATATTAGACACACAAACTGGCAAAAGAGGGCATAGATTTACATGAACTTTCCATAAGTTGATTTATGTGTGTAGGTGAAAAATTAAAAATAATTGCTATGATTTAAACAGACATTCAGTCCTGTATCTTTTAACCAGACTGGAACCAAACAGTTCTTCAAACAGAATATTTTTAAGAGAGGACAATCCTCAGGGCTGGATCAAGACATTTTGCTGCCTAGGTCAGAAGATTGACGTGTACTTCACTCATGGTACACAAATTTTTGCACACAAATTCAAATATCCGATGACTACTTCTTCCCATGCCATTCCCACAAATACAATAACAACAAATTAAATGTTTAACAATATGCTTTCCTTTCATAACACTTAAATCTGCTGCCTGGGGTGACCTTTGGCCACTTCATACTACTTAGTGGTAGGGCCAGCTCTGACTGTTCCCTGGCAGGCCTTCAAGTAGAGGACTGTAGAGTAGGACATACAGCCATCTTAGACCATTTCTGCATGAGGTTGATACATCATAGTAACGTTGAATCCTCACCCTCCCATCTGAACATTGAAGCTTTTTAGCATTGTAGTTTTCCTCGTGTTTCTGCACATTTTCAGCTCTTAGCACAGTTAACTTTGATGAGAAACCACTGTATCGTAAAACCAGAAAAACACTGAGATAAATCTCTGAAACTGGTTCTGCTTCATTTTTCACCTATATGCAGAAGCGTAGCATCGATTCACGGTGCAGAAGTGGCCAGTTATGGGTGTTCCCAGGCTGCCCCCTCCATCATTTCTGTCCCTATCTCTCTCCATCCACCAAAGGACAGGCTGCTGTCATTATTGTCTTCAAAAGTTAAACAGACATCGGGAAAAGAGTGGATCTGGTAATGGACTGCCAAGACGTTTTTTTCCACATATCAATGAACATACATACCTATGCACAAACGTAGCAAAGCAGAAATGTGTTTAAAATGTGTGTGTTTTAAACAGAGCTGGGAAGAAGATCTACTTGGAAACACAACAAATATCTTGACTTTTTTTTCTCTGTGTGTTGTCTTTCATTTTGTGAATCACTTGAAGATAAAGCTGGACTGGATCAATTCAGCCAGCATATCACTTTATAAATACAGAAAATAGGTAATATTGCTTTATGTGGTCTAAATATCCTAAAAGTACCAAATCCCATCTGATCCTGGAAGGTAACAGAGGCCTTTTCCACATGGGGTTTTTGAAACGGTGCAGTCCATCCTCCAAGGAGGAGGTCTGCACCTCGGACCAGACTGGGTCGGACCTATTTAAGGTAGATCTGCCCCTCAGTCCGGTCCAGAATGACCCCAAGTGGTCCTCCAGTGTGCTTTTGAAAGACCTGATTTTTCCGGTCTTTCAAAAGCATGCATCATGCCACTGCGAGCCTGCTCCCTTATGCAGATTCGCAGGCTTGCACCAATGCGAGCCCGCAATCTGCCCAGGGGCGGGCTTTAGGCTGGCGAGCTTCAGCGGTTGGTCGAGACCCTTGACCAACCGGAAGCTGCGATTTGGGACACTGGAGCAGTGTGTATTGATGAGCATGCACTGCTCCGGAGCGCTGTGGACCGGACCGGGGAGCCAAAAGGTCTGATGAGTAGCGGTGCGGGACAATTCCCTCGCCCGGTGTGGAAAAGGCCAGAGTCAGCCCTGGTTAGTATTCAGATGGGAGACCGCCAACAAATACCAGGTGCTATAGGAAATATTTCAGCGGACAAAACTGGCAAACCCACCTCTCAGTATTCCTTGCCTAAAAAAACTATGAAATTCATGGGGTTGCCCTAAGTCAACCAGCAACTTGAAGGCACATAAGTGCATTGCTTTATGTACTATATTCCTTATTCAGGGACAAATATTATTCATTATTTTGTATATACCTTAATGTCTGTTGTGTATTCTTTTCAAACTTTAAATCTCATTGATTAATCTATCTTGTTTTCAGTTCTTCCTGGTTTCTTTTTGTTTCGTTTATTTTTGCTTTCTAATTCTGACGCTTGTATTTTGCTAACTTTTGCTGATTGGTTTACTTGTATCATCTCCTCCTCTCACTTCCTCACACATCAAAGTATCCTGGGGCTGCATTGCTAAACACGTTGGCCTAAATCCAATAATTACTTTTTTTTAAGAAAAATGCAAAACAGACCCATTGAATCAATGGAAATTTGGTAAACTAAACAATTATGTAAGTTTAAATTAATTCAATGAGTCTGTTGTGCGGACAAACACTAAATTTGAGCCACTTCTGTTGTTATTCTATGCCTTCAAGTTGGTTCCTACTTATGGTGCCACTAAGGTGAACTTATGACAGGGTTTTCTTGGCAAGATTTTTCAGAGAGCTTTGCTATTGCCTTCCTCTGAAGCTGAAAAAGTGTGACTTTCCAATGGGTTTGTGACTTTCCCAATAGGTTTCCATCCAGTGGCTGGGCAGGGATTCAACCTGGAGTCCTAGTTCAATACTAAAACCACTAAGCAATGCTGGCTCTCACTTGCAAGTAATTCCCACTGAATTTAGAGGGTCTTCCATTTGGGTAAACATGCTTCACATTGCACTGTCAACTTGCCAGAATTTTATTTGATTTTTTTCCCCAGTAACCATAATTCAAAGAATTACAGATATTTTGAATGAAAATGGGTTCTCATGGTAGCATAGTCCTTTTGCTTACATCTGTTATGGACTGCATGGCCAATGTTGAAAGATTACGAGACCCTGTAATCTAAAACATTTGGAACACATCAGATTGTCTACTCCTGTGTGAAAGAGTAAGGCTTCCATACAGTCCCCACCTTCAGCAAAGTCCTTGACCATTTCCTCAAAGGGCCCTCCCTAAACTGCAAGCCTCAGGATTCCATAGGATGTTGAAAGTGGAATAATAGCACTATAACAGTCTAGTGCGGAAATAGCCCCCTTGACACATTCTCAGTAGATTATGCATCACTTTCAAGGTGTGACTGTTACTGTAGTTTCTAGCCCAGACTTGTGGGATATTAGATATCATTAGATATCAATAATTTGGCCTTCTTTACCTATTCCTCTCCACGTGCTTGCAAGGCCCCTGGACAAGCACGCACACAGGCATGGCCGCAAATAGCTGAAACATTCAAAACCGATCCAGGCAGGCCAGTAATAGCCAAACTGCCGCTTTAGGAGACCTCAAGGCAAGTACTCTTTAAGATCATATTATGCATACACACTACTTACAAAGGGCTCCCCGCCCCAAGCAGGCAGCTTGACGAGTCGAATACTCAACTGTCAAGCACTCCGCGTTTGCATACTGTCTGCGCTATTGACAATGCTGTCATAACTCAATCATGTAAAATACTGACCTTTCGGAGGCTTTGTCTCCTGCCCGAAACTCATTGTTATCCCCAGGAACGGATTAGCCTACGGGCACATTTTCCCCTATAAGACCCCCTGATTTCGAGCGTCTCTTCAGATCGCTCCTGGCTTCCATCCCGTCTTGCTGTTGCTTTGTTCGGCGAGCCTTCCCCTCAGCTCCACATGCTGAGAATCTCCACTTCTATGGACTTTCTCTTCAGACTACCCGGGCTTCAGGACAGGTGTAGTATTTCCCATACAAAACCTCCTCTTAAAATCCCTCTGTCCAACTCCTACCTTTATTTCCATAGTTCTCTGAGTGTGTTTGCATACACATGTTTGACTGTGCTGTACATCAATAAAAACAACAATTATTACTTACTTCTGTTTGCTCCTTGACTTGGCCTGACCCCGTTGGGTTCAAGATCTTGCTAGGTTGCCCTGCCTCTCATGCTGATAGCGGTGCTCTTGCTAATTCCCTTCCCCATTGTGAGCACATTGAGGTGTCCCTCCCAGGACCCCAGAAATCAGGGTAACAGACAGTTCAGGAAAGCAAAAAAGAAACTCATTACTTCTAAGCTCAGCAGTCATGGACACAGCATCCTGTGGACACAGGGATGAAGAACCATTAGCCCTTCAAAATTTCTCATGCTGTTGTTATTGCTGTGTTGTGTGCCTTGAAGTTGTTTCTGACTTATGGAGAAGCCATCACAGAGTTTTCTGGGGCTGAGAGTGTGTGACAGGCCCAAGGTCACCCAGTAGGTTTCCGTGGCTGAACGGGAAATCGGATCCTGGTCCAACAGGTTGTAGTAGAATGCTTAAATCACTACATTGCGCTGGCTCCACACCCTTTAGAGTCATCTAGTGGCATAATTCCTTCATAATAAAGCTAACTAGGATACCTGATTTTTCTCTCTTTCTGTGTCACTTGGCGATTCCTATGCAAAGGTGCATTACTACCAGCTCCTCAGAACATCACAATTCTCTCCACAAATATGAAGCACTCTCTGGTTTGGAGCCCAGTGGTTGTTCCTGGAGAAGATGTAACATATTCTGTTGAATTTCAAGGGTAATTTTTTATTTTATCATATTTTCTCTCCTGTCTTGAGTGTTAATTGACTGCAGATAAATTAGGCTGGATGAGTTAAAAAGCAAAATAAATAAATAACTTTTGTTATTTTATTAAAGTTAAATAAGTGGGGGCATGATAAAGATATATAAAGTAGAAATACAGTAATCCCTCCATATTTGCTAGGGTTAGGGGCACAACACTCCTGTGAAAGTGAAAAAAACGTGAATAACTCTAGGCCCTCCCAAACATATTTAACACACAAAAAAGTATGATCATCATATTCAACCCACCATGAATTCCTTTGAGGCATCAGGGTTCTTCAAAAGGCAGAAGTGGGGGGCTGGTGGGGCTTCCTGCCACATCCACTGCTGCCCCACACCATTTTTAATAGGGACTTACAAGCCTCATTCACAGTTTCTCAATCTCAGGAGGTTTGCAGTTCCTATTAAAAATGGCATAGGGAGGCAGCAGAGGTGACAGCAAATAATCAGTGAATAATCAAATCTGCAAAAGTGAAACCTGCAAATGTGGAGGGCTGACTGCATTGTGTATGTATTACATTTAATTTTAAAAAATATTTTTATTAAACATGGAATTTAAATACATAAAATAACAAATAGGGAAAAAAGACAAACAAACAACCTAACCTACCTAAAGAACAATACTAAAAAATTAATCTACCTAATCTAACAAAGACAATGACAAAACTAAAGCTAAAAAGGTGGTATGCACATGACTTCTAGCCCCCCACAAATGCTTATTTTGTGAAATACTAAACAAACTTCTTCCAGATTAAACAATAATATCAACAACTATTATTATATAGCATATCTGCAGTTCTTAATCTGAGTTCTGTGGACCCCCAGGGGGCAGCAATGTCCTCACAGGTGGCCTATGAAAGCTTGAAGAAATGTTTTGAGCTTTTACAGTCAAAGCAGAAAGAAAGAAAGAAAAGGAGAAAGAAAAATTGGTACAGAATCATTCCAACAACAACAACAACAACTGGAGTCTGTGCATTTACTTATTCCTCCCTTCTCCAAATTTAAAGACCCTTGATAAGCAACTTGAAATAAATATTAAATAAATATTTGAGGCACTTTTATGGTTTTAAATCTTAAGTCTTAGTGGCCCACAGCAACAAAAGATATTTAAAGGGGGGTCCCTGGTAAAGAAAAGGTTAAGAACCATTATAATATATAATAAAATTATATAATTTTATACTTATGCTACTATAATACTTATACTAGTCTAAACTCCTGCTTATATTAATTCATACCATTTGTGTTCAAATCCCAACATTGAAAAATCTCCCCCTAATAAGCTCTCAAATGTACTATTCCTCCCAATCTTTCTTAAATTTATTCAGTATCCTTTCTTTAATTAAAGTAGTCAACTTATCCATCTCTACCATGTCAAGCAATTTCATCATCCAGTCTTCTTGAGATGGAACACCTGAATCTTTCCATCTCAGAGGATAAAGCATTCTGGCAGCTGTAAGCATAGATATGTATTACATTTATAAATCACTCTACATATAAAAAAAGAAAAATCTGAATACAGGGCCAACAGTAAGGTTTTATGAGAGATATAATTAAAAATATCTGGAGGGTTAAAGTTTCCTTAGCACTTCAGGACTCATTCTAGGGCCATTTCCGCACTACACAGTCATAGTGCAATTATTCCACTTTCAACATCCTGAGGAATTCTGGGGTTTGTAGTTTACTGAGACCAAAGAGCTCTCTGGCTGAGAATTCTAAATGCCCCTCCCTAAACTGCGAACCCCAGGATTCCATAGGATGTTGAAAGTGGAATAATAGCACTATAATAGTGTAGTGCAGAAAGGCTAGGTCTTGTGTCTTATTACACATATGTAAGGGCCCATTATCAGAGAAAAAAAGCCATTCATTTTATGTCCGTGCCAAACAGCTGGTAATTTAAAACAAAGACCACCCACTTAGGAAAGGGTTTGACTAGGAAAAAAGGGCAAAGATTTCAAGGGCCAAAAATGTCTACAAAAGAAGATTACATGGTACTCTTTTCCGTGCATGTGTTCATTTCCATACTCTTTTCAGGGAATTTGAGAGGGATTATGCCAATGACAGCTGGATTTCCATTGAAGAATGTACAAGCATCCACATTACTCAGTGCGACATCACAGAAGACATTTCTGCCACTGTGCCATACAATCTGCGTGTTAGGGCTGCTCTTGGGACACAGGCCTCACACTGGGCCACTCTTAATGGCTTTTTCAATCGAGTCACAAGTAAGTGCTTTCACTTATTTCTCCTTATGTGGTAGCAATTTCTCCCCTTTGAACTCTGCATCTACCATTGTCCTGCTCAGCCCATTCCTGGACTTAGCTTCACTGAGATTGAGTGTGGCATCAACACGTGGCACCATAATCCAAGCACCCCAATGCCTTGTCAAGGCCTATTGATGCTGATCCCTGTCCTGCTTGCCCTCTTCTTTGTGACAGATATTTGTGAGCTATTAAAAATTTCCCACAGTGTCCTGGAGCATTTGGTATAGCATCACTCCAGGATACTATGTGATATTTTAAAATGGAAGTTTAAAGTTGCCTCTCACTCTTGCCAGAGGAACTTGTGGCTGGGAGGGACTATCAGTGGCACTTTGCTCAGGAGCCTACCAAACCTCTTACAGAGATGGAAAACATGCGCCTAATACATACAATGTGAGACCAAAGTCATGATAAGCCCTCCCTTGCCTTGCTTAATGGTAGGGCTGGAATGACCAGGACACTTGTCTCTTGTGAGATTGTTTAAAGAGGTGGTGGGATTCTTAATTTGAGACAGAACTGAGAAATAGGGAGTGTATGGCTGTCCAGATGCTATTTGACTACAAGACCCATGATTCTGCCAACCACTGGTTGTGCTGGCTAAGGGTGGTGGGAGCTGCTATCCCACAGCAACTGAAGATCTACACTTTCCCTATCCATGTGTTACCCTGCTTGCTGGGGGTCCCTTAGGGGGATTCCCGATGCTGGTCAAAATGATCACTTGTGGGGAAAATTAGCTAAAGACTGCTATAGCAATGCGAAGAAGGCAGGGTAATTCAAGGCAGGGTAATTCAAGGGATCTTGAGCCCAGCTTTACAGAGTAAGATAACAGAGAATTAAGCTAACTGTTCAACTATCAGTATTTTATTGGAAAAGATGTCAAAATCCACACAAGCACACTGCTGCATTCACTCACACAAGCATACAAGGGCTATAAAAATTTAAAAAGAGGTGAAAATTAAGAGAGGCATATCAGTTTGGGCTAATACTACCTGATGAGAAATCCTGAAGACACAAGTTGAAACCTACTCAGTGCAGCAACAGAGGGGAGCTCTTTAGAAAAACGACAGCGTGGATCTCTCTCTCTCTCTCTCTCTCTCTGGGGGCTCTGAAGAGCAATACAAAAAGGGAGTCTGTTATAGGAAAAAGCATGCGGGGGGGGGAACAGACCCTTTCCTGGGAAGACCACGAATTTTCACCTCTTTTTAAATTTCTATAGCCCTTGTATGCTTGTGTGAGTGAATGCAACATTGTGCTTTTTGCTCAGCTGCCTATGTGTCCCTCCAGTAGATCTCTATGACTCACTATTATTTAATATAAAGAATTACACTCTTCAGGGCAGAGTCTACGAGGTGGGGTAATAAATGGCTTAGGCTAAAAATTTGTTTTCAGCACCCCAAACTTGCACAATGTGAAATTCCAGTGGTGGAAATCCAAAGCATTACTAGTAAAATGGTGAATAACTACACACACATACAAGAATTCAGAACATATTTAAGAATTCAGAACATATTTAAGGATAAGAATCCTAGAACGATACCAATATAAGCTGATGAAGACAGACTGAGCTCAGTGGTCATGAGATACAGTAGTACAGTAGTGAATGATGGATGTGGAGGTAGGCAAAAGAACTGGAGTGGCTAGAATTCTGGAAGTCAGCTCTCCACACCTCATCCATTTGCTTGCAATGCAGATTTCCCTCATAGCTTGCCTGTCACATTTTGAATGGTATAGTGTTCATCCAAATTGGTCTAAAGAAGCTAGAGGTATCACTACAGTTTATCCCTGGTATTGCCAGTTGCTTTTGCCTTCACATCCATTTGTTCTCTTTCAGTGGGGTACTTCTCGGTTGCTGTTGCTTCTTAGAACTACCCAACAGATTAAAAAAAAAAAAAGACTGGATGTGTAGTTTGCTTAGGTGATGTTAGGCTGTGTCCTGTTCTATGTTTTGAAATTGGCATCCCTGACCTTTTGGGTGTTTGTATGAGGGGGAGAGTTCCTACACCATTTCTACACAATGACGCTCTCCTGCGTTGTCCCATTGCAATCCCAGCAGCACTGTTGCTGGGAAGGGAGAGCAATGAGAACACTTCCCTCCATACCCAACCGTCTCCCTGCAGAACTAGACTAGAGTGCGAGGGAAACACATCTGCCTTCCACAGCACACCCTGGCACTGGGAAAGGAAGTGCTGCCATCATGCTTCCTGCCCTTCTGCGTGGCAAGTAAGTATGGGAGCGTTGCACAATCATAGTCGTTTAATGGATTTAATCTGTTAAGCGAATATCCCGTGATCATGACACATGGGGACAGGATGGCAATAGAATTGTGACAATGTTGTGCAGATGCACAGATACTGCCCCATAGCAGCATTGCAACGCCATGCAAAAATGGCCCTAGAGTCATACTGTTATAGCATTTCAGTACAAAACTGGTATATGGCACAGCAACATTTCATTAACTGTCTTTAAAAGAGTCTTAACAATGCAGCATTTCAGTGTAAAAGTCGCATTTAATTATTGCTGTGTGGGGGTTTTTTAGCTGAAATATCCCACATTATTCTACCTTTAATTGACTTTGAATCACTTGCCCTGATTCTCCAAAAATGTTCCCAGACACTTATGTTTCTCTGCTAGCCTTGGTCTACCTTAAACATACAGCTAATCTCTATTTCTTCCTGTTCCTGGCCCTTTTGCCTGGTGTGGTAGGAAGTTAGGCACATCAATGGAAGAGTGGTCAAAAACACCAGTAGTGTCGGGAGTCCTCCATGTTTTATTGTTTTAGGATAGCAGTAGACTGAGGAAATAGTGATAGTAGGCTGTTAGCTATTCCCAGGCGCCAACCATTCCTTCTGGCTGGAATTTCAAAGGAACCATTTGGCATGATGACGTTCGTTCTTTTACAACTATCTTAGGAGAAACTGTCTGTTAAAGTGTAAGGTGGGGGGAAAACGTTCATTCTCGAGCTTTAACGTCTGAAGACAGCATCCCTTACTATGTTACAATAAATCTTCTATTAAGTTTGTTGATCCGTGTAAGAGTGAATCTGTTCCTGACAGAAAGCTCGAGAATCCTTTCAAAAAATGCACCAATTGATGGACCAGTCGATTACTGAAGAAGAGCAAGGATCTGCAGAATCTGATGGAGCTACAGAAACTGAAGTGCCCCTGGATACCAAGACAAAATTGCGCCTGACCGAGGCTATGGAAACCCCCACAAGCGGCCAAACCTGGGTCTGGGGAGAAAAGCCACATACGTCGTTGAGACAACGCAGAAGGGCTGCTAGATGGGATACATCAGCAAAAGACCTATCCCTTTTGGAGGAGATAAAGCAAATGGAAACCGAACTGGAAAGAAAAGAAACATGGAGTCCTCCATGTTTTATTGTTTTAGGATAGCAGTAGACTGAGGAAATAGTGATAGTAGGCTGTTAGCTATTCCCAGGCGCCAACCATTCCTTCTGGCTGGAATTTCAAAGGAACCATTTGGCATGATGACGTTCGTTCTTTTACAACTATCTTAGGAGAAACTGTCTGTTAAAGTGTAAGGTGGGGGAAAACGTTCCATTCTCGAGCTTTAACGTCTGAAGACAGCATCCCTTACTATGTTACAATAAATCTTCTATTAAGTTTGTTGATCCGTGTAAGAGTGAATCTGTTCCTGACAAGTAGGTGCATGTGTTGTTTGCCTTCAAGTCATTCCCAACTTACAGTGACTTCAAGGCAAACCTGTCACAAGATTTCCTGAGGCTGAGAGAGTGTGATGCACCCAAGGCATTCCAGTATGAGCTGTAGCTATGTTGTATACACAGTCATGGAAACCCACTGGGTGACGCTGGGCATGTCACATACTCTCAGCCTCAGAAAACCCCAGGGTAGGTTTGCCTTAGGGTCACCGTAAGTCAGAAGTTACTTGAGGGTACACAAGAACAACCATCCCTTAGGAAATGTTTTGTTGTGATGTGGAATTAAAGAAAATCAATTAGAGAGTGGGAATAAAAAGCTGCAGCTGATGCAGGTACCAGAAACACTGCTTGTATATTAAGAAAGAGAGAGAGAGAGAGAAAGAGACTGCTACAAATACCACAACCTTCAGCAACTTTTGCCCTTTCTGGAGGAACCTGTCGTCTCCTTTCTGTTCCATCCTCCCCTCAGACCCAGCAATTGCTCAACTATTCCTGTAGAAGGAGCCTGAGGGGTTTCACAGATATATACAAACGCTCAGGCATGTGCACACATGCGCGTGTGCACGCACACACACATATCCCCACAACAAAAGATGCATTTCAAGTCTATGCAAGATTGTGAAATGCCTGACTCTAGTCATGCCGTCCAATTTTTCACTCTTGCTTGGCCCCGAGGAACTTCTGAAAGAAAATACAAGAATGGATTTGGACAAATGCAAGGAAAATGCAAATTAACGCTCTGCACGAGTGTGAGTCAGAAAGTGTACCCACATGATAGCTTTGAACCTTGGAAAAGTTACTTTCTTCTACTAAAGTACCCAGAATATCCCCCAGTCAATTTGTTGAGTAGCCAATACTGGCTTGGCAAGTCTGATAAATACTGTTCGAAAAAGTAAAATTTTTGAAACAAGTCCATTTGGGCCTGGAACCTGATAAAGTGGACTCTACTAGTCCATTAAAACCTTAAGCCATAACAAAACTGATTAGTCTTTAAGATGTATCAAGATTCTTCCACCACCTGCATCAGGCTGCTTGTGTGGTAGAGTAGATTTACTTTCCGTTCTTTCTTTATTTCTACTCTTTCTTTATTTTCCTTTTCTTTAAAAAAGAGAAATACTTCTGATTCTGTCTTGGAATTTTTTTTTGTACTGTATTTTTTCAAATAAAAAAAACAGACCACAGGGAGGGAAAAGGACTCTTTGCTGAGCTTTGTTGCTGAGGGCCTTTCCACACTACACTGTATAATGCTATTATTTCACTTTCACCATCCTATGGAATCCTGGGGTTTGCAGTATAGAGAGGGGCATTTAGAATTCTCAGCCAGAGAGCTCTTTGGCCTCACTAAAGTACAAACCCCAGAATTCCACAAGATGTTGAAAGTTGAATAATAGCACTATAATAGTGTAATGCGAAAAGGCGCTGTATGTCTTCAGGTTGATTCCACTTTACAACCAACAATGTGATTTGCCCAAGGTCACCTAGTGAGTTTGCATTAACTGAGTGGGTGATTCAAACCTGAGTCTCTGAGGATGTTAGTCCTACTCTTAAACCATCTTAAACCATTTTCCTGGAAAATTCTAGTCTGAGACCTGGAAGCCATCTGGGCAAATGGGCCAGGTAGTGCTGGTCTTGTAATGGCCCCATCTGCATTGCAGTTGGGAGCAAACCAGTGTGATCTGTGGCTTCAGTTGCATCTCAGTCAAGGGAACCAGCTGGCCCCTCCCAAAACTGCAGATCCCAGGATTCCATAGGAGGTTGAAAGTAGAATCATTGTGCTATAACAGACTTGTGTGGAAATGGCCTACGTTAGCTGTGGCCCTGCTGGAGCAAGAACACATGCCAGCGCCTGATCCAAAGAACTGTCATGAACAGAAGTTGTTGCCTAGAGAATAATTCCATTATGGAAGATCTGAGCAACCTGCAAGAAAGGGAATTGTAATGCTACTGCTGCCAACCAAATCTAGGCCAAAGCCAATGGTTGTCAGTTAAGTGCAGAGGCAGGAAATAGGTATTATAACATAGTTATATAAAGTCACAGATCACCATCAAAGGCACAAATTAATAACCCATGAAATATACGGATCAGATAAGACGGTTTCTGTCTTGTTCTGGAAGTGGGTGTAGTTCCAGGCCAATCCAAGGTTTCTTTTGCTGCCAAACACTGATACAAGTTACTGCTGTTGGTTGCTGCTGTGTGTCTTCAAATTGTTTCCAACTCATGCTGATTTTAAGGTGAACCTGTTACAGAGTTTTCTGGGGCTGAGAGTGTGTGGACGCACCCAAGATCACCAAGCAGGTTTCCATGGCCAAATGGTGAACTAAACCCCAGTCTCCAGGGTTGTAGAGAAATGCTCAGACCACTATACTATGCTGGCTCCCACTAGCAGCTATAGCATAAGCTTTATAGATGGTAAATGATACAGCAGATGGTACAGAGCAGAGAAGCATTCCAGCCCTTTGGCTGATAGGGTCCAGAACACACACACCCCGACAACAGTAAAAATGGGCCCACCAAAACAAATCCTACCCAGACCTATCCCTTGGCCACAATCAAATCCCTGTTGCTAGACAGCCCTTAGGTTGAGGTGCACCCCACCCCCCGCCAACAGCAAGTCCAAGGATTATACTGTGAAGAACCAAACAAAGAAAAGTGTGACCCTTCTCCTCCCAATAACTATGCAAACTGTACAAAAAGGTTAGCAATGGAGAAAAATTCACTCCCTTATTTGGTTCTCAGCCTTCAAATCTTTACCCAGATTCAAACTGCAAAGCAAATGGAAAAAAATATTCAACAAGGTCACTAATACAAACTACTGTATCTACTCAGGTATATGTCTAGAAAGTTTAGTCAAAAACCAACCCAAAAAACCTGAATCAACTTATCTATGGGTCAGTGTAAGTACTGTATTTTAACTCTAATCAATAAAGAAACCATCTCTTTCTATGAGCAGAGTGGTGAAAGGCAGGAGCTTACTCCATCCTGGGAGAACAAAAAAGAAGCGCCAATCTCTGCCACTTTCTCTGCCACAGTGTGCTTCTGGCCTTTTTTCATGCCTGAGCAGGAAAATGAGGGCAGCTGGGCAGTGCAGGCGCTTTCCCCTTGTTACCCTGTATGTTGGGGGTCCTGGGAGGGGCGCCCAAATTACCAAATTAAAACACAAGATGGGGGAAATTAGACTCGAGCACTCTCTTAAGCTAATGAGAGGAAGGGTAACTTTAGCTGGGATCTTTAACCCTATGTCTACAGCGTCAGGTCAGAGAGTGGTTAGACAAGTTCTAAAGCAACAGATAATATTTTTATTGGAAACAAACAACACAAAAGATACGACATACACTAACTAACAGAGAAATAGAAATGGAGAGTTTCGGGGGAATGGGTAATACGACACCTTTTCTTGTGGTCCTGGAGAGAAGTGGAGGTTGCAGGGAAGAAAGCTCAGCACGGCTCGCTGGGGGGGCAACTCGCTGGACAAACTGACAGCAAGGCAGGATAGCAGTCTGGAGTGTTCCGAGGAAGGCTTGGATTCGGGGACTTTTTATAGGGTGGATTTTACCTACAGGCCATGCCATGCTCGGTGAGAACAAAGGAAATTTAGAGCGGGACAAAGGCGTTGGAAAAGGTCAGGTTTTACATGATGAGCTTAGCGCTGGATGACAATAGTATGGCCAGTATGCTGATGGCCCAACATAAAGGAATGGCTCGGCACTCGGCCAGGCGTCTTTGTGTAAAGTTGCGCTGAGCAAGGCGGGTTTGCAAGAAGGAATGGTCCCTGAAGCATCGGAGAGGCATTAAGTTGCCTGCCTAAATGAGGTTTGGAATGTTCAACCGTTAACGGCCGCGCCCATTACGTGCTTGTCCAGTGGCCCTTGCAAACACGTGGAGTAGGATGGTAGAGAAAGGTCACATAAAGGCCAAATTATTTGATATCAAGAGATATCTAGTGCTCTCACCAGATACAGCATAACCGTGGTAACACCCTCTCCATGGAATGACCCTCAACTTATCCACGGGTCATATCAAAATCCATCATTTTTGCCCCCAAAACCTGCCCTCAACTTATATATGAGGTCAATCTATACATGACCATATATGGTAACTCTTTCATGCCACTGAGTAGCTGTTAATGTTTGACCATGATGCTAACAAGGACTTTAGAAACCACCCCTAGTTGCAAAAAGTAACAGGAATCCCCTTGTCATATTTTTAAACACAATGTAGGTGATCGCATAGGGACGTGGGGGCGGGGGGGGTGATTTGTCCCAGGCAGCAATGTTTCTGAGGTGTAGTCACGCCTCTGCGTGCCCTGGCCACGCCCCTGCACACCACAGCTATGCCACCGCACACTGCAGCCACGCACCCTGCACTGCAGCCACACCATGGTGCAGTGGCCACGCCCTTCACACCATAGCCCCACCCCCTTCCGTCCTCCCTCCACACACCCCAAGCTCTGCCACTGAATGCAGGAATAATCTGTTATTTCCATTGGTCTTATTGGGTTTTGTCAATGCTGGACTATTAAATGGAAATCATAATTAGCTTAAGGACTATCCATAAGGCTACTACACTGACGCAATGGGATTATTGTACTCATACTGTAGATAGTCCTAGTAGTTACACTATTAACTAGTGTATTATCTCGGGATTTTATTTTACCATGGATAATACTTGTTAGAAATATGTTAGGAACTACCTTACCTTACCTTTGGAATTAGATGCAGCTGAAATACACAGATTTGAGATCCCATGCCTCTAATTCCCCAATCTGTGTTGTCCAGTACCTGTCTGTAAATTTTCCCCATATTCCCCAATCCAATCTGTATTCAGAGTTTTTAATATACAGAGTTTGGGTTCCTGAGGGAATATACTGCCCTCCTTTTTGCTGCTAGGCCTCATTTCCATAGCAACTGGCCTGAGCTCCCTGGCTGAGAATTCTAAAGGCCCTCTTTGAACTGCCAACCCCATGATTCCATAGAATCTTCACAGCCAGCCAATCATAGGAGGTCTTCGCCTGCCTGACACAGACAGACAAACAAATAAACTAACTCATGAACTGTGACTTGTATATAGCAGATATAGTGGTAACATTGCATGAACATGATTATTTGAGGTCATATCACTTTATTATATTGTGAATGTGAATTGCTTGTAATGTTTTGATTTGTTATAGCTTGCTTTAAAACATCTCTTGTCCAATAATTTATTTTTCTGCTTTATACTGTTAACATAGTGGTAATGTTACATGAATACCATTATATGACGTCAAATCGCTTTATTACATTGTGTATGTGAATTGTTATATGCTTAATGCTCTAATCTAACTATCTGATTGCTAACCATGTATTTCTCATCTGCCTAGTGGCAGAGGCCCAACTCACTACAGTCTCAAAGTGAGAATTTTAGCTTGGTCCTCTCAAAGGAAGTCAACCTGCTCCCATCCTAGATGAACTTTTGGAAAGCAGCTGAAACATTATGTATGGCTTTCAGTTTTTAAAATTGTTTGTTTATATAAAAAAATAGTTTTACATAAATTGTGGTGTATCACTCTGGTAACTGTCGGGCAGAAAAGCAACTAATAAATACTCTTAAACATGATAAATACATATGTATCTTAATAATAAGTAAATCTAGATAGATGCTTTATGCCATGTCTTTAAAACTCATACACTTGGGCTATGATGTGTCTCTTAAGTCATACAGCCCACAGCAAGAGACCACAAAATTAGAAAACTGTGCTTCCTTCACTGAATACTTATTTTGTACAGATAGGACTGTAAATATGATCACCTACACATCACCAAAAAAACTGGAAACGCATCATCTAAAAAGATGACAAAAGGGGTAGCAATTAACATATAAATCAATGTATATGTATACAAATCCTCACATTTAGAAATAATTATTGAGTAATCAATGTATACCTCTCCTTTCCCCTGCCATGGGATCCAAGTCAGCTTTCTTACCACAGTAGGAAAGATTGTGGACTCTTTCACATTGCACAGATATAGAAGTGCATCCTAGGGAATCCTGGAATTTATAGTTTGATGAGGTACTAGAACTTCCTGGCTGTGAATTCTAAATAGTCCTCCCTTCACTGCAAATCCCAGGATTCCATAGGATGTTGTCATGGCAGTTCAGGTGGAATCATAGAGCTGTAACTATGTAGCGTGCAAGGACCTTCAACCTATCTGCCTACTGAAGCTGCTGGCAAGGTACTAATAGGATGGGTAGCCTCAAACTGATTGTTCTGTCTTCTAATGGATCTGTATTTTTAAACCAGATGGATAGTCAATCATGGTAGGCTACTGTAAAGGCCAAACCAGATTAAATCAGAAGTTAACTTTTTGTAGAACCTTTTCCCCAAATCGCTCAGCCAGTAGCCATGTTTCCATATCTTTAAACCAGACTTTAGTGGGCAACCTTTTGAATGGTGGAAATGTTCAAAGTCCTTTATAAAATTGGACACATTTTCAGCAAGGCCCTGAGGGGGGAAAAAGATGGTTCCTTGGATTATTATGCAAGAGGCACGTAAGCCATTCTTTCTTGGGTTCAGAAATAAGATTTAGGTATTGTCCCATGACAGATGTTTGTATTTTTCCCCCACAGCCTCCCTCACTCCACCTAAGTTGACTGTTATAGCTGATGGGTATCGTTTGCTAGTGGAGCTAGAGCATCTTGGACCTGCCCTTGAATTTTTGATATTTTACTGGAGGAAGGGCCAAGAACATGAGGTACTTTTTGGTCTTGTATCTGGAACGAAATCACAGTGGTCAGCATGCTTAAGGAAGAACTCATCTTTGGGTAGATCTCCATTACACAATTATATGAGTTCCATACCACTTCATCTGTCATGGCTCCATTCTAAGGAAGATTATGATTTTCAGTTTGAAGGGGTACTTAGAATATTGTGCTAAAGTCCATTGCTCTGAGCTACAATTCAGGTATCCAAAGCTTCTGTCTACACTGGAGAGTGGAACTAATTTAATCTTCAATCCCTCTCTTCTCAGGCTATCTTGAGAATGAAGTTCAGAATGATGATGATGATGATGATGATGATGATGATGATGATGATGATAATGATGACGACAACAATAAATAATTTTATTTGTTACCTGCCTCTCCTCAAGGTGGGGTACAGAATAGATAAAGCTAAAAAATCATAGTTAAAATACACTAAAACAGAGAACAATTAAATACAAATATACTATAATTAAAATACATCATAATTAAAAGTACAATGAAAAGTACAGTTAAAAGTGCAATTAAAAGTCAGATTAAAAGCACAATTATAAATTGACTGGGTAGGTCTGCCAGGAGAGATAAGTCTTTAGTATTTTTTTTTAATTTAGACAGCATATTTTGCTGTTGAATTTCTTCCAGCAGATCATTCCTCAGTCCAGGGGCAGCTGACAAGAATGGCCTCAGAGTGACTGTTGCTGGTCTAGTCCTGGCTGGTTTTAGTAGATGGCCCCCAGAGGACCTGAGTGTACAGGGCGGATTGTATGTGAGGAGGTGATCCTGCAGGTAACTTGGACCCAAACCATGTAGGGCTTTAAAGGTAATAACCAACACGTTGTACTTTGCCCGGAAACTAATTGGCAGCCAGTGGAGTGATTTTAATACTGGTACGATATGTTCACTCCTTGCTGTACCTGTAATCAATCTGGCTGTCAACTTTTGAACCAGTTAGAGAAAAGTGGACTGTAGAAGAAAAGTCTTAAGAACCACCAAATCACAGATCTGAGAATTCCATAGGATGAAGCCATGACAGTTAGAGTAGTATGAAACTGATATGACAGTGTAGTTCAAATATACCATGGATGATGTGTGAAGCATCAAAGAAAGGTCCCTTCTGACTTCAAGTTTGACTTCCTCAGTTGCTAGACAAGAACAAAGCCACAAGGCTAGCCTATTATTCCTGTTATGAGATGTTTGATTTCATGATTTCACTGAAAAGTTGCATAGGAAAGATATAAGGCAGCATGTGAGATTATCCTTAGCAGCTGCTCCAAGCCTAGAATCTGTTTCCCCAGGAGAAGTCCCCAGAGACTTAGGTTTCCTTCACAGTACATAATTACAACACCTTCATAACCCTTTAGCAGCCATGGCTGAATCCTATGAAATCCTGGGATTTGTAGTTTGGCAAAGAAATCTAAGTACCTTACAAAGCTACAAATCTCAAGATTCCATAGGATGGAGCCACATCAGTTAAAGTACCGGTAGTATCAAAATGCGTAGTGAGAAAGAAATTTTAGCTTGAGCTGTTTAAGCTCAAGGAGCTATACAAAACTCTTCTTTCAGAGAAGGCAGTTGATATTTGGAAATTAAGCAAGTGAGGGGAGAATTTCAGTTTACTACTATACTTTCATAGCACTTCATCTGATGTGTAGCTACTAATTATAAACCTCTAAGATAAACCAAGGAGAACAAATATATAACTCAACTAAAATGAGCTCACTGATTTTTAAACTGCCCTGAAATCACTGTAAATATCTACACAGCTGGTTCATATGTCATGATAAGCCAGAATTGTCACCAGCTATCACCAACAGGAGCATACTGATCAGCTTTTGTCCATACAATGATAGTGATTGGAGGAAAAAACAACAACAACAGGAAGTCAAATTTCTTCTCTGGTTTGGTTCAAATTACATTTATCTGGAATTCCTGTTGTCTTGTTCTCACAACAAGCCAAGATCATAAACCAGCACTTTTTTCTTGGCCTTATGATTCTGCTTTGTTTAGAAAGCAAGAAGTTGAGGATTTTGTTTTAGATGTACGCTAAATAAACCATAGAGTAAGGTTACCCGGTTGCTTTAATCATTTCTGCTAGCACAAGGATCCAAGCAGGGCAGCCTACTTCCTCTTTGGCATATAATTATGCTGAGTGAAGATGATAGAAGCCCAACATATCTGAGGTCATCTACAGTTTCAGCACACCTGGGGCACAGCAGGTTGACAGAGATTGCTATCATATTTGGAAACCTTTTTCACCCTGGATTTTGTAAAACCAGATGGACCACAAAGTGGTGAGAGACAGCAGTACAGCTGTATATCTGAAGACCATGGAAGCTGAAGCCGAATACTGTGTGAAAGCCCAGACATACGTTGAGGCCATCAATCGAAACAGCAATTTCAGTGAGGTGCAGTGTGTGAGGGCTGGAGGTAAGAACAAATAGATACCATCTTAGAACTGAAGGGTGCCTTCTAGGCTAGCCGGTATCATCTCTTGCTCAATACAGGAATTTCAGACCTAGATCATCCCCTAGAAGATCTCCAACCAAGGAAGACCAACTCTTCCAGTTCTGTCACTGAACTGTTCTTATTGTGTTGAACAGGAGAAGGGAACCTCTAGCCTACAGGCCTAACCTGGTCAATAAATTGTTCCAGTCTTGGCTTGTGAAGGGTTCAGGAGATACTACTCCCCACCCCAGCTGAATCCTCTCCACATTTCACTCCTCGCTTTTGAACAGAGATGCAATGGGGAGTGGAATCCCTCTGTTATCTCAAATTAGAGATTGGAAATAATAGTCATTCCTCCCTTTCATCCTCTCAATTGGGAAGGCCAGCTGTAGGGGCGAGAGACATCCCAGATTTTATTTCTGATCTCTAGTTTTCTGTAATCCCTGATTGGAAATAATGGCAGGGAGCTTTGTCTGAACTGTGTTTCCCCTGATGAGAGAAATGCAGGGCACTAAGTTGCCCAGATCTGACTTGCATAGTAGCCAGGGGAAGCACGACATCACAGGGTTGCCAAATGGAGATGTCTATATCTTCTATCATCAGGCCCACTCAGTGGCCATTTCTGCACTAGACTGTTATAATGCTATTATTCCACTTTCAACATCCTATGGAATCCTGGGGTTTGCAGTTTAGGGAGCCTTTGAGGATTCCCCAGGATTCCATAGGATGTTGAAAGTGCAATAATAGCACCATAACAGTCTAGTGCAGAAACTGCCAGTGTCAGTGAGGTGAGGATCTATTCCAGGACCCCAGATCAGTTCTTCACCCTAGTCTAGAGGTTTGTCCTAGATATTCCAAATGATATCTACTCACCTGTAATTTAAATCCATTAGTCTTAGTTCTTCCTTCCTGGGGCAGCAGAAAAGAAGTCTCTGAACTCTTCTATATTACAGCCCTTAAGGTATCTGAAAAGAACACAACCATTCTACTCCTTAATCTTCAACTCTTTTCTAGGCCAAACATAACAAATTCCTTTATCCAGCTCTCCTTATAAGATTTGTTCTCTATAATCTCTTAGTTCCTTTCCTCAGAAGCCATTCCAATTATTATCCAGATGTGGTTCTCCTTTCCAGGGGAGGGCACTAACATATTCTACACTGAAAATGTATAGTAATCTATAAAATAACTAATTATCTAATTCAGCTTGTGGACACATCTAATAAACATGTCAAATACCAGATTGCCAAGATAAAATGTATTTTGAGGTGTTCTCCCTCCACACGTTAATATCCAAACTTCACATTACTTGAGAACTTGTCAAAGAGCATTCAATATATACCATAGGAACAGAATATTTATCTGTTTTAATTCAGTACACTGTACTCCAGGGCTGGACAACCTGTAGGGACTGTACCAGCAATGGGAGTTGCTGCCAAATTTGCCATGGTGTCAAAATCCCAGATTTTTCTTAGATTCTACAATATTTGGTTCCCTTATGTAGACTATGTTAATCACAATATCAACACAATGGCCATTTCCGCACGACACTCTTATAGCGCGATGATTCCACTTTCAACCTCCTATGGAATCCTGGGGTTTGCAGTTCCGGGAGGGGCCAGTCAGCCCCTCCCGGAACTGCAAACCCTAGGATTCCATAGGAGGTTGAAAGTGGAATCATCGTGCTATAAGAGTGTCATGCGGAAATGGCCCCTGTCTCTTTCCACAATTCAGTTTAAGGGCGGGGTATTGTTACTCACTAGTATATCTTTCTATTATTTTAAAGGTCATGATGAATGAGTTCCCTCTTTGTTTTCTGTCTCTGTCTTTCTTGAAAAGGATAATTAATCAGTTGTTTGGGATGGTTTATGTTATGTAATATTAAATAAGCAATAAAATAAAAAATGTAACCAAGACACACAAAGGCCAGAGACTTTGTTTTTAAGGAAAATCACATCCTTGGAAGCACCCAAAAAGCACTGTTCTCCTTAAAAACAGGGTATATACTACACAGACACACACACACAGACACACACACACAGGTAACATGGGAACATGGGAACAGGGATTTTTGCATACTGTACCACAACAGCTTCAGTGTGGTTGTGGACAAGGTGAGGATACAAAAATGGCTGGGCAGGCTGTTGCCCACCCTGATCTTCTCTAAGAGTAGCTCTCCAGGATCTTAGGCAATGGTCTTTCCATAATTTTCTAGCACTTCCTCCTGGAGCCTGCAAGAAAGGCAAGAGGGACATCTAGCTGCAAAGCATGAAGACCCCCCTCAGAAGAACATTCCCAGAATCATCTGCAACATGCAGGGGTTCTGAGGTGGACAAACTGACATGAGAAAGGTTTTTTGAAAAGGAAAGATTTGAAAAGGAGCTTTGTAGTGGAAGTCCCAGAGGGGACTTGTAGACATATTGGTTTAAAACCAGTGCAGGTATATGGTATGATTGTATACCTTGATCTTTCAGGAATTCCATAAACTGCTTCATGATACCAAAGCTTTGGGAAGTTCCTTTTTTAGAACACTACTTCCAGACTCCCCCAACCAATGACCAATCTGGTTGGGACAATCAAGGAGTTGTAGTCTCAGAAAAAGTAAAATTTCTAAGCTTTGCATGGTTACTATTCAGAACAATACTCAGTAAGCACAATCGCTGGAACTTGTACCTATACCAGTTTCCAAAAATTTTCATTGTAAAACTCTTCATTGTGTTTTTCTACTTCCCTAGTAACTGCACTCTCTTTTTACATCCAGGTGGCAAAGGAATCTGGGTAACGTTTGCCCCACTCTTCTTGGTCATATTTATTGTATCCCTTTTGTTCCTTCCTTGGGTCGCATGGAAAATCTGCCAGATCTGCCAGTATTCCTGCTGCCCAAATGAGAGCATGCCAGACACTTTGGTAAGAAATGCTTAGAGCACTTAGTCTGTAGAGTTTGGAAAGTTTACATTTTTAACCATGCTGTCTGAGGAAATCTGGGATTTGTGCTTAAAAAAAAACTTTTCAATGTTATGCTTGATTCTTTCACTTCTAAGAAAGTAGAAATGGTACTTTTACCTTGCTTTAAGAAGATACTCATAGAATCATAGAATCATAGAGTTGGAAGAGACCCCAGGGGCTATCAAGTCTAACCCCCTGCTATGTAGGAACACACATCAAAGCATTCCCAACAGATGGGCATCCAGCCTCTGCTTAAAAATCTCCAAAGAAGGAGACTCTACCACAATCCAACGCAGCATATTTCACTGCTGGACAGCTCTGGCCGTCAGGAAGTTCTTCCTGAGGTTCAAGTGGAATCTCCTTTCCTGCAACTTGAATTCATTGCTCCTTGTCCTAGTCCATGGAGCTGCAGAAAACAACCCTATTCCCTCCTCGACATGACATCCCTTCAAATATTTAAACATGGCTGTCATGTCTGCTCTTAACGTTCTCTTCTGCTGACTAAACATACCCAGCTTCCTAAGCCATTCTTCATACGGCATGGCTTCCAGACTCTTCACCATTTTGGTCACCCTCCTCTGGACACGTTCCAGCTTGTCCATATCCTTCTTGAATTGAGGTGCCCAGAACTGGACACAGTATTCCAAATGAGACCTAACCAATGCAGAATAGAGTGGTACCATTACCTCCCTCTATCTAGACACCATACTCCTATTGATGCAACCAAGAATCATGTTGGCTTTTTTGGCTGCCACATCACACTGCTGACTCATGTTCAGCTTGTGATCTACCAAAACTTCTAGATCCCTTTCACACGTACTGCTATCCAGCCACTGGCTGATACTGGTTAAATATACTGAAGACACTGGCTGAAAGCATGACTCTCCAATAAAGCTTGATGGGACTTTTTCCACATAGTGAAAGTGATGGAATTTGCTACCTCAGTATATAGCAATATTCACAAACATATGGATGGTTTCAAAAGGAAGTTAGAGAAATTATTGGAGAATAAGGCTATCAGTACTGCTATAGATTGCTTCTAGGATCACTGCCAGTGCCATTACGCCATTCTACAGAACTCATGTCATACCTACAGGCTTTTCATGTATATCTGATGGACCACATGTAAAGAGAATGCAGCCGAGATAGGCCTTTGTCGTGATTCCACTTTAGCAGTGCGTCTACTCCATTTACCAAGAACATGATTAAAATGCATGAGCAGTGATTAATCAGTCTTTCAGTTGAGGCACACCTTCAGATTTGTACGTTCTTTTCCTATGAAAACATGCTTTTGGAAAAGTGTGAACAAATTGTTTTTCATTGGGCAATGGTTTTCCTTCTTTTATCTTAGAGGTGAGCAGCTATAGCTCTCTATATTTCTCTAGGCTAAAACTCTCATCAGCCCTAGGTATGACAGCCAATGGTGAAGGCAGATGGGAACTGCAGTCCATCAGCCTCTAGTTGTCCACAATTGACCCCCCTGCTTTACCTGATAATAAGATTTTCAGAGTGTTTTTTTTTAAATTAGATATATTTTCCACACTTCTTCCATGATGAAACTCAAAGTGGAATGTATTGCATTCCCGGGTATTCTCCTGTCCAGGCAACAGCCAGATCTAACCTGCTTATATTCAGCAGGGCTACTGTCTTAGTCACCTTAGTTCAGATCAGCACCTGTGGGTATGTCTGTTCTTCCACAGGACTGTTTCTGGCAATGACCCTGAGCATGCTTTTGGACATTAGACAGTGGTAGATGACCACAGTCCAGAATTTGGAAGTAACTGGTTATAGCCAATTATTTGTAATTTGTTCTTTTTTTACCACAGTGAAGGTATAGCCCTTACATCCTGACTTGAACTTAGCAGTTTTTTTACTTTTTAAACTATGGAATGGGCCTCACCAAATAGCAGAGCAGGAGTGGGCAACTGTGCAGGGGCCATTTTTTAAAATCTGGCACTTGCCCAGCAAACTACGTCAGTGTGCTTTGGCACACCTGAAGTGACACATCACTTCCAGCTGCCATTTTTGCAATTTTTGGCTGATTTTTCAATTGCTTTGGTATCTTAGGGAGGTTTGGGAAGCTTTGGAGGGTCAAGCAAAGCAAACCACTCTGGCTTGGGCTCATTTTGGGTGGTTTGGGGGTAAAAAAAAAAAATCACCTTAAAATTGGCCCATTAAAAAAATTAATCTGGAGGCTTTGGGGGCCTTCATAGGCTGCACCTAGGTGCCCCAAGGATGAGGTGCAGCCCATGGGCCACATTTTGCTTACCTCACAATAGAAGAAGAATATCACACTTTTCAAGAGCTTCCTCATGCTCTGTTGTAGATGCTGAGGAGACAGTTAGATGGATAAGAGCAGTGTGTGTATTGTACTGTAAGCCAAGCGCTTGTAGCATTCATAAGTGATTTTTTAAACATACACACACATGCTTAAATAAACAGTAATCATTTCAGTTACTTGTGAAAAACATGGAAGTAAAACATAGGAGTTAATTTTCTGAGATGATAACTATAACAACAGCTAACTACTTGTGAGGAGGCCTGGAACTGGAGCCAGCTCCCCACATTTGAGGGTCTGACTTCCATTTGATTATTTGTGAGTTTCTCCAACCCTCCAACCCCCTCCACCTTAAGCACTTGTTTTTTTGTTTTTTTCTTGTTTTCTGGCTTTCAGCAGCTCTGATCAGGCCATGCTGCTCTTTAAAAACCCACTTCTGGTCCTCCTCCCCATCTTCTAGCCGCTGCCCAGCCAGCTAAGGACAGATCACAACCCAATTTCTCTGCACCACAGACTCTCCCGATGCTCCATAAACATCCAAGGAAGGGGATGAGGAATGGACACCCAGGGTCAAAATCATGTCAGGGAAAGGTGAAGAAAAGGGGTTTTGACATGTTTTTTACTCTGGGTGCCTTTTCCCTCCCACCATGCCTTGGCTCCCTTCCCACAGACATGCACGTGCATTTTTATATTTGCAGTTTTTCCACTTTTGCAAGAGTCCTGCTCCCCAACCCTTGCAAATGTGGAGGGCCAACTGTATAACTGTATGTTATTGCTTTTAAAAGTATTTTTGAAGCTCTGGAATAATCTGATACTCCTACTTTGTCTGCAGTGGAGTGATTGTTTCTCTGTCTTTTCACTGATTAAGCAGATTTCTTTCCTCTTCCAGAAACTAACAGAATCACCTGCTAGGATACTAAATTACAGGGGAGAGGAGATAGAGAAGTGTGATGACATTGTGGAAGTGCTGCCCCCTGAAGAGTTTCTCCTCCTTTTGGATTCCTGAAAACCTTCCATGTCACACTCAAGACACAAGCTGCAAAATGAGACCTCAAACTCTGCCCTCATCTTTGCCAACCAAAGCTGAGCACTTGCAGCTTTTCTTTTTGGAGAAGGAGCAGGTTGGACAAAGACAGGAAACTGAGGTGCTTTATTCAAGAGGAAAAATGCCAGATGGCAAGTCAGGCTTTGGTTCCTGTGTTCAAGATTTTAAAAGGAAGGTTGGGGCTAATCTACTCTCCTGTTTAACAAAGAATTGGAGCTATGAATAAAACATACACACTGTTCATAGGTGTTTGTTGTCATCTGCTTGGCTAAAATGTTGGGACATACATAGCCCAGTGTGGCGATGTTTCTTACACAGAAGAATAATCTTGGAAGAAAACTCATGTCTTAAGACCATGTTGATGTTGATTTTGCAGGACAGATCTCTAGCAGGGAGGAACAGGTAGGAATCTTGGAGGGAGTGTAGGTTGTAAAGCACATCAATTGCATACATGTCATCGAGGTTCAGTCCCTCATATATACAGTTTAAAAGATCAGGTAACAGGTGATGTGAAAAACGATCCTGTCTGAGACTATGGAGAGCTAATGACAAAGTAGACACTACTGGTCAAAATGACGGTGGAGGGGGGAGGAGTCTGATTTGGTACAAAACAGCATCCTATATTCTTTGTAACAAATATTTCTAGTAAAATGTATATAGATTAGGATTCTTCACAGGCATTCTTCCATAGCGTACAGGGAAAATGTCTGGAAATGGAATCTTCTATTTTTGAGCTCACTAAGACAATGTTTAGCCATTAACTTTCATCTACTTATTGTTTTCAATAGACACACAAAAAAAAAACATTATTAGATCAATTTATCCCTTGCATTATTGGCACATGAAAGTAAAACAATGGTTCTCTTGAACCCAGAACCTTTGAGCTAGAATGGAGCTTTCAAAAAGACACAATAATTCCAAATGTTGGATCAGCTCGTAATTGCTAGGTAAGCTGTCTGTTCTAGGAAGTACTCATAGAAATCAATGCAAAAAGAAAATCCTTTATTAAAATGTATGGGTTCAGAATCAACTACTGTACAGAACTTGGCAACACTTGGATTGTCTGCCTTACATTCAGGAAAAATTCTTGCTTTTCCAGCTTAATTCTAGCTTAAGGTCCCAGCTTACCCTATTTGTTGGTGTATATGACTCACTTTTTTCCCTGAAAAATACTGTTTGAAAATGGGGTGTGTCTTATACACCAATACATCTTATACGCCAGCAAATAGTACTTGCTGGTGTATAAATGGGCGCATCTTATATGCTGGTGCATCTTATACACCAGCAAATACAGGTAATTTCCAGCTTAATTCTCCAGAGCTGCCTGTTTCCAGCTGCTGCTGATTAGCCTAAACTTGACCACAAACTCTTCAAACTGATTTAAGCTGCTGGGTGCAGAACAGCAGTTAGAAACTTGACAATTATTTCAACCAAAAGCTATTTCTGGACCAGAATTTAAAGCAGAGGTTGACAACATTTGACCTTCTGAATATTTTGGGCTATAGCTGAGCAGCACTGATAGGAGTTGTAGGCAGAAACATCTGGAGGGCCAAATAACGTCCCCAACCATTTTAAAGGGTATAGAAATTTGGTACTGGATTTTTTATAAAAAACATGCAAGGCATTGACGTGCTTGGAAAATATGTTTGTAATACTTAAGTGTGCTCCGACTTTTTGTATGGTTATCGTTCTTGTGTAGCTTCAAGTCATTTCCAAGTTATGGAGACTTTCTCAGCAAGATATGTTCAGAGGAGGAGTTGCATTTCCCTTTTATAATCAGTACTGAAACTGTCATTCACAAATCTGTGTCTTATAGATTTCTTGGTATCAGCCATTAAACAACAGTAAAGTGAAACAAAGCCTTCCACCTCTCTATATGAAACGTGTATATTTTAATCAGGGTTGAAGTTTGCCATGCCAGCTATGAAGGGCATAACAAGGCATTGTGTGATGCAAGCAGTACTGTTGCACAGACAGGTGGGGGTGGAAAGAAAGCACTGTCAGATCTCAGCAGGATTATTTGTATGCAATCCCTAGCCCGCAAGCCCCACTGCAAATCTGGGAAAACCAGATTGTGCAATCATAATATTACAGGATTATATAAGGGTTGCCAAACTTTTCCTTTTTTTTTTCCCCCTCCACACAAGGTAGACTTTCCTTTGATACAGCATTTCTCAATGGGCTTGCACCAGAAAGGTGTAACAGATGAATTTCTATCAGTCAGACAGTTGTTAAATGATATGTAACCACTGTCCATGAAACCACAGCACTCTCAGTTTCAAGGAAAGATAAAATGAGCAGTAAGCGGTAGCTTCTTTTCCAGAAACAGAGTTTGTCTTCAGCATTAAGCATATTGTCTGTGGTTAAATTACAAACAGTGAGGTTAAGTCATATTGACAAAAACTGATATGGAATTTGCTCTCTGTATTTTTTTATTTATTTTTTTTGAAAAAGCAATACAATGTTTTGGGAATAGAAGCAATCTGCCTATGATATGTTTAGAATCCATAAATATAGAAACACTAGCATATTTACCAGCTGTTGCCTGGGATTTTATTTTCTCACAGGTAATACTTGTTAGAAAGATTTGAGATCCTGTGTCTAATTTCTCAAACTGTCTTGTCCAGTACCTGTAACTTCTCCTCATGTTCCCCAATCTAATCCGTATTCAGAGCTATGAACATAGAGAGGTTGGGTTCCTGAGGGAATACACTGCCCTCCTCCTTGCTGCTAGGCACCATCTCCATAGCAACCAGCCATTTCAAGACAGATGGAGATCTCTCAGGCTGAGAATTCTAAAGGCCCCTCCCTAAACAGCAAACCCCAGGATTCCATAGAATCTTCTTAGGCAGCCAATCATATGAGGTCTTTGCCTGACCCAGCCAATCACGTAAGGTCTTTGCGTGACACAGACAAACGTTGACTTTTATATATCAGATTGAGAATAGAAGCAATCCGCCTATCATACGTTTACAATCCATAAATATAGAAATATTATATTGACAAATATATATCTGCTCACTACAAAGCAGTAGGTACAAAGGACCAACTGGCCTTCCGGGGCCCTCGGGAGAGAAAAGAAACAAAGAAAGCGCTGTCGTAGGAAACGCACAAGCCAAGAAAGCAGAGACGCCTATTGCGGAGACCCACCCAGCGACTTCGTACAACGCCCGGCGTCCGCAACAGGGACTCGGTTTCCCAGAAACCTTTGCGCGCGGCCCGTAATTTCCCCGCCTCCCGACTTCGAACTTCCGGTGCGCCGAAGGTGTTTACTGCGCGTTCAGTTCTGCGCGCCTCGATTTCCGGTCTTGGAATAGAAGGCGCGTGTGGAGTTAGGTGGGCCGAGAGGAGCCGGTAATAAACATGCGGCCCGGTAAGAGCGGGGGGGGGGATAGTTCCGAGAATGTATGGCTTTTTGGGTGGCGGGGTTATTCCTCACTGTTAGCCGTGTGTCTGTGCGAGCCTGTGAGGATAAAGGCGGGAGGGAGGACCCTTGGCACGTGGCCGCTCACATCTTCGCTTGACCCTCCGGTTCCTTTGTCTCTGGGCCCGTCTTTGCAGGTTTTAGTCCCCGTGGTGGACGTGGGGACCGCGGAGGACGCGGGGGCTTTGGGGACCGCGGAGGACGTGGAGGCTTCCGAGGAGGTCGAGGTGAGTTTCGCATCTCTTTTTTTCCCCCTGTCAAGGTTGGGAGAAGTTACTTCTTTGGACTACGGCTATTTCCGCACTAGACTGTTATGGCGCTATATTCCGCTTTCGACATCCTATGGAATCCTGGGATTTGCAGCTTAGGGAGGGGCCTCAAAGGATGTTGAAAGCGGAATAAGAGCGCCATAGCAGTCTAGTGCGGAAACGGCCTACATATCTTCGAATTCTGGGCTTTGTAGTCCTAAAATTAGCATACAGTTTGCCTGATCGCTGCTCTCTTTCCTTTTCTGCCTTCTCACTCGCTCTGTGTGTTTTTAACCATAAACGGTATATGTTTGAATCAGGCCTCCTAGTTGAGAATTGGGGCATAAGTAAACGTGAAGTTGCCACATTACATCTTACTGTTGGTTTAAAGACATTGGGGTATGTTTTTATCCTCACATCTATCCTGTGAAGTCGGTTTGGCTGAGGGATCATGTTCAGTTCAAGATTACTGGCTAAATGGAGAGTAGGGCCATTTCTGCGTGAGCCTATTTATTCCAGTTTCAACATCCTATGGAATCCTGGGGTTTGGCGTTTAGGGAGGGGCCTCAAAGGCCAGTGTGGAAATGTCCTAGAGGCACTCATCCCAGCCCTAGTCCACCACTCTAACCACTGTGCTGCTTATTTTTGAGTGGGATTGATTGCATAGCAAAATATTTTGTTTTCTGCCCTTTTGAGGGTTTGCTAGTGTGTGGATGAGATGTTTCATGAGTCAAAGCCTCTTTCCCGAAGGATGACATGAGAATGTTACGCCAGTTGGGTCCTGGTGATTTTGGCAATTCAGCAGTTAAAACATTCAGACCTTTCCACCAAAACTGGACGTGAATGGGAGGAGTTTACTGACTGATTTCTGGTGTTACTATTCCTGCCCACTTCTGTGACACCAGTATTTGGAGGGCTGAGACTTGTCGCTGGTATCAAGGGGACAGGACACACTTGCCATGATCTGTCTTTGGATCCTGTATAAGGAGAGAGGTGGGATTTAAGTAGATAAATGATGTGTGAAAATATGAAAGTGTGTTAATAAACACGACATCTATTTCATCTTGTGTTTTATTTCAGAGGTATAGTCATGTTAGTCTGTTCTAGCAATACATACATTTTGCTGGCTTCTTGGCTGCTTAAATCTTAAGCTTAAAATTAACTGGCATATTGTGGTGGAAACATTTACAGTCTAGGCCTAACTTCATCAAATGTATAATAGACTATAATCTACATCAAATGTAGATTATAGTCTAGATCTCCCTAATCTTTCTATCTTGCTTTCATGGCTTGTACACGTACACAACTGGTAATGATGAAATCACAGTGGAGGTCTGTGTTGAATTGATTGGACTGTTCTGGGAAAGTGGATCAGTTGACTTTTGCAACACTTATTCCCAATGAGAACAAGCATGAGTATACAATATTAGTGGGTTTATTAGATTCCAAGTTTCACTGGGCTTTGGTCCATGGAGTTCAAAAAGTCATCACTTATGAGATGGGGGCCTCCCTTGTAGATAAATCCATAAATGTTCACAGATTCTCAAACCAGCTTATCTGTTAGTGCATGCTGAAGTAATCTCGTACTTAATCTGCTGTAAGAGAAAAGAGCAAAGACCTCCCTTACCCTTCCATGAGAAGCTGTACCTGCTAGAATCCTTCTCCTACACAACTGTTAACAGGCACAGGAAGCCCATTTGCCCTGTTTGTCTCATAAACCCAGAGTAAACCATCATCTTCAAAAGCAGAGTATTTAATACTTGCTTCACACAGGTTTCTGCAGAGTCTAATCTTTGTGTGAGCCTATTTTGTTAATTAATAACAGAAGTTATTTGTAATAAGTTTGGTAATAGCACAGTGATTTTTGTTAGGTTTGGAGAGCTAAAATCACCATATTTCTGTAATAAGGATGACGTTGAGGACATAATTGCTCTGGGGTCAAATAAATGTGTTAAATAAATAGCTATCTTCTCTCCAGGTGTTAAATAAATAGTTCTTTTCAGAGAATAACACCATTCAGTAAACAAACATAAGTATGCAAACCAAATACAGATCACTCAGATTGTAAGCTGTAGTTTTATTACAAAGCCCAGTGTAACTGTTAAACTAATAATAATGTTTTTCACAGTTTCTCAGGCTGTTGTTGAGTTTTGGTGTTACTCTTTGGCTGATGACTGCCTTCATCTTCCTCCTCTTCATAGGCTTCTCTAATGTGCTCCTTTCTCTTGTCTTTCTTCTTGGTTGCTTTTTGTTACCCATTAGCCTTCCCTTTTTATTTCCTAATGGTCTCTTTCAACTAACATTTCATTTTCTCTCAGAATTATTTGCCCTTCTGCTTTGCACAGTTGAGATTCTATGACATGTTGCTGTGCTGCTTAGATAGACCCTTTCAGGTTATTTATCGCATTTGTGCCCTGCTGTATGGCTGGGAAGGCTCTCAGCTTCCCTTTTGTACAAAAAAGCTTACTCAGCAATTTTTTTAAAAAAAGAGATAAGACAGTTCCTGTTCTCAAAACGGCTATCTAAAAATCAATGGAGCAACAAGGTAAAAAAGGGAGGGAGAAGAAAAACTGGGAATAGCCATAGAATCCTAAGAGCTGGAAGGGAGCAGAAGGGCCATCTAGTGCAACCCCCACCATACAGGAATACACAGCTAAAGCACTCCTGAAAGATGGCCATCCACCCTCTGTTTAAAGACCCCCAGCAAGCTTGCTCCATCTTCTATATTACACTCCTTCAGATATTTAAGGATAGCTGTCTTCCCTTCTCCAAGCTAAATATGCCTTGCTCACCCAGTCATTTCTCATAAGGCTTGTTTTCAAGATTTTTGATAATCTTGGTCATCTTTCTGTGGATACATTCCAGTACCTTTCTTGAACTCTGGTGCCCAGAACTGGACACAGTATTCCAGGTGGGGTCTGACCAAAGCAGAATAGAGTGGGACTACTACTGCTGTTGATTTGGAAGGTATAGTTCTATTGATGCAGCTGATAGTTGCGTTGTCTTTTTTGGCTGCTTCATCTTAGGCTGATACACATCTTGGGTCTACATGGGTGGATCATATATTTGACACTGTACAGTACGGTTTGGGACTTTGGGGTTGTATCTGTCCAATCATAAAGTATCACTTGTTTCCGAATAGGCTGGGAATGGAGAGAAGATAGCTATTCATCTACCTGTGGATCTCTGGATGGTTTGCAGTAGATTTACAAGTGTTTCTGACTTAAATACTTGACAGTGGCTGTACCCTTGCACTTCATCTGTCCTAAGTTATACTGCTGAAATAAAGATAACTCAGGATAACCAGAACTGTGTGTGTGTAAGGACTGTGAGTTATGTTCAGTTCTAGTATCAAATAAAAGCTCTCTTAGGTTTAAATGTGTGCAATTCTAAGCATGTCTTTTTTTGTCACACTCTTAATTGGCAGATCTCTGGTCTCTAGTGAAAAAAACAACATTCATCCTGCAGGCAGGAATTCAGCTTCCCACTTAAATAGGCCACGTCCCATTCCTTTTCTTCTCTTTCACCTATAGGAGGGGGATTTAAATCTCCTGGTGGTGGTGGCGGAGGTTCTTTTCGAGGAGGCAGAGGAGGTGGCAGAGGGCGTGGTGGTCCACGTGGTGGTGGTGGTGGCCGAGGAGGACGAGGTGGCTTCAAAGGGGGCAAAAAGGTGACAGTTGAGCCCCACAGGCATGAAGGTAAGATTGGCTATTCTGTAATTTGCTTTCAAGGCACTGCTATTGTTGGGTGGCTCAAGAGCAGAAGCAGGAAAACCTTTGGTCTTACCTAAACCCTCAAAACTTTTTGCACCTCCAGGGCTTTTCTACAACCTCTCCAAGATCTCTGAGGCCCCCCAAAAAATTTCCAAAATTGCCTAATTTTTTTTATTTTAATTTATTATAATCATTTGCTCAGATGCCCCCACAATGACAAACTTATTTAATGGCATGGTCATGTGTATCCTTGCCTATAGCCCTAGGGTACCAAAAAAACCCTCCTGCCCTTCTAGAAAATGTCATTATCTGTCTGGCCTGGAGGGGAATACATGGGTCAAAATGGGTCTCCATCCCCACTGCAGGTTCCCATCCTAGTGTAAGGTGCACTCATATACTGTCTTCTCTAGAGATGTGAAGTCACAAAAGAAAATGTGGAGGGGAGTTCCAAGGCCTTTTTTAAAAGAAAAGAATGAGGACTAAGGAATATTTTCTTCTAGAATGATGAATAAAATGTTTAAGATAAGGTGTTCACATATTGACTGTCCCAAAAACATTTCTAAAAATTATTTTAGAGGGAGACCTTTGTGGAAGACTATGTACAGTCTCAGATCATTACAGTTCCTAGACTTGAGTTCCTTTTCCCAGTTCTTTTTATGGGAATATGTGTATTATCTCTGCTGGAGGCTTGACAGAGAGAAAATAATTTTCTCTTGTTATGCTAATGTCAATGGTTTCTTCTGTTTCTATTGTGGAGTTTTTTGTCTACAACTTGAACTGGCAAAACCGAGGAGGTTCATTACAGATCAGAACATTGTAGCTCCATTTGTAGCAAAAATTAAATTTAAAAAATGTGTTCAATAAAACGCATCTTATATATCAAACATGGCAATTTTGTGCCAAAGAAGTTATATATTGAGCATTTCATGTTCTAAAATTAGAAAGTTGTGTTCAGCCTATAAAGAGTGCTAAGACAGTATTTTCAGTTTTTCTGAAATAGTCTCTTTTTCCGCAAAACTCCAATTTTCCCTCATGACTTCTAAATTTTATGTGTGTAATGTCACTGACTTTGGAATGAAAGTCCAATTTGCATTGTAAGTGGGCTAGAAATTCTCTCACCTTGGCCTAGAACATCCACAAATCCATGGCTTCATTGAATGCTTAAAAGCAAATACTTTGTTCAGGCAGTGTTTTTGCATTGTGGGAAACCAATCCACTATGTGCCAGCACAAATACTTACCTGGTTTTATTTTGCTTATCCTGAGTTCTTCTAGCTTCTTATTAGGTATAATTGCCTTGATGAAGCTTTGCTACATTTGAGTGGGAGCTAGCTGATTGAAAGGAATCTTGAGCCAGTCTTTCCAAACATGCCTGTGATGGTGGTGGGACTGAAAGACAGTCCTTCCCCACAGATCATAAAGCTCAGGCAGACTTATATAGGTGTTGGAGTGCCACTGCCATCAGCCCTAGGCAGCATAACTGATAAGGATGATGGAAGTGGTCATCCAACAAAATCTGAAAAGCCACAAGTTGCCCACCCCACTCCGTAGATCTTCTGCATGTCTGATATCTTAATAAAGAAATTGCCCAACCGCAGATTTTGGGGTTTGTTTGTTTGTTTGTTTGTTTCTCAAAAACCAACAGTTGTCTTATTTTTCTGTTTGTCCTAGGTGTTTTCATCTGTAGGGGGAAGGAAGATGCACTAGTCACAAAGAATCTAGTACCTGGCGAGTCTGTGTATGGAGAGAAGCGGATTTCTGTGGAGGTGGGTAGTGGGTGACGCTTGAGGGGAAGCTTGAGGTAGAGTGGAAAGAGTTGTTTGTAAATGCAGAAGAAAAGAATCAGTCAATCAAGAGAATATATTTCAAGATACTTTTTTTTTCTGTAAACCTTCTTTAATTCAGAATGTTTTGTTTCCCTTTTTTTCAAGGACGGTGAAGTAAAGGTGGAATACCGTGCATGGAACCCCTTCCGTTCAAAGCTGGCTGCTGCCATCCTTGGGGGCATTGATCAGATTCACATCAAACCAGGTGCTAAAGTGTTGTACTTGGGAGCAGCATCAGGGACTACAGTTTCTCATGTCTCTGACATAGTTGGACCGGTAAGGAGTTGCTGAAACATTTGAAACTAAAATAGTAGCTTCTCAGGAATGTGTACCCCACCTCCATGTGTTGTCAGACTGCAATTTCCATGAGACTTAGTTAGCATAGCTAATATTGAGGGTTCATGGGAGCTATAATCCAACATCTGAAGGGCCATGCGGTCCTTACCTTTGGAAAAAGATATTGCTTGGACATGGGATTGCTGAGATGCTTTTGAAAGCCTAAAAGGTAACACTGAGGCTTTTTTTCAGTGCTTAGTGCCCCTGCTGCCCAGCACCATTGAAAACATTGTATGACTGTCATCTGCAGTCAGGCTGAGCACAACCCATCCCATCTACATGCCTCCCCAGTTCCAAGCTGAGACAGAAGGCTGAGCGCTTCCAACTATCTTTGCAGCATAACCAAAGTGATATTTTGAACTACATCTCTCAGTATCCTCTATACTTCACAAGCTAGCTAATCTAAAAAAGTAATATTTCCAAATTCTGGCCCTTTCCACATGGGATTAAAAAAACGATGTAGATGGACCTCCATGGAAGTCGTCTACACCATTACGCAAATTGGGGTGGATTACTCTCAAGTAATTCCACACCCCAATCCGCGGTCGGGCGCCTGCAAGTGGCAGCGCCACGTGCTTTTGAAAAACCACATTTTATGTGGTTTTTCAAAGGCACGGGGCGTCCAGCCCTGTCGCAGCGCCCATATGGATTTACGGACGTGCGAAAGGGCGTCCCTGCAGATCGGGCAGGGGGTGGGATTTCTGGCTGGTGGGCTTCTCCGATTGGTGGAGAGGCTCCGCCAGTCAAAATCCGCCATTTTGGGCGCTGCCAGGTGCCGAGGACACCGTGGGACACTGCTGCATGTAGAGCAGCGAAATGCTCTCCTCTGCGCGGCGACGGAACGAGGTAAGCCCACGTTTTAGCGTGGCTTTCCCTGTTTCCCCGCCCGCGTGTGGAAAGGGCCTCTGTCTAAGGTAGTGTATTGCTCACCACACCAGGGAATTAACTGAATTGGTTCATTACTAATCTTTGAAACAGTGCATTTCTTGCTATCTGATCAGAAGTGTAATTGTAGCTACAGCTGCAGAGCTGGGTCTCCTGAATGCTTTTTTCTGTAATTTGCTTTCAAGGCACTGCTAGCCATTTTGTTGCCCAGGTAGACACGGTGCTATTTTTACTTCCTGTTTCTTATTAAACAGGAAGGCCTTGTGTACGCCGTGGAGTTTTCCCATCGTTCAGGCCGTGACCTCATTAATGTGGCAAAGAAGCGGACCAACATTATCCCTGTAATTGAAGATGCACGACATCCACACAAATACCGCATGTTGATTGGTAAGATGCATGTAAAGCCTTCCCACCTGTACAAATTACAGCCCCTGTAAATACTGATTCAGCTGGACATTACTTAGAAGATTGTCTCTCTGTCTCCTGCTCTACATATACAGAGGGATCAGCCATGTTTTGCAGAAGACTCAAACACAAAAATCCTTATACAGAGGGCTTTTGGTATCTGATGGGGTTTGGTTCCAGAACCCCCCATGGATACCAAAATTCATGAATGCTCAAGTCCCATTACGTACAATGGTATAGTAAAATGATGTCCCTTATATAAAATGGCAAAATCAAAGCTTGCTTTCTGGGTTTATTTGCGGGGGCGGGGGTATATTTTCAAGCCATGATTGATTGAATCCATGGATACAGAATCCACAGATATGGAGGGTGGATTGTACTGAACCAGACCATCCGGCTCAGTGGGCTACTTCAGGGATGGAATCAGTAGGCCACGTGTGGCCCCTTAAGTTTCGTGAGGATACACAACACACACACAATCCTTCCTTTTTTTTTTTTTTCAGGCCAATTTAGCTAGGGTTTTTTTTCCTGCAAAAAGCTCCAAATGTGCCAATCCTACCTGAAATAGTGGTGGTTTAACTTGCCCTCCCAACCCACCTCCCAAAAAACATATTGGAAAATGGTGAAAGCATCCAAACACAGCATCCAGAATTTGTGTCACTTCACTGTGCCTGGAACATGGGAGGGTACAGGCATAAAAAAATCTCTGCTCCCCTCATGCACACTCCTACATGTATTCCAATTGGCAGTAGCTCAAAGCTTTGTCAGATCTTTCCAAGGCCTGTCTCAAGTTTCCAGAGATGGAATCCAGGATCTTCCACGTGCACACCATGAACTCTGCCGCTAAGCAGGAACCTGTTTATATTCATGATTCAGCAGGGTACCAGTAACTCATATTGAAATTGTAAAATAAAGTGTGGTACATCTTTTCAGTTCTAGATTATGGATCAAAATCATTTGGTTTCCAGTGTTAAAATTCCATTATTTGATTGTAGACAACACATCTGTTATACTAAAGCTGTTTCCCTAACTGCATTGCTCAGAATATTTTGGACTGCAGTTTCCATTAGCCTAAACCAGTATGGGATGGTGGGAGTTGTACCCCAGACTTCTGGGGGCATCAAGGTTGGGAAAGGCTGCTTTCAGTGACTGTAGATGAAAGGCAGTTAGCAGTTTGTGACAGACTGAGAATGGGAAACATTAAGCCCGTCACTGTTTCCCAGCCTGTTCTACCTCACAGTATTTTGTGTGTGGGGGGGGGGTGGAATGAAGTAGAAAGAAAAGGCCAGTATACCTCTTTGAATGCTGGGAAGGAAAGACAGGATATAAATGTAACACACACCCAATAAATAGGTTAATCGAACACTGTTGGCTCCTCCCAGCAGTTATCCTCTAAAGGAAAGGGACAGCGGTAACAAATATTGAAGGTATAGGCCAGGTGTAGGGGGCATAGTGTCCCCAGGTAATGGATTACAAACTCCATAATCCCTAACCACATTAGCCACCTTGGTTGAGGCTAATGGGAACTGTAGTGCCAAATTATTAGGGAAGTTTGCCTACCCGTGCTTCTAGACTCTTATTTTTGTCTAATAATCTAATTATTGAGCAAAGGAAGTTGTAAGATTTGTGAATAGTTTTCAGATCCCATTGGGCATCGTATCTCTTCTCATTGCAGGCATGGTGGATGTGATCTTTGCAGACGTGGCTCAGCCTGATCAGTCACGTATTGTGGCTTTAAACGCACACAATTTCTTAAAAAATGGTGGCCATTTTGTCATCTCCATCAAGGTAACTTTCAATTTGACTTTTGTAAGATTTATTTTTCCATCTCCTTTGAATGTGGTTTGAAATATGACCGTTCCCATACACTCTGAGTACCTGACATTGATATGTGTTGCTTCATAATTGACAGGAGTGATGACTTGTTGCCCACCACCCTATCCCCACCCCCACCAGACGCCAGGATTTGGTGTTTGACTGGCTGACACACATCTCTCTTGTTCAGGCAAACTGCATCGACTCAACAGCAGCCCCCGAGGCAGTCTTTGCTTCAGAGGTGAAGAAAATGCAGCAAGAGAATATGAAACCGCAAGAACAGTTAACTTTGGAGCCCTATGAGCGAGACCATGCTGTGGTGGTTGGCATTTACAGGTATGGTGAAATCTAATGGTATCAGTGCCTAGGTGAACTTGTGTCTGTGTGCTGGGAAGGAGGATATTGAGGGACTGCAGAAAAAGTCAAACCAGATCATTTCTTCCTTCTTGTACCCAAACTTGGGGACAGCGAGCAGCTACACGTGTGCTTGGTGAGCTAGTTGGAACCTTGATAAGGTTTTGCATACAGTGTCCTGAAATTCAATAGCAAATTGAAGAAACCATATGTCTATTTTGCATTACACTTGGATTTTTTTCCTTTCCGTTCACGTTACAGTTTCTCTAATCCAGTCCTCCAGCTGTTGTAGTGTAATTCCCATCAGCTCTAGCCAGCATAGCTGATGAAAACAGCTGATTGGAGTGGCCGTGCATCAACATCTTGTAAGGAGTGTGCCCAAAAAATTGTTCAAATCCTTACAACCTGTAAGATACACCACTTTTATGCCCTCATTATTTGTGCTTTATTTCAATGAAACTGTTTGTCCACCCAGCCTCAAATAGTCTTTCTTGAGTGGCTTTGGCTCCCCAAGATGCATTCACAGTTGAGCTGAAACTGGGGTGTTTCTGGCTTCTTCTGATTTTGTCATAGAGTAGGCATCACTGAGAGCCTGTATCACTTTTTTTCTCATTCTAGGAAGATAATCATTAGTTTTGGGATAGTGAACAGTTGCAGAGAATGTGCTTGGTTCCTTCTTCCAGTCTCTCTCTACACCAAAAAAAATATTCAGCTGCATCTTCCAGTTGCCCTGGATGTGGAAAGCAGAAAATAGGCACTTTCTCCCATCAGCCAAAGGAGCAGGGGCTACTAAGCCATTTGGAACATCTCTGTCCCAACAACAGCAATAGCAAGAGAGAATCAGCCTGTCCCCAGCTGGATGCAAATGCATGTTCTGGTCACGTCAAATACATCCTCTAACTTTCCCTCCAAACTTTACTTTGTACTTTTTGTCATTTAAAAAACATAGACATGAAAACAGAGGCTGTATTATTCTTTAATCTGATGCAAACCACAATATATACCTCAGAATTAATGTGCTTGAATTGCTGAAACTCAGCAATACCGTTTTCCTGGCTGGGATGATAAACATGTGAACTTTGAAAGACAGCACTATCCAGCCATAGCCAGTGGAAATCTTGCCCTATACCATCTTCTCCTTTGTTTAGCAGCAAGAGTGGAGTAAAGTAGGGAACACCAAAATGGAGAAGAGTTGTAGGGACAAAAAATTAGGAACCTGTGACCCTCTGATTGTGCCCATCATCCTTGACCATTGGAAGTGTTTTCTGGGGCTGTTGGAATTTGAAGATCATCAGTCGCTTGAAGACCAAAGGTTCTGCACCCCTGTGGTAGAGTAATGTATCTGGTTTATTGAGACAGTTTACAGTAGTGGATGGAGCTGGAGCTTCTAGATCTTCCAGAGGTTTTCCTTCATAGCTGGACATGGATGTATTTCTCAAGTTGATGATCCAATTAATGTGCTATAGGAATTGGTTCTTCTGATACTGTGACAGTGTTAGAGTACCACTCTGAACACACTGAGTGCTATCCAAATTTCAGAAAAGGGTCTAGCTAGTACTGGATGGGAGTTTGCAGGTGGTCTTGGTGATCTCCAGGCAGTGCTGGGAAAGAATTCTGCCTGAATTCCTGGAGGCCTGGTACCACTAACAGTTGACAACACAAGGGCTAGATGGATAGAAGACTCTGACTTGGTATAAGGCTACCTTTTGTGGTCCCCTGTAATTGGAGCCATCCTGTTGTGTTAATCTTGTCAACTGTGTAGTTGCAAGTAGCTGTCCGAGAACTATACCCTGTTCTGTGCTGTTACATATTAAGAGGCCAAGGTGTCTCCATGACATAGCTACAGCCAGGTTTATGCTCTTGTGGGCACTAGATAGCACTGTGACTGCTTCTGTTTGTTTTCAAAATAAACTTTCAGAAACTGAACATTCAGTTGAGGATACTGGATTTGTAAATCAGATACTCTACATTTGAAATGATAGAAGCAGGATTAATGACAGCTCTGTTTAGTACTTTAATTGGTTAACAGATGTTTCCCTTTCTTTTACAGGCCACCACCTAAACAGAAGAAATAATGTGTAGAAGCTGTTGGTGTCCTTCATGATAGTGCTTCAGTTCTGAGTGTCTCCTCATGTCACTTTATGAGACAGGACTTTTTTTTACAGAACAGGCCCCATCTTCTAAAGGGCCAAGCATTCACATTGCTTTTTTCCTCGGTGTTGAGATTCTCAAATATGTATATTTTTTATTAAAGTAAGAATATAGAGACATACTGGTTTGATATGTGAATCTGAGGAAGTGGAGGCACTTCAGTACAATTAGCAAGGACCTAATTGGTCAAGATATTGCAGCACTATGTTTATTTACCTATGCATTGATATCAACTATTAAAAAAAAATTAGAACAGCAAATTTAAAACATTAATAGACCCACACAGTCTTGCCCTATTGCCACAGTGGCCCAAATAAATGCTCTGAGAACAGCATTCAACTGAGCAGCTGGTTCTCCGTGTTGGTCCTGTGAAATTTACTGGAGTGTAGCCTTGTGAGGGATTTGGATTATGGGCCAGTTCTGTGTATGTTTCTTATATATGGTTGGTGTAGGATTTGGTTCTCTTCCCAGCTTTCATTTTCAGATGATGGCTTTATAGTCACAAGCAGCTCACAGCCTAAAATGGGCCACTCCAGCAGCCTCCTCTTCAAAGCTGTTCAAGGCTTGTTGGGTTTTCTTTAAGTGTGGAAGAAGAACAAAACAGAGAGTAGGAGACACAGACTGTATGGGACGGACTTTGATAGAAGGAACAAAGGAACTTGTATCATATTTAACAGGGTATTTAAGCCCCCAATCTTTATTAAAAAAAAATGCAAAAAAACCCCTCATACATTGTGCTTTTAAGCAATTCAGTAAAATGATATGGTTATTAAAGTATTCTGAAACAAGAAGGGTTTCATAATGTGCCTAAAAATATAACATAATTGTGCCATCTCTAAGGAGGCCCTGTCTCTGGAATCTGTTAATTGGATCTTAGTGGCAGGACTGTAAACAGGGTCTTGAATGTCAATCTTCAGTGCTTGGTGAGTTCGCTTTGGGATAAACAAACCCTATGACAGCTGTTTACAACTTCTGAGATCCAAAATTACTGCTATATGTGTTTGTATGTGCCTTGAAATTGCCTGTTGACTTGTGATAACCCAATCAATTTCATAATGTTTTCTTAGGCAAGCAATACTCAGAAATGGTTTTGCCAGTTCCTTTGAAATATAGCTTATAGCACCTGCTGTATATGAGCCTGAAATTGCTCAACTCCTGTAGAGGTCAATAGGTTTGGGAAGGCAGATGGAAGAAAGGGTAATAGTGCAATGACTTTCACTGGCATTGTTACCAGAACTGCAGAGAAAAGTGATAATGGTGCGAATAAAATGTTGCCATGTGGACTCCTTCCAGTTACAAGATTTTAACTATTGTTGCCTTGGAATGATCTTGAAGTGGATCTGAAACAGATGAAAGACCTGAGATGATCACTCTGGAGTCTTCTCCACCTTCCCTCAGTAGCATTGGGGATTATTTTAATGCTTCCCTGACATTTATAATTCTCAAAAGAATTTGCTTTCCTAGTACTTCATTATGCCCTGCTATCACTATCTACCCTGTAGCAGCTATATGGCAGAACGATCATGTATGTTGTATCGCTTGCTATCAGAAGTGTGGGATCTTGGTTTTTACAGTGTGCTATTTATCCTCAATTGTAAAATGCTTTGAGAGAATTTTTTAGTCCTATAAAGCGGCCTAAAAATCTTTTTAATAGTAAAGTCCCATTATGCACCTAATTAAAAGAAGCAAATTGATGGATACCAGAGGAGGGCATTCTGAGTAGTAGCCTTGCGTTTCTGAAACTCACCCTCCACTTCTGAGTAGCAATATTCAAAGACCTAATCCGTTTCAGCATAAAAAGACATAAAGGAATCCAGCAAGAATGCTAGTGGGTTTATGTCTTCCCCCCCCCACTCCTGAGGTTTGTACCTCTGCATTATTGCTCGCGTTCATGCAAAATCCTCTAAGACTTTATTTCAGCATGCCCTTTGTTAAGTGTTTTAGCGCTGCTCATTTTAAGATGGGTACCAAGGATACCTTTTTAGTGGTACTATTCTACTTGGGAGGCGTTTTTGCATCCTGAAAGGGCAGCGTAGAGATCTGCAAATACGTGCGACCAAAGATGTGCGGAAAGAAGCGTGAAAAGGACGCACTCCTTGCCTATTTAACCCAGTACGCTCTGGCTCGCAGCGGCTGCTGCTGCTTTGCAGGGTCTCGGAAATCTTTCTCATCGGCTTCCTGAGAGGCCAGGAGGGAACGTGGAGCCTTTTGCATGCAAAAAAAAAAAAAAAGGGCGCTTTATCAAAGACCTGCCTTGCACCATTGGGGAGGGATAGGTTGGAAAAAAACCCCGCTTCCCCTGTGCAGCTGGAAGGAAGGAAAGGGGACGACGGGGACTCTGGTTCTCTCTCCCTGCGCGCTACGGGAGGGTCTCTCTCGAGCGCCAGTGGAACAGCCCGGCGGCTACCCTCTCATTTTGTGTCACGTACAAAGAACAACTCGAGGCTTCGTTAGAGGCCGTTCTGCAAATGGGGCGCGGAGGTGGGCTTGGGGAGTGGCGCGCGCAGGCTGCAAAACCCGGCGCACGCGCAGAGCCGCCGGGGAAGGAGGGAGAGCGGCCGAGGGAGGAGGCACGCGCTCCCCGAGCTTTGCGCGTCCCTTTCCCCCCGCCCGCCCCGCTCCCTCACGTGGCCACGCCGGGCTGGGCGCATGCGCTCGGCGGCGGCCGCGGAGGCGGTTTGTTGTGGTCGCCATTTTTTGTTGCATTACTGGGAAATCCCGGCGCCGGAGAAGCCGCCGGAGTACGCCCCTTGCGCTGGGGGTGGGGGCGCAACCCGCCCGCCTGCCGCGCCCCGCCCCCAGCGCGCTTCTCCTCCTCAGCCCCAGCTTTGAAACACGCCGCGGGCCGCAGCCGCCTTTTTAGGTAAGAGACCCGCCCGGCTGCCTCTCCCTACCCGACCGACCGTCCTCTCGCCCGCCCGCCTTCGGGCCCTTCCCCGACGGAGGGAGAGGGCGGCGGCGCGGGGTGGGGGACGGGAGCGCGGCGGCGGCGGCGGCGGCGGCGGCGCCGTGCCTTCCGCTCGCGCCCAGTCCTCCCCACCCTCCTCTCCCGGGCGCGGCGGGTATATTCGCCCGGAGAGCCGGACTCTCTTCCTCAGGCCCCGCCCCTGGCCGGCTCTCCGGCTTCGCCTCGGGCGCGGGACCCCGCTCGTCCTCCCGTCCCTGCTGCCCCGCCTCCGCCCTTATCCCCTCCCCGCCGCCCGACCCCACCCTGATTTCTTCGCCGCCGCCGCCGCCCCCCCCCGCTTCCTTGCCCAAAAAAAAGCCATCTCTGCCGAAACGGCCGCGCAGCCACCCGTCTTCTTTCGCCTCCTTCTTAATAGGCCCGGCTCGCCTTACTGGGTTCGCAGTCGTTCCCTCCCTCAGTGAGCTTGTGTGTGGACGGATCGTCTTATTTCCCCCCCCCAACAGCCGCTGTGGTCTATCACGGCAACCCCAAAAAAAAAAAATCGTCTTGTGGTATCAAAGATGAACAGATATGGTGGCATCGGCCCACGTCTCCAGAGGGGCGCTTTCAAAATACTGTTCCATCATTTTTTTAAAAAAAATTTAAATAGCTGTTATTAAATGTATTATCAAACCTCAGGCTTCGATAAATCCAGTAGTCGTTAGCATATTGCAGGATGGCTCGGGAAGGGGTGGTCTCTCTCTCCTCTCGCTTGTACCTCTTGGGCATTTGTGGTGTGCAAATATCTCTAGCCGAGGTAACCTCTGTCTGTTGGCACAGGTTTTAATTTCATGTATATGTTTGCTGATATAATATAAATCCGGTTGCAATTCTGACCACTGTTTCTCTATTTGGCCTGGTTTAAGTGATAAGTAGCATATTATTAACTTTGTACCAGATGTGGTCTAAAATCCTTCGTTCTCTTAAATCAGTAGGTAAATTTGACCTCAGTGTTCACCGATATTTGTAGAGGGCTCTGTGTAAGAATATATCTATTGTGCAAACTGAAACCTTAAAAATTAGGAGTTTTGTCTCTGATCTGTGGGGCAAGTCAATCTGTTTAGGGTTCCTCCTTTAGAGGAAGTGAATGTATTTATTTTCACCTCAGTCACATTGTGACAATTGAAGTACTGTGGGGCTGTAGTAATACTTTTGGGTCCTCTTTCATGCACTCATCTTTTCCTACAGAGAGCTACTCAAAATGTATAACCTTCATAAAGTGCCCTTTTTCGACTGTATGCCATCATTGGTCTGTTCTTCCCAACCTAAGTGAGGCCAGTTAAATCCATAACATTTGCCAGTTTTGAGTGAATACTAATTATCCTGTGTAACATGGTTTTGTTTTGTTTTTTTAAATGTGGTCTTTTATTCCATTTTGTTATGACAAATCTATAAATGACATCATGAATAATTTCGGTAATAAGTTGAAAAGAGATTACTCATAGCAACTGTGTGTTGTAAGTGCAGAGAGTAGAAATGCTGTTTGTTTTAACCTGATGGTACTGATTGCCTGTAGAATCCTTGTCCCAGAATTTGCTGGTGCTAAGAATTTATCAGTATTTGTAAAGAAAATAGTAGTGAGATCCTGTTAATGTTTATACAGAAATAAGTGTCACTGTATTCAGTGGGACTTTCTCCTTAGCTGCACTCCTGTACTCCTTACCATGGAAGCAAACCCTATATGGGTCTTACTTTTGTGTGTAGATTTGTAAGATTGTGTTGTCTTTGAATTCACAAAGGAATAGAACCTCACAATTTCCACCTTATCTGTGTTGCAGTTAATTACATTTAAAGCAGCTAGCTTTGTCTGTCAGTGCAGCTTTAATAGGGCAAATGCTTCAAGAAATAATGTGTGTCTGCCAAGTTAGTTCCTGCCAGTTGTAAACTTTATGTAAATTGGGATTACCTTGGTGTTGTAGAGCAGTTCTGCAGCTGACTGTATATGTTCCTGGTACCTGTTGCTATTTTTAAAAAATAAATAACCCTAAGTAGTACTTGGTATATTTGTTAACCAAGTTCTGAAAACCCTTGAAATAGTTCATAAACCTTTAATAAGAGATGCTGGTGTATGATGGCTCAGAAGTGGCTTGTAGTGCTTCATGCAGATGAGCTGGTGGTTTCTTTGTATATCTAGCTGTACCTGACCTGACTCTGTCTTCTGTAAGTCAGGTTGGAATGGGTTTATGTGTACCTTTACACAATCCTTGCAGTTCTCTATTAGTTCCTAATATTGGGTAATAGGTTTTCTTGTCCACATTCATATGCATGTTCTAATTTTTTCTAAGAGTATATATAGTTATGGGTTCAGTTGCCATTCTTGATAAGATTTTTTCCCCAAAAAAATTTTAGTTTGTCACCTTATTCTGTTTCTGAAGATGTCCGTTGCAGTTAATGGGCCTAGCTTCTTCTTAGCTAAGTTTGGTCAAGATTATTAAGAACCTGTGCAGGTGAGAAGCTTGTTTTGGAAGAAGTAAGGGCTGCTAGAAATCGTCTTTGAGTATATCAATTCCTTTTCTCAAACCTCTGATGAAGGTTGCTCCAGGCTTCCACTTGTGAGCACACTTTTAAGAAATTAAGAATGGATGGATGCACTTGTCTGCATTCCTTCTGCTTGGTCACTGGTGATTAGTTATGGCCTTAGTGTGCACAGTGCATTTGAGTGCAACTTGTGCCTGATGTTTTCTGCTACCATCTTGAAGTCAGGAGTACTTTTTTCTCATAGTCCAGTGTATGGTGTAAAAGATAAGATAACTGAAGCCTGTGAGATAATTATGCTTTGTAAAGTGAGGAAAAATTAGGATAGCTTGTGGAAGGCATTGAGAGAGGACTATAGATCAATTGTTTCATGATCTTGTAATCATGACAGGCAGTTAGGAAGTACAGAACCTTCTTAAGATGCTGTTGCAGCCTTACAGACACCAAGACTACATTATGGCTGGGGATGAGTGCTTGCTTTCATTTTTTCAGAATGCCTAGATAACAAAATTTCTCTAGTTCAGTGGGGATACTTGGATATGTTTAATCTACATTGAGTTGTTTGCTTCTTTATTTCCTGCAGTTCTGGAATCTTTTACATCTTTGGTAAAAAGTCAAGAAACCTTTCACTAGTGACAAGAATGAAACTGCCACAGGGAACATGCAGAGGCTACTATATTACAGGCATTTCCTATGGTTGCATACTGAGACCATGACATTTGCTGATAAAGTTATTGATAAACATGATCACTGTAGATATGGACCAGGAAGCTATTTTGTGATGGAATTGGATTATTTTAGAAAGCTGAGCATTTTTTACTTATTTGGAATATTTGTATCCCATTTTTCAGTCAAAAGGGCTCCCAGAGTGGCTTACAAATTGCTAATTTGACATTTCCCCACCTTTTAAAGAATCTGTTTAGAGTTGGAGATGACATCAAAGCAGAGGTAAGATCTTGCAGTCTTGGCCAAACACAGAATTGCTGTGAGCAACAAAATATGATTCAACTGCAAAAAGGGATTATTGTTAAATGGATGTCTCTTGAAAGGAAGCAGATATATTAATAATTATGTGTAAGATATTGATTAGATACTTCAAATGTTCAAGAACCATAATTTTATAGAGCCATGTAACTGAGGAATCAAAATACCACCTTATTCTTCCATCACCAGATGGGGTGATCCATATACCAACTCAATATCAATCTATGTGGACCGGATTACAGCATGTCACAAGCTAAGAGCAGGTGCATCACAAAAAGGGCCTGTAAGCGTAACTAATTAAAGTGATTCAAACACGCAGCCCAAAACACGTGCTACAAATGTGTATTGGTTCCCTGGCCTTTAAAATGAATTACTCAGGAATGAACTTCTGAATGCAAAAAACCCCCTATCTCATCTGATGCATCTTGGTTCTAAAATTCCACTTCTTTACAGCAAAAGGCTAACGTGGCTGTTCTGGAAAAAGGACATAATTGCCAAAGAATGGTAGGCCACCAGAATAGCGTGGCGTGTTCTCTGAAACACTAGTTTCCTCCAGCGACCCCTGTGGAATGTGGCTGAGATGTAGCCACTCATGTTCTTGTAATTAAATGCTAGTAAAATGATTACTTAACTAGGGTACAAATAACTTGGAAGAAGGGCATGGAATTGTCTATGCCAACTGTTTTAATTCCCAAAGAGAAACTGAAATGTTGTAGGACATGTAAACACCTAACTCTTAAGTTTGGCCTCTTGTGGCTGAGAGATGGCCTGTGGACTTCAACAAACATTTGCACAAGCATGAATGAGATCATTGTGGCCTGGCATCAGATCTGACATGAAACTAATCAGTTTCATGACTTGCCAGAAAGAAAGTTTCCTGAACCTCTTAGGATTCTGCCAGAATTTCTGTAAAACTCAAGAGAGATTTCATGTATAACCTGGTGGGCTTAACTTTTCTTAGATACTTGTAAATTACAAACTTATTAGCTGCATAATTATGCTAGAACAGAATCAAAATATGCTTGTGTTACAATTATGATTGCAGAGAGTCCACAAATGGAATGTGGTGGTATTATTTTTGTGTCTGAGTGTACATTTTTCCTCAGCCCTTTTGAGCCCATGGTCTTCTACTCTAACTAGATTACATACTCTTGTTAATGTGTACATATGTGCCTTCAGGTCACCTGTCAACTTCTGGTGACCCCATGAACTTCATAGCATTTTCTTAGGCATGGAAATAGTCCAAGGTGATTTTGCCTGTTCTTTCCTCAGAAATATATTGATATTCATTGGTACTCATTGCAAGCTGTCACCCAAGTACTAACTAGGGTTAATGCTGCGTAGTTTCCAGGATCAGGTGGGAGCTAGAAAGCATATCAATTTCTCTGTGAAGAAGGAGCTGTACATGCATAAAAGCACCAGTTAATAGTCAAAAGAGTATAGTGCCTTTATATAGATTGGTTCTGCATCTATAAACAGGCAAGCAGCAGTGCACATGAGTAGCTGTGTTGGATACAGGAGTTTAAATGAACATTTCAGCCCAATAAACAACATGTGCAAGTACATTCTTTGATTTTTTTCAGGTAGTGGACTTTAGGGCATCAGCATCCTATTAATAGTTGGCTAAGGCTTTTCTTAAACAATTTAAACTACTAAAACTAGTTCCTACCAAGGAAACCTCTCTGTCTGCCCTGAAAGGTGATGATTGTGGAGGACAGTTTTTTGTGTGCATATTTTGACAAGCTGGACAGCATCAGATGGAACTTGGTAGGTGTACATCTACTGTCAGAAGCTAGAAAAATTGTAGCCATCACCAAACATCCATTGGCCCATATTACTTAGGTGTTAGTAAATGCCATGAAATGTTTCTAGACAACTTTCCATTGATCATTGATCATGTATTACAAATTATAACATTCATATGAGACCTATAGAGACCAGTTCATTCTTTCTGTCTCACTCTTCTCTGTCTTTCAGTTCCCAATAATTTGATTATACCCTATTTTCCTGTATTGATTAAATGTTTAGTAATTTCTTAACATTTGAAGTCTATTGATAGTCGATAAATTTCTTAACATTGGAAGTCAGTTCCTAATCCATTCATACTAAGGATAGTAAACATAATGTGAGAAGATTTGCTTTTGATCATGAGAAGAACAGATATGCTAGTGGAATGGTTGATGATCCTATTTGATTGGCCTTCAGGGACTACAGTATGAGTGGATCAGAGAAATAATTCCAGTAAATTTGTGATCTTTGCTGTCTGGCCTCATTTATTATTTTTTTAGATCGTGCATTTTAAGGCAGATGTAGATGGAAATCTAATGGCTCTAGTAGCACATTATTTCATTCCTGATCCAGAAAACATTTTCTAAAACTTAAGCTGCTGCTGTAATTTCTGTAAATCATAATAAGAAATCACTCAGTGAAATTGTTATAGCTTAACATTAATTTCACAGTGTTTTAAATGCAGATCAGAGGATAATATGATGACCTTAACTCTGTATTAATAACCAATATATTTTTGTATAAGTGAATTCAGATTCCAAGAGCAGGCCACTTCCAGTATTTCAAAAACATCCAAGAAGCTCAGGGCCAACCCCTCTTTTCTTGTTAGTTGGTCATACTGAATCAAGTAAAAGAACTGAAAGAGATGTGAAGGGCATTCCTAAATATGTCGGCCCAGTGTTCTGTGGTTTAAAAACAGACAGAAAGCTAACAATTTCAGAACCAACTTAAAAATAATATAGTGCCCCTAATATAACCTACTGAAGTATCTGCATTTTGAATATTGTTTGCATTCTTGGTGTTCCCACATCCTAAAACTGATCAGTTCATAGAGCAACTTCTATATGAGCAAAGGCAGTGAAATGATTAGAATCCTCTACTCAGAAATAGATAGCAGCTAGATTATAAATGTGACTGTGGAATAAGGTTTGACCATTCAATGATATTAAAACTGGAGAGTGCCAAGTAGCAAGCAGACGTTTTTGCATGACATTGACCTGTAGAGCCTACTTGCAGTAAACAGTAGCATAGCTATGATAAAAAAAAAAAGACAAATTCATGGAAGATCAGGATTTCAGTAGTGGAAGTGCCAGAGTCTGTAGGAGGATAGCAGAATGTGGAGTACTCCATTGTGTTCTGAACTATTAAAAGATATTAGCTATGTTTTGCTGTCATGATTAGCCATGGCTTATTTTGACAGGATCAATCCTATACAGGTTTTGGCTTCACATTTTCCTCCTCCTTTGGTAAATCCGTGAGGAAGAGTTAGAAGCTTTTGATTTACTTTGAAATTAGCTGTAGTTTGTTGTAGCATCCAAATTCAACGGATTGATTAAATTAACTGTGGTTTGTTTCAAGTATAATGCCAATCTGGCTAATCATTTTTTAAAAAAATCCAAAGCTTCTGATCTTGCCAGATGAGGAGAGAGAGAGGCGTATGCAACCCTAGTATTCACAGAGGTTCCCATCATAATAAACTATAATTTTTCATGGTGTCTGAATGCAGGCACTGTGACATCCAAATCTGGTCACTGCTGGAAGAAGGATAGACTGATAGACGTTTAGTCTGATTCTGCATAGCTTGTGCTTTCAAGACCACTGCAGTAGGGGAGGATCTTTGATGCCAAAGCATGGCTAGTAGGTTGGTCTGTATCATGCATATTGCTGCCATGTCTGCTAAATACACTTCTCTTGCCATAGTCAAATATATTTGATATGTGAAGTTTCCAGGTACACCATTCAGCAGGAAAGCTGGGAGTAATTCTGAGGTTAAATATTTTCAGTTAAACTGTTTACTGTCACATGATATTTTCATGTCCAGGAATGCAACATTCATGATTCATTGAAAAATAATACTTCTGCTCTGAGTTTAGATAGATCTTGAAGTCTGTGGTGATCACTCTGTATAACAGTGTCCTGAATCATTTTTGTATCTGTGCCTTTTACTCTTGCTAACAAGTATGACTCCTAGACTTAATGGAAGCTTGCTTCCAAGTAATTGTGCTTATGATTTCCATGTTAAAGCTGCTATCTTAAGCACTGTTGGAAGTCTGTTCTGTTTTGTTTTTTTTGTTTGGAGCCCTACATGATGGCCTTATCTGGCCATGAAATGACAATGTCATTGAATTTTTAACATTTTTATTTTGCCCCACCTCTTCTCATTGAAGTGTTGCTCAGATTCTATGTACTTTCATGACAGTGACATTGTTTTTCTTTCCTCTATAAAATATACATTTGAGATCCAGTGCATGCTTTACTACCATGGCTTTTAGATATGTTTCAAGATGAGTGATGCATAATTATTTTAAATGCTGGCTGTTGTACAGTTGTGACCACTGCATATCTCTCTCCTCATTTCCATATCTGGTTTATGACTATAGCAGTATGATGCATGGAATAGAGACCTCCTTAAAGAAATATGGCATTTTGCTAGTTGAGAAGTTTTTTAATGCTCAGTGTTTAAGGTAAAAGTACAGTCTGAAAGGTCTCAGAATGGTACTGACCCGTGTGGCATTCCATCATAAATGATATACTTTTGTATTTTTTGAAATGCAGGCAGGTCCTCACATCCTTTCACATGACATCATAGGCCCTTAGAATTTTCCATAATTTTCCATAATTGTCTTAAATGTTTAGGCATTTCTGAGAGGCACTTGCTTGGTATGCTTTGGATGTTTTCAGAACCTCCTATGGTTTGATTTGGGTTTTCAGATCTATAATGTTTTTATTGGGAATATGTTGTGAGTGGTGGAGGAGAAGTGTTTTGGCAGATAAATACCGTCCTGATTTAAATAAAAATGAAAGTGAAAAATCACTCTCGTAGCCATTTCAATTAGAATTCCAAGTCTTTGGGATACCGAGTGGTGCTTCTGCCTATTCATTGGAGCAACATAGCCGAGTTATGGTTAGAAGAGTTTTTAACCCAGATAGCTTTATCTGTGAAAGCTTCTTTTAACCATCAGAACTATAGCAGTGAGCCTCTGCGGAGGAGGAAGCTACTTGCCTTCTGGCTGGCACAAGAGGAAGCAGGCTCAGGACATTGTGGTCAAGCCAGGCAGCCTTCCACGTTAGCCTTGCCTATAACATTGAAGGATGGGAGCAGATATGAAATTCAACTCAAATGCCTCATGGGATTCTGGACAGGGGGAGAATTTTATACCCAGCTGGCTCTGAGAGTCTCTGAGCAGGAGAGATCACGGCTACGGTGAGTGGCTGTGGCATCGTGCCAACACCATGAGCTCTGTTGTTGCTGGGTCTCCCTTTGCAGGTTATTTCTAGCCCCTGTTCCTGGAAGGAGAGCCAGTTCTTTACCGAGGTATTTTTGGAGACTCTCGCCTTCTCCTCTTTCTTGCTTTGTTTGGGCATAATCAGCCCATTGCATCCCGGAGAACCTAGCAACACCGCCTGGCTTCTCATTGGTTTGCTGGCAGCTCCAGTTCTCCAATGAGAAGCTTGTTGCCATGGCAGAGGCACCACTGCACAGAAGCGAGTGAAGAGGCGGGGATTGAATTTGCTGCCTGGTGGAAATCTGCAGGGCAGAACAGGGACCAAGCAGAGGGTTAATGTGTAGCCTGTGGCCTGGAAGCAGAGTGCAGGCTTGGCCCTGTGCCAGTGACGTACAATACCAGGGTGGGCTGACAGAATGAAACTCCCCTAGGTAGCCCTGCATGCTTGAGAATCCAGCATCTTGGATAATTCCTTTCCTTCTGCAAAGAGAGCAAGTCGCTTGCTTCTCTTTCCCAGTCCCTCCCCAATCTGCCCCCCTCCCTTTTGCAGAGCAAGAAACTGCTTTGGCAAGGGACACATGCAGTCTCAAAATGCTTGATGTGCATTCTCTTTGCATAAGGACCAGACGTTTGTTACTGTACAGTTCAACTGGAATCCATTGCAGCAGCAGAGCTGGCAATGCTGACATGTTCAGAAATCATGGGACAGCCCATGAATGTCTGAAATGGTGAGTTGGGGTTCTGTTGGCCTTAGCAGTTAGTGTATATTGCACTTGTTTAGTTTCTTTTGGCATCCTTTTCTTCTTGCATCATCAGATCATTACTTGTTCTGCTACCATTTTCTCTTTTTAAAATCAGTCATCCTTTTGGTAAAGTGTTTTTACGGGTCGCAGTGACTGAAAGAAATTGCTTTGTTGCATGAACCCAGTTGTGTATCAGTGAATTTTCTTCCTTCTTCCCCTCACTCTCCCTCAGGAGGCCTGGTTGAGAGACCTATCTGTCATGCATACCTGCATTGGTCAGCATCATATTGCTTCACAGAATTTGTTTTAGTTAGGTTGCCACCAGGCTTTTGCCCACCCCCTTCTGAGAAAGCAGCAGAGAGGAAAAACAACAAAGAGGGCCAAGCGTAGAATTGATGTAGAATTTAATAGCCTCCTACCCAGTGTGCTCCAGTCATAGAGGTATGGAGACAAGGTTGCTCTGTTGCATGCCTGGCTGCCACAGCCACTGGGAACTCAAGCCAGCTAATGGACAATTAACAGGAGTTTTCCAGTGATGACTAGGAGTCCTTGAGAGAGGAGTTGAGTTTTTTCCCCTCTTCTGTGTCCAGCAGGAAAAGATAGTGACACCTTCAACTCTCCTGAAGAGATGTGGACCTCATCCCCTACAGTCTTATTGTGGCATGTGTTCTTGCTTTATACAAAGAAAGGATCTTTTAAAATATATTAGTAGGAACACAGTCCTCAATTGACATTTCTTGCTTTTCCCAGCTTAGGATCATTTACATGAGTTACCTTGAGTTCTTCTCTCTCTAAACTCTCTCGTCTATACACCAAGTACAGATGAAGGGGACAAACACAAAAGGGAGCCAATAGGAACCTTCCAGACTGATAGCAGACTAGGTACAAGAAGCCCCAACCTTTATCCTCGGTTTTTGACGACTCAACTGTTTTGACACTTTCAAATTAAGGACAAGTTCCTTTAATTCGATGGGGGTTCTGCTCTTTCATCAGTTCTTCTTGCTTATGGAGGCTTCCTTGGAACTGCTCGCACACGTGTGCCACTTTCAAAGCAAGCTAAGGGGAGGAAAGGCACCAAACTGGCTGAGAGACTTTGCAAGCAGCATACATGTGGTCGGCCCCAAGTGTGCCTACATACTACTTACGGTACTGTACATAGATTCTGCTTTTCAAACAATTCTGTTTTTTCACAGTGCTCTGGTCCCTAACCTGTCAGATAAGTGAGGGGAAGCCTGTTCTTGGAATATGATAGACAGTCAGAAAGTGTTTGTGTTCTGGTAAAACCTCAAGTTCCTAGCACTGTGGGATTAGCAAAAATGGAATACAAGGATTTCATTATATTTGTGACAGAACTTGAATTCTTCTGAAAGACCATGGAACTTTTGTGGTAGCTTCTTAAGCTGAGGGACAAACCTGTACTTGGCAAAATAACACAAAGAATATCCTGGTCCCAGAAATCTTGTTCTCCACAAATACCACATTGTTGCTATGCAGATGGGGCCATGAATGGATAAATCTGTTTTATCTATTCTTGGCATTATTCTTTTAAGAAATATGAAAATTTTGATAAGTTATAATCAAAACCAAATTCTCACTTCACCTACATTGGCCAAATTCAGTGGATACAGCTATGTCAAGCGTCAAGTGGACTATGTTGTACCTTGCCTTGTAATTATTAAAAAATGAAAAGTTTGTCACAAAAAAAAGTGACAGCCTTGGTTCTTTAGTACAATCATGGTTGAATTCATAGGGATTCTAAGATAGACTTATAAGAACTGAACACTCAAAAGTCTTCCACCTTGAATATGTTATTTTCATTCATGTTCTATTTTTTGTTTCTAGTTCTTACCATCTGTGAAGAAACTTGCAGATTTGGAAAGTGTTATAAAACAAACAAACAAACATCTTCCATAAGTGAAGCTCCACTCAATATATAGATTATTCACATCATCACATAGATTACCTCTTGTGCAGCAAGTGGCATGGAAACATTTCCCCTAAATTCTATCAGGTGCTGTGGCATATCATCAGACTACTTCAGCAGAGGTAGAAACAGTGTATTTGTGGAAACTGGTGAATGGAATGCAATCTTCTCCCAAGCAAAGCTCTGGAAGACCTATCATAAGATTCTTTAGACACCAGTCTCTGAAAAGAAAGTCAAAACAACAAAACAGAGCTGAAAAAAGGCCAAAAAATTAGAAGTTTTCACCTCCTTGTTTTCAGCCTTCAAGCATGCTTTCTGGACTGCACCTCTCATGTGGGAGAATAGCACCTCAAACGACTGGAAGAGTTTAACATTGGGAAATCTTTCATTTTATCTTGTTCTCTGAAGCATTTACTAACACGTATCAGCCCAGAATTTCTGGATTATTGGGGACAAGTAAGATTATCCCAGCAGAGGATGATGGAGACTTGTATTGTTATCAGGAAACATGTTTGCTTGGCATTAGTAGGAACGCATTTGAGGTATGGTGTTCCTTGTGGTTGTTAGATTAAAAGGGAAATTGACATACTAGAGAGAATTCATAAGAGAGCTAGGAGACCAATAGTATAAAGATAAATCAAAGAAGGAAAAATGACATGGGGTGGGAGACTTAACTTCTATACTAACAAGTGTTCAGTTATTCCAGAAGGAGGGAAAAAATTTGCCCTATTCACTGAAACTTGATAAAAAGAATATTGTTTTGGGTTTAATAGGAAAGGGAAACGTAATTTGACTGGAAGAGCAAGTCAGCAGTAGAACCAATGGCAGTTGTGGAATCTTCTTCATTGAAGGTTTCCAAGAGAAAGAATGGAGTGGGCATCAAATCAGAGTGCTTTAGGCAGGAAATTAAGCTAGGTATCTTAAGGGATCGCTTTCCAGGTCTGGGGCCTGAGATTTTTATGGATGACTAATGCCATATTTGAACTGACTTCCACACCCATCTACCCCACAATTTGCCTCAATTGAATTTGTGGCATTTCTTATGAACATTTTTGTTTTTTCATATGAGTGCAATGCATTTTTCCCACTACCAGAATAGGAGAGTATGGGTGTGTTAAACATTTGTTAGAATGTTCTGTCCTGGGAAAAAAAACCCTTGTTTAAGGCCTCTGTCTGTGTTCTTTTAAAAAAACTTTATTGATAGACTCAACTTGTAGGAATGCTGGTGACTGCAGACTGAAAACAACTTAATAGCAACTTAACAACTTAATAGGGGATGGGGGAATTAGGAGGCAGCAGATGGTTCTAGCATGAAGACCTGGTTTGATATCTAAGCCTGCCTTTTTCCCCAAAGTCTACAGATAAAAGGTCTGAGTTGGGATGCTGGTGCCCTTCTCTGTGTAAGCTGAATTGTAGACTGTCACATGCTTCTTTATTCCTCTCTTTTGTTGGGTTCACTCACACATGTTTTTAGTAGTTCATCCTCAGATTCATGACATGATAGAAGGCATTTCTGATCACTGGGATTATGCAGCCAGGCCACAAGGCTTAAAGTTTGGATATGTTGTGTGATAGGGAATCATGTTTCTCTGTTGGTGTGGCCCAACAATTAGATTTGAAAAGTTGCCATGGCAAATCCTCAGTCAGTACATTTCAGGACCATTCAGAATGTTTCAACACTCCAGCAAACTTAACTAATTTCAGAATCTTGAGCCATTACCATTGGTTATCCCTTCATGTGCTGTAAAACTTAGGTCTTACAGAATCTTGGTGTGGAAGAGAGTGACTGAAGTGCTCAGCTGCTGGAAAATTTTCATTGTGCTTAATTGCCATTTTCTTAACAAAATTAATTATTTGGTACAAAGTGCTCCCATCTCTGGGTTTTAAACAACTTTCAGGCAGTGCATACTTTGCAAGTTTGGATGTAACACTGAACTATGTCTTGCAAAAGCGGACATGAAAGATGATATAAAAAAGGAGCTCACAAAATTATGTGTTGCTGTTACATCTGAAACAGTCTTGAGATAAATTAACAGTCAAGAACAAATAAGACTGGTGGGTCCTAGAGCCAGTATGCTGTTCCTGAAATCCTCGGGGTCTCCTTGGTTGTTGAAAATGCTTCTTGTCCCAGGGCCAAAAGTCCACTTCTGATTTTGAAAATGGCTTTTTTTTTTTTAATGTCAAACAGTAGAGAGGGGCCCTGGTTATTATTTGAAAGATGGATTGTGATATTATTTTGTTCTGGACTAGAAAAGGGAGAGTCTGGAGAGGTTGAGGGACACTGAAACAGCACTCTTGAAGTAAGTCTTGGAATAGTGCAGCCAAGGAAAGTATGAAAGTATTCTCAAAAACAATTTACATATCCAAGCAGAAGAGTTTGCTGGGCACAATACAATACACTTCTCATAAAGAAGAGCTTCATTTGGCCCCAGCTTTAGTTCTATAGGCAGTCTTTTAATATGTTTAGAGATCCATTAGAAAAAACGCTCCTAAAATATTTCGGGTAAGATTTGATACAAACTGGGCTCCCTCTCCCTATTTTGCTTATTTTGTCCTAATTGACTTTGGTTAGTTTTGCAACTCCTAGCATTCTTTCCCAGGATGCATTTTATTCCAGAAAAGATATGAACTGTGGAAAAAACCCTGTTTGAACCATTGCGATTGGGATTTAGTTTCATTGAGAACCAGTTTTAGTGTGGACAAATCCTCATAGTAGCAATTGTTGATGTAGACCTGATATTGGACTAGAAGTAGTGTGGCTGCCGCCTTCTCCAGCAGAACTTTTGCATGTGCAGAACTTGGATTGTTGTGATAAGAGGAGCCTGTGCTGCAGGTGTCAAAAGGATTGGGGTTGAATGGTTCCTCTCAGTGGAGATGATTTTAAAGTGTCAGCCAAGAAGTGAATAGTATATATATCCTTTAGGTATTTGAAAAATACCCTTGCAAAATAGTATCTATGCTTGAACAAGTCGGCCTGACTTTTCATCTCAGAGGTCATTAGACATGAAGTTGTTGAGCACTTCTGTTTAGTTGTCCCACCACACCCTCAAGAAATAACTATCTAAAATCATCATTATTTCACTGATAGTTGGCACAATGCTTGTTACTAAAAAGAAAAAAAAAGCTTAAAATTTTGTGAGTGTGTGTCCATCCATAATTGATTCAGGTAAATTCTGCATATTCATAAATGCCTGCTTTATTTTGGCAGAGAAGAACATCAATAATTACTTTTGCAAATTGTTATGGATCTTTCTCAAATTCCTGTTGCCTCTTAAAGTTTTGGCAGAACAAGCTCATTCAGTGGCCATCCATCACATTGGAAGCTAGTACCAATAAATTAATAGCTTTAGAAAAGTTCAAGGAGGTAAATGGTGGCCTTTAGGTGTTAGAAAAGAAGAGTTTGAATTGGCACGTTTCAGCCTTCTCCTTAGTGGTTTCTTTGGCCTGCATTTAGAAACCTTTTGTCAGCTGTTCCTCTGATCAGTTTCCACTTGGCCATGGCATGTAACCAGCTGTTTGCTTTGATCCAGCCAAGAGAGCATTCCATGTCCACTGACCTTCCATAGCCTCTGCAATGACAGCTGTGTAGCACTGCTTTCTGGTTAGTTCACTGTGGCTTTAAGACATGCTCTCTCAGGAGCAGAGCCTGGGCGACTATCTTCCAAAGAGTCTGGAGTGAATTTTGTGGGGTTGGACAGGAGGGGTCCCCTCCGGTGCTGCAACTGAGCTCATGCAATGCTGCTGACATTGCCAACGCACTGGGCCCGACAGGAGCCTTCCTGCTTTCTGCCTTCAGCCTGCTACAGCAGGAAAATGGTTACAGGTAAGGTTTGGTTGTGAGAAACAGAAGCCTGCTGCTTTTCAGTCAGAAGTTTGTCCTGAACTCTGAAGCTATGGCAGTGAAGGACATCAGCTTTGAGGAATTTGAGGAACATGTTTCGTGAGGGAAAGAAGGAAACTAGAAAGTTGTTCATTGGAAAAACCTTTTTTTTCTGTGTGGGATTGGAGATATGGAGAAAACTATGATGGAAAATGAGTTAGTATGGTTGTAATAGAATCTGGAAGCATTGGGGGAAGGGAATCCGAGCAGTCAGGCTTTTAGTTAGGGTGAGATTTTTGCTGAAGAAGATGGTGAGGCATTGCATCTAAGAAGGCAAGGGTTAATTTGTCTTTCGTGGTGTGACAGTGTGACTCTTAAGAACCATAGCAGAAAGAAATAGGACGTTAGGGGCTGTATGACATAGATGCCCGAATTTAGTGAAATACAGCTAAATTTAGATGAATTTCGAAGGATAAATATATGTGCACACGACCTGTCACTTTTATCGTGAGGAGTTTGTAATTACTACCACACAGGGCAAGAGTTGGGTTGGAGAGGGCGTCTTTGTTCCATGTGTGCCTTGGTGAACTTTGAAACTGTACATTCACCTGGTTGCAGAACTGTGTGATCTTTGTAGAATAGGAAGTTATACAGTAGCTGATCGCTTTTTTTTTTACCTGCAAGCTGATAGAAAAGTTCTTAAGATTCACCAAGTTAAGATACCTGCAGTGTTTTCTAACCTGAATGGGTGTCTAGAACATATTGTTGGTACAAACTAGGTCTTGTGAAAAAGAAAATGGTATTTAGGAGAGCAAAGCCCCATTTGTATTTAAATGAAGGAGTATACATCCCCTATAACGGAGAGATGGTTCATTTTACTTAAAGAAAGTAAGGCAATTCTCCCAGACTCTGGCCCTTCATTTATAAATTCAAAATCTCTAAAAGGAATGCAGAGCTACTGACAAAAAACAAAATTATTTCTGCTGAGTCTGAAACATCACTTGGGGAAAAAAAATAACATGTGTATCTTAATGGCAACATATTTGTTAAGTTGAGCCTGAAAGTAAAAAGTGCCCTCAACTAATTTGTTTTGTGATTGTTATCTTTATGCCTAAGCACTTATCTGTTGCCATAAGACTCGGAGATGTGTTAAAAATAAATTGTACAAGTAACTCTGTGTAGTTACATTTCTGTGATTTCACAATGTTTTTAAGAAATGTGGGTTTTTTTTTCTTTGCCATAGTTGATTGATGAATGAAAAATATGGAAATTAGGGGACCAGTATTTGGGGCAGTAGAAGAGGGAATGTGAACTATGGGAACCATGGAAGGCAGGGAGCTTCTCTTAATAGGCAGTATAGATGATACTGCCTGTACATTTTCAATTTTTCTCCACCACATGAGCTTTTAAAACTGCTTTTGAACAATAGAATCCAAGATCAACAGATTCACCACTTTTCAGAGCAAACTGACACATATATGGATTGTTCATAGCTCATTCTACTAATCAGGATATCTCTGTATTAGATAGAAAAGTTGATCATGGGAAGACAAGAGACTGTCTAAAGATAGACCCTAGGCAAGCAGGAGATTATTCAAATAGATTATTCAGGCAGACCCTGTATCATTTTGATAAGAAACATGAGTAACCCTTGAGTCAGGCTGGGTTGGAAAGATCTTCCATAACTTTCTTCTGAGTGAGGACTTGCACTGTCACATACTTATTAAATCCCATGATATCTTATTTGTACCTTCCTCCACTCAGGAAAAGGGAAGGGCTTTCTTTAATCTGTTAGTTAAGCACACTCTCTCAGAGGCAAGGGGATAACTCCAGCAGCCTCACACTTCTTAACCAGAAATGTATGCTTAACTCCAGAAGCATAGCTTCAAAGCCCTTTCATTTAGTGATTGCCCCTGCTAATAATCATCCAGGTGCAATCAGCTTGTGTTGGAGGGTTGCTGCACTCTCAAGAGTTAGATGTAGAAGGACTTCAAGCAGGTGTTCCCCCTACCAAGTTAGTGCTGGTCTAGGTTTTGTTCCTCAGTTAGGAATAGAAACAGTTAGCTCTCTCAGACTGTGTGCTGCTGGATCCCATTCCAGCCACTCAACACATCCCCTCCATATCTAAGAATAGTACTAGTTCTGATGGTTGCTGAGGCATCAGCAGTAGTAATAAAATTGTGTTTTATGTCAAAAATGATCACCATCTAGGCCAGCAGTACTTAGATTTCTAAAAGGACAAATTTTCCCCTTTTGGACATCAGTCAGAAGCACAGGAGTATAATACCACTTTTGGAGGCTTCAGAGATCCATATTATGTATTCCTTCATGTGAATTTGGCCTGAGATGAGAGTTCTCTGGATCCAGTGTCTGTTCTAGTTTGATATGAGTACAGGGAACCATGTGTATTGGTAGCTAGACTGGACATAGAGCACCAAATTCAAGTCCCTGTTTAACAAGAGAGCTTACTTTGGCTGTTTTAGAGAAAAGTATACTCCTTAGTTTAACTGCCTCACAGAGTTTGGTAAGAGGATAAAAGTGTAAGCTGGGTTTTAGGTGCATAATGATATGATGAGCTAGATGTTCAGTAATTAAATTAAATTTGTACCATTACTTAGTCCCTATTAGATCACAGCTGCATTTCAGTATCAATACTTGGAGACAATCAATAGTACCTAACCCAGAGCTTTCCAAACTTTTCATGTTGGCGACACCCTTTTTAGACATGTATCGTTTCGTGACACAGTAGTGCAGTTTCACTAGCAAACCAGAGGTTAAACTAGTCCCTTATAAGAGATAGGGACACATACATAAATTGTAATAAAAAAATTGCAAGAAATGAAACTCTTAATTAGAAACTTATCCATTTTAGGGGTAATTCAACCGCAGTTTAAGTAACTAAAAATGAAAATAACAGCACCAGCACTCCACTCCCACAGTGATAATGTGAGAGAACAACCCCGTGTGTCACACACCTACAGATAGGTGGCTTTTTGTCGCGCAGTGACACCTTTTTACATCCACTTCTACCATTTCAACCCTATTACACATGTGCATTACCCAGCGGTGTATCTGGGATGGGGTGAGCCCACCACTGTCCTAACTGGGATCACCCAAGGTGGTGGCAGTGGTAGCAGGAGAGGCAGCCCCACCACCTGAGCTTGGTCTGCTGCTGCGTTTTCTGGGATCTTTCTTGGCCTGGAGTGGCGGCGACACACCCACACGCTGCAGCTGACCACTAACGTGTCACAACGCGCAGTTTGGAAAGTTCTGACCTACCCAAAAGTTTCAGCCTCAGTTTGCTTTTCCATAATTCCTAGTTTGTAAGAGGCTCTGCATAAATTGGTTAACACAGAAATAGTGACCACTTAGCAAAATAGAAATAGTAATAGCGCTAGTTTGAGATAGTATAGGAGGAACCTGAAATAGTGGGAATGGAGGGACAGTGACCAATTACTATATTTGCTGGTATATAAAATGCCCCTGTATAAGACTCACCCCATTTATACACTGGCATATACTATTTTCTGGTATATAAGGCACACCAGCATATAAGACGCATCCCATTTTCAAACAATATTTTTCAGGGGGGAAAAGTGAGTATTATATGCCAACAAATACAGTATTTCATCTGTAGTTCTTTGAATGAGAAACACTGGGAAATACAGTGTCTTCAGCTCCACACATTGAACCTAAGCAAATTCATGAGCATGAGACCTTCTGGCTATGCTTTGTATATTCCTTTATCTTGTGTAGCATAATCCAACAAATAAAGTACAACATGTAATCAGATACTATTTACTTGGGTCTAGTGGAGAAAGATAAATATATTTGGAATTAAGTGACTTCATAATGCATAACCCCACTACACACAGAACCTGCATGCTGTGCATACATGTCAGTCAGTCCCCATTCATTGTTCTGACTTTTGACTAACATGATAGAGGAATGGCTTATGTTGCTTTTGGATATATTCACAAAAAGGCATTTTAAGATTGCAGTTTAAGCTTTTTTTAAAAAAAAATCTGTGGGACCTAGCTAGTCATCTGAGAGCATGTATAGACCTGAACAGTTCTTTCAATGGGTACTGTGCAGCAAGATATGCATAATACTTTCTTAAACTTATGCTGCTGCCACTTAACGATTTCTACAGTGCTTTTATTAATTTGTAAGTGAAAGCACTTTACAAGTTATGTGAATGAAATGCCTGTCAGAAAATACAGGGTATGTGTGGAAAGTAAGCCAGCATATATATAGTATGTGATAGCCATTTGTACCTAATGCAGCTTTCTGTAGGATCCTGCTGGTGGGAGGCTAATGCATCTCTTGTTAATTTAAATATGCTTGTTTAACAATGATGTCCTTAGTTGGAGGCTTGACTGTTCTGTCATAGAAGTAGATAGCAGCCATCTCTCAATGACAGAGCACTCAATGCAGAAGACCCCATAGAGTATGTGCTAATTTGTGTATTATGTATATTTAATGCTCCATTAATGTACATTGCTTTGACCTTTTGAAGGTAAGTGGCATATAAATATGTATAAATAACAAATAAGATCCAAGGTTCACTTCCTGGCATCTTTAGTAACAGGATCCTGGGCAATGGAGCTAAAGGACCCCTGTCTGTGGCCTTGGAGATCTATTGCCTGTCAGAGTAGATAGGAAGTAGTCTGTTGGAAGAGATAATGGCCTGGCTCATATTCATATGGAGAGTGGTTGCCCATCAGAGTAGACAAGACTGAGCTGGAAGGGTTAATTGCCTGGCCCCACTTCAGAATGTTCAGATGTCTATAAGAAATCAAGAGCTTCACTGAGGCACACAATGAAGCATGTGGGACCTAAATTGCCTCCTGCCCTGATTAGATAGATTTTCTGGGGTGGGTTTTGCCCCCATCAGCTGTGTTCTATCTTGCAGGCAGTGTTCCTTACCTCACTGAAAATTATCTCTGACTCAGATATTACAGTCTTTGCCAAAATATGTACACTGGTGTGTGGAGAAAAAAGCCTGTGTATTGTAAAGACAGGTTAGTGTATGGCTATGAGAATTGGCATTTAGCTGTATAGATGGCTTGTGCCTCACGACAGGATTGACTGTTACTGAATTATTAGCCCGCCTTTGTGTTGTCAGCAGTAGCTCCAAATTTTGTGTTAGTTGTGAAGTTCAGTGTCTTGAAAATCCCCATTTGGATGCTTTAAAACAAGTTTCTGACCCTCGTGGAGAAGAATTTAGATTCCAAGTGCCTGAAAAATGTGCAGAAGGACAGCATGCATCATTCTGCGTGTAGTTAGTACTATTAGAACCTTAGCAATCAGTTTTTGCTAGAGGACTACTTCATAACAAATGTAGCCTGTAGTTGGTCATCTCTGGAAATGGCCTGGTGCTAAATCATATTCCTATGTATGCTTTCCATCCCTGTGTTGGATCTGGGATTAGAAATTCCCTGTGTTGGATCTGGGATTAGAAATTCTTGTGGGCACATAATATCATCAGATAACCAATTGGCCCTTGTGTTCAGGCGAGATGTAAATGGGTTTTAATAGATACGGTTAATTCTACAAAGTATTTTTAATGCACAAAATGTGTTCTTATGGAGGTAAAATCATGTACTGTGGGGCAAAATAGTCCATAGGATGGAAATGTGTATCTTAGAAACTAATTTATCTTTAAAACCAGTGCAGTATATAAAAAAGAACATGTAAAAAAAACCTTGGGGAGTCAAAGAATAAGGGTACATTCATATGGCAGGTGTGTATGTGTATGCTCCACTAAGTGAATGACAGCTTCACAAGATTAGGCTATTCCTGGGCAGAAGCACTGCCAGGCTCTTGGGCAGCTTTGTGAATCTACAGGAGGTTTCCAGAGAAGGGGCTAGGTTTCGGTCAGTATGTACAGTCTCCCTCAACGTTCTGGGTTGACAAGGACTCGCTTGGCTGAACACTCGCCACTGATCTCAGTAGCAGGAACCTGTCCTGGAAGGAAGCACCTCCCCTGTGGTCCAAGTCTGTAATGCACCATGACTTAATTACAATAAGCATTTGAAACTTTTTGGATATCACTGAATCAGGGACTGAGAAAATGCTGGGAGTCATCCCTACTTCTCCTCTCTTTGCTGTGTAGTGTTGTCCAGGGCTCACAACGAATAGCCAGTAAGTGACTGTTCACCTTTCAGATGCTTTTCAATAGAAAATGCTGGTACTAGGTCCTCCTACAGCTGGCATAGAAGACAACAAATATATTCCTATTGTTTCTTGGCTGTAGTGGCTTGAAATTGCAGGACCAAATGTAGTGGATCCATTACTGGGCATAATTAAAATATAAAATACAGGTTACCATAAATATGGAAACCTGGTAACCAGTTAATGTTGCTTGAAATCTGTTTTGGTGGCTTGTGATATTGGAGAGCTATTGCTTACTAACTTCATGAAATTTAAACACCTTTCATACTTTACATATGTTTATATCACTGTTTTCAGTTCACTAGATGAAATTCTCACTTCTTGACAGTTGGATCATTTGTCCCCCACCCCATGGTGTCTGTGTTCGTACCTCTACTTTAATCTAGATAGCTGACTCTCTTCTCAAAGTGGAATGTGTTTTGTGGTCAGAGCAAGGAGCTATTTCTGGGAAGTGCAGCTGTGTGTGGTGATTAAAAAAAAAAGTCTTCACCAAAGTCTTTTTATGTCCCCTAGGTGGCAGCAGTACCCCACAATGCCAGCTGCCGCCCTGCAGCCAGGTTGCCTCTCTTGGCCGCTCTCTTCGTACTGAGACAATCATGTCGAGCCAGCACAGCCATGCTCCCTTTTCCAGCATCCAGCCCATGGCTGAGCATCAGCAGGTAATTGTCCTGATTCAGCTAGCAAGAGCTTCCCTCATTGAACTCTCATGTTTTTAGAACAAATGCTTGCAAATGCATGCAGCAGTATTTGACTGCATTCCCACTTTCAGCATGTGGCTATTCCAAACATATTCTACATTGAAGCAAGTAAAGCTGTGAAGCCTTGTATTTTGCTCACGCTGCAGAAATCAGTGTTGTCAAAGTCAAGGCCCCAAGTTCAGCCTGTGGAGGGAAGTAGCACAGGATGGGCTAAACATCCCACTTATCACTAGGAATAGCCATGATGGGTGTTAAGAGACACTTTTCATGAGCCCAGAGTACTTAGTATTCTCTTTGCTACACCGTTGGGGAAGCTAGATTAGGGAGGCATGTTGCATCTACTGGATTCAAAGGACTTTGACCTCTGTGTCACCGCTCTCCTAGGGACCTTTCCCCTCTTGCCAAGGAGGTAGTGCAAAAAGACCACAAGGCTTGCAGTGTAACATCCTTCATGCACCACTCCTTAAATACCATATCCAGGGAGTTCACTTCTCTTTTCCTTTTGTGTAATAGATCATGCCGGACCTGGCTATTCTGCAGAGAAGAATCCCACTCACTTTCCGGGACTCTGCCACAGCCCCACTACGCAAGCTTTCTGTGGACCTTATCAAAACATACAAACATATCAATGAGGTAAGATGACCCTTTTCATGGTGGCAGCTCTGAAAGCAGGAAAAGTGGTGTTTTAAACATCATTACAGTGTGTCTTTTTTCCATGCTCCATAATTATGGCACTGTCTCTTGTCCTGCCAGGAAACTCCGAGTAATTTAGTTGACCTCCTCTGGTTACCGTGAAAAGGAAAAAACCTCCCCATTTTAAAATAACATGTTTGCTCTATGCTGTGTGTTGATCCTGCCTTTTTTTGCCAGGTCTATTATGCCAAGAAGAAGCGTCGAGCCCTTCAGGTGGCACCAGAAGACACCAGCACCAAGAAGGAGCGGAAAGTACACAATGAGGGATACGACGATGACAACTATGACTACATAGTCCGCAATGGGGAGCGCTGGCTAGAACGTTATGAAATAGACTCACTTATTGGCAAGGGGTCCTTTGGACAGGTCAGAGAGCAATCCAGGGATAGTGAAATGTTCTGCATCTGCTCATATAACCATATAGCAAACTATGCCCTATTTTAGTAGGAATGCTACAGGTTGTCTCTTACCAGCAAATACAGTTTGCAGAGGTTGATCAAAGGATGCGCCACATGACTACAGTAACACAATGATCTGCTCAAAAAAGAAAGAGCCATAGCTCTAATGTGCCAGCGTCGGTCTTTGGCATTTTCAGTCAGGATGATGACTTGAAAGATTGCTGCTTGAAACCCTGACAAGTTGCTACTAGCCATTCTGAACTGTTGGTGGGCAACTTATAGAAATCAGCAGCTCACCAGCCTTCCCCTGGGATCTTGGATGGCCACCCCTCCAATTTTGCATGAAATTAGCCAGATGCATCCCCAAAAGCCTCCAGGGTTGCAGGTGGCTATTTCAGCCCAACTATTAGCCCAAGGAAGATTTTTCCACTAGAGGTTTCTGGGAGCATGATTGACCAGTTTTTGAAGTTAAAAAAATGGGCATAGGGACCCCAAAAAGCTTTGGGGTATTCACTTTGCCATCCTGGCGTAGATAGTACAGAGCTAGAAAGACTAATAGCTAAAGCACTTTCTCTTGTTTCCGTTTTCTTCAGATAGTTTTGGGGTTTGAATTTCCTTGTCATCCTAAGCCAGGCTTCTCCGTCAGGTGTCCAGTGGTGGATGGGTGGTTCTTCTCCAGATTAGCAAAGTACAGAATGATACTGACAAATGATGATTCTAATGTGGCCCTTTTCTTTTCACCTGTTAGGTGGTAAAGGCCTACGACCAACAGGCTCAGGAGTGGGTGGCTATTAAGATAATCAAGAACAAGAAGGCATTTTTGAGCCAGGCTCAGATTGAACTGCGGTTGCTTGAGCTCATGAACCAGCATGACACTGAGATGAAATACTATATTGGTGAGAGTTTGGAATCAGCGGTGTCTTTGAAGGTGGTGGGGAGTGTTTTTGGAATTAGTTCAAATGCTTATGGGCCAGAGTCAACACTGTTAAGTACAGGAAATGAAGTCCTCCGGGTTTCAGACTTGTAAGAAGACTGCGTGAAAGAGAGAAAGTGATTAAAGACAGGGCTGAAGGATATTGGAGGAGCTGTTTGGTGTCGGTTGGACCTAAAAGAGAGATCTGTTCATAGCTGGTTATGTGTGCATGTGGTGATTTGTGATCCTTTTACTCTGGGAAATGGTCATGTTGCAGGTCCACAAGTCTTAACTACATGCAGGAGGTCTTCATGGAGATGTTGCCAAAGCATGAATGGGGAGTTGGCCTATGCTAGTGTTACTGTTTCATATTCTCTGTAACCCTTTCTTCACTTCAACCCCAGTGCACTTGAAGCGGCATTTCATGTTCCGGAGCCATCTGTGCCTGGTATTTGAGTTGCTGTCCTACAACCTGTATGACCTACTCCGTAACACCAACTTCCGTGGTGTGTCTCTCAACCTCACACGCAAGTTTGCCCAGCAGTTGTGCACGGCACTGCTCTTCCTGGCAACACCTGAGCTCAGTATCATCCATTGTGACCTTAAGCCAGAGAACATTCTGCTCTGCAACCCCAAACGCAGTGCCATAAAGATCGTGGACTTTGGCAGCTCCTGCCAGCTAGGCCAACGGGTGAGTGACCACCAGACCTCACCTTCCAACCATAACCTCTCTAGAAGCGTGAGAGCTGACATCCTTCTAGTGGTTAACATGAGTATTTTGTGCAAGGTTGAACCACTTTCTTCATTTTCAGGGTGTCTTCAGCTTTGCCGTGGCTAAATTGGAGCTTGAAAGGCACAGTACCAGCTTGCTTGTCCCAGTCAATGTTTGACATGCAGCAACTGAGTGAAGTCCCCACTGCCATGACCTTCCATTCCCTGGGATTCAGCAGTTGATAGTATCATATCTTTTTTTCTCTGCAGATCTACCAGTACATCCAGAGCCGATTTTACCGCTCACCTGAAGTGCTACTGGGCATGCCTTATGATCTGGCAATTGACATGTGGTCCCTAGGATGCATCCTAGTAGAGATGCACACAGGAGAGCCCCTCTTTAGTGGCGCCAATGAGGTAGGTGGAAATTACTTGGTTATTGTAGTTGAGATGGCTAATTGCAGCAACTGATGTTAGCCAGGGCAGCTGTTCTAATTGCTAAGTAGCATCACCTATTCAAGAAAGAGGTTAAAGGCTGGGGAAAGCAACCTCCAGCCTGAGGAAGAGAATCTTCCACTCAGCCTTCAAATTGGCATGGAAAGCAGCATATGGAAAATTCCTGTTATTTCCAATCACTGATCAGAGAATCCATCCCTGCCTCCATGCTTCTTATCCATCCCAGTTGGAAGGCTAAGTAGTGTACCTAGGGAGAGTCCGTTACCTCTGTTAATGACCAGACTTGGCTCATGCAACTATGAGTCCCTAGATTGCACCAGCTGAATCCTTTGTGTTCCATGCAGACATGGAGAAAGCAAGCACGCTTGGGAATAAACATTCTGTGTCGTTTGTCTCCAGAACCAAAGTAGTTCCCTGATCCTGGACTAAGTAATAATTGGCAGCTTTATATATCTTAGGTGCAGTAGCAAAAGACAACAAAAGTGTCTGGAGCAGAATGAATATATGATTCAGTGACATAAATGGATTTAAGAAGTTGCTGATTAAACAAGTATTAAGTGTGGGAGGCCATAGGGAGATACGTGTAGTGCTCCTGATTTTCTGCCTTTCCCTTGCAGGCAGACCAGATGAGCCGGATTGTGGAGGTCCTTGGGCTGCCGCCATCTCACATGTTGGAGCAGGCTCCCAAGGCTCGGAAATACTTTGAGAAGCTACCTGAGGGGGGCTGGGTCCTCCGGCGGGGCAAAGATGGCAGGAAGGTAATGCTTAGCACAGCTCTCTTATCTCTTAACACTTCCCATTCTTTCCCTCCTTACTCCCTTTTAAAGAGTGTAAGGCACATCAGCACATTTTCAGTTTACCTTAAATCAAAGATGTTCAAGTGGCATTCTACTGTGACATCCCTTGCTAACTATGAAGATTAAAAGAAGTGGGATGAAAATCTTCAGCACTTCTTTGTGCAAGCAATTCCACTTGCTCAGAGGACATGTAAATGCATACACACACAGCACTTTCTCCCTCCTTCTCCCTCAGAACTAATAGTGGGTGAGCTCAGCACCATGATTCTCATTTTGTAATCAGCTGTGCAGCAGCTGGCCTATATTTACACTACTGGAAATGCACAAGGTCTTGGCCATTATTTCTGACAGAAAATAGTTTGTTTATATATTATGATGAATATATTGTTTCCTTTTTCTAAATGCTAAACCAGTATGTTATCTGAACTCTGTCCCTCCCCATTTATGTTGTGATGATAATGCTGATTTGTTAGCATAATGCACCATATTGCTAACACAAACTTACTTCTGCTTGGTGTCTTTTAGGACTACAAAGTTCCAGGCACACGGCGGCTACATGAAGTGTTGGGGGTTGAGAGTGGGGGTCCAGGCGGGCGCCGCGCAGGAGAGCAAGGCCATTCCCCTTCTGACTACCTGAAGTTCAAGGACTTGGTATTGCGCATGTTGGACTATGAGCCCCGTAGTCGCATCACCCCCTTCTATGCCCTGCAGCACAACTTCTTCAAGAAGACTGCTGATGAGGGCACCAACACGAGTGCCAGCACCTCTCCCAGCCTGGGAACAGAGCACAGCCACTCTACCAGCACCACCAGTTCTGTGTCCAGTTCTGGTATGTCACACTACTAGCTTTATCTTCAGCCATATTTTATTCTGTATTAGAAGCTCGTTTTCCTTCAGTCAGATTTAGAGCATCTGGCTGTTTCTATCATCTCCTGCTGATAGAAAGCTTTGTTCTGCTCCTCTGACTATTTAACATTCTCTCCTGATAGGTGGTTCCAGTGGTTCTTCCAATGACAACCGTGGTTACCGTTACAGTAATCGTTACTACGGCAGCATGGGCACTGTGCATGCGGACTGTGAGATGCAGAGCCCTCAAGTACGTGGAGAGCCAGGCCTGGGTCATTTTGGTTTCCCATGGCCTTTCATATAACTTCTTCCTCCTCATTTTTCCCTCTTGATCTTTCCTTCCTGATCTTTCCTTCCTAGTGTTGTCATGTTCTCCTTTTCATCTTGTTGCAGGCACCCCCTCAGCAACAGATGCGTCTTTGGGCCAGTGGTGACAACGAGAGTATTCCTCACATCTTACCTCACAAGCCCACACCAAGCCAGGCCATGCCATGTTTCCCCCCAAGTGGGCACCCTCCATACCAGCGCCCTCCACTTCCGATATCTCCCCCACTCCCGGAGGCGATGGAGGTGTCTCTGGGCCCTCGCCATCTAGACTGCAACCCCACCGGGCTGGGCTCTTCATCCTTGCACTTGGGTGCCTCAGCCTTCCGGACTAGGACTGCTGGTGGCTCGCGCCCTGAGGGACTTGGCCTCAACTACCCTCTTCGTGGGCGTGGGCACCGAGACACTGATGAGACTGCACTGATGGGTGTCTGTGTGCCCCAGGGCACTGCTGCCAGCTCCTGATGATGGACTGGCCCGGCAGGCTAGGAGCCAGTGCCCAGCGAGAGCACTCCCTTGTTGCACCAGAGCCTGGACGGGCCAGGACTGACTGTAGGGCAGGGAACCAGTGCCCACAGAGCACTTCTCCAGGTGTGAGAATCTGAGTGGGCCAGGACTTGCGGTGGGATGGGGTCAGGTTGCCTGGATGTGACCAGTCTAGAGACCAGGTCCTCTTGCTACCCAGGACCCTGCTGCAAGTGGTAAGCATTGTTGGGGGGAGGGGGGAATAGAACAGGGGAAGCATGTGGAGCCAGCATCCTTCCGCCCTTGCAGCCTGGATGCCGCCTTCCCCCTTTTGGTCAGTGCTTTCTCTGAGTTGTGTGGTCCTTCCTGGCCACAGCCCCTCGTGAATCACTCAGCGGCATGTGGCCTGACAGCCATTCCTTTCCCTGGTGCAAGAGATTTCAACATTCTGTGCTTGGATGGACATACAGACTCCTGTGCACTACGTGGACATATGGGCTTGGTGGCCTGTGTGGTCCCATGGGAATTGCTGCTAAAACTTCCCCCTGCTTGGAAATAAAGGGTTGCCCCAACCAGCGAATGTTTATGCTGTCTCGTGCAGCCATCTTGGACCTGCCTTTTGTTATGTGTACATGAGGGGAGACAGTGCCTAGTTCTTTGCTCTGGCATCATTGGGGTATTGCCACAGTATCTTAGGAAAGTGGCAAAGCGGGACCTGAGCTGGACCATGGCTGTGAATTTTTAACTCTGCCTTAGGTGAGCTCATGCTTCTTTGCACAATATTCAGTCATCTGAACTCAGGCTGTTTCCTTACGATTCTGCTTTCTTGAAGTGTGGAAGCTGTGCAAAGAGTGAGAGATGTGGCCTGTATTGTATCACTGTTCCTTATTCCTTTGGATTGGCCCTAAACACACCAGTGTTAATTTCATATGAGAATTTTATAGGTATAGGAAAGGCAAAAAAAAACTTTAGCAGCAAGGCTAAAGTCTTCTGGAGAACTGGCCTCCACATTGCACTTGCAGGTTATTTGCTAGGTGCTTAATACTGTGTGCTGTGCAGCCAGGGACAGGGTTAATAGCTGGCCAGAGTTAGAGGGGCTTGTGTGTTAGTACTGTAATATAGCTGTGTCCTTTTCATGTTGAACAGTTCTGGCAACCTTTTGTTCTTTTAGCAGGATGAGACTCAGCTGGGCCTTACAAATGAAAGAGTATTGATGGGGGCGGGGGGGTAGGCTGTTGCCTGCACAAAAACTTGGGAGTCACTTGAGTGTTTTAGCTTAATACAGTTACAGTCTGTGCAAGGGCAAGTGAAGGCAAATGGCTCTTAAAGAAACTTGCCAGTAGTATTGGGACAAGCTGTTGGGCGAGGGACCATGTGCCCTGTCACTAGAGCAGTGGAAAGAGCTATCAGGAACAACACAATGTGTTGATGAAGATGTTAGAGGCTGGATTTGGCTTGTGCTGGTGGTACCTAGCCATGTTTAAGTCCAGAAATAGATAAACGTATATACTGGCTGGGTGCTATCTATCATGTATGTACACAGCTACATTCAGGCCTATGCTTGCTGTAGAGTAGCAGGGCATTTGATGCTGGGATTCAGTATCCCAGAAATCTCAGCTGTTTTTTAAAAAACCAATTTCTTCTTGTCCTGGTTTTATAAGAACCGGTTCAAAAGTGTGCAGATAACTTGGCAGCTCAGTAGAATTTCTGCTAGTCAGGATAAGGGGTGTTACAATTCCCAGTGGTGCCTCTTGACCTCTTCTTTTTTTTCCCCCTGCCCCTCCCCAAAGCAGTTATGTGAAACAAAACATATTTGTATAACTTACACAGGGTACAACATTTTCTCAGTGCAGCCTTTTTGTCATTTAGAGCAGAATATGCATAGCCTTGGACATATAGAGCAAGGAGGAGGGTTGAAAGTTTTGCTAGTCTGGCATAATGCAGGGACACTGGTGTCCAGCCAGCAAAAGTGAGTTGTAGAGGGACTTAAAAAATATATGATTGTGCATAAGAGCCAAATTCATAGTCAATGGGAAATTAAATGGAGACTCACTGGAACTTGTAAGAAAGAACTTGCTGCTGAAACAGAGAGAATCCTCAGCCATGGCCACTCACCAGCATGCAAGTTCCCAGCTGTGCAGATTTTGCTACCCTTAATTTGTTACATTGAACCAAACGAGCTTTTATAGCCAGTTGCGTAACTTGGGAATGTATTCCATTAGTTTTCTACCCCTATTTAAATGATAAATGTTTAGAAGTGATAATCTGAGGGTTCTGTGTTCTTGCTCCCCTGTCTGCCCCACCACCACATGGGGCTCAGCTTTCCATACCATCATCCATATCCTTCAGCGTGAGTTCACATAGTTAAAATGAAAGCAAATAGCTTTACCACCTCAAACTTGTCTCCTGTGTTTTAAATAATTGCCTGAACTGGAAAGAATGGCTAAGCTGGCAGTTGGCATGTTTCTGTTAGTAATTGGCCACTATCATGGGGTAACCATTTCTGAATTTTCACTTTGTATTTAAAGATAGGTCAGCAGTCCTGCTAAGTCATAACATCAGACTGTATATAATATCTGTTTGTGCAAAGGCAAAAGAAAAGAAAAGTTCATCTTTAGTATCACAGTCTTCCTGCCACTTCCTCTCCAAAAATTATGTTCCTGTGGCTGGAGATACTCATAATTAATTTCACGTCCAGGAGAGCCACACACATTCAGTCTTAAGTAAAAAATGAAATAGCACGCTAGTTTTAACCACCATGTTCCATGGCTTTTAAAAAAAAGTTGGTCACAATTTGTTGTAGCTGGATGGGAGCTGACAACGAGAGTCGACAACAGTGGTTCTGCTTGTGGAAGACAGAGGATATTTTTAAGAGACCTCTTATTCAAGGAGAGGACTTAAGAATACTGCACAGGGGTCCACAATTATAATCAGTATCACCTAGAAATTTAATGTGCATGTTGGAAGGTGAAGAATGTCAGTCATTCAGAATGGCGGCAGAGTTGCATCTTGTCTGGAGCTAGACTACAGTGGATTCAAGGGAAGATGTTGCAACAAACAGATGTTACCCTAAGCAGTGGGTTCCCACCCGAAAAACACCACCTGTGTTTTGCTTGTATGGAGCGGGTAACCAAAAGTGCTCCTTCCAGGAGCTACTAGCTACTAAGCGCATCTAATATGTTTAAGTGAATGTGTTCTGCTGCAACATCTTGTACTTCGCCCTGGCAAGGGGTGGGAGAAATACTTTTAAAAAGTAGCTACAACTGCACATTTTGTGCAGGTCACAGCTTAATGTTTTTTGCATAACTACAGCTACTCCAAATTTGATGAGTGGTTTCCCTATCAGGTATTTCAGGCCATTATGTTTGAGTTAACTTGGTTCTTTCTTTTTGGGCCTGCTGAAGTTGTCTGATCATATACTGAGGAAAAACAGAATGCTGCATATTGTGCTCTGCAACCATTACATGATGGTTTCAACTTTTTAAAAGTTGATCTGTAAGGCTGACAGGGAAAAGGCTTTGCAGTTCCCACAGGGGGGAATGAACTTCACATAATACATTCATTCTCTAGGCCCAAGTAACCTTTCACCTATGTACCCATAACGTGATTTAATCTGGCCCAGATACCATACATAAGAGTGATAAAGAACCATCTCTGTATAACATCAAGCCTTGAGAGAGGGGGGTAAAAAATAAAAATTTATTATTGTAACTTCGCCCATTACCTTTGAGAACAAAAAGGGACATTGTGCCCTTTCCCCAAATGTATCAGTGATAAAAATGAAGCCATTACCTTCATCCCCTCCTTGTCTTGCTGGCATACTACACTCTATTGCTGTAAGAGCCAGCAGTATTTTTATGGCTCAGTAGTGTAGCTGTTTCACCTTGCATCAGCATGCTACCCGTTTCCCTCAAGATTGAATTGAACAGGAACTCAACCTCCTTTGGGTCCAATCATAAACAAGAATCTTTGGGTCTCCCACTGACCTGCACTGGGAAACCAGAAGTAGTTTTCCACCATTTTTAAAAAATTGTATATAAAGTGCACAAAATTTGGAGAAAGGGTAGACCTTTAGAGCAAATTTGTGCTATTACTAATCAGCTTTGACTTCCAAAGTACCACAAGGCTGTTATTATAATCCCTGACAAATTGCAGAAAGGAGCATGAGGGCTAGCAACCATAAAATTTGCTTTTGAAAAAATACATTTTTAAAGCATTTATAGGTATCTCAGTACTCAGGCCTGCCAGTTCATTTTGCTTTCTGTAGTGTGATGTCTGCAGTGTCAACTGCAATGAGAGATTGGGTGTAGCTGACTGACCCCAAAACAAAGTAAAGAACACAGACCCTCTGCTTGATTCTTTAACAGCATTCTGAGACTTCAGAATTCAAGTCTAAGTTGCACTGAAAAGCATCACTAAACACCAGAAATAATGGTCAAAAGTATCACAGAAAAGCAACGTGGTAGGTAGGTGGTTCAGCCACAACCTGCTACTATTAACAGAATTGGAACAGTAGTGATCCATTTCCCCACACACTGATTGGAGAGTTATCAGTGAGATTTTTGCCCCAGATTTCACATGCAAATCTCTGCTCCTTCCAGTTGTGTTTTCTTTATATGGTGTTACTGGGGAACTGAATCCTACTTCTCCACATTGCTTCAGACTGAGTCACTCTGCTCTAATTCCAGAGAGGCAGACCTGGTCCCACATCACCCCAGTTTATTTTTCATTTTGTCCAAAGAGGTTGTAATAGAGCTTTGCAAAATAAATTAATAAAAAATTAAAAATTGTTGGCCAGAACTCCTAGAATCCCCAGCCACGTTGTCTAAAAAGGAACTTCCCAAAGGTCGGGTTATATATATGAGGATACAGAACAAAACTTACAAAAGGAGAAACGGTAGGTTTGCAGTCAGTCATAGCACCCCCTCCTCCATTTGGGTAGTGGTAAAAATAAGACAAAAACATGTCACCACTTGGAAGAGTGAGACACTTTGAAGCCATTTAAGAATGCTGTTTAAGCTGCTGTTCCATACTGTTTGCAGCTTATTAAAGTCAGTTATGCAGAGATAAAGAGTAATACTTTATGTTCGCATATCTTACTGCACCTCCAAGATCATGTTAACTAGCACAGGGCTTCACAGTTCAGAAGCCAGCCTTGAATGAGACATCGGATAGATTTTCAGGTTGTCCTGTTGTGTTCAATTAGCAGTCAAGGAAGGGGAAGTTACCTAGGCAGCCAGGAGAAAGGAATAATCTTCACTCTACCTCTGTGAATATTCTGGGTATGCACTGGAGGTCTAGGAGGGTGATTGCTGTTCATTTCTCCTAACTGCACAGTAGCCAGAAATAGGCCAGGTGCCCCCTCCCCCAACCACACTGCAGTTGCACAGGGTGAAGGAGGTATGATACCCTCTTCTGCAGCATCCCTAAAAGAAATAGCCAGTTTTGCCACCAACAGGACTATGACCAATGTCTATTCAGTCTCCACTGGACCACCCCATTCACATGAAATATAAGGACAATATCTATTAGGAAATTACAGTTTCACATTTGTTCTTTTAGAACTTTTGCAGGGGAAGACTGTGCCATCTGGCCCAATGATTTCTTTAAATAAATAAGCACTAAAATATCTTGCTGTCACTATTTGCCTCAAGTTACTGGGGCTCCTCCTTCAAAGATCCATTCTTCATCTGTCACAGTGAAAGCAAATAAGTCAGCATCTTTTCTGTCTCCAAATGGTGATACTCCTAATTCAACTGCCCACTGGCTCTTGGACTATGGATTAAAGAAATTATGTTTTTCAGAATTTGCCACCAGTAGCTGTTGTTGATCTCTGTGCTGTTGGACTACTCTAGGGTTTCTATTTTTGTTTTACTTTCCTTACCATCACCTTACATTTATTTTGCTAGTGTGTAATTCTCTGTTCTCATTTTTATAGGAAGCCTTCTTGGCTTCATTGCTGCTGCTGATTAACCACATTGGTTGGTATCTTTTGTTCTTTGCAAATATGTAGTATACATTCTAGCAGAGGATTTTTTTTAAAATTGTGGTTGTATGTCTTGTCTCCACAAAGATTTCACTTTCTCCTTCAACTTGGTTTTAAATAGCCAACTCGCTTTAAAGAGATACTACTACTTTGAAAGCAAATGTTACTGTTTCTTTTTGTACTGCCAATTCTTTGGTAAGTTCCCTCTGACATTTACATCAAATTTGGTAGCATAGCAGCTGTGGAGTTCAGACTCTTCCTCCGGTCAGTTGCCACATTACTCCTTCAACCATGGGACAAATGGCATTTCAACAATATGCTCTGAGACATAGCAATCTGGGCTCCCCTTAATTGTTCCTTGTTGAGGGAAGCACACTGAACACGATGGACGAAAATGCCTGATCCAGCAGGGCTCTCAAGATACTCTGGAGAAGACTGCTCAGGAGATTCTGCTTGCCATAGCTGATATACCCCTTTTAATATAATCCCTTTCAGTGTATTTTTTGTAGCTGGCACCCGCTGCTGTAAGGAATGGTTAAGATACTAACCCATTTGCAAAAGCACGGCTGTGACAGACTCTTTCAGGTGTTGGAGCTGAGCTACAAAGCAACTTGTTGCTTTTTGCAATAGTAACACAGAATTACTTTTTAGGCAGTAATTCTCATGACTATACAATGGAGCTCCACACATGTGGGGGTTCCATTCCAGGACCCCCACAAATGGTAAAAAATGCAAATACTCACACTCCATATTATTTAATGGCAGTGATGTACATGTGGATGCTTCAGCATGTCCACATTCATGTCACTGTCATTTTAGGCACAGGATGCAACACCCCATGATCACAGGGATTCACAGATCTGGAGATCGCATATACGGATGATCTACTGTAATTCACTACTTTTCAAAGCAATAGGAATGGCTTATCTATTGATTACTCGGTACTGGATCTCTGTGCTGATTCAGGCTGAGCAATGGGAAAGGGAGAAAGAAGGGTCACATATGCCTTGCCTTGTGCTCAAGATTGATTTGTGGCATTTTTCCTCAGTGTTGCAAGTGCTGTACCTGTACTGGCCTCTTGGGGCAGCCAGAGAACATTTTCCTGGATATAACAATAGTAATGGTATTTTGTCAGTAACAACTCAAGAGAGCTACCTTTCTGGATTGCTGTAGCAGTAACAAATGGGTGATCAGAGTAAAGCACCTACTTCCCTTTTAAAAACAATATTCCAAGCACTTCCTGTGTTGGGGGAATTTGAAGCTTTAGGAATAACTGCCAATTATGAATTTGGAAGTAGCCATGCAATAGCAACACTGGAAAACTGTAAGGGAACTACTGTAGCTGCAGCTTGACCTACTGCTTGCCTGTTCATGGTTGTTAAAAATCTGACGTTAGGGGATGCAGGCATCATGAATATCTGATCCAAAAAACAGGACAAAGATACTGATACAGAAAGGATCCACTTGCATTTAACTGGTCAAAAATTCATTGAAGCACAAAATTCAGGGAGCAGACAACCCTGAAAATCCACTGAGAATGTTTCTGTATCACAGACAGAGATAAACAGAACACAAACGGGGCTCACACCCAGTGTTTTTGCAAGATGGGAAAGGCGCAAGTTAGTGTGACATTCTACTATGACTTACCAGGCACTGTGGATAATATGCATATAGGCTCCCACTTTCTCAAATACAACTCAGTACCTGCTGGGGCACAATCATTCCATTGCTTGTATGTTGATTCAGTAATCAGTATAGGCTGCTTCCCCACCAACCAGGTGCCAGCTCCTATCCTGGCAAAGAGCACAGCTTGCCCAGGACAGCTAGCTTCTTACAACTTTCCCAGCTTCTGAGTCCAGCAGAGAAATTGCCACATGACTACACACTTGTAAAATAAATTGCACTTTAATAAGAAAAACCATGGTGCAGCAACAGTGGAGGTTCAGACTGAAAAGGACAGTCCTGCTTCTACTGTGCTGCTCCTTCAACGAAGGTATGAAAGGCATCCCACAAGCTAAGTCCCCACAAGTCAAATTCCACTACCTCCCAAGATAAAAATGCTGGGAGGAAATCTTGTGTGAAGTCTCCATCATATCCCTGGAATAGTTACCCTGGCACCCTGCTGTCCACTGCAGTCATCACATGACATGGCCACAGTGCTCAGGGCTATAAATCCCTCTCTGGATTCTTTGGTTTTCCCAGTCTAAGAGCAGTGTTGAAGTAGGCTCCTGTCCCATGCCACAACAAGTACATCACGTGGACCGCTGCATTCCCTTCTCAGTGCCAATGAAGACAGTGATATTTGTATAGAGAGGATGCAGTTCTTTCGAAAGCAGCTGATACTCCAATGTGTTCATACCATCTTGCTTCCATGTTCTCCTTGTCTTGGCCAGCAAGTTAAATCTGGAAGAGAAGTTCACAGGAAAAGTTTGTTCAAGAACTCTGCCTTCTTTCCCTAGCCCATACAGCTTCTTATGTTCATGGGTGAGGGGGAAACTGCATTCTTTTTACAGAGATTTCCAGTGGAATAATATTAATTCTGTCAGTATTTGGCAGTGTGGTGAAGAGGAAAACACAGTCATACGTTTCAGTAATAAGAGTGTATCTGTAATACTCAAAGTACGTAAGTCACAATTATGAAGTGGATTTTCTGAAGGAAGTTCATAGGGTGAGATCAGAAACAGATACAGGTTCGCAAGGGGGTGGAGCAACAACACTGGTCAAGAAAGTGCAGCTTAGAAAGCAGGGACTTTATGCTAATAGTAAGTGATTCTGCGGTAAAGAAATAACCAAAGGAGACAAAACTGGGACAGAACACATACAGCCTACAGGCTGAAAGAGATGTACTTTATTAGCAACAAGACCCCAGCTGAACTGACAGCTTTCTCTTCTTTCACAAAAGCTAGGCTTCAAATAACTTAAGCCACCATATAAGCTTGGCTAGGGTCAGAGGCTTCACTGCCACATGCACAAAATAATAAATTATTCTCCATGAGTTGCTCATCTGTGGTGCCATCTGCATCAGACATACATTCCTGAGCTATATGGATTCTGCAGATGTTAATGAAGCTTGCAAAGGACAAAAGGGGCAGGGCTGGTTTTGCACAGATTAAATGTATTTGACTATCTAGTCTTGTATGGCAGAAATCTGTTTGCCCAAGAGAGATGTCTTCCCCCAAGACTTGTCTCTCACTCACCTCTTGGGGTTCTGCTCATTGCCCTTGTCGTGTCCATGTTTGATCATACGGTAACGACCATACTGAACAGATGGGCGAGAGATCACCATCCCACTCAGTGCTACCCTGCAGGAGAGGGGACAGATATTTCAGCATCAGTAGGAGTCTGTAAGTGGCTCCAACACATGTGTACAGGTATCTCAACAGTTAAGATACCCATGCAGTACACTTTTTCAGTACCCCCATATCTATCCCACTGCATTTTTTACACCCTCCCCCACAGAAAAAGCAGGAAAAAAATACAGACTTTTAGCTGCCTGCCTGATCCACTCTGATCCCTGCCCAGATTCCCTCATCCAATCAGGCTTTGGGGATTACCAAATGCCTTGAGAGCTAGGATTCCTAGGGTCCCATCCTGCACTATACAACCTTAAACCTTTAACTGATCTCCATACATGAGCAGCAAGCTGCTGACTGCTCTTCTAGCACCAAGATCTATCTCTGGCAGGAAAATCCTTACCGGACTGCAATGTCATCATCTTCACCGCCCCAGCCCCAGTAGTTGTTTGGAAAGCCATTCATCTTCATATATTGCTCTGGACTGAGTGCCGCAACACCTCCAAAGTAGGTCTTGTAGGGAAGTCTAACAGAATATTATTATTTTAAAATGACATTTATGAATCAGTAGGGCCCACCAGCTAGCATCATGCACAGATAAATCTCAAGAGAAATTGCTGTAGAACCTCTTCTGGGAGATATACAGGCTTCTAGAATATCAGCCCCTGCTAACAGGGTTGCAATCTAATAAACACAATAGAAAAGGAAAATGGGGAAGGGAAAGAAAGAGGAAAATAGTGGATTCATATATCAATTCTTATGTAACTGTTATACTAACAAAACAGAATGAGAGCCAATTCTGAGAGAAAAAGAGTTAAATGGCAGTCGGTCCAGCCAAGTTAATACTGCATTATACTCTCACCAATTCCTCTTTCAGGATCAGCACTATAGTTATTTTCAGAAGAGGCCATTCTAGAGTCACAGCCTCTCTTGTGCTAGCATTCATATGTAAGCTTTATTCAGGCTTTCTTAAACTTATTCAACATGTGATGATGGAAATGCAACCGCCGTACCCCTGTCATCAATTTACCTGCAGGAAAGGTAGTGGCTCAATGAAGGCTCTCCACAACTCAGGCCATAAAGAAATCAGGATTATGGCCTGCATGGAGAAGCTCCATGAGCATCAGAGGCTGTGCATACCTGTTGTTTTTCATATTAGCAAAGAGATTATGGGGGAGGGTCTCCTCCTTTTTATATATTAAGTAAATATTAAGAATGTCTGAATGGAGTTTATGTTTTGTTTCAAGACTGTGAGCTACAAGTTGGGCTAATGCATTTGTCCTAGGACACAAAAAGTTCCTCAGTTGGATCAAGTTTCCCTCCATGAACTTCCACCATTCCCCTCTGTCAGTCCAATAAGCAGCCATACGTAGGAAGAAAACCACCTGTCCATCCTTTTGGATACTGTTATTCCACCTTTCCTCCAATGAGCTCATGGCAGCACGTGTGGTTTTTCTACCACCTGTTTTATCTTCATGACAACTCTTATGAAATAGATTAATTGAGAGGTTATGACTGGCTCTCAAAGTCCATCCAGCCCACTTTATGGCTGAGTGAGGATTTAAGCCCAGATCTCCCTGGCCTTAAGTCTAACAATACAACCATTCCAGCACTCACCATCCTCGTTTCTAGTTAGCAGTCTACAAAGCATAATTTTCTTTTGAGAAAGAAGTAAAACGTAAAGGATACCTATTTTAAGAAGGAAAGAGTTGGGGTGGCAAGGAGCAAGAGAGAAGCAATCTTTTGGAAAGAAATATCACACCCAATAAGCTTACTTGTAGCCAAACTTGTCCATAGCAACAGCCACATGCTTAGGAAACCGATCACAGGTATACACATTGCGATCATCCTCAGGGATAAGGTCCACATCATGGAAAAACATACAGTCCCAGTCCTCATCCTTCATAGCCTCCTTAAAGCCCACATTCAAGAGCTTGGCTCGATTGAAAGTGTAGTTCTCAGCCTGAGAAAGAATATGACACTGAAACAGTTCCGCTAGAGCACTACTCACAACCAGTCATTACTGTTCATAACAGGCACTCCAGCTTGACAAACTCCAATGGAATCTCATTTGTCCACACCTGAGGTTCTCCAGCTGATCTCTTCCCACTTCAAGGATCTCAGGCCACTTGTTGTTGGTCACCACCCCACTCCCAACACTCTCTCCTCTGTACTACTGTTAGAATATTTGGCTTGTGTTCAGCTCTTTAGCATAACAGAATGCCATGCCTTGCAGCTCATTATCTCTACTCTTGCCTAGCACTGAAAACATCCTTGCTTGTCTACCTCCCTATTCCTCCTCTCCTACCAAAGAAGAGAGACAAGAGGTGGGGCTGTTACATTTGCACCCCCCTGTCCTAATGGCAGAAAAACAACAAACCACTGTAGAGAAAGAGTACAGTGGCCACTGCCAGTTTCCTGCAACTGGCAGGACTGTAGCAATCTTTCTCCCTCATGTTGCTGGAAACAGCCTTCACTCCCAGCTGTGATCTCAACGTTTGCCCCTTTCCTGGGAATGTGCTGGAAATGGAGAAAACACTGGCCTCAATCCTACTGTACGTCCTGATTAGAAGAGACCCACTGAATCAATTGGATTGACCTACATGTTGATTCACTCTCAAAACAACTGATTCAATGAGTCTGTTCTAACAGGACTAACCAGCAGGATTCTGGCCTGTGTTTCCAGCTCCTCAAGACTCTTGCCTCCCTAGCTCTCAACTGCTGTGGTAACATACCTGATGGATGATGTAGATACCATAGTTAAGCTGTTGCCGTTGTAAAAAGGGGTGCAGGTAGTAGAGCAGGTACTTCAGGTGCTGTTCCCGATTGCGATGGGGAATGATGACAGCTGTTTTGTGGATGGAATCACAGTCTGGGGGACGGTAGCGACCCCCTTTGCTCACATAAGGATTCTTCCGCATAATATCTTCCAGTGACAGGCCTGCGGGAAAGGTCACCCGAATGGGGCCTCCTGCAGATAAAGGGAGATGTGTCAGCAGACTGGAGGTCTCCCTCACAGTTAACCAAAATTCTAATGAAGAACAATTCAAAATATTTTCATTATAGACTAAAATGGAATTTCAAGATTAACTTCTGTATATTCCAGTGTCCTTATTTTTACCACCCACCCTATTCCTAGGCCCTTTCCGCACGTTACCTGCTTGCGGAGGTGGGGGGGTACCGTTCACGCAAGCAGCCTCTTGCGCGAGGCACTCGCATCGCTCCTCCGTTCTCCTACAGCTGGCTTCCTGGTCGCGTGAGCGCCCCGCCCCTTCCTTCCGCAGTGCAGCCTGGGAGCTGTAGGCTGCGCTGGAGGGGGAAGCGTGACTGGCCTGCTCATCCGACACACCGCAGGGCAGGTAAGTGCACGAGGGCCCCAGGAGCCTTGCGTGACCACGCAGAAAAGGTGCATGCGCGGTATGCTTTAGACTCTTGAGTAAATGGGAGTGCGTTGTATGGACCACTCCTCCTGTTTACACGATGCTCAGGGGGCCCTCTCGCATAAGAAACTGCGTGCGAAAAGGGCCCTAGTCATACTGACAAGCTTTAACGATTTGTCTGAATGTCTTCATTAGCCATTATTAGCAGGAGAACAATTAGGTGAGAGGAGAACCAGTTCTCTCAGTTCACAGATCACATAGCAACTTACTAAAGAATATTTTTAAGATGGACCCAGAAGTTACATGCCCATTTTTGCTGTAACTATAGCTTTCTATTCACTGGTCAGCACTACTGTGCTCAAGTTACAGTGACAGAAAATCACTGCTCTCGTTCATTGAACCAGTCAGAACTGCTGAAGATGATACAAGCTTTTCAGTTATATTGAACCTATCACCAGGCAAAATTATAACTACCTGAAAAGAATAAGGCTAATAGCAGAGGTAGGCAACTGTGCTGGGGCTGCAGCTAATTTCCTGTCCCTGAGATTATTCAGAGTTCATACAAACTGCTAAACCAACAAGAAGCAGCAGCAAAACCAGAAATATCCAAAGGCCCACTACTGGTTTTGAAAAAAGGGTTTAACATGTTAAATAGTGCAGAAGAACCATACAAACTAATTAATAAGTGGTTGCCTTTCCTTTAAGAGATTTCCAAGGTGTCTAGCTGGATGATAAGGAGCTTCTGGGTAAAAGTCCACAAATTTAACAAGGGCATGTGTAAGAAATGGAAGAAATTACAAATCACACTCAAGAATATAAATAAGTAGCCAGTGTTTATATGGTAAAGGTCAGAAGTTCCACAGTTCACAATGATCTCAAGAGAGATTAAAAATAATACTAATAAAATGTGTTATTCACTGCAAGGGGAAGATCAATGAAATGGTAACTCCATTATGTGAAGAAGATGGAGAAATGCTCCATCTTGTCCATGAAGAGAGAAAATGGAACTTGCCTCTATCTTTTCCCAAAAGAGAAACAGTGCTCAGTCTGGTGAAAAGAGAATGAATGACACAGTGAGGCTGGTGTAGCCCAGCACAGATAAAGAGGGGGTACAGGCACAGCTAACTACCTTAAATAGATTCAACAGTCTCAGTTCAGATTAACTGTATCAAAAAGAACATACTAACAAATGTTATTATCAGACTGTCTATAATCTGAGTATTCCCGGAAAATCAGTGAGCTATCTGCAGACTACAGTTGGGCAAATGTCATCTTCATCTTCAAAAGTGGAGGAAAGAAAACCTGGGCAATTATACCAATGAAGTTTCCAGAACAGATAATTAAGCAGGCCATTTCTGCACTAGCTTGTTATAGTGCTATGATTCCACTTTCAACATCTATAGAATCCAGGGGTTTGCAGTTTCGGGAGGGGCCAACCGGCCCATCCCGAAACTGCAAATTCCAGGATTTCACAGAATGTTGAAAGTGGAATCATAGCGCTATAACAGGCTAGTGCGGAAATGGCCTCAGTCTATTCCTTAAAAAGGAATGCTGTCATTACAGCCAGCATTGGTTTCTCAAAAACAAGACACACCAGCCTAATTTTTTTTTAATAGAGTTTCAAGCTTCCTGATCAGACAGTACTACAGATGCAGTGTATGTTGATTTAAGTAAGGCTTTTGTCAAGTTCTCCCACGACAGTTTCGCAGACAAGTTGCTAAAATATGGGGAAGCCATCATTACTGTTAAGTGGATTTGTAGCTGGCTAGCAAAACTTTCAAAGACTCCTCTTCATCCTGGAAAGAAGTGACTAGCGGGGTGTCACAGGATCTTGGGCCCAATACTGTTCAACATCTCTATAAATAATTTGGATGTAAAAATAGAGGGAGTACTCATCAAACTTGCAGATGACAACAAATTGGGAGGGGTAGCTAATGCCTCAGAAGGCAGAATCTTGATTCAACATGGCCTTGATAGGCTAAGGCACTGGGCTAGTACTATGTAAATGAATTTCAACAAGGATAATACAAGATAGGATGGGTGATACTTGGCCTGATAACAGTACACACACAGAGGATGACAGGGTCTTAAGGAACCACAAGCTAAAAATGGGTCAACCATGTGATACAGCAACAAAAAGAGCCAATGCAATTCTAGACTGCATCAGCAGACTATAATATCCAGATTGAGGGAAGTAAAGGTTCCACTCAGTTCTGCTTTGGTCAGACCTCACCTGGAGAACTTTGTTCAGTTCTGCATAACATACTGCAAAAGTGTTGTTGAAGTTGGAAGGTTAGTAAGATGGTAAAGTATGTGAAAACTGAGCATTATGAGAAACAGTTGAACGAACTGCATTTGTTTAGCTTCAAAAAGGAAAGATTCAGAGACGATAACAATAACTATATTTAAATATCTGAAGGGATGTCATGTAAAAAAATGAAGCAAAAATGTGGTTGGGTTTTTTGGGGGGGTTGAGTCGGGTTGGATTTTTTGGCTGCTGCAACTGGTCCAATAATTAAAATTACAAGGATGCAGAGTATGACTAAATTTTAAGAAGAACCTATGGATAGCCACAGCCGTTCAGTGATAGAACAGGATGGAAAAGGGTGGACTCTTTTTCATCAGAGGTTTTTAAACAGAAATTAGATGTTCATTTCTCAGGTTATGAATTTCTGCACTTGAAGTAGGCTGGCCAGAAAGACACACATCCACCAGGGGTGGGAGGCCAGAAAGGAACACATCCACCACTGCGAAAAGCTTTTAAAGTCCCCAAATAGTCTAACAGCCCTGGGGGGTATGAGAGCACTTCTGCCATGTTTTTAGGTATAGGAAAGGACTTTCTAAAAAAAAATAGGGAGTGACCAGAACTCACAGACCCCTGAGGGAACTGCTGTCCACACTTTGCCCACCACTGACCTAGATGGCCCTTGGGGTACTTCAAACACTATGATTCTATGGACCTAGGGCCCAAAGTGGCCTTGAGAGAGGCAACATCCTCTGCCTGCTCCTGGCTCAAATGTTTGCTCAAAATTTACTCCACTTTCTCTCACTCATCTTTGCCTTTTAAATGTAACTCAAAAGCATGCATCACCTTTGTACAAGTGAGTGACTCAACAGAAGGATACTCTATAGATTTTATGCTTCTATTTCTAATTTAATTCTATTTCTAAGGTTCTGTATCAGTCAAGATCACTTAAGTCTTGGCACAGAACGCAATGTCCACCAGAACCAGGACTGAAAATCTAGGTGCTTTGGTTCTCTTACCAAGGAAAGGAGACACCTCTGGACAGTAAGGAAGGTCATCCGGGGGCAGAGGGGATCGGGCAATCAAGCTGAGGTTGGCGTAGACATCCCCTGGGAGCGAGGCATTGTGTAAGCTGGCCAACATTGTCAATGTGCCCCCCTTGTAGAAAATGCCTAGGAAATAGGCAACACGTTTCCGATAGCCCTCGCGGTACAGCAGGGCCATCACCACCAGCTGCACTCCCAGGAAGAGCAGCAGGTAGCGGGCACGCACCTGCAGCATGGCGGGGCAGGGCCAAGATCATCTATCCATGGTGCAACTGGGCTTAAAGGTGCCAGCAACAAAGGAGAAAGGAAACAGTGACCTGTTGGGAACAGAAGAATTTTAAAATAGAACTTAGTTAGTCAAAGGACTCATTTAAGATAAACACATGCCTTCTGAGCCAACAAAGGAGCTACCTCAATTAATCAGTCCAGCAGATTTTTTCAAAACTCTAGTTTTGATACAGAGACTTTATAAAACCTGAAGATGGCAAGCAACATTTAAAGGACACCCTTATCTCTTCTGAGAGGGAATGCCTTTAAGGTTACATCTACTGCAGCACATATACACACATCATTATTATTATTAATAAACATTATTTTAATTATTTAATTATTTTAACATTAATAAACATTATTTTAATTGCTTGATTATTCCTTCAGTTATATCCTACCCTTTTCCCAGACTGTAAACTCCAAGTGGTTTACAAAAATTAAAACAAAGTTCATAGTGCTGTAAATGTACAAAGATCAAATTGTAATTAAACTAGCAATAGAATTTGTAGTAATTTAAAAGCATATTGACTGCAAAGCAACAAAAGCAGACAATGCAGCAGATTATCAAAAGCTGTCTTCTATTATTCCTTATAGACAGTCGTTTTCCAAAAGCCTGACAAAGCAAGAAGCCTTTATCAGTTGCCAGAAGACCACCATGGAAGGGGCAAGACTAGACTCTAGGAAGGGAGTTCAACAGTTCAAGAACCACCACCAGAATTGTTATCATAAGCAGGATCTAACTGACTGATAATTTAAGTTTCGTCAACTGGGAACAGCCCTAGTGAAAAGATTGGATTCACCAGAGATAACTGTTCCCAATTAAACTCTACCAGAAAAGCACCTTTCTCTACTGTGTATAGGTACAAACGCTCCGCAACAGCTGATCCACAGCATAGCCAACCCACACACTGGACAAAATCTGCTCACCACAAGCCTGAACATGCAAATGGCCAGGCAAAGCATATTAACAGCATGTTCCTGCCTCTCCAGATGCTTAAGAAGCCCCAGTGGGGGGAAAAAATGTTGTTCACCAAATGCAAAGTGCTCGCAGAAAAGAAAAGAATGGTGAGGAAAGATCAGGATGAGATAGGATATAGCATTATAAGCATATGTATCAGGGACAGGAAAAGAGGTATCAGAGAAACTAGAAGTAGGATGGGACAGAAAGGAGGATACAGGAAGCCCCCAACTTTTGATGCCCTGTTTTCTGACTCGCTCTTTTGATGCTTCCAAATTAAGGACAAGTTCCATAAATCTGATGTGGGGTCTGCTCCTTTTGCCAGTTTTTCCTGCCCACAGAAGCTTGGTTGGAACTGCTCAGATGCACATGTGGTCCCAAGTCTCGCCTATGGAAAAGTGGATCTCCTAGTCAAATTAATGGAACTTGTCTGCATTGCAAGCATCAAAACAGTGGGCTTCCATCAGTTCTTCTTGCCTACAGAGGCTTGCTGGGGATGCACATGCAGTACTTGCAAAGCCAGTTCAAAGTGAGCAAAAAGGCATCAAGCCAGCTAAGACATTTCACAAGTAGTGCATGCAGTCAGTCAGTCCCAAGTGAGCCTCTATTAAGTCCTTCATGCTCCCTACAGTAGTCGGTTTCTGCTTTTTGACAGTGTTCCAGTCCCGAACCTAGCAGATAAACGGGGGTTTCCTGTACTAAAATATGTTTCGGGGGTTTTATCACTCCATACTTATACAGCCTCACATACAGTCAAGAAATATTAAAAAAAAGGATTGGGCTACCTAGCAACAAGGACAAGGATATTCCTAAAGTTATCAGGAGAGATTTGTTATTGTTGTTGTTCCACCCACTACTCAAAAAGCATAGGGTAACATACAAGCCCTTCTTCAACCTCACAAAACCCTTGTGAAGCAAGTTAAGTTGGGAAAGATTCTGATCATCCACTCAAATTCGTTACTGAATTAGGATTTGAACCCAAGTACTTCCAGTACTGGTTTCCAACCAGTATACTACTATACTTTTATTATGCCTCCCACCAGCACCTGCCATACTTCAAGTGTGAGAAGAACATGCTTTGCATACAACAGTTATATACAATACTAGCCCACAGCTATTTTTATCTACAGAGTGACAAGTGTCACCACTGCATCCTCACTCTCTCCCCACCCACCCTTTTTATGGTCAAAGTGACCCTGGGACTTCCGGTTGCTGTATACCTAGTTACAGGATCTGAAGAAAAATATTTTCCCCAAGGGCCTGAGGATTGCAACATGGAAAGGCAAATTCTACAGCCATAAATGAAGGGAGCTAAATGCCGGTTTCCTGTTCTGCTCCCACATTAATGATAATAGCTATTATGGCAACCAATGCCCTGCCTCGCACAACAGGTATCTTGGAGCAATGCCAATTTGCAAGAACCAAGAAGGAACAAGGAAATGGCTCAAGAGCTTTCAGGACAAGATGTCCCAAGCTGATACAGGGTGCAAGAGGAGAGGTCAGTCTATGAATTACCTTCACAAACCTAATTTAAAATTTCCCTAAAGGGCTTTGTCATTTGCCCCACCATATCACCTACTGCAAGAGACTCAGTCAAGAGCATCACACTGCACTTGGGATGATGGAAGAGAAAAAAACCCACATCTTTCCATGAATCTGAGCAGGACCCACAGATTTAGGCCATGGGGTTTGGTGTGCTGTTGGTTGGATCTCTTTGCCAACACAAACTGGTATCAAACCACCCTAGAAAAAAAGTAAGTAAGTTCCAAAACAATGGTGATTTTGCAAAAACTTTCTCTAGTCCATTGAAACTGATTTCCTTCACTTTTTAACTGGCTAAGAAAACATTTTATAGGTAGTACAACATTTAAGGTGCCACTTGATTAAACTATGACTTCCTTTTAAAACATAATAGGTGACATTCAAATTGTTGTTATTGTTATTATTACTAGTACTACTACTACTACTACTATCCCACCTTTTCCCAGTTTGGGACTCAAAGCTGCTTACAACAAATTAAAAAACACATAGCTAACAATTCACAAAATACAAAATTTATATTTTGACAATAACTTTTGAGATTAGCTATCATTGTCTCCAAGTCAGCAAACAGCAGCTTTTTTATTTGATAGAATCTTTTAAAATCAAATTAACTATTATCTCTGCATCAGCATTAAACTACTTACATCACCCAGCCTGGGTGTGATCCCAGAGGTATGATCTTTGCTCTTTCCTAGATTCCACCTGAGAACAAGTTGCTAGGAAAGGCAGCCCCTGATTAATTTCACTTAATCAAAGCCAGTTGTTTTTTCTGAGAACTCACACCCCACAGCAAACTTGTTGGTCCTGAATCCAACTCTCAGTTCATTAAGAAAATGTGGGGGGAAATCTCAAGTATTTTCCTGCAGCAACATACATTTAGGCTGCTCATTAATCAGCATTTTTATTAATAGGTCACTGAAACAAGGCTGCTGTCTAGACAAACTAAGACAAAACAAGCTGCTTTCAACACCCTGAGTACCATCTACTGTTTCCTGGCTTATACAGGTGCTGCCCTGGACACACTTTTTCACCTTTTCCGCAAGACACCAGACAGGCATAACTGTCAGCAATATCTCACGGCTGCCTCTGAGACCATAGGAGCACCCTGTTTGTCCAACCACTCCACTCACATTCTTTTCTCCTAATCCTGTCAGAAAGCCCTGCTGTGACTTCCACAGGTCCTTGATTTGAGCGACTACAAGTATAACACACACAAGTGCATAGCTAAATATCAGCATTGATAAGAGGAATGTCCTCTGGCCAAAGCTTGAAAATACTCAGAAATACTTTTTGAGACAGAAACTCGCAGAATCTCCCAGTCACCATGGCCACCAGGATTCTGGGACCTGCAATCGCAAATAGCAGACCTCTCAAGCACTGCCTCTAGTCTGCTGAACTTCTTGGCCAAACCAGCTTAAAGAACTAAAAAAGGTAGCATAACCTACACAAGAAGAGAAAAAGAATTGGACTTGCATTATTTCTGGAGTTTCCTTATGCAAGCAATTTGGAAGACTGTTACGACTTCCAGTACAATGTTCCTCTTTAGGGAAAAAAGACATACTCCAGCGACAACTGAAATATTCATTATTTCAAGCATTCATCTCAAATTTAAGTTTGGCAAAGCAGAACTGAGGGGTTTCAAACTAGAGAAAATAACAGAAGATTTCTAGTCTGCTTTAATCAGTAATAATAAAAAAAACTACAACAGTGAAACTTGGTAAAAAGCTCTCTCCTACCCTTTCACATTTAATCAAACACGTCCCTACTGTGGAATGTAATGGACCTTGCCAAGCAAGAGTTCCTTTCAACTTAAATCTTGACCAGTTCTTGACTCCTGCCTATCAGGATTACTACTAGAGAAACTGGTTCCAAAATATCCTCCCCACAAAAGATGAGAAGATTCATCTCTTGTAACACTCTTGGTGACTGTTCTATCAATACTACACTGCATGTTTTTGATCAGAGTATGAAAAGCTGTACTGCTTGAGAGGCTCTGAATCACCAGAGAAATGGGCTAAAATGGTAGTCTTACAAAGTTCTGAAACACAAAAGTATTTTCCTCCTGTTAGGAAAGGCTCCCTGAAGGGAGAGGAGCAAGATCATACAGGCTGAATATCTAGTCCCACACTTGATGTTAGTATCTGCGTGCCAAGCCAGGTATCTCAAAACAGAAATAAATAATCTACTGACAACTCTGTTAGTGATTTCCAGTGTTCAGCAAGAGCTTCCAGTATTCAACAATTTTGATTTTTTGGCTCTAAATTGGGCATTCCTAATCTGTAGTAACAGAGATTTATATTTGAGTATGAAGCTTATAACCATATATTATGAGGAAAGAACTGTAGCTCAGTCATAGAGCTCATGCCATGCAGGCGTAGCAGGTCCCAGGTTTACTTCCCAGTACCTCCAAGGTCTGGTCTGAAAACCTGTGGAGGCACTCAGCTGGTGTTGAAAATATGAGACTATCAGGATGGCAATTATGTGGCCCTCCAAATGGGATTGGACTCCCAACATTTTTCCCCACTGCTACGCTAACTAAGGCTGCTGGGATTTCAAATCCAACTAATCTGGCCTTCTCTTGACTAGATGTATAAATGGTCTGACTCAGCATATAAAATTTCCTAGGTAAGGAGTTTAGGAAGTAACTGGTTCTTTTCCCCAGTCCCATTTTGCATCTGACTTTGAGCTCTACGAAATGTTCTCCATTTCCACACCACACAAGATCTTACATCTGTTTCTACCATTATTGTCACTTAGCTCTTGGGGTGGCACAGACTACTATTTAAATCCTTTCTCTAAGTTCAGGTCTTCAAAACCAGTTAATTATTTTCTCTTGCCACCAACTCCCCAATATCAAGGATAACCACACACATAACTGTGTTAAGCCACAATTTCACTGTGAGTTCCAGACTTTTTTCTTCCTCTCTCTTTTTCATCTTTATTGTATGCTTCTGCAGAAGGAAGTGTTCCTTATTTTAATTGCATAAAGCATCGTGCACAGCCAAAAGCACTTTGATGCACATGCTGCTTGTTAGGGTTTTATGAAGCTTCTTCCTTAACACTGAATTCCTGATTCATTAAATGAAAAGTTCAGTACCACAGTGCAAGCTGATCTAGATAACCTAGTGTTTTGGTAGATTATGTGTTGTTGCAAATGTTGAAATTATCTAACCCAAACTCATGAATATAACAAATAAATAAAAACCACCACAAAGACCATAGAATCACAGAAATGTAGAGTTGAAAGAGACCACATGGGCCATCCAGTCCAACCTCCTGCCATGCTGGAACACCCTCAAAGCACTCCCGACAGATGGCCATCTAGCCTCTGCTTAAAAACTTCCAAGGAAGGAGACTCCACCACACTCCGAGGCAGCATATTACACTACTGGACAGCCCTGACTGTCAGGAAGTTCTTCCTGAGGTTCAGGTGGAATCTCCTTTCCTGCAGCTTGAATCCATTGCTCCTTGTCCTGGTCTCTGGAGCAGCAGAAAACAAGCCTTCTCCTTCCTCTACATGGCATCCCTTCGAATATTTAAACATGGCTATCATGTCCCCTCTTAACCTTCTCTTCTGCAGACTAAACATACCCAGCTCTCTAAGTCTATCCTCATAGGGCATGGCTTCCAGGCCTCTCACCATTTTGGTCGCCCTCCTCTGGACTTGCTCCAGCTTGACCATGTCCTTCTTGAATTGGGGTGCCCAGAACTGGACGCAGTATTCAAGATGAGGTCTAACCAAAGCAGAGTAGAGTGGTACCAGTACCTCCCTCGATCTAGACACCATACTCCTATTGATGCAGCCGAGAATTGCATTGGCTTTCTTGGCTGCTGCATCACACTGCTGATTCATGTTCAGCTTGTGGTCTATGAAGACTCCTAGATCTCCTAGATCCCTTTCACACGTACTGCTATCCAGCCATGTGTCCCCCATCCTATATTTCTGTATTCCATTTTTTCTACCTAAGTATAGGACCTTACACTTCTCTCTGTTGAATCAAGAAGATATAATTACTCCCTCCTCAGCAAACAGGGTAACAGCTGAAACTGGACCAACCAGTATTGAAAATGCTCTGATATTACAGGCAGGAGTTGCTAACCAGCTAAAACATTTTCCTTGAACTATGCAGACATATCTTTCTGAACATCCACTTCCAAGTGCAAATACACTACGGCTGCCTTTTAAGGGATGTGTTAAAGGCTCCAACAACAAGATGAAGAGAGGAAACCCATCTCCTATTAATAGAAAAGTTATGTGTGATGAACTCTCATGCATATTTCTGAAAATAGGAGCTTTTAAAATGGGACAGGAAGCACTTCACAGATGAAACACCAGCTGTAAAAGTTGCAGAAGCAAATGTGTAAGCCTTGAACTTGATTTGCTCTAACTCACCCATGTCATTCCATCCAGACTACTGGCCCTTAAAATGCAAAAGTAAGAATCAGCTATATACATAGATATCAAAATTGTGTTGCCAGGCAATCTCAGATTTAAAGTGAAGAGACCAACATCCAGGAAGATACCATGGCAGCAGGAGAGAGGCAAGCAACTGAGCTAGGGACAGTTGAATGCCTCTGAATTGTTATTTACAAGACTGTGCCACTCCCTGGTCATTAGTGTTTGGTGCACAACACCTGGTGTTTCAGGAAGAGTGAGGTGCTTCACAAAATGCTCTACAAATTTCCTAAGCTGGAGTGACAATTTGTACCATAGCCACAAGTTACAAAACTTGTAGAGGTACCACAACATTCTGGTCAGCTCTGCTACTCCTCAGAGCTAAATGTTTAACAGTTCCAATTCCTGACACTAAAGTGCACACGTACATATAAGGATACATGTCTTCTGTGTCATTAGAAGAGGTTTCTTGCCATATGTAACTGCAATTTTAAAGGTTTATACATTGTTTCAAGACAGTTGATGGAAAAATGAATGCACAGTCTGCATCAAAATATTTTCTAGCCTTTCTTCAGGGAACATTTGTTTCTCATTCTGTGGACAGCCATCTTTTTATGTGAAAAAAACTGCTTTATAGTAAAGACGATAGGCACAAAGCAGCACAAAAAAGTAAGTCATGCAGAAGTTATGTCCCCGAAAGGAAGAGAGTCTACACCTGGATAACTGTTCAGCTATATGAACTACAAATAGAGAAATCCTAGAAAAATACTCAGCTAGTTAAAAAGAATTTAAATATACTCACCTCAAACTGTGCAGACCTATTTGCTCAGCCAGATCTGGAAGTCCTTACTCGTTGTTTGCCCCCAACTTCCATGGAGTTTCTGCAATAAATCAGAGAAGATAAAGGGAGATCATTACTTAGAAGCTGTGCACACAAGGAAATCAGCAAGACAGAGCACACAAAAGTTAAAACCTGGCATTTTTGCTCAGCAACATAACAGTCACTTCAAGCCAAAAGTGTGCAGCCAATTTAAACAGGAAGTGGAAACATGTCTAGAGCAAAGCAGTATTAGGAAACAGGGAGGGGTAAAAGTGGGATGGGGAATGTGCTACGTATACAGAACAAGGCTAGGAGTTAATCACTACCAGCAGTTTGTTTCCTCTGCCAGCAATCAAGATAGGAGATCTCTGTATCAATGCTTGCAATTTGCAAATCAGTCCAGATTTCTTCCTTTAGATTAAGCACTGTACTTTATGCAGAGGCAAAGGAGAAAACTGTCCATATAACATATAAAAATCCCATTTCATCTGTGATATACACCATACTGACCAGAACAAAAATAGCACTGAGATAATTTAAGCATTTCTCAAGCCCTTCCATGCTTCCATCAAAATATTAAGTCTTTTTCATTGCTTAGTTTATTCATTTTCTCACAGAGGGAGGGAAAGAGATCTTGCTGTAGGTTAAGCAGTGGTAGATTCACTGAGATTCAGCTCTACAGTTCTCTGCTGAATGGCAGACTTAGCATTCTGTTGCTTAGACACCCCACAGGTTGCTAAGATTCAATGCCAGTGCGTAATTTTTCTTAAAGGGCTGGAAGTTTTGGAATAAGGAATCATTAATGAAAGCAAGCGCTGGCATTCTACCTCCAATCTCACCTCCACCTTGAAATTAGTATCCAGGCCGTCAAAAGCATCATTGTACTGTACAAGTTAATTGTAAAGTATTAACTGCAGCAAGTTGGCTATCCTGAGAGTTCAACTAAACTATGAATTGCTGCAGGAATGTCTTGAATAATATAAAGACATGGCTTTCTTTATGATCCTAACCAAACAGAACTAGAAACACTCTCCAAAACAACCTAACTCTAACCTCATAAAATCTTAACCTCTTAACCTTAACATAAAAACCTCATTTTAAAAAGATGTACAACCCCTACAGTTTAGACAACTCTAAACAACGATTTCCTGAAGCAGAGTGGTTGTATGACATTCTCCTAACATGTGCATCACTCACTCAGAACAGGAACACTGCCACTGTAAATTTGGCAGCTGAACACCATCAATAAAACCACTAAGCAAACAAGGAAAAATGGCCATGTGCCTCAGGTGAGATCACCTTTTAGTTCTCCAAGCATTGCACCAGGAATAACACATTCATAACATTCTCCTATATTTCATATTACTAGTGCAATCTCTGCTAGGATTTGGTCTGAGGACTCCCATGGATACCAAACTCTATGGATGCTCAAGTCCCAATATATAAAATGGCATCACTTATATAAAATGGCAAAATCAAGGTTTGCTTTTTGGATTTTTTAAAATATTTTTAAAATCTGTGGATACAGAATCCGTGGATAAAGGGAGGCCAACTGTCATCACAGGCTACAGTTGGACAGAGACAGGAGATTTATGATCAAATCCTATTTTTAGAAAACACATAAGGAATGCTGTCCAGTTCTACATTATACCATTTTTTTAAAAAAAAATGGAGTGTGTTGAAGAAGAAATGGCAGAAACAAAACTAAGCTCCTGATATTTGCAAACTTTTATTTAATTCATTTGACCTTTGGTTTCCTTTCAAAACCTTTAGAATCAGCTTGGCACTGAAAGGGACCCTGAAATCATCCAGTTTTATTCTCTCTCAATGAAAGAACTGTAAAACCCATTCAGCCTTTGCTTAAATACCTCCAACAAAGGAGAACCTAACATCTCCTAGAGAAGTCTGGTCCAGGCACAAGTAGCTCATATCGCTATGAAGTTTTCTCATAACATTTAAGTGAACACTAGTTTTCTACGTTTTCCACACAAGAATTGTAGTGCTGCTTTCTGAAGCAACAAAAAGCAAATATGATTACAGTATAATTAACTGTAGGATCCACGGGGACACCTACTCATTGGGAAGATCTGTTATGTATCTAGAGGAAAAGTGGTGTAACCTGCACAGATCTCATCTAATTCCAAGTGAATCCTGTGCACAAATATATACACATCGCCCCAACACACACATCCTTGTAGTCACAACTCAACTTTATATGCTGAAAAGGGTAACAACAGTGATCAAGGAGCTGAAATTGGTTCCTTGCTGAGAAAGGCTATAATAACTGACAACTTTTTTGTTTCAAAAATGGTAAAAGGAGGAATACAATAGCTGTTTATTATAGAATTATACATCATGTAGAATTTGCTGTCTCTCCCATAAGACTAGGACCAGTCAACGAAACTGACTGGCAGAAGTTTAACAACAGACAAAGAAAGTACTTTACATCACATAATGTGCAGCTAACATATGGAATTCACTGCTTCCAGTTTTAGTGACTGTCAGGGGCTTAGATGGCTTTAAAAGAGCATTAGACAAATTCAAAGAGAAGAGGTTATCTGCTGTAATTGGCCATCACAGCTAAAGACAGCCTCTATAAGAGTTGCATAGAGCAATAACAAAAGAGGACTACTGTTTCCAAGCCCTGCCTGTAGGCATTCCAGGGAGATATAGTCAGTCACTGTAGGAAGCAGGACACTGGACTGGATGGACCTTTGGCTTGATCCAATAGGGCTCTTATGTTTCAACCCATCTTAGAAAACAGAAAGCACAAGTAACCACTGCTCAACTTTCACAGACAGACTATACAAAAGAGAATACTGTTGCTTCCCCTGTTTCAGTGTTTTTCTTTGTGTTGGCTTTCATTGAAGGGTATGCACTAGTTCTTCCTTTTGCTGCTCTGCTCTTCTGTTCTGAGATGAAACAGAACATATTAAAAGCCCTGTTAGCTCAAACAAAAGGCCCATCAAGTCTGACATTCTAAGCCATTATCATACTTTATTCATAAAGCACCTAAAATTATAACACAGTGCACAATAAACAAGAAAAAGAGAGAGAGATTATTCTCTGCTTACTCACTCACAATCTAAAATCAATCAACTTACTTTCCTACTGTAAAGAAAAAGGGTGAGGGAAACAAAAGGAAGGATCCAAAAAAGCCACTCATCTAATCTGAGTCAGTTTCTCAGTGCCTATAGACTATTCACAGTGACCTGTAAAACACACCCACAACTTATCAGTGTTAGCGCAAGCATGTTGTGTGAAGAAGTAACTTTAGTGGGATGGACACAAGCCAAAACAACACAGTTTTGAAATGATCCTTGGCTGCTGCCTATGTTCTGTCACGAGGATGTTAAACGGCTCAGACTCTGAAAACTGTACCTCAAAGAAATTTTACTTTGAAGCCTGAAGAACTACTCATTCTCCACCTACACTATCAGTTTTATATACATAGACAGACATACATAACCAACACCAAAAATAAGGGCCTACCTACATTGTCATGACAAGCCCAACAACAAGAAAAATATCAAACTCATACAAGCATTGGACTTTGAAGGGAAAAGATGAGAATATCTAGGAAACGGGAACATAGTTTAAGATACAGCCATTTCTCTGTACTTCACAAAACTGGCTGAAATGGGAATCAAAACAGTTCGCAAAGTAGTAATTGGAAAGCATTTGTTCCAATTATGAGTCAAAGTGTGATAAGAAAATGGTTTTGTCAAAGAAAAAATTCATCAACAAATAAAAAAAAGACAAAGCAACATCTTTTATACAACTAACTTCTGGTAGTTTGACAAAAAAGCAAGCTCACATATTACAAAAGTTAGAGCCTTTCCACACTAGACTGTTATAGTACTACTATTCCACTTTCAACATCCTATGGAATCCTACGGTTTCCAGTTTAAGGAGGGGCCTTTAGAATTCTCAGCCAGAGAGCTCTTTGGCCTCAGTAAACTACAAGCCCTAGAATTCCACAGGATGTTGAAAGTGGTATAATGGCTCTATAACAGTGTAGTGCAGAAAAGCCCTTAATTAGGCAGAAAATAACATTTAGCTAGAAAACACAAGGCTGGACATAGATTCACACTCTACTGGTAACTACGTAAAACTATTGATATGACTGAAAGAAAATACAGTTTGACTAGAAGCAATTGTAAATAATTCACGACTGTCTAAAACAACAGGTGAAGGGCTGTAGAAATCTTACTATTTCCTAGCATGCCTCTTGACCCCATCAACATCTGTAGTTGCCACAGCAGACAAACATCTGAAATTTAGGGGAAAAAATTGTCAGGATTTTTAAAAATTTCAAACTAGAGAAGTGTTACCTTATCCTAGCCAGTTACGACACTTGACCGGATCTCTGAATGCTGTAAGCTAAAACCACTCATCCATATAACTACTATTGATTATAACTTAGGATCTCATCAATCAGACTTCATAGATCCTGTATGCAAATCACAGAACTATACGTAGCAGTGCAAGCAGGTCTGAAACTCTAAGAGACTTTTCTTCCAAAAGCTACAAACCCATTTCAAATACACATTTTTCATAATTGTGAAGTCCACATTTGGGAAAGGAATGCTAAGCCATCTCCAATTCTGCAAAAAGACTCATGCAGATAACTGAATCCTAAAAAACTTTTTTAAAAATGAGGAAAAAAACCAGGCTCCTTTCAAATCATTGTTGTACCTCTATGTCTATTTCAACTTAACACTAACAGAAATATAGGCAGCATGGATGAATCATCACTATCTTGCCTACATGCAGTGTTGTCTCCTTTACAGGAAACAAAAATCAGGAGCTGAAAATGGAAGCAAAAGACTTTTCCATGATGGTATAGAACAGTCACACCCATGCTCCAATCCAACATCCAGTTTTGGGCTGCCTAGGTGGTGTTTTCAACATGAAAAAAGAAGAAAATCAAGACTCAGAGGGAAGTGCAACCACAGAGACCAAAAAAGAGTCAGAAATTATATTTTCACAAATACAACAAAATCAAACTCTTTTCCTAATATTACTTGTATTCACTGTGTATGAGCATTCACTGCTAACACATAAATCTAAATAGGTATGCTATACTGGCTTAATATCCCGCTCTTCCCTCCCTTGTGCTGCTTCCTTGGCCTAAATCCAATTATCAGTCCCAACTACAGTAGATCCATCACATCAAGTATTAAATTAGCAGAATCTTGTCTCCAGTATGTTAGATTAGCAGAACTTCAACACTTAGAAGCCACCGCAGAGAAATGGTGGATGGAAAGAAGACAGTTGAACCAGTAGATTCCAAGCATCAGGAGTGCTATATGGAATTTCTGTACCAAAAAGCATGGGACACTCTAGCCTTTAATATCATATAGATGTCAGCTAAGAGAATATAATGCAGCATCCTTTCGTTCAATGAGTTGTGATTAGTCTCAGCCCCAGAAAAAGTGCTAAAATCTCAAGTTCAGATATTAGTTATAAAAAAATACTCCACTTATGGAAAAACAGCTTAAACCATTTTATGACCTACAGTACCTTTAAGATAAAGCAAGCTAAATGTCTTTATTTAAATAAGTATGTAGGAGGATCTGGATGATCAGTAAAGCTCTACAGGCACAAAGAAACTTACTATGGCCATTTCTGCACTACACTCTTACAGCACGATTATTCCACTTTCAACATCCTATGGATGTTGGCCCCTCCCTAAACTGCAAACCCCAGGATTCCACAGAATGTTGAAACTGGAATAATCGTGCTGTAAGAGTGTAGTGCGGAAATGGCCTACGATTTGGAAACTTCTGCTGGGCAGGTAGAGGACTAAGGGTTCAAGAGGTCCTCCCGCATATATCCCACATATACTTACAGACTACTTTCAGTAATCAACCACAGACTGAAAAATTCCCAACTACTCAATACAGTTGCAATTTAGTGACATCCAGCTTTACAAGTATTGAAGCAATGCCATTTCAGATACCAGCTTTGGAAGGCAATAATATACTTCTTCCAACCCCTTGCTTTTTCTTTTCCTAAATGCATCAGATATTTTAAAAAAATCCTATGGAATTGATTCCTATCCTTCTATTTTCCCAGCCTTATTCTCCACTACTAGGGAAATAAAAGTTGGACGCCACACCCCTGTCTCCCGCACACAGCAAACACACAGCACAGTAAGAAAAGGCCATGGAAAACTGACCAAGTTTTCCCAGTTTCCTCAAACATCCTCCCCCCCGCCGGTGCCACATCTCCAAACATCTCCAAATCCAAGTTTGGTTGTTTTTTTAAATGCTGACGATTTAAAATGAATAATAGAGAAGGAGGTGGTTTCAAAAGGAAAGCATTTCTCTTCAAGATTACCTTCCCCGCTAATTTCTTAAAACACAGGCAGGGTGGCGAGCTCTTCTTTGGGGCAAGGCTTGAATTCTTTCAGTAGGTAAAGGAAAGCGATGAGGGCCGTTTCCGCACTGGGCTGTTATAGCGCGATGATTCCACTTTCAACAGCCTACGGCATCCTGGGCCTGGCCCCTCCCTAAACTGCAAACCCCAGGATGCCATAGGTTGTTGAAAGTGGAATCATCGCGCGATAACAGCCTAGTGCGGAAAGGGCCTAGGAAAGTAAGGGGGTTAGAAACCAAAGCGAGGGAAACTGACGGTTGGGGAGTGGAAGAGAAGCCGCCAGCCCTAGAGAAGGGGTGTTGCCTTCTCTTCCCCCCGAGCGCCCCTTTTCTCCAGGGGAAACCGGAGCCCGAAGCGGAACCCACAAAGAGCCCCGTCAGGGAGGGAGCGAAAGGGGGCTCGGTCGCCACTCCGCCCCGACCCCCGCCAAGCAGCCACTCGGGCGGCCGCAAACCTGCCCCACCGAGAGGAGAGGAAGCCGCCTCGGGCTCCCTCAGCCCCTCACTCACCGTCGGCGCTCTCTGTCCACCTCCTGCCCCTGAGGCGGGGCCCGGGGGGAGCCCGCCGCGGCGCCGAGGCGCCTCTCCTACCCGCCAGGCTGCCTCGTCGGGCTCCGGGACCTCACGGAGCCCGTCCCGCCGGCCCCACGCGCCCAAAGCGGAGACCGGGGGAAGGGGGGCGGCGGCGGCGCGCGTCACGCAGCTTCCCTCCACGACGGCCAAGTCCCCGAGTTGAAAACCGGGCCATCGCCTCCCGTCCAAAGAGCGCCGGGAGGGGGGAGGAAGACACATGTCCGGCCGACCAACCAGAGAGGGAGCGCTCGTGACGTCACTGGCGGGCAGTCGCCGGGGATTGGCGGCGAGTTAATAAAAAAAGAAAGAAGGGCGAAAGAGGGCGGGGCTCTCGTCGGTGGAGTAGAAAGGAGGACATAGAGAAGGCAGGTAGAGATAAAGGGAGGGAGAAGGGCAGCCGACAGGCGGTGTAGGCAGGGTGTTAAGAGCGCCTTTCACGTGTGCGTTGCGTGCCTATATCCGCTATCCTTAAATAAACTGGAGGCGGAATGCCTGGGTCTCCTCCCACTTACGAACCCCAGGAAGTAGGAAAGCCCGGGAGAGAAAGGCTGGCCCAAAAATGAGCCAGAGAGGCCACTTCCGCACTGGCCGGTTATAGCGCGACGATTCCACTTTCAACCTCCTCTGGAATCCTGGGGTTTGCAGTTCCGGGAGGGGCCGGCCGGCCCCTCCCGGAACTGCAAACCCCAGGATTCCAGAGGAGGTTGAAAGTGGAATCGTCGCGCTATAACCGGCTAGTGCGGAAGTGGCCAGAGTCTCACGGCACAGGGAGAAGTTGGACCTGGATCGCTCAAGTTCCAAGTCCAGGAGTGACCTGGTACAGTCTCGTACAATCGATGCAGAAATAGCATTGAATTTAATGGGGCGGAGGGGGGGATTCTTCCCAGGTAGGTTTGCATAACTTTGCGGTGAGAGCACGCAGCCCTGTAGTACCAAAGAGGCCACCAGTTGAAAGGGTGCAGGTGGGTCAGAAGCCATGCTATGCCGGTAGAAGGCCAGCCATGCTGCTCCTGAAAAGCTGTGCCAGGAGAGTTCTCCAGAAAACACCAGCAGAAGACCTGAAATGCAGCATAATCGTTGGCAGAATGTGGGGGATATTTTACATTTTTCTTTCCGTCCTGCTCTCCGCTTCCTGACCTGGGCCGTTTCCACACTAGACTGTTATGGCGCTATTATTCTGCTTTCTACATCCTATGGCATCTTGGGGTTTGCAGCTTAGGAAACTGGAAACCCCAGGATTCCATAGGATGTAGAAGTGGAATAATGGCCATTTCCGCACTAGCCTGTTACAGCGCGACGATTCCACTTTCAACATCCTCTGGAATCCTGGGGTTTGCATCCTCTGGAATCCTGGGAGGCCAGCCCCTCCCGAAACTGCAAACCCCAGGATTCCAGAGGATGTTGAAAGTGGAATCATCGCGCTATAACAGGCTAGTGCGGAAATGGCCATTAATAGCGCCATAACAGTCTAGTGCGGAAATGGCTCTGCTGTACTGGGCACTTACTAGATACAGCAGATGTTCCCCAGTGTAACGACAGCCCAGCCCCAGTGTGATTTTAGAGTTTTGTTGTGATGTGCTGTCCAGTTGGCTTCCCCTTATGGCAACCCTGTAAATGGGAGACTTCCAAGAGGCCCTTTTATTAACAGCACTTCTCAGGTCTTGTGAACTGAGGATTGTGACTTCTTTGATTCAATGGAGCCACCTAAAATGCAGTATCTTTTCCTTTTCCTCTTTTGTGGAGAATTATTGTTTCACGTTAATCATGTTGTCACATGGTACGTCCAAAGTGCAAAAGCCTTTGTCATGTTGACTTCCAGTGAGCCTGCAGGCTTGTTTTGCCCTTGGCACCTTTATTTATCTTCCTGGCAGTCCATGGTATCTGTAGAACATTTGCTCCCTCCCACCCCTACTCCCCAGGGGAAAAAAGTTAATTCTTATTTAAAACTGCTTTGCTTTGATGTGGAGTATGGTATTAATTGTGTCTTCTATAATTTTGTACCCTTCTTCTTTAATTGTTTCTATTAGTTTGTTCTACTTCCTCAGTCACTCACCTTAATTCGACTGACCCATATGCCCCATTCTTTTTTGTAATATAAAATCAAAAATTTTCTGAAATATAATGTTGCCATATTTCCACCTTCCACTTTCCTTCATCTTTCTAACCTTACGCAATAACCACCTGAACTGCCTTCAACATTTATTTCAACATTTCTATCCAGTCCTAAATCCTTCACATTTAGAGTCATGCATTTGTATTTATTTAATTCCAGCTTTTCCCCTATTATTCCATTTATCTCATTATTTCCTGCCAAAATCTCTGCACCTTACATTGCCATTACAACATATGCCTTTACTTCCACTCCTACATCCATGCCAACAATTAGGTGGCATATTTTTTATTATATGTGATAACCACTCTGGCGTTCTGTACTATCTTCTAATTCATTTTAATTGTTGCTCCCTTATTTTAGTATTTTTAATCCTGATGACTTCATTTTGCCACACTTGAATATGTTTACTACTTATTTTGTTTTCTGGACTATAGTTTCCATTTTGATTAATGACTGAGACAAAGTGCAGAACAATCTCAATGTCTTATCACTCTCATTAAAGTTATGTAATCTTCTGTGGACATTGTTTTTGTTTTCTTATTTTTTGTTTTCTTAATAGTCCATTTTGTGGCAAACTTTAAATAATGGTTTTTCTAGCCACCTACCATTATTTACAGGGGACCCCAAGGAAGACTTGTCGAGACAGGGCTCTGTCACACTGCACTGTAACAGTGCTATATTCCACTTTAACTGCGATGTCAGCATCCTATGGAATCCTGGGATCTGAAATTTAGGAAGAGGCATTTAGAATTGTCAGCCAGAGAACTCTTGAGCCTCGCTAAACTACAAACCCCAGAATTCCACAAGCTGTTACCATGGCAGTTAAGGTGGAGTATAGTCCTATAACAATGTAGTGTGTCAAGGATATGGAATAGAGATGTGTCAATTACTGCAATATTGATTTTTGCTTCTTGTTGTTGCCTTTGCACCCACTTTTGCATTCTTTTAACAGTGATTTCTTGAATCCTTCCAAGGGCTCTTTTTTTTTTTTAACGAGGTTTGCTGAGGTGATCCTATGATTTGAGGTAGTGTTATCATGGTTATGATATGTCTGGTGAGAGCACTAGATATCCTTTTGATATCAAATAATTTGCCCTTTGCTTGACCTTTCTCTGCCACCCTACTCCACGTGTTTGCAGAAGTCCTCCGGACAAGCACGTCTGGGGCGCGGCCGTTAATGGTTGTACATTCCAAAACCCCATTCAGGCAGGCAACTTAAGCCTCTCCGTTGCTTTGGGGAAAAACCTCCCTGCAAACCGGCTTTTCAGTGCGAATCTACACGAAGCCACTCGGCTGAGAGCCGAGCCATTCCTTTGTGTCGGGCCATCAATGTACTGGCCACACTATTGTCATTAAGTACTTAAACCCATCATGCAAAACCTGACCTTTTCCAACTCCTTTGCCCAACTCCAAATTTCCTTTGTTCTCACCGAGCATAACATAGCCTGTAGGTAAACTCCACCCTATAAAAGGTTCCCACTTTTGGGACGTCTTTGGACTACTTTGGACTTCCATCCTGTCTTGCTGCTGGTTGTCTAAGGAAACTCCACTCAGCGAGCCCCACTGAGCTTTCTCTCCCTGGAACCCCACTTCTCTCCAGGACTGAGAGACCAGGTGTCGTATTGCCTTTCCTGAAAAAGCTCTCCATATCTATTTCTTAGTTAGGTAGTTTATGTCTTGTCTTTCGTGTTTCTTGTTTTAATAAAATATTGTTTGTTACTTTAAAACCTTGTCTAATTGCTCTCTGACCTGACGCTGTATACACAGGTTTAAAGATCCTTGCTAACGTTACCCTGCCTCTCGTTTAGCTGAGAGAGTGCTCAAGACTAATTTCCCCAACTTGTGTTTTTATTTGGTTATTTGGGCACCCTTCCCGGGATCCCCAACATACAGGGTAACAGTAGAGATGGGCAGAAGATAAGTCTAGATCTACTAGTAGATCTCTGACTGATTTGTACTATTGTACTCAAAACTTTCCTTTAATTGGAATTCCTTACTTCTCTGTATATGCCTTTTTCACCAAACTTATAGCAAGTAGATCTTGTGGTCCTACTAGTGAAAAGCAAATAGATCTTGCAAGCTTGAAGTGTGCCCACCTTGACCAAAAAGGAAAGAAATATTCCTTACTAGCCTGGGAATACAGTGGAAATAAAGTTATTTGGAATCATTCTGTCTGTGGAGTGTTTTCCGGGAGCCAGTGCAATATTATTCCGTGAACGAACAGGTAGAACTGGTTCATTCAAGACTTGAGATTATGCAGCTTTGTATCTGCACACTTAATATGTAAACTTACTTGGGAGTAAGCCCCAATAAAATGAGTGGAACTTAACATACATAGGACCAGTTTATATGTAATTGTCTTCCTTGTGTCTGCCTTGATGAGGCCTGTCAAAGTTTTGTTGCCATTTTAGTCTGTTTACCATTTTTTACTCTCCCTTTGTGAAACTGCATAATTTTCATGAGTGCAGTTAAGATACCTAACATGGTGTAGTAGCTTGAGTGTTGGACTATAACCCTGGAGACCAGAATTTGATTTCCTGCTCAGCCATGGAAACCCATTGGATCAACTTGGGTGTGTCACACACTCCCAGCTCCAGAAAAATCCATGATAGGTTCACCTTAGGGTCTCCATAATTCAGAAACAACTTGAAGGCACACAACAACAAAACAGTTAAAAGTGTTGTAGAAAGGAGATAACTGTGTCATATTTTCCAGACCTCGAACTGTAGTCTCAAGCATATTGTATTCAGAGAAATGTAGTCACCAAAAGCTAACCATGACTTGGCAACAGCCTATGCTATGGTCTCTTCTGATTCTTTGGAAATTAAACAAAGAGAAATCACAAAGCAATAAATCAATAAAAACAACCTAACAGAAACTGAAGAATGAACATACATCATACCATTGCAACCTGTATTAATCTGTTTCAACAGTAACAACAAAAAAGGATTTGGTTGGAAATGTTATATTGCTTTTATTAGCCTCCTTAATGGCCACAATAATAGCCAAAATCTTTCTGATTACTGTGCCCTTATATTGGGATGGACAAAGTTCAGCCCTCCTGATTCAGCCCTGTTTATATGCAAATCAGGTGCTCTACATGAAAAATCAGGTGCTCTATCATTGGCTTAAATTAGACTGTCTTAAACTGTATGGGCCTGTCCAGCTCAGTGTTCTTCACAAGTACTAGCAGTGGATCTCTGGGGTTTAGGACTGGGGTCTTGTTTCTACTTAGCAGTAGTACCAGGGATTAAACCTTAGACCTTTTGCATGTAAAGCGTGTATTCTATCACTAAGCTATTATCTTTCCCTATTAAACTTCCTTATAATGAATCTAGCCCAGTATGTTTTAAATGTCTTTTAAATAGAAGTGATCATACTCCGAGCCTTTGGACAAGAACTTTCCAAAACCTATTCAAAAGTATAGTTTGACTTGAGAGATACAGGCACTGACTCTAAAACCTCACACAACCAAAACATGTGCAGTACCCCTGAGTTCTTGCAGAACAATCTCATATAGGTTGGTCCATAGCATCTTGACACACTGTGACTGCCCTACCATACCTGAAACCAGATGCTGTTTATCTTTGTTCCAATGTAAGGTCTACTTTCTTTTTGAGCCAGTCCTAAACAGACAGTGGGCTTTATCTATCAAAGGTTTAAAAGGGATTTTTTTTCTCCCATATGGTTAATGTGAAAATAAGGACTCTATCCCATGTGACCCCCTATGAATATGAGCAGCTGTTCCGTTCAATAAAGATTCAGATGGCTGCTTTAAACCCACATCTTATCACAACTAAGGACTAAACACAATACTGTTAGTGGGTCTTCAAGAGTTCAGTCAGTTGTTGTTGGACTACACCTCCCATCAGCTGTAACCAATATAGCCAGTGGTGAGGGATACTGGAAGTCATAGACTACATAAATTCAACGTTATCACCTCTTCCCTTTTGGATATATATATACTCAGGCGGCTCTGGGCCTTACATACTGGTTGTGTCTACATGGCCTGGGATTTGGCCTTAGGCATGCCAGCCTTGTAAAGATGGGAAAGGAAGTTCTGGACAAGGAATTTACCCTATGTACACAGCTGTATTCTCCACGTGCAGGTTCAGAATTTCAATGCTATGTGTTTATGAGCCAAACAGTCAGCAAATAAACTCTTGTGAAATAGCCTGGGTTTTGCCATATTTATTTTTATTACAAAAATGAGAGTGGTGTGTAGAACTTTCTCACCACTGCAAATGATTTTGCAGGTGGGAATGACCTTTCAGAAAGGTATATAACACAGTGGCAGAGCTCATGCTTAGCATGTGAAAGGTCTCAGTTTCAATCCCATACATCTCCAGGCAGGGTTTGGGAAGACTCCTGTCTCAAACATCTGAGAGAATGATTCTTGCTTCAGAAATGGTGGTTTTACCCATGTGCCAGCTGGATTGATAGACTAAGCATATAGATGGACAGTTCTTAACCTGTGGTCTGCAGACCCGTGGGGGTCTGCACTGTCCTCACAAGGGGTCCTCAAAGGCTTGAAGAAATGTTATGAGTTTCTACAGTTAAATAGAATGAAAAGAAGGAAGGAAACCTTATTTCTCCCTTCTCTCCAAATCTGAATATGCTTGATGAGCAACTTTTTAAAAAATTGACACACTTTAAAGTTTTAAATCTTGAGTTAAGTCTTGGTGGTCCATGGCAACAAAAGATATTTAAAGGGGGCCATGGTAATTAAACGGTTAAGAACTGCTGATATAGATTTTAGAAAATTGTTAAATTAAATTGGGCAGTCTTAATTACTATGTACATTTTAGGAAATGTAATGGCCTGCCCCAGGGTGCTGGTTACAAAGATTTCTATATATCTAAGTTCATTCATGAAATTCATTCAAGGTGCTAGCTTTCAGCCTTACCTCCCTCATAGTAGACGTCCTGTGTGCCTGTTGGTTCAGAAATTTGGGAAACAGTCCGTGAGAGTCAGAGGAAAGCACTTGACAAATCAAGGGGTAGAATGAGTGGTTGTATGTGCCTTAAGTCACCTGTCAACTTAGGGTGGCCCCATGAATTTCATGCAGTTTTCTTAGGCAAGGAATACTCAGAGGTGTTTTTGCCAGTTCTTCCCTCTGAAATATAGCCTACAGCTTCTGGTATTCATTGGCGGTCTCCCATCCAAGTACCAAGCAGAGCTGATCCTTGTTAGCTTCCAAAATGGGATCTGGTGCCTTTAGGTTAGTTAAGCCACGGGGCAGAGTATAGGTGCCAAATCTTTGACTTTCCAGGTCTTTTGGCCTATAACTCCTATAATCCCAGAGGTTTTTTTTAATAATTATATTAATTACAAAACCTAAGAGTGATAAAATTGATACAGTTGTCACTACCACTAACACATACACCCAATTGTTTTTGGTAATTGATTCAGTTCTTTGCTACTGTCTGTTGCTTTCTTATCCCCTTTTTCCCCTAAAAAGCCACCTAAAAATGTAAGAAAACACTGGTTTAATTTAACCACCAAGTGAAGACTAGAGCTGTTCACCAAAGCCTTTGGGCTTTGTTGATTTATCTCAAATACTTCAAAGGTTTTATGCTGTTTTAACCTGTTTTAACTTGTTAATTATGTGCAATATGTTTTTGTTTATTTAAATTATTTTTATTGTTTTAAACTTTTTAAACTTGATTCTATTCACTTTATTTTCTGGCTGCCCTGAGATCTTTTGATATAGGGTAGGATAGAAACATTTTCATAAATAAAAAAATAATAAATTTTCTAAAATTTCGAAACTTTTTTTTAAATCTCTCAATTGTCCCCAAAAGAATTTTTTAGCCTCCAAAATGTGGCAAGAAAAATCGATGAATAAAGTTTAGTTGTTTCAGCAAATAAGTAACATTAGCTGTAATTATATTATCTGGAAAGTGAATGCTGTAATCCTCTCATTTCTGCCCAGAGTGAGGTATTACTTCCAAACTTTCCATAGTCCTTTATCTTTGGTCATGCTGAAGGGGATGCTTATTGGAATTGCTGGCCAAAATATATGGGAAGAGAAGGAAAAGTTCTATATCCATGAATTAGGGCTGGGTGCAGGGAATAGACAGTGACATATGGTGTGGCCACCTATCCTTGTTTACAAAGGACTGTCCTTGTGTCAGGTTCTTCCTGATTTGAATGATCATCCAGTCCAAACCTAATTTAAAGATATAGGAACCCTAAGGGAGAGCAACAAGGCCCTTGAATTTGCCTATCCCCAATTAGCCTTTGGACAACCACTGAGGGCCTTTCTGCACTACGCTGTTATAGGCCATTTTCGCACGAGTCTGTTATAGCACAATGATTCCACTTTCAACCTCCTATGGAATCCTGGGGTTTGCAGTTTTGGGATTCCATAGGAGGTTGAAAGTGGAATCATCGTGCTATAACAGACTTGTGCGGAAATAGCCATAGTGCTATTATTCCACTTGCAACATCCTATGGAATCCTGAGGTTTGCAGTGTAGGGAGGGGCATTTAGAATTCTCAGCCAGAAAATTTGGCCTCAACAAACTACAAGCCCCAGAATTCCACAGGATGTAGAAAGTGGAATAATAGCACTATAAGTATAGTGTGGAAAGGCCCTGAGAAGGAGGCAGGCACTCAGGTTGCTTTGATTACAGACTTTCCCACTGTGGTGAGATGTAGTAGCATTCTAACTCGATGGTAGTGATTATTTTTGCATTTGCATCTATGCATATAATTGATAGAATGCAAACTGTATGCAGTTTTGTGTCTTCTTTTGTACATTTTTGGATCATTGCATAAGTGACTATCCTAGTGGCACCAAGAAGGGGTAAGCAATTAGGCCAGAAGGGTGAATCTACCCACAGCTCTGGCTAGAGACTAATAGAACATACCAGCAAACGTTCTCAACAGCAAATGGTCCTATTGGTAGTCCCAATGAGAATAGAGCCACTCAATCAATGGGAGTACATAGGTGTTGACTCACCATTCTACAATTATTTGTAGTTGGGACCACCAATAAAATTCATTTCAGAGAAAGCTAACATATACTGAATCAGATCATTTGTCCCTCTATTCCTGTATGATCTAGGACAATGGTTTCCAAGGTTGTTGTTTTTTTACTTGTGTACTCCTTGGCAGCCCATTTCCATAAATCATACTCTGCAGTTATTTCAAATTTATGTCATAATTGTAAGTAAATAGCCCAATAATGGATTTTTTAAAAATCAGTGGAATAATATGATGAACAGACAATGCATATATATTTACATTAAAATCCTCCTGCTATATAAATACTGGTGCCAGCATTTGAGTGATAGCGCTCAGATGTTTGTGAAGTAGAGGAAAGTGAAAGCTGAGCCTGTGACTAGTGTGCTGCCAAGCCTGCACACTGTAGTGGCATTTCACAACACATTGTTTAGGGAGGGACTCCCCACCATTTCCCAGAATAACAAAGCAAGGGAACGGAGCTTTTCTCAAGGTTAAATAACAAAGGAAACCCACTTCACCACTTGTCATAACATTCAATTAATTTCACAAGTTTTGGGTTGTATCTTGTCTTACACTTTTGATGTATGTGCCTTTTCCCACCATTATTCAGCTTTTGCTGCACACACCTGAATGTCTTGGTCCATACCCCTAGTGGTATGTTTACCTCAGCTTAAGAATCACTGGTCTAGGCAATTCCAGATGATCCTTAGTGATCTCCTTAACCAGATCCAATCCTCCATAGCTTCTGAAATCAGGTGAGATTGGACATATACAGAGTGGTATTGTACTTACAGATAAAGTGAAAAGCGCTGTCCTTATGGTTCTGGTTGGCTCACACTCCTGGGGAGCTGTGACAAGAAGACTAAAACCCTCAAAACCAGATCAATACCCTGAGATTTGATGATGCCTATCTTACAGTGTTGTTGTAAGCATAAGTGTGCTATATCTACACCAAAGGTGAGGAAACTGTAGTGGGGCATCTTCTCCCCAGCCAGGGACATGGCTATTGACCCACACGCCATTGGCTCTCTGCTGAAGTATTGGCTAGAATTTTTCCAGTCAACAGGGAAGCTAGAGTATTGCCTTCATTTCCTCCCTTGTGTTCTTCATGAGGGGCAGGTGAGGATGAAGTACCCGACAGAAGTGGAGACCTTTGGCTCCAGTCCTTCTGAATTCACCTCCACTGAACTGTGCTTGAATGCTGCCTTGAGTATGCCACTGTAGGAGAAGGTCAGCCGTGACATATAAATCTTTTATATACAATCCGTGTTCTTCACATGCCACTAGATCTGGGTGTGGAAACAAAGGAAATGGTTTGTAAAAATAACACGGAAAAGGTTTGTTGGATCAACTGGTTCTTTAAGACTGTAATCTTATGCACATTAAACAGGAAATTGATCCCTTTGAGGTCAATGAAGTCTAATTTCTGAGCAAACATGTTTATCTTTGGGTGTAAAAATGGAAAGCTTCCAAACGCCACATTGTTCTTCCGCAAGTGAATGCATTCCAGCATAAGGTGAATAAGGGCTCAAGCCTGCATTGAGGTTAAGTCACCTGTCCAGGATACTCTTTTTGCTCCCTTCAATGAATAGGGGTCGCTCTGCCCATGGAGTCTCTGTGTACCCCTGAAACTCCCCACTGGAATGCTTGGGGTGCTCTTGGGAAAGATATATACAGCTTAGTACATTGGGCTTAATGCTGTGGTTGTGAATCTATGACTACTTCCGCACTAGACTGTTATAGTGCTATTACTCTGCTTTCAACATCCTATGGAATCCTGGGGTTTGCAGTTTAGGGAGGGGCCTTTGAGCGCCAGGATTCCATACGATATTGAAAGTTGAATAATAATACTGTTAACAGTGTAGTGCAGAAATGGCCTATCTGTCTGTCTATGTGTATGAGTTTGTATGTGAATGGATGGTGTGTGGGTGCATGCATGAGGAAAACAGTGAATATAATTCTTGAGATGGAAGAGATGTTTAAACCCCCTCTAAGAATTGTATATATATTATGAGGCAACCAATTTGAATGGCTTTAAAACAGGATTCAATAAAGATGGTGGCCAATAGTTACGATGTCTATATATGATGCCCACATACTGGAAAGGGTACCGCTCTCTGAGTACCACAAGTCGTAGCGCTCATGTCTTGTTAGTAAGCACCTCAAAGGCACCTACTTGACCATTATGGGAACAGATTAAATGAGATAGGCCAGGATTCCCCATTGTGTTTTACTACAGCTCCCTTTGTATCCAGCCAGCGTAGATACTGTAATCAATGTGGTCAGGGACTGTAGTCTAACATGTTTGGAAGGTTCTTATGTTCTTTGTGCCCTTATGTTCTATGTTCACACCTACATACATTTCCTAGAAAGGCCTGCCTTTGCTCATGCACAGGGCGGGCACCAACTCTTTTGCTATATGAAGCACAGAACAAGATGGATCCCTTGCATTCCATGTAGAGAAGCAAACTAGAGTAACAGTTGGATTTTTTTCCCCTGTGGTCACGAGACAGGATCTTCAACTGAGGTTGACAGGCCAGAATAGGCAAGATAAACCCTGTAGCACAAACAGTTCTGTGCTCCATCAGAGGAGAATTTGCTGCTGGTTGTCCTCTTACCGGTGGAACTGCTGCTTGACACCTGGCTCACTTGTCTTAATGGCAGGGCTGGTTGTGCTCAGTCACCTTTCTGCCACACAGACATGTAGCTAAAATGAGAGCATTCCTCCCAGTAATATTTCTACTGTCAAATGACAATTTCCTTCAGTTTCCAAATTTCTAGCATTGCAGTGACTGAAAACTTCAACTCAGCATTTAGAAACAGAGTTTAGGCATCCAGAGAAAGAGATCCAGTGTGCTGCATTGGTCTGTGTGTTCGATTAGGACAGTGGTTCTTAACCTTTTCTTTACTGTCCCCCTGTAAATGTAAGCTTGCGGCTGGGGACCCCTAGGAAGGCTTCTGGAGATTAGGATTCAAATTCCTGCTCAGACATTGGGTGACCTTGGGCAAGTCACATTCTCTCAGCCTCAGAGGAAAGCAAAGACAACCCTGCTGAACAAATCTTGCAAAAAAAAAAAACCTGTTATAGGTTCACCTTAGAATTGCCTTAAGTCTGACATGACTTGAAGGCATACAGCAGTAGAATGTTGCTAACAGGGGAAAGTTCTTTCTCACTAGCCTGTCTCTTCCCTTTGAAAACTGACTTATGGTGACCCTCAGGTGAACCTATCATGGGGGTTTTCTCGGCAAGATTTGTTGACTTTGCCTTTCTCTGAAGCTGAGAGAATGTGACTTGTCTGAGGTCAGCTAGTGAGCTTCCATAGCCAAGTGGGGATTCAAATACTGGTCTCCAGAATCATAATTTGGGTGCGTACACGCATAGACTGCTATGTCCCTTTCATCAGGGAAGCTACTGGTTCTCCCTCATTCCACTTATTAACAATTTCTGCTCTGATCCTTGAATCCCATTTCCTGACACCATTTTGGATTGGAAGGATATAAAAATCCGTTTGCCATAAATCTTTGTGCCACCCCCACCCCAACACCAGCAAGTTGCCTGCTCTGGGAGTTGTTGTATGCCTCCAAGTCGTTTCCAACTTATGGTGACCCTAAGGTGAACCTCTCACAGGGTTTACTGAGACTGAGAATGTGTGGGGGACCAGGGTCATCCAGTGGGTTTCCACGGCTAAGTGGAGAATCGAATCCTGGTCTCCAGGGTCAGATCCCAATGCTCAAACTGCTACACTGTACTGGCTCTAATTCTGGGAGCATCACTATCTAATTTTCTGTCCTCTCTTCAATCTGCATTTCCAAACAGGACTAGGGGAGTTGGGTGGAGGCATTGCTCAGAAAATTTACTTTTTCAGACTAATTCTGGGAGTAGTGGTCTGAAAAGGTATATTTTCAGAGCAATGCCTCCACCTCATTCCCCTAGTCCTGTTTGCAAATGTTTGCAGATGTAGAGAGAACAGGAAATTAGGTACTGATACCAGGCAAAAAGATGAATAACAGGAAATGGGTTTGAGAAGCTGCTCCCCCGCCTCCCACCTGTTCTTCTGCATAATTCATTTGTGTGGGCTGGGAAAGGCGCGGTCACAACTGGACGAGTCCATGACTGTAATATGGATCCAGCAAAAATCCATCAGATTCCAGCATATTCAAACTGCTCTGCCCACCCGTTCCTCTGTCTCACAAAAGTTCCAACTACAACCTACCTTCCCTCAACTTCTGCTCTCCAGATGTGTTCAATCCACCTAATGTAGACAGTGGGGATTGATATATCTGAATAAATTGTCTGACCAGATTGGGAAACCTAAACACACCACCCAGTGTCATACCAGCAAAGATCAGAAAAACACACTGGCCAAGGGATTCTGAGATTTGTAGCGTTTTTTTTTAAAGGACATAAAAAGTCAGCTGTCCTCTGTCATATTCTCAGCTCATCATACTGTCTCGATCCTAAAAGAGAGTGTAAGATGAGATTGCCCCCTAGTGACAGAACTTCCATCTCTGTTTTCATTAACCTTGGCTATTTCCACACTAGCCTGTTATAGTGCTATTATTCCACTTTCAACATCCTATGGAATCCTGGGGTTTGCAGTTTAGGGAGGGGCCTTTGAACCCCAGGATTCCATAGGATGTTGAAAGTGGAATAATAGCACTATAACAGGCTAGTGCGGAAATGACCCTTGTTGGGTCAAGAGGATTTGTGGATGATAGCCTTCCAGTCTCCTTTCCTGATGGATAAGTTCAACTTCTTCCATCTGATTGTACTGGAGTGGGCTATTTGTCAATGATGCAGTAAATCCTAAACTTTTAAATTGAATATTCCAGAGCAGGGGTGAGGGCAGATTTCAGATTTATGTTTCTCTTTTCCCTAAACTAGATCTATCAACTGAGGCTAAATATTTGTGGTTCAGTAAAGAAGACATACACTTAAGAATGAAAGAAATGTAAATGGGGAGTTGTGAGTCCATGCTCAGTCTAAGAATTTATTTGCATTGCCAGAACTGAGCTCTTAGTCTCTCTTCGCCCCCAACACATACATACACATACATATTGGCATTGGCACATCTTCTCTGGATGCATGTGTTATCTAAGGTATGAAAAATGGCAACATAGGAGACGGCCTTCTTGATAGTGGTGCCCCAGCTGTGGAATACTCTAATTTATTTTGCTACTGTTTCAACTATAGGCCCAAACACTTGCAAAAAATCCTTGCTTTTCTTTTCTTTTTCTGGAAAATATTTTTATTGAAAGTTTAGTTGCGAAAATAAAAACCCCACACACACTTCCAAGCTTAAATTTTCCAGTTGAATCTACTTATTTCCATTAACATAGAAAAAGACTGAGTATATATCCATTTTTACAGAGAAAAGAACAATTACATTATTTATTTATTTCATTTCTTATACATTTATGTCTTTATCCAGTCCAAAACTCCTTTCCATTCCCTTTCAAAGTTTTGGATAGGTTTATTCTTTAAAGAATATGCTATTTTTTCTCTCTCTACCATATCCAGAACTTTTAGCTTCCATTCTTCTAAATCAATATATTTCTTTTCTTTCCAATATTGCGCATATATCAACCTTGCAGCAGTTATTAAATATAACAATATGTTCTGATGGCTTCTTATCTCTCTTTGTTGCCCTAACATATTTAACAAATAAAACTCCGGTTTCATTTCAAAGTTCAGATTATGAATTCTTTGAATTTCATCATGTATCCCTTTCCAAAACTTTTTTGCTATCTGACAAGTCCACCACATATGGAAAAAAGTCCCCCTCTTTTCATCACACTTCCAACACTTCGCATTCCCTGTTTTAGTTATTTTTTGTAGTCTTTCTGGCATCATGTACCATCTGTGAGACATTTTATAAAAGTTTTCTCTTAAGTTTAAATTTGATGTCAATTTTCCATGCTCTCTCCCAAGTTTCCAATTCAATTGAATGTCCCACATTCTGTGCCCATCTAACCATTGTATCTTTAACTACTTCTGGTTCCATTTCTCTTTTCAACAATAGTTTATAAAATTGAAAGATTCTCTTCTTTTGATTTCTGTTCATCAATAAATCTAACTCATTCTCTTTTCTCTCAAATCCATATAATTTTTTATCCATTTTAAATCTCTCTTTAAGTTGTCACCATGGGAACCAGTTTAACTCATGTCCTTCAACCTTTAATTCTTCTGCTGTGCTCATTCTTGGTTTATCCCCTTCCCATTCCAATAACTCTTGATATGTTAATAGGTTTCCTTGTCTTGTTGGAGCAATTTTATATGCTCCTTGTGGTGAAGTCCACACTGGAAGTTTGGTATAAAATTTTTGCTTTATTTGTAACCAAACCTTCAGCAATGTCTTCCGGATGCAATGATTACCAAACTCTTTATTCACTGTTAATCTATCATAGCATAAATATCTGTGCCATCCAAATCTATTGTTTATTTCTTCCAATTCTTTAATAGTTGTGTTTTCTAATTCAATCCAGTATTTAATCCAATCTAAACAGCATGCGTAATAATAATTTTTTAATAATGGTAAAATCAAATCCTCCTCTCTCTTTAGCATCTTGAGGTATTTTAAATCTTATTCTTGTTTTTTTCCCTTGCCAAATAAATTTTTGTAAATCCTTCTCCCATTCTTTAAATATCTTCTCTTTTCCTATTATTGGTAAATTCTGGAAGAGGAATATAAGCATAGACAATAAAGACATTTTATAAGCATTTGTTCTTCCCAAGAGAGATAAGTTTAAGCTCTTCCATTTTTCCATATAATTTTTAATCTTTCCACATCTTCCAATAATTATTATCAAATAATTCTTGATTCTTTTTTGTTATAATAATTCCAAGATATTTTGTTTTCTTTGTTAGTTGATATCCAGATCTTCTCTCCAAGTCGACTTGCTCTTTTTTAATCATGTTTAATGTCATCATTATTGTCTTCTCCCTGTTTATCTTATAACCTGCCACTAAACCATATCTTTGTAAAGTTTCCATCAGCGCCTGGATTGATTCTTGCAGATCCTCCAAAAATATGATTACATCATCTGCAAACGCTTTTAATTTCAATTCCTTTTTCCTTATTTTCAAACCTCTTATTTGTGGATCTTCATTTATTATAGTCAACAAAACATCCAAAACAGCTATAAATAATAATGGTGATAACGGGCACCCTTGCCATACCCCCTTGTTTATTACAAAGTTTGTTGTAATGTCTCCATTAATGATTAACCTTTCTGATTGGTCTTGATAAATCATCTCAATCCATTTACAAAAATCTTCTCCCAGGTTGTGTTCTTTCAATACCCAATGCATAAAATCCCAGGAAACGTTATCGAATGCCTTTTCTACATCCAAAAAAATAAGTGCTACTTTCTTCCCTGGGTTTTTATCATAATATTCAATCACATCTAAAATTGTTCTTACGTTATTTCTTATATATCTGCCTGGGAGAAAGCCTGTTTGACTTTCTTGAATCTTATCCTGTAATATATGTCTCAATCGTTTTGCCAACACTGATGCAAAATTTTGTAATCTATATTCAGCAAGGAGATTGGTCTGTAATTTTTAACTTCTCTTTTATCTTGCCCTCTTTGGGTATCAATACAAGGTTAAATTCTCCCCAGGATTTTGGTTTACCATATTTCTCTGTTTCCTTCAATGTTGCTTGAAATGGTTGAATCAATTCTTTTGTAAATCTCTTATAATATAGCACGGTGAATCCATCCGGTCCTGGTGCCTTATCCACTTTCAAGTCCTTTATAGCCTCTTCTATTTCAGTCAATGTTATTAGTCTATTTAACTGTTCCTGGATTTCCAACGATATTTTGGGAATCTTTACTTTTTGAAGAAATTCAGACAGGTTTTTCTTGTTTTGATGAAGAGATTTTGTTTCATAAAATAGTTTTCCAAAATATTCTTCAAATTTCTATTTTTATCTTTTCATGTTTGGGTAATCAACTTCTTCCCATTTTTCAGTTCAATTATTATATTCCTCTCTCTCCTCTTCTTAAGTTTATGTGCAAGCCATTTTCCAATTTTGTTAGCTTGTTCAAATTGGGTCAATTTCATCTGTTTCATCTTTTTTTCTATTTCCTCAGTTGTAATTATTGCCATCTCTTTTTGTATTTTCTTACTCTCCAATTGTAATTATTTTTTCAAGAGGTTTTCCTTGAGTTCTTTTTTCTTTTTCTTGGAGTTTAAGCAACAGTCCTTGGTGTTTAAATCCTTGCTTTTCAATAGCTTTACTCTCTCTAAAATTGTTGTCATTATGCCACCTTTTTCCCAGTTCAGGGAAAAAGTTCAGTCCTCAAAGGTCTGTTAGGGAAAAAAAGAAAAGTTTTTACCGGTTTACAGAAACAAAGTAAGGAGGTTGCCAGTCTTGCCTTCTCTGGGAATGGAATTCCAGAGCCTGGGGGCAGCCACTGAGAAGGCCCTCACATGTGTTCCCATTAGGAGTACCTGTGAGGGTGGCAAGAGAAGGAGAAGGACCTCCCTAGAAGATCTCAAGACATGGGCATACTCATACATGGCATGGAAGAACACAGACCTTCAGATAACATAGACCTGAGCAGTATAGGACTTTATAGGTCAAAACCAGCACTTTGAATTGTGTCCAGAAACAAAACAGCAGCCCATGGAGCTGTTGCAACAAGGGAGCTGTGTGCTTCCTGTGTCCAAGCCCAGCTTTTTTTAAATGAACATTTTCCAAAAACACTGAAATCACTACAAATACATAAATGAACATGTAAAAGAAACAGAAAAAACAGCGACATGTAAGCAAACATGAGAGGCCTGGAAGCCATGCCCTATGAGGATAGACTTAGAGAGCTGGGTATGTTTAGTCTACAGAAGAGAAGGTTAAGAAGGGACATGATAGCCATGTTTAAATATTTGAAGGGATGCCACGTAGAGGAAGGAGAGGGCTTGTTTTCTGCTGCTCCAGAGACCAGGACAAGGAGCAATGGATTCAAGCTGCAGGAAAGGAGATTCCACCTGAACCTCAGGAAGAACTTCCTGACAGTCAGGGCTGTCCGGCAGTGGAAAATGCTGCCTCGGAGTGTGGTGGAGTCTCCTTCCTTGGAGGTTTTTAAGCAGAGGCTTGACGGTCATCTGTCAGGAGTGCTTTGAGGGTGTTCCTGCATGGCAGGGGGTTGGACTGGATGGCCCCTGTGGTCTCTTCCAACTCTACATTTCTATGATTCTATGATTCTATGAAAGAAAGGAAACAGAAAAAAATCAAACTCCCCTTTCCTTTAGACGGAGTATAACCTACCACTTGTTCCAAGCCTCTCAAACGAACAGCAACAACAACAAAATATCGAATTTCCTCTTCCTCTCCCTCACTCAATTTATATTTTCTAAAAAAGATAACATATAATATTTTTGTTGTTGTAAACGTACCTAACACCATATCTCCATATTCAACCCTAGTTGGCCATCTGGCTGAAGCAATTTGGAACAGCTGAAATTTCCAAACACTTTTCAGAGGCAACCTCATATAGAGCACATTGCAGTAATTGAATCAGGATGTAACTAAGGCATATGTCACTGCAGGCAGATGTGGTGTGTTAAGAAATGTGAACAGCTGGTAAACAAGCCTTAGTTGGGCAAATGCTCTTTGAAACCTAAGCTTCCAGGCTCAGGGTTGAATCCAAGGGTACACCCAAACTGTGAATCTGCATCTTTAGGGGAGTGTAACCCCATCCAGCACAGGCTGTATTTCTGTTCCCTGATCTGCCTTTTGACTAATCTGGACTACTTCTGTCTTGTTTGGATTGAGCGTCAGTGCCAGAAACTGGTTTAGAACAGAAACAGCTTCCTTGAAGTTAGGAGGAAAGGAGAAATACAATTGGGTGTCATATTGGTGGCACTGAACCCCAAACCCCCAGGTGACCTCTCTCAGTGGTTTTATGCAGATGTTGAATAGCATAAAGGACAAAACAGAGCCTGTAGAGCAAAGATCAAGGGGTCAAACAGGAGTCCCCCAGCACTACGTTTTGGCCTCTTCCCTTTGGGAATGAAGCCACTGTAAAACAGTGCCTCCAAGTCTCATTCCATCAAGGCAGCCCAGAAGAAAACCATGGTTGATGGTACTGAAAGCCACCAAGTAGTCTAGCAGAACCAACAGAGACACAGTCCCCCTGTCTAGTTCTTGGTGTAGAACATATTCCAAGGTGATCAAAACCTTCCCTGTCCCATATCAAAGCCTGGAATCAGAATGAAATGCATCTAGATAATCTGTCTCATCCAGAAACCCCTGGAGGTAGAAGGCCACCACATGGGCACCCCAGTTAAAGAAGGACATGGTCAAGCTGGAGCAATAATAATAATAATAATAATAATAATATTTATTTTTTATCTCGCCTCTCCACATGGATCGAGGCGGCGAACAGCATGAAATACATTATATATTAAAATACATTAAAAGACATTAAAAACATACCCAATCCTCCCCACCCACCAACCCAGCTAAAACCAACCCCCTAAAACACATAACAATTAACAATTAATTAACTATTAAAAGAACAGCAGGACAATTGGGGGTGTTCCTGCATGGCAGGGGGTTGGACTGGATGGCCCCTGTGGTCTCTTCCAACTCTACATTTCTATGATTCTATGATTCTGTGTTCAAAACCTTGACCAAAAACTGAATGTGAGATACTGGCTGATAATGATCAAGGATGGTAAGATCAAGGGAGGCCTTTTTCAGTCATGGTTTTAAAATGGCCTCTTTCAAGCTAGCTGGAACTCTGCTGTCGTTTAATACGGCATTGGCCAAACCACTCTCTCTGCCCACTCAGCCAGTCCCCTTCTGGGTTTTCAAATAAGTCAGGGAGAGTAAGAATCTAACCCACATGGCTTTTAAATTGCATCCATATGCTGTTTTAATGCACATGAATTTTGATTTACGGTGCCCATTTAAAAATAAGCTGAAGCCATGCAGGGAAAAAAGTCCCTTTAAAAGGTAGGATATGAATATTATAGAGAAACTACACTCAGTCAGTCTGAAATTACTTGAAAGCACCTAACAACAACAATGCAGTTTATTTCCCTTGCCTATGTTTACAACTTATATATCCCTATTGTGTAAATAAACATTTATAATACCAAAAGTTACTTTTGTGAGCAAGACATCTAGAGACTGCTGCTTACAGGAAAAATATTTCTAATTTAAACACAGATAGCTGGTGAACTAGATGATGCAACATTGTCCTCATGGAAGAAATGATTTGCATAACAAGGGCAATAAATAGACCTGGTGGAGACAAAGATATTTTGGGGACTTATGATTTCCATGTATTCAGATTATTAATAATAAAGGATGAATTAAAAATTATTTTCATCCTCCTAAGTATCAAGTTTTGGAGAGAAGTATTTTGGAGAAGAAATGACTCATGACGACCAGATTGATGCATATAAGTATGAACAGCATCTGGAAAGATGAAGAGGGAAGTGAAAAGAAAAGCAAGATCTTTTCTTGACAAGCATTGAACACCCTAAAGCCATTTTAATTACTTTTTTTCTGAAAGTGAGTATGCAGATATCCTCTCTCAGTTTAGGAATTCTCTATTTTTATTTTTTTGTTGTAAAATTAAATTATTTTTACTTAGATTATTTTTAATTTTTTAAAAAAATTATATATTTTCATATAGAAAAGAAAATATCCAAGCCACTTAATGGAAGGTTTTTCATCTGTCTGGAAGAAGGTAAAAATAATTTGAAGAAAAAATGGTAAAAATAATTTGATGGAAAGACATTTGTAAGCTAGACATAAGCCATTTCCGCACTAGCCTGTTATAGCGCAACGATTCCACTTTCAACCTCCTCTGGAATCCTGGGGTTTGCAGTTTAGGGAGGGCCCTTTGAACCCCAGGATTCCATGTTGACAGTGGAATAATAGCGCTATGATACAATCTAGCGTGGAAATGGCCAAAGTTTAAGGCCCGAAACGCCGCACACCTCCTCGGCTCCCAAGCCAGCCCGGGGCCCCTCCGGCCAGGCAGGGCGCTCCAGCCCCGGGAAAGGCCGAGCCCGAGCCCGAGGAAGCCCGCCCGGGGCGGTGCATGCCGGGAAGGGTAGTTTTCCGCCCCCTCCCGGCTCGGCGGGGACGATGCCGGCGCCGGTGCCGTGCTCGGGCTGCGGGGCCCGGCGCGCGGCGCTCCGGCGGCCCAAGACGGGCCAGGCGCTGTGCCGGGCGTGCTTCGCGGCGGCCTTCGAGGCGGAGGTGCACGGCACGATCGTGGCGGCGCGGCTGTTCCGGGCGGGCGAGACGGTGGCGATCGGGGCGTCGGGCGGCAAGGACTCGACGGTGCTGGCGCACGTGCTGCGGCTGCTGAACGAGCGCCAGGGCTACGGCCTGCGGCTCCTGCTGCTCGCCGTGGACGAGGGCATCGCCGGCTACCGGGACGACTCCCTGGCCGCCGTGCGCCGCAACCGGGCCCGGCTGGGGCTCCCGCTCCACGTCCTCTCCTACCAGGAGCTCTACGGCTGGAGCATGGACCGCATCGCCCGGCACGTCGGGCCCAGGAACAACTGCACCTTCTGCGGCGTCTTCCGGCGCCAGGCGCTCGACCGCGGCGCCGCCCTGCTCGGGGCCGACAAGATCGCCACCGGTAGGTGGGCCCGGGGGGATGCAGCAGGCCTTCCCGCGCCGCGCTGTCAGGGGACGTGTCCGCACTCCACTCTTACAGCGCGATTATTCCACTTTCAACATCCTGTGCCCCAGAGGGCAGGTCCCGATCGCGGTAGACCGGCCGGCCCCTCCCTAAACTGCAAACTCCAGGATTCCATAGGTTGTTGCAAGTGGAATAATCGCGCTGTAAGAGTCTGGTGTGGAAATGGCCATAGTGCTATTATGGCTAATATGGGATCCTGGGGTTTGCAGTTCAGGGAGGGGCCTTCAGAATTCTCGGCCAAAGAGCTGCTGGGCCTCAGTAAGCTACGAACCCCAGAATTCCACAGGAGGTCGAAAGCGGAAGGACAGCACTATAACAGTGTGGTGGGGAAAGGACCCGAGTCCCCTGAAGCCTTAAATAAATAAATAAGTGACTCTAAACAAATATTTGAATATTTAAATCCAAATTTAAATGTTTTAATCTTGAGTTAAGTCTTGGGGGTCCCCAACAACACATTATATTTATGGGGCTCCTTGGTAAAGAAAAGGTTAAGACCCCCTGTGTCGGGAGTCCTCCATGTTTTATTGTTTTAGGATAGCAGTAGACTGAGGAAATAGTGATAGTAGGCTGTTAGCTATTCCCAGGCGCCAACCATTCCTTCTGGCTGGAATTTCAAAGGAACCGTTTGGCATGATGACGTTCGTTCTTTTACAACTATCTTAGGAGAAACTGTCTGTTAAAGTGTAAGGTGGGGGAAAACATTCCATTCTCGAGCTTTAACGTCTGAAGACAGCATCCCTTACTATGTTACAATAAATCTTCTATTAAGTTTGTTGATCCGTGTAAGAGTGAATCTGTTCCTGACAGAAAGCTCGAGAAACCTTTCAAAAAATGCACCAATTGATGGACCAGTCGATTACTGAAGAAGAGCAAGGATCTGCAGAATCTGATGGAGCTACAGAAACTGAAGTGCCCCTGGATACCAAGACAAAATTGCGCCTGACCGAGGCTATGGAAACCCCCACAGGCGGCCAAACCTGGGTCTGGGGAGAAAAGCCACATACGTCGTTGAGACAACGCAGAAGGGCTGCTAGATGGGATACATCAGCAAAAGACCTATCCCTTTTGGAGGAGATAAAGCAAATGGAAACCGAACTGGAAAGAAAAGATGAGGAGATACTCGAACTCAAGACCATGCTACGCGAGATGCGCATCCGTCCCTCGCAGACAGGGAGATCACCAGGAGGAGAACCACGAGCGGCTGTCTCGGCGGCAGGCACCCCTGGTCCGCCCCAGCAACCAACAGGGCACACGCCAGCGCCACTGTTCTCAGAAATGTGGGAGACCTGAAAGCGACCTTCAACGGGAAGGGGGAGAAATTTCCCCTTTTTTTTTTGACTAGGGCAAACAATTTCATGATTGATCACGGCCATTTTTTGGGATATGGGGCCCGAATTCGATACCTAAGCCAGCGGATGAAAGGACGGGGCAGCAGACGGGGTCGAACCTATATGACCCCCCCCCGAAACTGAAAATCTGCAGCTCTTCATGAACCATCTGCGGGAACGCTTGAAGCCCCCCATTTATTGGAAAACAAAATATCAACTGAAACGAATGAAACAAGGCAGGAACGAAATGGGGGCTATTTCCCCTGAATTTAGAAACCTGGCCACCAAATCCCCTGGAGTGATGAAATTCTAATTGAGTTATACAAAATGGACTAAATCCTATATTCTCACGGGTGCTTAATGCAGGCCAATCCACAGACCCTGCTAGGTTGGGTCAGACTAGCTACTGAAATGGAAGGCATAACCCCCGACTGTTGCTAACCGACAAAGACAAGACGTGCCAAAACGACAACCTCGCGGTCCCACCGTCCTCAATGCTGGGGGAAAAAACCTCCGTTTTTGGGACTTTAACTGTGGAAAACCGGGCCACCTCGCCAACACCTCCGCGGAAACCAAGCTCCGACTGGGACTAAGGGACACGGCAGACCCCAAAAAATTAGAATTCACACATCAGACAGCGGCCGCCAAACAACCACTTAGACGCACTTTGGCCCCGCAGCGGCGACAGGAGCTCCATCCCGATGATGAAACCACCTCTTTGTCCTCATCTGACATAGATGGAGATTCTAAACCTGACTGCGATGACTGGCAAGCGGCGGGAACATCTTAAATCTTTCCCAAAATTCCCCATTTCTACGCCACGGTTGCGATTAGTGGCAGCGATGGGACTTTGCATGTACATAGGGCATTAATTGACTCTGGCTGCTTCCAGAAGTTTGTTACACCCCAAATTGGCCAAACAATTGAAAACTCTTATGGCCTGGAGATGCCCATCAAATTAAGGGAATTGGATGGGACCTGAATAAACGGGGGAGTAATTAGTAAAATCACTAAGCCCATCTAGTTTAAATGGGCAAAAACAATTACAGCATGCGATTTCTAGACTCCAAGGCGATGCAGTTCAAATTGGTCTTAGGAAAATGATAAGCTACGTGAATATGGCCCAGATAAACTGGACTGCTGGCACTATGTCCTCTTCAGATGAAAACTTTTCTATTCCCCATGAAGGATTCCAACAAATTCCTTCACTACAACTTCCAAAAAGGCTTTCCACGAGAAAGGGAGGCTGACAAATTGCCTCCCCACACGGACTTTGGCTGCTAAACTGGAATTAGTTGACGGGGCCACCCTGAGAGCACGAAAAGTTCTCCCATAACCAAAAAGAACTCCTTGCTCTCAAGAAGTTCCTAAATAAAAACTTGGCTCGACGGCTTTATAAAGCCCTCTACAGCCCCCACGGCGAATCCTGTCTTCTTCCGAAAGAAAAAGATTCCCAGCGCGGACTGCGAGACTGATAGTTAACTACTCTGCTATTAACCAGGTTATTTCCTCCAATTGCTATCCATACCTATACAATCAGACTGTCTGGACCATCTTGTTTAAGGAAAATATTTCACCAAACTTGATCTTAAAGAGCTTTCATAGGATTAAATAGACCCGGACTCTGAGTGGCTCACCACCTTTGCAACTCCTCTAGGTAACTTTAAATGGCGGGGTTAGCTTTCAGCTTTAATAACAAGGGGCCATCTGTGTTCCAAATGTTTTTTGAACACCATTTCCATGACTTGTTGTATAAGGGGGTTCTGGCCTTTTTGATAACCTTAATTTACGCAGTCCATAAATGTATTTCATGTGTCATTGGTTCGTGAAGTGTTACGAAGGCTTATGATAACAACCTCGTTGGTTAAGTGTTATTTAAATGCCAATTTATCGACACCCAAACTTTTGATTTGTTGGATATAGGATTAAAGATTGTTCACTTAAAATGGACCCTTCGAAGATTAACTCCATTTTGCAATGGCCCGTCCCTAAAACTGTGAAGCAACTGCAGCAATTTCTTGGTTTTGCGAACTTCTGCCGAACTTATTGAGGATTTGCGGCCATAACGCTCCCACTCACCAACCTTCTACGGAAACCTAAAGGATCCACTGCGGGCAACGCGCATGGGGCTACATGCTGACCTGAGTGTGATTCGGCGTTTGACCATTTGAAATCTAAATTTACGTCTGAGCCCTTACTCCTTTTTCCCGACAGTACGAAGCCATTAATTCCCAAGCGATGGTCTCAAAATTACATGGATTCTTTTACAACATGACACCACAGGAGCACTCAGGCCTTGTGCTTTCATTTCAAAGAAATTTTCCCCTCAACAAGCTAATTGGCCTATTTGGGAGAAAGAAGCCAAGGCTTTATGCAACTTCCCGCTGTCCTCTTGGCGTCATTTGCTTGAAGGGGCTCGACCCTTTGAAGTTTGGACTGATCATAGGAATTTGCAAGCCTCAGTCTGCTAAGAAGTCCCTAAGCAGGCGAGATGGGCTGAATTTACAGAGATTCCGTTCAAATTGTTTTCAAACCTGGCCGAACTAACCAACTGGCGGGACCCTCTTCTCGACTTCCCTGTTTTCCAATCCCTGCTACGTCCTCCCACTCCAATACCTTGTTTCCTGCCTCCTCTCTGGCTTCTCAAGTGACTACTCGTGCATTAGCAAAGACAAGGCTTTCTGCCTTCCTGTTTGTGACTCCGCTCTGCGCCGATGCTATCATTCATGCAGCGCATGCAAGTCCTGGCTACCGGCAAACAAGGATGAGATTGGAATTGGTTGCAAGACAATTATTTCCCCTTTATGGCACCAAGGTCTACCGTTTCCCCTGCTGCCCGCGAGCAGGTACTTCATCGTTATCATGATTCCAAAACCCGGAAGCTCGGTTAATTTTGGGTTTTTGAAGACATTGCATGCGATTCGCGCCCTTGGTGGCCTGGATTAAACCCCTCCGTGCAAACTTACATTAAGCAGTGTGCCACTTGCAACGTTTCTAAGTCGCCCACATCTAAACCTCAAGGGCTCCTGCAACCTCTGCCTGCGCCTGCTAGCCCCTGGGTCGGTCATCGCATGGATTTTATCGTGTCTCTTCCCTCTTCACACGGCTTTGGTGTTTGGGTTTATTACTGATCGACTACAAGCAATGTCATCTGCCTTTATTGAGGACTTCCGTGTAGCCACTGGCTGACCTGTTCGTTAATCATGTATGGAAACTTCACGGACTACCTTCGGTGATCATTTCAAGGACAGGGATCCAATTTTCACTTCCAAGTTTTGGACTTGTCTACTGAAAACCCTGGGAGTCACTCAGAAACTCAGCAGTGCTTATCACCCTCAAACAGATGGCCAATCTGAGCGTGTTAACAAATCTCTTGAACAATTTCTTAGGTGTTTTGTTCTGAGAACCAGAATGATTGGGCTCCGCTCCTTCCGTTCGCTGGTTTCCATCAATTCTGCGTCAGATACCTACCTGGGAAACCCCCTTTGAAATAGTTTACGGCTTCCTTCCTTCTCCTTCCCCCCCTCTCCCTCTCTTCCTCCGCTCCTCCTTCTGTTTCTGCTTAGGTTATTATTATATAAATTTTCTGGCATTTTGTGTTGGCAATCCGTCTCAGATGCTATAGCATCCGCTAAAGCTTCCCACAAACGTTTCGCTGACCGTAAACGGCAGCCAACCCCCTTTTACCAGCCCGGGGATTTTTTTTTTCCCTTTTCTTCTAAAAACATTCCTCTCCTTCTCCGTAAAAAATTTTCCCCTCGTTTTCTCGGACCTTTTCCTGTGAAAAGGGCTATTAATATTTTTTTAACTAGATCTCCCTTCTTCCCTCAAGGCTATTCATCCTGTTTTTTTCCATTTTGCTGAAGAGGGCCCCTTTCGCTATTTCTTCGCCGGCTGATGTTCCTCAACGCCCCGACTGACTTGTACTCATTATTTCTATTTTTTTCTTGTCTTTCTACTGTTCCTGATTTTTTATATTTTGTGTATCTTTATGTATATTTTTTTTTAAAAAAAAGTGGGGCGGGATGTGGGGTCCTCCAGTTTTATTTTTTTAGGATAGCGTGGCTGGGGAAATGTGATAGTGGCTGTTAGCTTTCCCACCCAAACCTTTCCTTCTGGCTGGTTTTCAAAGGAACCGTTTGGCATGATGCTTCGTTCTTTTTAAAATTTTTGGGAAAAACTGTTGAAAGTGAAGGGTGGGGGGAAAACCCATTCTGAGCTTTAACTTAAGACAGCATCCCCTTTTTGTTAAATAAATCTTCTATTAAGTTTGTTGATCCGTGAAAGAGTGAATCTGTTCCTGACACCCTTTTTTCAATTGTATCACACAGTTGATACATCAGTTTCAGGTCATGCAAGGACCCTCAGGGCGAGGGGGGGGAAAAGATCTGCAAGCCAAAGGTTTGGTCGATCCTCCCGGCTCCAAGGTTGACTCAGCCTTCCGCAGGTCAAAAAATGATTGCCCAGCTTGTTGGGGGCTGTAAAAATCTCTATTTTAAAAAAAAATGCAAGGGGTCCAAGAATGAGCTATCCCCCCACAATTTTGGCCATGTCCATGCTAGAAGTGCTTATAGTGTATTATTCCTTTCAACATCCTTAATCCTGGGCTTTGCATTTTGGAAGGGGCCTTTAAATTGAGCCAGTGAGCTCTTCGGTCTCAGGAAACTACAAACCTCAAAATTCCACAGGGGTTGAAAGTGGAATAATAAGAACGGGTAGTGCGGAAAGGCCCAAGTGGTATATTTTTCATTTTTCTGGGATTAAAAAAGGGGGTTTTCAAACCACGTTATAGGAAAGTGGTGGCCCGGTGGCCCTAGGATTTGCATTGCAACTTCCCCTCAGCCCTAACCAGCAGACCAGGGGGGAAGAATTAGGGGTAGAAATATTTTTTTTGCACTGCACTGAATTCTTTTCTTTATTAAAAAAAAGAATGCTTTCTGTAAGCTTTTTTTCCCCTCAGCTGCTCATACCTTTAAAAAATAAAAAAAAAACTGTTTTTTTGTTCCCAACATTAAACAAATTTGGGGTACCCTTAATATTTATTGCGTTCCTTTAGCAGGTGTAGCAGCCAACAGGTCTGAGGGATAATTTTTTGAACTTTTTGGGGGGCCATTGCAGTTCTTAAAGCAAAAAAATGTCCCAGATGTTTACTTGTGATTTTTAAAATCAGAGGGCCCTGCAAGCTAAATTTAAAAAGGGGAATTGCTCTCCTAGGCCATTTTCGCTACTTTTAGCCTATTATTCGCCCCTCCCCCAAACTGCAAACCCCAGGATTCCATAATGTTTAAAGTAGAATATAGCGCTATAGCAGCCTGTGGTGGCCCTAAGGCCTTAGGAGATTTTCACTGGAGAGGCTGGAGCAAACGTGGGCTGGAAAAAAAGTTTTAGGGCCCGGGGTTCTCCAGCGCCATTTTCCCCCATCTGAGACAGAACCATCTGTGGCCCTCCACATGATCTTCCTCAATTCCCTAATCAGCATAGCAAATAGGAAACACTAAAAAATTATCCCGAAACATTTGGGGGAACCTGGTCCCCCCCATGCCTTGAGATGGATCATTAAATTGGAGTGAGAATCATTTGACCATCCTCGATCATTCACCCTTGGCCCGGCCAAAGGAAACGTGGGAATTTTTATTACTCCTTAGGTCTTTTTTAGTAAAAAATTGACCCACCAAAACTGGGCTAACTTATCCATAGGTTTTGTAAATACTGTATTAACTCTTATAAAAGAAACCATCCCCTTCTCTGAGCAGAGTGGTGAACGGTGAGAGTTTTTTTTTCCAAAAAACCCCAAAAAAAACACTGACTGCTTCTGTTCTCCACCATGGTGCCACTTCTGGCTATTTTAAATACTTGGATGGGAAAATGGCAGCAGTGGCTCTTTGGCGTCTCTTCTCAAAGGAGCACTGAAAAAAGTAGAGGGGGTCAGGGGTTGTTTTAGGTTCTCCTGGGATGAACTAAGCTCTCACCTTCTCCATTCTCCTCAGAGAAGGGGTGGTTCCTCTTTGGATAAGAGTTAATATTGTACCTTAACTTTTATCCAAAACAAGAGGACTATTCCCTTCTCTAAGTGGAGTGGGAAAATGGTGGCAGTGGCGGCCAGGGGTAGCTAGCCCTTTCAGGCAGTGCTGACACTTTCCCCTCTCCTCAGAATGACCCTCAACTTATCCATGGGTCACATCAAAATCCGAAATTTTGGCCTCTACTTGCCTTCATCTCTTACACATGAGCATATACAGTAAGAGTCCAGCAACATCTCCCTGACCACTGTCCCCCAGTCCTTTAGTATACCCTGATCTACTGTTAACCCATTCCTCAATCCTTGTGGCAAGGCCTGAATTGTCTGACTTCGCATTCTGGGGGGAAACAATCCATATGATTTATTCCGTTGCTGTCTCATTTGCTTCCTAGGTCACAATGCAGATGATGTTGCTGAGACAGTGCTGATGAATTTCCTGCGGGGGGATGTAGGGCGGCTTCGGCGCTGCGCAGAGATCCTGACGGGTGGCGAGGGGGCACTGCCACGTTGCAAGCCCTTGAAGCATGCCTACGAGAAGGAGATTGTACTCTATGCCTATTTCCAGGGCTTGGACTACTTCAGCACTGAATGCGTGTACGCCCCCAATGCTTACCGCGGCCACGCCCGCACCTTGCTCAAAGACCTCGAGGCCACGCGTCCCAGCACGGTGGCTGACTTGGTGCACTCAGGCGAGCGACTGGCCATCCGTGAGGACATCCGCATGCCCACCCAGGGCACTTGCCAGCGTTGTGGCTACCTCTCCAGCCAGCCCCTCTGTAAAGCTTGTGTGCTGCTTGAAGGACTGAATCGAGGTCTCCCCAGGCTGGGTATTGGCAAGCCCAGCCGCCTCCAGAAGGCTCTGTTGGTGGAGGGGGAGAAGCCAGAAGCCAATTTACAGGAGGAAGAAAGCTCTCAGCAGAGAAGTCAAGGCCCAAGGACAATAGATTTCTGAGCATGACCTGGCCATGGTGGCCTTTCCTGCTGAGAGAAGGCTTTGCTTGTCTTGGAAAATAAACAGTTACTTATTTCATGTCTCTGTCAATGAACTGAGAGGATCAGAGATGGGGAATCTGTGTGCTTCCAGTTGTTGTTGGATGGTATATCCCATCAGCCTCAGCTAATACTGACAATGCTGAGGGATTCTCGGTCTTGTAGTCTAACAATATCTGGAGAGACACAGGTTGCCCATCTGTAACGCAGATGTTGCGTTTTTGCAATTAAGAGGAAGGGGCAGTATCATCTATGCCAAGAATGGACAATTTGTGGTGCTTTAAATGTTGTTGAACTGCAGCTCCCATCATCCCTTTGGCTATGCTCCTTAAAGTTGTCGATTGTTGCAGTTCAAGGATATTTGGAGAGTCACATAAACAGAAGAAATAGTTTCTAATGAAGTTGACACAGATAGAACAGACCTGGTATCTATGTTGTATAATGGCTATTCTCAAATAGACTGAGAAAAGTTAGGAGTTTTATGTTTCTGAAATAATTATTTTAAATAACATTAAACCTGAGTTTTCTGACTTTCACCTTAGCAGCTGCTTTATACCAGGCCAAACTGTTTATCCATCTCACACAGTATTGCTTATTTGGACTGGCAGTAGCTCACTTGCTGCTGGGTGGAGGTCCTACTTATCACCTGGAGTAAAGGAATAAAGAACTGGAGTTTGTTGGACTCTAGATCCCATTAGCTTTAGCCTGCATGGCTAATGTGCAGGAATGGTGGGGAGCTCTAATTCAACATCTGGAAAGGCAGTTTTAATGTATTTGTATATTTTTGTAATGCCGCCTCGATCCATTGGGAGAGGCGGGATAAAAAATTAAATTATTATTATTATTATTATTATTATTATTATTATTATATGTTCCCCATCTCTATAAATTGGCAGTGGGCAATTTATAATGTGCCAGATGTTGGCCTGCACCTCCCCCCACACACTGTTGGCTATGCTTGCTCGTTCATGATAGGATTTTAATGTTAGACATGGATATAAATTAGTTCGATTCCCTGCTCAAGGCAGGACGTATCATCTCCAGTGAAGGAGAACCTAAGAGCCAGTGCAGCATACTGGTTTGAATGTTATAATAGCACCCAGGCAGACCTGGTTTGGATCTCAGCGCAGCCATGGAAACTCGCTGAGTGACCTTGGACAAGTCACATTCCCTCAGCCTTAGAAGAAGGCACTGACAAAACCTTCAAGAAAATCTTGCCAAGAAAATCATAAATCAGAGTTAACTTGAAGGCATGTAACAGCAACACTGAAGGAGAAAAAGTCTTGAGTCCCACTTCTCATGATAACGCAGGATCTAAACAGTGGGTGAGTGATTGAGAATTCACCATCTCCCAAGACAGAACTGCTAGCAAACAGTTCTTACTGTTAGGATGCTTCTCCAAATGTTTACCCAGAATCTGCTTCCCCACTTTTCAGACTAGCTAAATTTTTCTGCAGCTTGCAAAAGGAGTGATCAGCATTGCACAGAGTACACATTTTCGAATAACATCTTTCTTCTATTTCTTTGTGACAATGGTAACCACCCTCTGTTGAGAAAAGCAGGCAGGGAATGACATTTATCTTCCATCACCCATTGAAAAGGACACCTGTCTCTGCCCCTATGTGAGAAAATACCGACAAGAAGCAAACACCACATAATACATTCATTTCACAAATTTATTAGGGCATATCCACCCTTTCATCAATGGTACTTTTTTGTCAGTTTATACGCATGGTTTCTTCAATCCACTTCCAGAATTTGCAAATCTCTGTGTAAGCAGCAGGTTTGTTCTTGGCTCCGCACTTCTGAGGTCCCCATGACACGACACCATGAAGGACCCCATTGCAAACCAAAGAACTCCCAGAGTCACCCTGTAGATTCACCAGAGCAAAATGGTCAGAGTCCAAAAGAAGGGTAGTTCTTAATGTTATTGGTTGCATGCAAATGGCCTGCTTAAAATATTTTGTTAAAGAAGGCAGCAGCTTCAGAGAGTTTTAGTTAAACAAGATTACTTTTATGCAGACAAAAGACAAAAAAAGTATACAGTCCACCCTACACATTAAATAGGGTTTGGTACATAGGACTCTTGCAAAAGTGGAAAAACCACAAATATCAAAATGTGTGTGTGAGAGAGAGTGAGAGTGAAGGGGGCTGAAGCAAGGGCATCTAGGGTCCAAACCAGGTCGGGGAAAGGGGTGAGTCGGCATGGAAGCCCTGTACTTCCTCTCTTGCCCATCTCCTTCCTTGGACACATGGGAGGCATTGGGAGAGGGTTTGTGATGCTGAGAAATTGAAGTGTGAGCCATCTTCAGCTGGCCAGGGAGCAGCTGTGGAGGAGAAGGAGGAGGAGGAGGAGGATCAGAACAGGTGTTTAAAGGGCTGCATGGCCTGATAGGAGCAGCCAAGAGGGAAGATTCCTCCAGAAAAGAATCACTTGAGGTAGGGAAGCAGGGATTGGAGAAACCTGCAAATTATCAAATCTCTGAAAGTTAAACCCACAAGTGTGGAAGGCCAACTAGTCTTCTTTGGGGCACATTTTGCAGAAGAAGCAATTAGTCTTGCAGCACCTTAAAGATGAACAAGTGTTATTTTGTATAAGATTTTTGAACTGCAATACACTTCAGAAACCAGACCCAGAGTAAAATGGCCTTACTCTCAGGTAAATGTGGGTATACCTTAAGGTTGCAGCCTTAATTATGTCATTTTGCAGTATAAGATCAAAGGAAGCAGGGTTGACAATTTGGATACAGTGAGAAACAAATGTTCAGAAACATGATGACATGTGTTTTTCTTAGTGAAGCATGGCCATTTTACAACCAGATCTATCTCATGAATATTTGAGGAGAGAAGTTTCTCTGTGGTCACATTCAACTCGCAAATGGTCAAATTTCTATGTTTGCTAATGCTTCTCAAAACTAGAGTCTGGAAAGTTAACTTTTTTAAAGTAGTCATAATTAGAGGAAGCCCCTGCCTTTTTACACCCTGTTACATGATTACTTGCTCTTTTGATGCTTCCGGATTAAGGACAAGTTCCGTTAATCAGAAATGAGTTCTGCTCTTCCATCAGTTCCTGCTCATGGATGTTCACTTGGGACTGCCTGCATGCGCACACTGCTTGCAAAGTGAGCTGAGAGGAGTTAAGCCAGTTGAGAGACTTTGCAAGGAGTGCATGTGCAGCTGTCCCCAAGTGAGCCTCCTTAAGTCTTTCATGCTCCCTACAGTGCAGTACATGGGTTCCATTTTTCAACCAATTCTGTTTTCAACAGTCCTCTGGTCTCTAACCTGTCAGATGTGGGGAAAGCCTGTAATGTCTTATTTGTAGTATGCTATTTTCAACCTCTGCTCAAACCTCTATATAACTGCCCCTTCTCCAAGGGTGAGAATCAGGAATTCAGCATCATCTGGCAATAACCAGGGGTCAGACCAAGCAGAGGGCTCACTGTTATCCCTCAGAGCCCCTTGAACCTGCTGCCATACTCCTTGTTATTGCTATCTGTTCACAGGCCACCTCCAAATGACTCAACAGTGAGGGCAACAGAGAGAAGGAACAAGCTCTGCGTGCTTGATTCCTTCCCTCTGATCCTAGAGGCAACATAGGTAATTTCTGCACTAGAAGGTTATAGTGCTATTATTCCACTTTTGACATCCTATGGAATCCTGGGGTTTGCAGTTTAGGGAGGGGCTTCAAAGGCCCCTCCCTAAACTGCAAACCTCAGGATTCCATAGGATGTTGAAAGTGGAATAATAGCACTATAACAGTCTGGTGTGCAAATGGCCATCACCAAAGGTGAGGAATGCTAGAAGTTGTAATCCAAAATATCTGGAGGGCTACAGCTGGGGATGATATTCACTGCAAGTCGGGGTCTTTCCTAGCTCTGTCTGGTGCTGCCATGGATTGAACCGGGGGCAGGGGGGCAAATGCAAAGTATGTGTTTTGTCACTGAACTTTAGATAATTGATTGACTAACAGAGGAAGGGTTAGGATAAAGAGAAAGTACACCAGCACTGGCAAAGAGTAATGTTTTTGGTAAAAGCCAACATGCTGTAGTGGTTTGAGTGTTGGACTATGATCCTGGAGACCAGGGTTTAATTTCCCGCTCCGCCATGGATGCTCACTGAGTAATCTGTGCCTGTCACATATTCTCACCCTCATGATAGGTAGAGTTGCCATAAGTTGGAAAGAACTTGAACACATGACAAAACAACAAGAATGAATGGATCCTTGGTATGCCCACAGAAGGCACGACAGATGTAGTTCTGTTGTTGGGTGCCTTCAAGTTGTTTTTGACTTATGGTGACCTTAAGACAAGCCTACCATGGGGTTTTCTTGGGATGAAAATGTGTGACACGTCCAAGGTCACTCGGTGGGTTTCTACGGCCAAGCTGGGAATTGAACCCTGCCTCCAGGCTTGCAGCCCAATACTCAAACCACAAGACCACAGATGTAGCTCTACCAGTGGCAATATTTCCACTAGCAGCAAGCCATCCAATTGGGATTTTCTGGGTGGGTTAGTGATGGCCCTATTTTCTACTTGATCCAAATGGTCACCTGCTTCATCTGTGGTCTTGTTTTCTGTTCAACCCAAAGTCCCTCTGTTCTTGAGAAGCTTCAAGATTGAATCATTATCTATTCCAGCTTAACATCAATGGATGTGTGTGTGTGTGTGTATGTCTGAGTGGATGGATTAATGGATTGACTGATATGATTTATATCCCGTTTTTCTCTGGAATGGGACTCAAAGCAGTATACAATGTAAATTAAAGCAGAACATCTAAAACAATATGGAGTATAAAATGTTTAAAAAGCATTAAATCATATATCCAATTAAAACACTACTTTTAAGACATGAGCATTAAAATGATTAAAACACTTAAAATAAATATTAATATGATAAAAACAGCACACCTCATGCAATTTTGCTTTACCCAAGTCTGAAGACCAGTTTCAAAAAGTTCCTCATCTAGCAAAAAGACAACTGAGAAGCAAATTGAACAGGGAGGAAAGTGCCTGAGAACTCTTGGCAGAGAGATGTTTCCCCACACACTTCCTGCCAACAGGACTGTAGAAGCTGGGGAGATCATCTACCACTTCAATCAGCCTCATCTCTCACCCCAATTTAGGATTGTTCTGTACAGTTTCATTAATTGGGTGATAACTATAACAATCTGTATTCAGTCTGTTTTTGTCACTCACCCGGCATGAATCTTTGCCTCCTTCTGTTGCTCCAGCACAAATGTGGTTGTGATTAAAGAGGGATCCATATGTAGTGTTGCATATATCTTTTGGCACGATGCTGATCTCTAAACACTGCAGGCGATAGGCATAATTTACTGCAAGATGAATCCTCAAGTGAGTGGATCATGCACAGGTTCTTTGGAGCTTAGTCTACCCCACTGTTTTGCTTCAGGTTGCTTTCTCCAAGTACTACATTCCCAGCCATCTCCCCGCTCCCCAGCCTGGAAACAATAGGACCAGAGCACATTGCCTTGTACAAGGGATAAGAAATGAGTGGACCTCCAGTTGTTGAACTCCCAATTCCTGATCACTCTTGATCAATGGTTAATGTCACTGTATCCCTTCGAGTAATTTGTGACTTATGCTGACTCTAACGCAAACCTATGACAGGATTTTCTGGGGCTGAGAGTGTGGGACGCGTGCAAGGTAATCCAGTGGGCTTCCATGGCCAAGTGGGGAATCGAACCCTGGTCTCCAGGGTCGTAGTCCAATGCTCAAACCAACATGCTGGCTTTCATTGGTTAACAGGAGTGCATATTTGTACTCATCAGTTTCGTTGTTCTGTCCCTTCTAGTCACTTCCAATTTAGTGAACTATGGAGTTTTTTTAAGCAAAAGTTGTTCAGAGGGAGTTTGCCATTCCCTACCTCTGAGGCTGTGAGAGGGTGACTGTGATAGTGTCATGATACAGAACAGGTCAAATTATCCAAATACTTACTAGCAGCATTTCAATCTTTTGGGGCATGGGGAGAGAAGTCTGCACATGTCATTAGGAATGCCCAAAGATGAGTTACTGCCATCCTTAGATTTTTCTTCTCCAAGGGAGGCTCAAATATCCATCTGTGGTAACATTATTCCAGGGTAAAATAATACATGAAGTTCTCTCTGGTTCCCAACTGTGTATTTATAAGGACTTTTGACCACTGGAAGCAATACAAGCTAAATCTTTACATGCTATTTTTGGAGTTCCACCCTATCTTTCAAATGCTATGCTCAGAATGGAATCTGGAATGGTCCCACTTGAGGCTTGTGCTCAATTCTATGAATTCAGTTACTGGTTTAAACTGACTTTTATCCCTTCCAGTTTAGTCTGATCCTAACTGATAAATTTTGGTCTACCTGATTGAGGTATATTAAGGAGAAGCTGCAGAAAAATTAGTTCTCTTCCTTAGTCCTATTGTGCTTGGGATTCTCTAGGGCTACGGGAACAAAAGTATGTAGTGTTGGAGGATGACAGAACCAAAATCCAACATTATCCTATGGCAGGCACCCATGGTAAGAATTTTGTTCCAGCTGACCACCTTTACACTCTTAACATTCCTCAATATCACCGAACCATTACCCTGGCCCATTTTAACTTCCCGTCATCCACTCTACTAGAAGGGAGATGCTTACAGTTTCCCTGCTTACAGCATATCTGCCGTTTCTAATCACGCATGGTCAAAATGGTGGCTCATGTTCTGCTATATTGCCTGTGTTATAAGGACATTTCTTCCCAATTGATAGACACAGTTTTGAAGCAGTTCCCAGATAGGTCTGATTATTTTTGTATCTAGTTTCTTCCCTCAGTCTTCTGAAGAATCCATTCTCAAGGTTGCCACATTTTGTAATTTAGCATGTTCCCCCAGAAGCAACCTGATCAAACCCAATTGTGATATGCCTCTAACGGATGCTATTAGCCTTGATTTGTTATTGGCTAGTGTATTACCACCCATGTATCTATACAGGGATGTTTGTATCAGCAAGCTATCTTTTCCTTTTCTTGATTTCTCAATGTCTTGCAACTATCTGGCTTGTGTCTAATCTGTGATGGTAACAATGAAGTATGGATGTACAATGCTGTGAGTTTTAACCCACAGAGACACAATTCTGGTGACTTAATTGCTACCAGTCATATTGTGCACGTGCGCATGTGTGCACATGCATGTGCACAGGCATGCACATAAAGAGGAAAAAAAACCCTTGTGTTTCCTCAGGAATAATCCAATGGGGGAGCACATATCAGCAGTAGGCAGGAACAAAGCCCGCAGTGGGTGAAAGCAGACAACCTCCCTGCTTTTTCTTCCATTGCCAACCCTTTCTTCCCATCCCTGCCTCTCATTCTTTCCTACCTAGCAGCCTGCTTGAGATTGGACAGTGTGCTTGCAGAAGGTTGAGCTGATCAGTATAAAATCAGTCTTTTTTCAAATCAAGCTAAGGGCACCAAGGTGCCCCCACCCTCTTCTACATAGGTTGCTGGGCTACAACTTGCCATCATTTCTGGCCACTGGTCATGCTGACAATAGTAAGAATCTAGCAACCCTTGGAGAGCCCCATTTTCTGTGCCCAGGAGTGGGCAAGCTCTGAAGCTCTGGGGTCTAATCCACACCCATCCCAGGACCTGCTGCAGCCCTACGACATCCCTAATGCACAACTGGATTTGCTGGCAGCCCATTTCCAATTTTGTAGAAACCCTTCTGTGGACCAAAACAAAGAGCACAGGAGAGAAAACCTTATCTTCAAGGAGAATCTCTAGTCCTCGAGGTTTCTAGATGCAGCAGTTCTCCCTTTTTATTTTCTTTTTTTCTTTTGAAGATTTTATTTTAAAGGAGAGTGCCAGAGGAAGAGTCTGGGTGGATGCAAAAAACAGACCAATGGCACATGTGGTCCATAGACAAGTATTGCATCTTTTTTTTTTTTACAAAAATATGAAGATTTTAACTGTGCGTATTGATCGTGTAGTGATAGGAGAGCCTACTTTTACATCTCTCTTCCTTTCCAACATCATTTTTGCTACATGACCTCTTAGTTATTCTGCTTACCTGCAGGGAAAGTAGTGGTGCCCCAGCCAGACACCATGCACTTTGTTCCAACGGACACACATTCTTTAGCCACAGGGATTGTCTTAACTTTTTCCCCAAGGACGGCGGGGGTATCCAGACGCACAAGCATGATATCGTTTTTAAGGGTACTAGATTCGTACTCGGGGTGGCGGATGAGCTTGGCTACTTTGGAAAACTGTTCTCCATCATCGTGCTTACGCAGGTCATGCTCCCCAATATGGACTGTGAGGTCCCTGCAAGGAAGACAACAGCCAAAACTGAGGCCGTTTCCGCACTAGGCTGTTATAGCACGATGATTCCACTTTTAACCTCCTATGGAATCCCGGGATTTGCTGTTTCAGGAGGGGCCACCCGGCCCCTCCTGAAACTGCAAAGCCCAGGATTGCATAGGATGTTGAAAGTGGAATCATCGTGCTATAACAGCCTAGTGCGGAAACGGCCCTCAGAGTTGTTCATCGCAGGAGACCATTCCAGCTCCCTTCCTGTTTTCTTTTTGCTGTTGGTCAGGCATTTAGTAACCAAGTTTGTTGTTGTGTGCCTTCAAGTCATTTCTGATTCACTGTGACCCTAAGGCAAACTGATCACTGGGTTTTCTGGGGGCTGAGAGTGTGTTACGCACCTATGGCCAAGCGAGAATAGAACCCTGGTCTCCAGGGTTGTAGTCCATCATTTAAACTATACCACACTGACTCTTCATAACTAAGTAGGCATGTGGAAATGTCTTTAATGGCATTTTAACTTTTATTCTCATGAATTTAAATTGATTTTGTACTTTTAAAAGTATTGATGTCCTAACACAGTAATTTATGTAATCACTTTTTTTTTTTAAAAAAAACCACTATTTTTATTATTAAGTTTTAACTCATGCATCTTGTTTTCATTCACATTCTGTGCGGCCAGGTTCCATTTGTGAGAAAGGTGGGCTCTAAAGTCAATATTTATTAATATATATACTTTATTTAATTTATACCCCTCCTTTCTTTAAAACAGGACCCAGGGTGGCTCATGTTTTGAAGCCATTTCTGCCCTACACTGGTGTAGTGCTATTATTCCACTTTCAACATCCTGTGGAATCCTGGGGTCTGCAGTTTAGAGAGGAGCATTTAGAATTCTCAGGCCCTTTCTGCACCTTATCTTTGTCCGGTGCCAGGGTGCAGGGATCAAGCAAGCAACCTCTCGCGTCCCCACTGTTTCGGCTCTGCAGAAGCTGCCAGCCGGCTGGCAGGCAGCATGAGGGCTCTGCCTCTTCTTTCTGCAGCGCAGCCAGGTATTTCCCCATGCTGCGCTGGGGGAGGAAGCACGAGGGCCACACCTCCGGAGCTCCATATGCAAGGTAAGTTTGCGTGGAGCCCCAGAGCAATGCATGATCGCACATCATTTTCGGCTACAAGCTAAAAATGAAATTGTGCATGATCGGTGCCTGCTGGCCCTGGCAGTGTCGCGCGATTGCGATGACATCGTCTGAAATGCTCCTCGCAATCACGCGATGCTCTGGAGGCCCTTTCACATGCCAAATGCCGTGCGAAAAGGGCCTCAGTCAGAGAGCTCCTTGGCCTCCATAACCTACAAAACCCAGAATTCCACAGGAGGCTGAAAGTGGAATAATAGCACTATAACAATGTAGGGCAGAAATGGCCTGAGTTAAAACAAGGTACATTAATAAAAAACTGGTATTAAAGAAGTTGAAATGCTATTAAATAAGATACCAGAAACAATATAAAACAATTTAAAACCATTTAAAATAAATAATTAAAGAAACAGTAATGTGGTACAGCCCTTCCTAGATGGAGCCACTTCAAATGAGAAAATCATGCCCCTGAGTGTTCTGTGTAGAGAATGAAAGAGAGCTTTGCTGAAACAGTTAATATTGCAACTGCAACTGCAAAAGCAGCTTCACAAAGGGGACATGTAAAAAGGAAAAAGAGCCAACAGACACCTAGAAAGTTAATGAGCTAAGGAGTTCTTCATGCCTAGCAAGGATAGTCAAAGCACTTCTAGTAGAAAAAGCTAGGAAGAAACCAAATTGATATGGGCTAAGAAGAGAACCCAGATTGTCACTATGGCCTGCAACCTGTTACATCTATGGCCATTTCCACACTAGCCTGTTATAGTGCGATGATTCCATTTTCAACATCCTATGGAATCCTGGGGTGGAATCATGGCGCTATAACAGGCTAGTGCAGAGTATGAGCTAAAGGAAGACAGATGTGCCAAAGGAAAAGGATGTCAAATTGCTGACAATGAAAAAGAGGTAATGTACGTATGAATTAACCAATCAGGTTCGGCTTTGGAGAACCAATCAGGTAATGGATCATGAACTAGTAACCAATCAAATAATGCTTCAGGTGATGGCAAAGGTATATTTAAACGATTGTAAAGCCCTTTGTCTAGGCTCTGGATTTGCCTAAGTGCCCAGGACCTTTGCTGAGCAGTAAATCAATAAAAGCTTCTTTTGGAAGACACTCAACTGGTGGTCCATCTTTTGGGGGTTCCTAGGAGGGTCTTTGCCTGTTTGGTGTGATAACAGCAAATGCTTTCTGTTTCTGAAAAGCTAGCATAGGTCAGTAGGGACGGCCCTATCATTATGGTCTGAAGGGCAATTTTTTTCCTCTTAAAATAATTTCTTTAAAAAAAAAGAAAGAAAGAAGAGTTATAGTATACAAATGCAATTTCACTGATGTACTATAACAGTATAATTCTGAAAATAGAAAGAAGAGAAGGGAATATATTTTTTCAGAATTATTTGGAGTAAAAAAGAAACTTGATTAAAATATTGCAAGTGGTGCCGTGAATTGCCAGAAATAATTCAGGATCACAAAAATTTAGTTTGGATTTTTTTTAAAAAAAAGGAACCACAACAAATATTGCAACCATTCGTCCCTTTTAGGGGAGCCCTTAACACAATACCACTTAGGAAGGGCTGCACCATCCTATTGCTCCAAAGCTTATCTGTCACCCTGAAGGCAGATTTTCCTCCCTGCAGTTCTGTATTTGACTGCTCCCAACTTTGTAGTTTTATAGGCATACAGATCTGACAATCTGGGAGAGATGTTCCTGGACTGCCAGCCAATCAGGATTGCTGAAAATTTCTTGCCTCCCAATCTCTGCCATGTAAATGGGGAGAGGAGAGAGTGAGGAACTTGGCAGCAGTGGCTCTAATGGCCTTCCCATGGCAGGAAAAGAATTTGCTGTCAACACCTTCTCCTCCTCTTCCTTCCATGGCAGCTAAAGAGGAATGTGTGTGTTTGACCATATGCATTCATAGTGGATATGGGGAGGGACCACCAGCACAGAAAGGTGCCTCTTACTGGGGCAATACTTGGAGTAAGGGGGAAATGCAAGGAGTGTATATTTGGAAAGAGGGAGGGAAGGGCAGGAGTATGCAGAATTATGCATTAATGGTGCTACACAACACTTTAGTTGAAAGGAGACCTTGTACTACTGAAGCAAGACATAAAATGCACAACCAAACGCACAACTAAATGTATACGCATACACATCTCTGCACATTCACGTACAATAATACTGCACAATAATATTACTCTCTTTACACTCTTATTTGAAGGTGATTGTTCCACACTGGACAAAACCGTCCACTTGTTTCTGAAAGGGAGCTTACACATGTGAATTCAATGGAATTCTAGCCTTTGTCCCTGGGCTCCTAGTTTGTGACCGCTGCCCTTTCCCTGAAGACCTCATCAACTTGCCTTCCCCAGCAGTGTCCAGCTGTAAGTACCCAGAATGTGTCGATCAAGGCTCCTCCACACCGAGATAGCTTGGAGGTATAAATGAAGACTTGCCAGGGCTGAGAGTGGGCCAAACATTCAGATCCCCCGATGATGCGCTCACCAGTCTCAGATAACACTACAAGACAAATGCCATCATCAGTGGGGTAATGGTCCGTGTCAAAGTGCAGGTGGTCATCATGAAAGGCATCATACTTACAATCTCAAGGCATTTTTTTTAATGTAAGCACCTGTGCTGATTCTTATCAATCAACTAGTTTTAGTTGTTTTCATCTCCAACAGGAACAAAGAGTCAGGGTGGTGTAGTGGTTTGAGTGTTGCACTATGACCCTGGAGTCCAGGATTCAGCCATCAAAACTCACTGGGTGACCTTGGGAGTGTCACATACACCCCCAAAAAGCCTTATGGTTGGCCACCTTAGGGTCACCAAAACTCAGAAACAACTTGAAGGGACGCAACAACAAGAAATCGTCTCCTACAAGGCTAATGGGTCAAGCTAGCGTGATATACTTTGTATCAAAATTAGGGTAGTTTTTAACACACACAGCTGGCCCTCCACATTTGCTTGGGTTAGGGGCACAGGACCCTCGCAAAAGTGGAAAAACTGCAAATATCAAAGTATGTGTGTATGTGTCTGTCTGTGGGAATGGGGTCAAGGCATTGTTGGGAAAGTGGGCACCCAAGGTCCAAACTAGGTCAGCGAAAAGAGAGGAAAGGGTGGGTTGGCACAGTGACCTTATACTTCCTCTCTTATCCATCTCCTTCCATGAGTGTTGGAGCAGGGGACATTGGCAGAGGGTTTGTGGTGCTGAGAAATGGGGCTCCAATCTATTTTTAGCTGGCCAGGCAGTGGTTGATAGTAGAAGAGGAGGAGGACCAGAGGCGGGTTTTTAAAGGGCTGCGTGGCCTTATCATAGCCACTGAGTGGGAAGATCCCCTGGAAAAAAGCACCTGAGGTGGGGGGCAGAGGTTGAAGAAACTCACAAATAATCAAATCCATGAAAGTCAAACCTGCGAATATGGAGGGCCAACTGTACTGTTGATAGAAACAATCTTCCCTCTTCCTTCTCCAGCTACTGTAAGGAATACAGCCAAGCCATTTCCGCATGACACTGTTGTAGTGCTATTATTCCACTTTCAACATCCTGTGGAATTCTGGGGTATGTAGTTTACTGAGGCCAAAGAACTCTCTGGCTGAGAATTCTAAATGCTCCTCCCTAAGCTAGTAAAATGTGGGCTGGACAGGGCTACTGTTAGTTGGATTTGTAACTGGTTGACCGACCGAACCCAAAGGGTGATCACGAATGGCTGCTTTTCGTCCTGGAGAGAAGTGACTAGCGGGGTGCCACAGGGTTCTGTCCTAGGCCCAGTGCTGTTCAATATTTTTATCAACGACTTGGATGAAGGAATAGAGGGCATGCTGATCAAATTTGCAGATGACACCAAATTGGGAGGGGTTGCTAATACGCCAGAGGACAGGATCAAAATTCAAAATGACCTGGATAGATTGGAGAGCTGGGCCAGGGCGAACAAAATGAAATTCAACAGAGAGAAATGTAAGGTCCTACACTTAGGCAGAAATAATGGAATCCACAAATATAGGATGGGGGACACGTGGCTGGATAGCAGTACGTGTGAAAGGGATCTAGGAGTCTTCATAGACCACAAGCTGAACATGAGTCAGCAGTGTGATGCGGCAGCCAAGAAAGCCAATGCAATTCTTGGCTGCATCAATAGGAGTATGGTGTCTAGATCGAGGGAGGTACTGGTACCACTCTACTCTGCTTTGGTTAGACCCCATCTTGAATACTGTGTCCAGTTCTGGGCACCCCAATTCAAGAAGGATATTGACAAGCTGGAGCAAGTCCAGAGGAGGGTGACCAAAATGGTGAGAGGCCTGGAAGCCATGCCGTATGAGGATAGACTTAGAGAGCTGGGTATGTTTAGTCTGCAGAAGAGGAGGTTAAGAGGGGACATGATAGCCATGTTTAAATATTTGAAGGGATGCCACGTAGAGGAAGGAGGGGACTTGTTTTCTGCTGCTCCAGAGACCAGGACAAGGAGCAATGGATTCAAGTTGCAGGAAAGGAGATTCCACCTGAACCTCAGGAAGAACTTCCTGACAGTCAGGGCTGTCCGGCAGTGGAATCTGCTGCCTCGGAGTGTAGTGGAGTCTCCTTCCTTGGAGGTTTTTAAGCAGAGGCTTGATGGCCATCTGTCGGGATTGATTTGAGGGTGTTCCTGCATGGCAGGGGGTTGGACTGGATGGCCTGTGTGGTCTCTTCCAACTCTGAATTTCTATGATTCTATGATTCTATGATTCTAAACTGCAAACCCCAGGATTCCATAGGATGTTGAAAGTGGAATAATAGCACTGTAACTGTGTAGTGCGGAAATGGCCTCAGAGAGAACCGAGAAGCTGTGTGACTGTGGGAAGGGGAGCAGGTAGTGAAAAAGCACCAGTGCTTTCACCCTGCCAGCATGGTTTCATTAAAATGATAATCATAAAATCATACATTTGAGGTCAGAGGAACTCTCAAATAATAGGATGTGCCCTTAGATGTCTTTTTCACTCAGAGGCAGAGCTTATCCTGGGATTCTGGGAGTTGTAGTTCAAAAAAAAAAATCTAAAACTTTGTTCACATGCTATGCAGAATCTTATAGAAGAAACATGTATTGTTTGCCCTTACTAGAGCAACCTGGATTTCCTGTTGCTTTTTAATTACAGGCTTTACTCACTTATCTGACAGGTTAATTGGACCAGAGGACTGTCAGGAAACAGAACTGGTTGAAAAACAGAACCCATGTACTGTTCTGTAGGGAGCACAAAGGACTCATGGAGGCTCACTTGGGACTGAACGCACATACACTCCTTGCAGTTTCTCAGCTGGCTTGGTGCCCCCCCCCTCCAGTTTGCTTTAGCAGTGTGTGCAAGCGAGCAGTCCTGAGTGAGCCTCCGTGGGCAAGAAAAATTGACGAAGAGCAGAAGCCCCATCAAATTAATAGAACTTGTCCTTAATTTAGAAGTGTCAAAAGTGTCAAAACAGTAAGTCATCAGGTAACGGGATGTCAAAAGCTGGGGGCCTCCTGTACTATGTATTAATTAGCTATCAATTCTTTTATTCCCCGTGTAGTCAGAATCCCATAATCTATCCACAAGAGGGAGGTATATCAGCAAGTTCAGGGAAACCCAGAGATCTGCAAAAGTACAGGAATATTTTCACATGGGTGGGGGTGGCTAAGGAGTGGTTGGTGGGGTTGGATCCCAAAGGGTTTCAAGCCTATTCAGACCTGAGCATGCATAGCAACATCTCACACTGCAATTGAGACCTGAGCATGTATAGCAACATCTTGTGCTGTATATATACATATTTTTAAAAAACTGAATTCTAAATTACCTTATAATTTTGCAGGGTATCAGTGTGGTGACTGCTTCTATGTAACACAATCTTATATGATTCTATTTAAATTTGGAGACCACGTAGGAAGATTGTTTGACACATTTCAAACATATCCAGAATGTAAGATGCAGCCAGACAGAAAGAGTAATTATCTTCAGCATTTATAGAGCATTAGTGGCAATCTTGCAAATGGTAGCAGTCTCCTGTCCAGATGTGGAATGGTTAACAATGTGTGTCTCTCTGCCATAATCAGATTTGTTCATCCAGAGCCAAGTGGGGATCTCTGAGTATCAGACCTTGGGAACATTAGCAATTTGGACTACAACTCCCAGAGTCCACCAAACAGTGTAACAACTTATCACATTGGTTGCTGGGGAGGGGCTTTGTTGTCATTGTGTATCTTAAAGTTGCTTCTGTCTTGTAGTGACTCTAAGGTGAATCTATCATGGGGTTTTCCTGGCAAGATTTGTTCAGAGGGGGTTTGCCTTTGCCTTCCCCTGCAGCTGAGAGAGTGTGATTTGCCCAAGGTCACCCAGTGGGTTGCCATGGCTATACAGAGATTTGAAGTCCGTGTTGTAATCCAGTGCTCAAACCACTACACCATGCTGGATATCTGAATTGGTTCTAGGGGTCCAAAATTTTTTGCACTTAATAGCACCTACAGTAAACAGTAACAAACGTGCTGCCTTCTGAAACCTGGCACCATCCAAATGTGTTGAGCTACATGTCCCATCATCCCCAGCCAGCATGAGGCCGTATGGAGGGTGTTCGTTATTGTTGCTGTTGTATATTCATTCCTTCATTCAGTTTACATCCTTTTTCCTAACTTGGGAATCAAAGCAGCAAATAAGAGTTAAAACAGATACAGGTAAAAGTTCACATCATACAAAAACTAAGATATAATGAAACTATAATTAGAATTAGGCCATTTCCGCACTAGACTGTTATAGCGCTATTATTCCACTTTCAACATCCTATGGAAATAGCCTTTGAGAAATCAAACACTTGGGACAATCCAGAAATGCATTTTCCCCCTTTTGTCCAGACACATACACAGAGGTGGAAATCACTATAATTTACTTGCCTGATGACTATGATATTGCATATTTCTGTACAGTGAAAGGTTTCTGCAGTATTTAAACAACTGGGGTAGGGGGGAATGGTTTGCTTTGTTCTTCTAAACTGTTGCTTTTACTAAGCAGAGATCTGAACCCATGGTTATTTACCTAATCCACTTCTATCCTTAAGCACCTTGGATTTTAAGAGATGCTAGGGATAGGTAGGAATTCACATAGTGACTGATGTGATTTCAGCCTTCCCCAAACATGAGAACTCATTGCTTATGGAAAAAGGACTTTTAATAATGCACTGTACTGTCTCTATATATTGTTTGTTCTTTTTGGATGGTTATGTTTTTCAGTCGCTTTTAAAGCCATTTCTGCACTAGATTGTTATAGCGCTATTATTCCACTTTCAACATTCTGTGGAATCCTGGGGTTTGCGGTTTAGGGTAGGGCCTTTGAGACCAAAGAGAAATAATGCTCAATTTTGCCTTCATATTTCTTCCTAACCATATTTTCACTTACCTGAGTCCAGCTTGACTTTGGCAGATTTAAACTTGCTGGGGTTTGCCACTTTATTTTAATTTGACTAGCCAAGGTAGTCCAGTCTGCTTGTCTGGATGGCTGCTTGCAAACCATTGTGCAGTGTCAATTATGTGCACAATCTGGAGAATTTGCTTGACCTTCCCAGCAACATTGAGCCATGACAAATGTTCACCATATTTGCTCTGCTAATAGTGCTATTCTGAAATAGTGCTATATATGACAGAATTATAAAGTTGGAGTGACTGCAAGGCCATCTAGTTAAACCCCTTGCCATGTATGAATACAATCAGATCTCTGTATCCATGGGTTCTGTGTCCATGGATTCAACCAACCACAGCTCAAAAATATTAGGAAAAAAAATCCCAAAAGCAAACTTTGAATTTGCCACGTGCTGGTGTGTTGGCATACCCTGGTATAACTTCCCATCATTTTATAGATCCCCAGGCTCTCTCCAGCACTTGTTTGATTTTTTTTTTTTGCCATTTTATATGTCAATGTATACTTGAGCATCCGCAGGTTTTAGTATCCACAGGGGATCCTAGAAGCAAACTCTAGCAGCTATTGACAGTCCACTGTCCACAACTATCAGATCCCTGTTTAAAGACCTCCAAAGGAGAGTCCATCACCCTCTGGAGCAGCATTTTCTATGGCTGAACAGCTTTACTATTAGGAAGCTCTTCCTAAGGACTATTATTCTTATCATCATAGAGCTGGAAGTGACCACAGGGGCCATCGAGTCCAACCCCATTCTCCCATGCAGGAATACACCGTCAAAGCATTCCTGACAGATGGCCATCCAGCTTCTATTTAAAAACCTACAAAGAAGGAGACTCCATCACACTCCCAGGCAGCATATTCTACTTTCAAACTGCTCTTATTGTTAGGAAGTAAAACATACTTATGCTGACCTTAAAGCCAAAGCAAACCTATCAAAGGGCTTTCTTGGCAAGAGTTATTCAGAGCAGGTTTGCCACTGCCTTCCTCTGAAGCTGAGAGAGTGTGACTTGCCCAAGATCACCCAGTGGCTATCTGTGGCCAAGCAGAGATTCAAATCCTGGTCTCCTGGCAACACTCAAAGCACTACCCCATTGCTTGCTCTCCTAAGGTTTGGGGGGAATCTTTTTTTCTTCTTGTAATTCAAATCCCCCAGTCTGCATCCTTGGGCCTTTCCACACTACACTCTTATAGTGCTATTGTTCTACTTTCAATATCCTGTGGAATTCTGGGGTTTGTAGTTTCCTGAAGCCAAAGAGCTCTCTGGCTGAGAATTCATGCTCCTCCCTAAACTGCCCTCTGGAGCAGCAGCAAACAAGCTTGTTCCATCATCCGTATGTGCAATTATGAAAACAAGAGAAATTTAGTAATTAAAGCATTTCCTCACAGGGAACAGAAATAGACTAACAAGGACAGTTTATCAATAATGTTGTATTGAATGAAGCACAAGTGGAAACCACAAGGAAAAGGTTGTCTGTGGAATGGTCCTGGGAATCTTTGCTGACTGGGAGTTTATGTTACCATGCCATACACCCCCACTTCATGGCACAATCTATTGATGAGAAACATTACTTGGTTGGTGAGGAATACTGTTTAATTGGCACAAAACATATAAATTGTAAACTTATGGCTGAAAGTCATATGGATAAGGCCTCTGGCTGGAAGCTTCTTGCTAAGACGAATGACCTCAGCATGGCCAGATCATAAGTTAATGAGGATTGGCTGGAGAGCCCAGCTTCATGGATTTAAGATGATCTTCACAGCTGCTCAAAACCTAGAGAATAATAGCTAATGAAACTGAAAGATGAAGCAACTGACGATCAGTGCCCTGTAACTTTTTCTCATGGAAATTCCCCTTTGTTTCCTTACCTGCCCAGACATTAAGGGACTATAATGGCCGCCATCAATTTTTTGTCACCTGAAGTTAAGACCATTAGTCCATTCCATTCCCTTTTGTCTACCCCCAGACCCCTTTGTTTGCTGCTAGAGAGCAATTAATATGTCTCCTTTCAGAGTGGGAAACAGGGTACTTAAACCATGACTCCAAGCCTGACATTTTGCAGTGCTTTGCACATCATGCTGCACTCCAGATCTCTGTTCCTCAGTGCTATCCTCAGACCTGCTGTCTGAAACACTATTCTTCCACCTCCTTCTGCTTCTGGAACAGTAATTATCACCCATACTTCACCCTAAAATCTCTTGCTAGCCAACCTTTCTCTCCTTTACCTTCGCCAGCCTTGTGGGGTTCATGAGACTGCTTGTTTGCATTTATTTGTGAATTCCCACAATAAAAGCATTCTTTTGACTCTCAACTGGTGTCCTACAGTTAGTACTGGTATACACAGGTGAAAAGGTCCTGTGGTTACCCCTTTTTAGCAGGCTGCCTTTGTGCTAGTAACTCCCTACTTTTCTAAGGAGATACTGACAGCACTGGAGAACCTCAAAGTCCCCCACCTTTTGGGGTAACAGTTACTTCTGCATAAACTTTACAGAAGAATTTTGGCCATGGGGATGGGCTTTGTTATGTAACATAGCGCTATTTTCAGCACCTTCTGAAACCACTCTTTTAAATTCATCTCCAGATGTAGGGAAGCAATGCCTCCTAAGGGTCTCAGTGTAGAAGCAAGACCAGACTCGTTTGTCACCATTCTTCCTATCCCCAAAACAATATCTGGGACTTTCTCTTCTCTGTCCTGGCAGTTATTGGCATTGTGACCATGAAAGTGGCTGCAACTGGGGGTAGTTTATTCCCAACTGGAACTTGAAGAGTTAACTATTCCATGCTAGTAGGTCTTGCAAATGCTCACTGGAAACTGTTCAAAGCACAGGTGTAGGCCTGAATGTCCTGTCTTATGAGAACAGGGAGCTGCTCAAAGCCTAAAAGTATTAACATTACATATTGTGTTTGCCCTCAGGGCACAACACCATCCACATAGCTTTCCTGTACTGGGTATATTAACAGTTTTTGCACTTTTCAAGTCTGGAAATAAAATGAAAACCCAGATTTTCTCTGTGTAGCCTTGTGCTCAGACAGCAATTCCTCAGTAGATTGACTTGCTAATTTCTTCTCTCCTTTTTAGCCATTTTTTCAACATAGATTAATTAACGTTAAGCAAGTATACAAAGTTAAGCAAGTATACAATACAATGTCTGCAATAATCATATGTATTTTGAGATCTTGGTATTTTTACCTTTGGATTGAATAGAGAAAAGTTAAAAGAAAACTAAAGCTGTGATCATCCTAAGTACAATTACTGGGAAGTTGTAAACCGATTGGACTGATGTGAGGGATTGAAGTTGACAAGCAGACTGGAAACTGGTACTTAATGTTAGAAGCAGAATATTAGTTGATTCTTTGATGACCATCTTTCAAATATTTGAGGGGCTTTTTTGGGAAGAAGGAACCATCTTACTTTCTGCTCCTTCAGATAACTGGATCCAAATTACAAAGGAAATTTTGACTAAACATAAGGAAGAATTTCCTGACAGTAAGTTGCTCAGCACTGGAAACATTTCAGAAAATGGTGGGTTTGGACCTGCACTTGAAGTTTTTAAACAGAGATTGGATTGCTGTCTGTCTGGGATGCTTTAGTTGTGGATTTCTTGAAGCAGCATAGAGCTGGACTAGATTACTTTGTGGAAACCACTTCCGATGCTATAGTTCTGTGATTTTGTTTCAGAGTTTATAAAATTTACTTTTCCGGACAATTATTTTCAGAATTCCACAGTTACTATAGTGAAAACAAATCTCATCAATTAACACTACTCTTTATTATTTGCTCATTTGTTTTAAAATAACTGTTTTAATCTAAAGCAGGGACCAGGTCTGTACATTAACAGCTAGTCAGATTGTGACTGACTGAATTTTGGCTTCTTGTTTTGACCCAGCATGTTCCTATACACAAACCATGGCTTGTCAGCCAACTATAAACCACAGTTAAAAACCATGATTTGCTGTTTACTTACAAACTCTGCTTTGTATAACTCATAATGTATTGTTTTGTCTGAACCTAGAGTCATGACCTGTCACTGGCTTGTTTTGCCACCTGTCTAACCTGAAACAGGAGTTGACATGAGGAGCAGGAGAGAAACAGTGCAGAAGTGGAGAAAGCAAACTGTGGTTAATTTGTTTGTATGAGGGATAATCATAGAATCGTGGAGTTGGAAGAGACCACAGGGGCCATCCAGTCCAACCCCTTGCCATGCAGGAACACCCTCAAAGCACTCCCGACAGAGGCCATCTAGTCTCTGCTTGAAAACCTCCAAGGAAGGAGACTCTACCACACTCCGAGGCAGCATATTCCACTGCCGAACAGCCCTGACTGTCAGGAAGTTCTTCCTGAGGTTCAGGTGGAATCTCCTTTCCTGCAGCTTGAATCCATTGCTCCTTGTCCTGGTCTCTGGAGCAGGAGAAAACAAGCCCTCTCCTTCCTCTACATGGCATCCCTTCAAATATTTAAACATGGCTATCATGTCCCCTCTTAACCTTCTCTTTTGCAGACTAAACATACCCAGCTCTCCAAGTCTATCCTCATAAGGCATGGATGGCTAACAGTAACAATTCATGGTTATCAAAAACCATGGTTTAGTGTGATGTGGAAAAATGGCCAGTGCTTTAAAAAGTAACTAGACTCTTCATTCTTCTGGACCTTTTCTATTACTTTGATTTCCCACTCCCAGGGGCTTCAAGTATGATTTAAACAAATGTAAATTAATCTTCAGAGCATTGATTGATTATTTTCTATATGTGAAAAGTCTTGGACATTCTTCTTCCCCAATATGATCAATCAATAATAATCCCCTTCTCCAGACAACTGCATTTCTGCATACATGCATATACACAGAGATTAACTTATTTTGCTATCAGGCTATTCTAGGATTAATCTCAAGAGGCTGCTTGCTCTAAGAACATATTCCTCACGTTCAAGACACGTTTCTTATCACTGCTGACTGCTGAATGTTCTAATCTTGGAACATTTTTCCTCCGGGGGCTAAAAGAACATAGAGACAACTTCAAACATGGTTCTCCCTACCTGGTCATCAAAGGATGACCTGTCTTCACTGATCACTTTACATCAGGTTTAAGTGCAATGTTTTTCAGTGGAGGCAGCTCGTGCTTTCAATGAGTTACTATGCTTTCAGTACGTTAAGATACCAAGAGATGCACAGAAAGATACACACAGTTGGACAAAAGAAAACATTAAGATACAAATTGTAGCCCTTCAGAAAGTGTTGTGACTTAAAGATTTTCCTAAAATTGTACCTGCAAGATAGGGTGGGCAAACATTAAAATAAAAGCATATTTTTTTAAAAAAAATCATAATTGTTGCTGATTCAAACTGACATATTCTGAGAAATATAAGGCAATGTCATGCAATGAATACTGTGACACAAAAATATATTACTTATGGTTCATGAGTACGAATGACATATGAAAGTTAGCTGTCTGCCCACGTGGACCCATACCTATGTAAACATACCTGTGGAGGTCAGAAGTAATGTCATGCCCAGAACTTGCTCCATGATTATAAGGCAAGAGGACAAAGGGACATATCATTTTATACTCACAGAGATAATTTAAAGTAAATAATTGACAGAGAAATGAAGGTGCCTCTCTGTTTACTGCCCTACAAGGCTTTAGTTTTCTCTTAGAATTTGCATAAAGTTTCTCTGGCAGTTTTAAAAAATGCTAGTTTTAAAAAATGGAGTGGGCACTTAGTGAGATGCTGTGGGGTGATGAGAAAGAAATCCTGAGTTCAACATAAATAGCATGGATGGAACAAGAGACTGTTGTGAAAATGATATCCAGGGCCACTTTGAAATGCATCTTTACCATACAGTTTTTAACATATGCTCTAATCGTATTGGCTGAGAGGCCTCATAATTACTAGGATCACAGAAAAGGGGAAAGGAAACTTAAAAATTATATTTATGAATTCATTCCGGTTGTCAGGCTCTGTTGCACAGATCTTTTTTTTAAATAAAATTTTGTTGAACAAAAACAAATAACAACACTACCAAGCAATACAAAAAAACAAAAAAGTAATACATTACAAATGAAAAAACAAACAATACGTAACAAAATTACAAATATCAAACTAAACTACAACTAACTTAAAAGAACTACATATAACTAGAAATTGGTTCCTGCTCTTGTTGTAGATAGCATGTATTAATTAAACAGCTAATTACTGAATCCTACATTTATACCAGGGTTAGTACTTCTTGCCAATCTTTCTTATCCTAATTATATGCCTACAAAATTAGTTCATCAATAAAAATCCTTTATAATCAATTATAATCACTTATCAACTTATGCTATATTTATATTAGTTTAATTAATTATATTAATTTAATTAATTATATTAATTAACATCAAAGCATAATAACCATAAAAATACTAATAATTCTAAGAAAATATATAGTAATGATTCTACCTTAATTATTACAAATAATCACTTTTAATCACTTAGTAGTAATCAGTTATGATCACTTATCAGTCGCTTATAATCACACATCAACTAAATGCTTTACTTACTAGCTTAACAAAAATATGTAAGTCGTTCTTAACTTATTCTATGTTCTATATTAATCATGCTGAACTTATACTTATTTTATATTGAAGTTTAAAGTAAAAACAATCATCATAGTATCCCACAAAGAAAAATATTAATTATCCTGCATGTAGGAAATAACCTTTAAAAGCAACAAAGAAAGTAAAATTATTAATTCCAGTTATACTTCTCTTGTGATAGTAAAAATTCAGAGTTGAGAATTAAAGTTAAAAAAAACCACAACTATTATTATCATCAATTATCATCATCAGATAACCCTCATTCCCTTCCAAATTTTCAGTAGTAATAAGTCATTTCCCCCACTTTTTTGGCATCTTTAGACTCTTCCGGGGTTTTTTAAAGGTCTCTTTCTTCATCAAAATCAATCTTTCTTTCTTTCTTTCTTTCTTTCTTTCTTTCTTTCTTTCTTTCTTTCCAAAAGCAGGATCATATTTTAAATATTCCTGAAAGGACTTTTGTCAGCTTAGTCATACTAAATCTATGTCTTTCATTCTTATAACTAAAAATCAATTCTTCAGGCTGGTCACAGCTGGAAGGAATAACTTTTCTGATGAATTTCTCTACCTAAAATCTGTGACTCTCCTTTTTCCTGAGAGAAATTTCTTCTATCAGTACAAACAAGTTTTCTGCAATAGTTTCTGATCAGACTTGAAAATTTGGTCTTTCCATTTTTTGAGGCCTGTGAGTTATGACATCACTTGAAACCTTCATCCTTCTTACATCAGCTGTATTGGCTCTCTCTAACTCTTGCTGCATAGCTATCTCAGTTTGAATAGGTTGTTGTGGGTTTTCCAGGCTTTGAGGCCATGTTCTATTAGTATTTTCTCCTGACGTTTCGCCTACATCTGTGGGTGGCATCTTCAGAGGCTGGCATCCTCTGAAGATGCCAGCCACAGATGCAGGCGAAATATCAGGAGAAAATACTAACAGAACATGGCCTCCAAGTCCAGAAAACCCACAACAACCTATGGATTCCAGTTGTGAAAGCCTTTGACTTTACATCAGTTTGGATAATCTTAATTTCTGAGTCTTGAATCATTTCTTGCAGAATTCCTTATGCACCCTCTCTCTCTTGTATTATCTTTTCAAATGTCTACAATTTCAATTGTCTACAACTTAGGTTCTCTTGATACCTGTTCTATACATGCATGGAACTTGTTCTCAATAGAAACTTTAAATTGCCTAAATTCTGCCAGGAATCTCACAAAAATACTCAGGTACATCAGTGTCTTCCACTGAGTCTTTTCTAATTTGATTGTCATATTCCAAAATTGGAGTCATAGTTATTTCCATCCAGTGTTCAGTGTATTCTCAAACAAGGCAACTTTTATTCCCAAACATAGATAAGAACAAGTCTTACATAAACTCTCTCAGGGATGTAAAAGTTAGCACAATGACAGCCAACAGCCAGACTGACAAAGGTGCTTTAAACTTCATAATATCAAACATGACTATGTTACAAGAAAGAACAAATTCTTATTCAGCTGTTTATATAGGCCTAGTATAAGCCATAATCCATATCTAAAGATTCAGTTAATAGACCAAGTAGAACAGTTCAATCAGGAAGAGAGAAGAAAGAAATAAATTCTCTGAAGATCCAGAGTACAGGTCAGGACCAGCTATATAAAATCAAGCATAAAGCTAGTAGTCATATTCTTTAAGAGTCCTGAATTAAATCCCAAAATGAAGAGGAAAAAAAAGAGAATATGAATTATTTAACTTATTTAAGTTAACCTCCCTACAATAATCAGAAAGAGGTATTGTCTTTTTAAATCCTCCATTACACAGGAGGGCTTTAGGCTTTTAGTTTCAGCCACTGCAAACAAAGACTTCTTGTCTCCCCTAGGCAATAATATTTAAAAAGTCAAAATATATACATATAAGCAGTCTGGATGCAAATTAATGTAACGTCTTTGTGGGGAGTGGAAAATCCTCACCCCCATGGCTCCAGCAAAGCATGTGATTCTCCTCATCCTTGGGATCCGCTTTGGCCACTCCATTCCCAAGTGGATGTCTAGCCAGTCCTGATCTCAGCTGGATTGGAGTCTTTGGACTCTCCATATATCAGAGCGTCCACCACTTGACAGGGGGAGCCCCCCGTCAGGCACAACGCTTCAATCTAGCGGGAACTCGCTAGATCGCATCTTCCATTAATGTGACTGGAAGCCAGAACCCCGCTTTGTTGCACAGATCAAATGATTACAGAAATGATTACAGTCTTGGGATGAAGTTGGTGAAGTGGAGGGTGGAACCATAATAACTAGCAATGGGAACATCTGGTTACCACCTTCTGTTGCAAGTAGGACTCATATAAAATCAGTTCAGAAAATACCTCTGTCAGCTTTCGTATATATATACAGACCAAGCAAAAACAGCCAGCACAAATTAAGAAATCAGCATGTAATTGTTAATTTTGGTTCAATGGTGGCTAATTTTCAGACAATTTACAAAGGATGTTGCCATTCAAATATCCTTGTAGAGCTACATATACAGCAAAACATGGCTTATAATAAAGCAAGGAATTTATGGCCCTCCAGATATTGACTTATGGCCCATATCAGCCAGAACCAGCTCAGCCAACTGAGGCAGGTGAAGGTGATTACTATGATTATTTTATTCATTTATATCCCACTTTCCTCCCAATAATAGAAGTCAAGGCAGCTTGCAAAATATTTAAAAATGATACAGGTAAATATAATATAGGTTATGAGAGTTACAGCTCAGTTATATCTTGGAGAACACAGCTAATCGCTTATGTTGCAAGGGCGGGGAGTATGGTTGATGCTGCCTGGAGTACAAATATTGTGCCAAATACATATCTATATTAAATTTTTAAAGACGTTTCTGCTAATTGGGGGGCAGGGGGGAAGATACCTGAAGATCAAATACAAATGATAATGAACTACGAGTTCATCAACGGCTAGACATCTCCAGCCTGTCCAAGCACACTACCTGGCACATATATTTTTACAGGAAAAACAATTTCTTTCCAGTTAGTTAATTATGCAAAGAACACAGATTATATATTAATTGAATAGACCGTGTGGGTGAGGCAGGATTATTTACTGGGACTGAAAGAAAAATAAGGTATTTAAGATTCAAGTTCTGTCTACAGGAGAACAGGAAGCCTTTGAAGGGGAGCATGGTAACAAAATAGTTATAAACTAGAGTATCTGCTGGAAGTAGAGACACAGATTATTTATTTACCATAGAGCAGTAGTTTTTGTGAATAGTATGGGGTAATCCAACGAAGCAGCTAGGTGTGATATTCAGGACAGATAAAAGGTGCTATTTCATCACATGTGGCGTTAACAGACGGAATTTGCTGCCACAAAATGTGTTGACTGTTGCCAGCTAAAATGGGGATTAGGCAATTTAAGAGAGGATCAGATTATCAGCGGGTACTAACAAGGACTAGAGCTACCTGACTGGGAATTCTAAACACTCCTCCTTATACTGCAAATCCCAGGATTGCTATGGAAGTTGAAGTGTAATTGAACGCTACAACTGTGCAGCATGAAACAGCTCCAGGATCTGGAACCCAGCTGAATAAAGGCAAAATTTAGAAATGTTACCCTTTGGACTAAAATTCCCAGATCATAGCAATGCAGTCTGGAAGATTCTGGGAGCTGTAGTTCATAAGTAACTTCTCCAAGCTCGGAGGGAAGCTAAAATCTACAAGAGAGGGCTGGAACAGTTGCAGGACACATCACCACAGACTTCTAAGGACTGGGGATCTGACATTTTTAATACAATTTTTATCATCTCTTTCTCTTCCTGCCCCGTCTTCATCTGTCATCACTGCAGCTGTTTTCACTTTTGTAAACACAGTACAGTCAGCACTTGTGAGTTTCACTTTTGCAGATTTGATTATTCATGGATTATTTGCTGTTAACTCTGCTGCTTTCTTATGCCCTTTTTAATAGGGACTGCAAGCCTTATGAGACTGAGAAAATGTGAATGCAGCTTGTAAGTCTCTATTAAAAATGGTCTGGGGCAGTAGTGCGGGTGGCAGTAAGCCCCACCAGCCACCCATTTCTGCTTTGTAAAGGAACCCTGACACCTCAAAGGAATCCATGGTGGGTTGAATACGGTGATCATACTTTTTTTGTGTGTTAAATATGGGCCCTTTCCACACGGGGGTATTAAAATGGTGTAGCGCGACCTCTGACAGAGGTCATCTACACCGTAAAATGGATTGGGGTGGACTACTTTTGCGTAGTTCCACACCCCAATCCACGCTAGGGCGACCAGAAGTGGCGGCGCCACATGCTTTTTAAAAACCACCTTCGAAGAGGTTTTTAAAAAGCACAATCGTGCAGCCCTGTGCAGCCCCGTCGCAGCGCCCGGTGTGGATTTGCAGGCGCGCGCAAGGGTGTGCCTGCAGATCTGCCGGGGGTGGGCTTTCCAGCTGGCAAGCTTCTCCGGTTGGTGGAGAGCCTCTGCCAGTCGTAAGCCACCATTTTGGGCCCCGCAGGACGCCGTGGGATGGCGAGGAGTGTGGAGCAGCGAAAACGTGCTGCTCCGCGTGGCGACAGACTCAGGTAAGCTCCGTTTCAGGACATCTCGGGACGTTTTTTCCTTCACGTGTGGAAAGGGCCATGGTTTGGGAGGGCCTAGAGTTATTCACGGTTTTTCCACTTTCACGGGGGTCCTGTGCCCATAACCCTAGCAAATGTGGAGGAACGACTGTACAAATATTCTTCTCTTTCTTCTTCATCATCATTAACATCATTGATTCCCCTTTTGCACCAAATAGTGCAGCTCGTCTTGCTATATGACATATGGTAAGAAAAAGTCTTCCCACCTTCAGAAGTAGCTTTTCATCAGGTCACTAGATAATACAGTTGGTCCTCCACATTCACGGATTTACTATTTGGAGATTTGATTATTTGACAGTTTCTCCAACCCCCACCTCTACCTTCTGCATTTCTTACCCGGAGGGAACCTTCCCTCTTGGCAGGTCCAATCAGGCTGCACTGTTCTTTAAAAACTTGCTTCTTTGTTGAGATGTTCAGATGCTTATTTTTTCTGTTATCATGAGAGTTGTACTATGAAAATAATGAATGACTTTACTGCCATATGAACATCTCTCTCTATATATATATATTATATAACATATAAAATTATATATATATATATATATATATATAAGCATTATGATATATTACGAGATTTATATTAAGAGTGACAAAATAGAACAATTTTACTATGATTGTTATAAATATCTTATTTTGACATTTACAAATTATTAATTATGATGTGTAATAACTACTGATAATTAAGTAATAATTAAGTTTGGAGATAAAAAAGGGTACTTACCAATTAAGTTAGTGTTAATATTAACAATCCATTTATGACTGTAAGTATAGATTAATTTAGTAGTTTATCATGATTTATTATAGAAATAATTGTAGGTAAGAAATATTAAACTTAATTATAATTTTGTGATTTATTGCTGTTTGATTACTACTACTTGTTTGCAGAAGGAACGGGAATCAATTTTTAGTTTTGTATAGGTTGTTGTTTGATAGTTTAGATATTTGTAAGATATTTAGTGTGATATTTGTAGTTTTGCTTTTTGTTAGTAATGTTATTTACTTTTATAGTTTATTATTATTCTTATGTATCATTATATAGTATTTTGTTTTGTGAATTGTTTTTATATATGTTTGCTTTTTCTTTTTATCTGATTTTTTGTTCTGTTTTTGTGTTTGTAATTAAAAATAACAATTTTAAAAAACCTGCTTCTTGTCTTCCTCCTCCACGAGCTGCTGCCTAGCTGGATATGGACAGCTCACAGCCCAAGTTCTCAACACCACAAACCCTTTCCTGATGCCCCACTCCAACAAAGGATAGAGAAGGGCAAGAGAGAAGAAGTCTAAGGGCCATCATGGCAACCCACCCCTTTCCCCTCTCATTTCCCTGACTGGTTAACTTTCCACACAAGATGGTTATAGCCAGCCAGCCCCTCCCAAAACTGGAAACCCCAGGATTCCATAGGATGTTGAAAGTGGAATCATAGCGCTATAACACTCTCGTGCAGAAATGGCTTGGGTTTAGAGCCTGCTTCTCCACGTCTCCCCTCCTACAGATCCCCCACACACATTTTGATATTTGTGGTTTTTCCATCTTCCTATGCCCTAGCCCCTGCAAAAGTGGAGGGCAAACTGTAAATCCATCTTTTCACAATCTATTCAGATGAAACTGTCTCTGTTCTTCATCCTAATACACTAATAGGGTTACAGATGCTACTGTCTATACTAATTTCTAAGCCTGTTCACAGCAGTGGTGATCATATTGATTTCCAATAAGAAGCAAGACTTATCTTTCCAATAGTGAGAAAAACAAATCATGTCAAGCTGATACTGATTTCCGATATCCTAAGAGTGCAATTCTTGGATTGTGTGGATCATTGTAAAAACAAAAACAAACAAAAAACACTGGTGTATAACAGTAATTATTAGTTTGTTAACAGCTGCAATCCAGTATCCTTTCATCTGGGATTAGGTCCCACTAAAGTCAGAGGGGCTTACATACAATGAGACCTATATGGGATAATCACACTATAAATTATCTGAGGTCATTCCCGCACTACACTGTTATAGTGTTATTATTCCACTTGCAACATCGTATGGAATCCTAGGGTTTACAGTTTAGGGAGGGGCCTTTAGAATTCCCAGCTAGAGAGCTCTTTGGCCTGCCTACACTACAAATCCCAAAATTCCACAGGATGTTGAAAGTGGAATAATAGTACTATAACCGCGTGAGGCGGAAATGGTCTAAGTTTAAGGCTTTGATCTCCTGCAAACTGAGAGTAAGATTTGTTGAATTCAGTGTAACTAACATTCACAGTAATTTTTTAAAAAAGAAGTGCCAATGATATTACAATATTTTTGATAAATATGAAGATCAGTTCCTCAAACATAAAGCTTAGAAAAATTACTGTTAGGAGTATATCTCCTAAAGAGTCCCCCAGCATGACCATTGACCCAAAGAGTAATAGTAACTTAACCATTATCATCATCATTTGTTCACATTTGTAATTGTTCTTCGAGTGGGACATTTGTCTCAGAATCAGCTTCCTATGTAACCCTCCAGTATACATTGCTAATGCTGTCTGATTTCAATAAAATCTAGCAATCTTTTTATATCCTTGCAGTGAATAAACTCTGTCACCCAAGAAAAAAAATACACATCCCTTAAAACAACTTATTCCATGTGTTCTTAGTCTCCTGTATTTACAGATTGAATTTTAACTATTTTTCCCTGTACTTCCAGCATTAATGTGTACATGTGAACTAACTGTAGCAGAATTGTAAATGCAGCTCCTTAACTGCTGCCTCAACGAAATGCTTGATACCACTGTATTATTACTTCTAGAAGCCAAAAACGCGTAATTCCAGATAACCATGGATAAGTCACTGCTTCTCAGCATAACTCACACAAGCGCTGGTGAGGATAAGCTAAAATCTATAGAAAGATTCATAGTTGTCAGTTAGGTTATCATTCAAAGCTAATTTATTTGTGCAAGCTTTTGGGGAACAGGGATGTGTCACATTTAATTTAGTTGCTGATCCTTAGTGATGGTTATATTGTAATTTAATTATATACGTGTGTGCTCTTGCAACCTTTATTTCACAGATGTGAGGAGCTGTTGTTTTAAGTAAGCTAAGTTGCCTTAGGCCCTCTGCAAGGAAAGGTGAGATATAAATAAAAATAATGACAAGTAACTTGCAGTGAAACACTTGTCTACTCACAGGGCTGTTCCACTGACTCTACAGCACTTTCAGATTTGTGTGGATCTCAGTCATAAGCTGCTAAAACATTTTAAAAAAATTGAAATTAAAAAAAAAACGTAAAAAGAAAAAAAAGGATAGGAAGAATCTAGTAACACCTTTAAGATTACCTGAAGTAGTTTAGCGGGCATTGGTTATCTGTACACTTAATCTGGTAACCGGACAGAGTGATATTAAGTCCACAGGTTTTTAAGCATAATCACACAGTTGTGGGAGTGGGTTAGAAAGTAAGAGGTTACAGAAAGATGCAAATTGTGATCCCGGCCAAAAATCTACAAAGAACTCTGTGAGATGACGCAGGTCTTTCAGGTGGCTGGAAGAACCCTTTCAAACGTCCTCTTAGTTTTGTTAAGTAAAAGCAATAAGTCTGCTTACCAAAAGTTAAAATAACATTAGTCAGCAGAAACAGCGACAGTTAAAAGCTGTAGGTTATCTCCTCTTCGAGTAGGATGAAGTACTGAACAGAAAAAAATAACTGCATCCGGTTTCTCACATTAAAAAAAGAAAATGGTTTCCTCTCTAATAAAACCATAAATTTCTTTATATTTAAAGCAAGAGAAAACAGGATCAGCCCATAAGAAAAACACAACAAAATAGGAAGATCGCGTTAGACATTTTTGCTGCAGCACCACGACGAAGGCCGCTTTAACCGTCGCTTGGAAAAAATAACCCCGCCTCAGAGATCCACTGGCCATTCCGAGGGCAGAGGAGGCAAGCCCCTCCCAGCGCGATGTATTTGCGTCACCGGCTCCAACCGAGCGGCGGCCAATGGGACCTGCTCATTCCCGGCCTCTCCGCCGGGCGGCAGCATGCGCCGGAGGAGGAGGGGAAGGGGCGGGGGCGGGGCCGGCGGTCACGTGAGCCCGTCCCCCGCCGATGTGGTCAGCGCCTGCGGGGTCACGTGATTCGCTGCCTACGCGCGGTGGGGCCGGGTGCAGATGGCGGACGCCGAGGCTGACGCGGCCCTGCAGCCGGAGATGCAGCGGCTGGCCGCCGGCCTCCGCTCCCGGCTGTGGCAGCTGCAGGTGGAGCTGAGCGAGCGGGGGGTGGCCGAGGCCTCGTCGGGCGCCTATTGCCGGGAGTTCTGTCAGGTGAGGAGGCGGCGGCGGCGGCGGCGGCGGCGGCGGGGCGGGCCCGGGGCTGGGGCGGGGGAGGGGGCAGGCGGTCGGTCGCGGAGGGGACGGTCCCGTCCGGTCCGTTGCTTCGGGCCCTGGGCCGGCCGCGCGGGGGAGACGCGCCGGGAAGGCCCTGCGGCGCGGGCCGGGGGGCAAAGGTGGTGGCGGCGGCGGCGGCGGCGGCGGCGAGCCGTTGCCTGGCGCTGGGGAGGAGGCGGGGCCGAGGACCGTCCCCCGTGGAAAGCCGAGACTCGCGCCGCCGCCGCCGCCGCCGCCGCCTTCGCTTCCCCTTCTCCCTTGTCTGCCTCGATCGCGACTTGGTTTCTCTGTGGAGCGCTGGAATTTCCTACCTTCTTTTCTCCTCCTCCCTCCTCCCAATCCGAGCTTCCCATGCGCGCCCTCTCCGGACGGTGCTGTTGGTGGGGGGGCCGCCTCCCGCCTTTATTTTGGGGGCAGCTGAAGAATCTGCGAGGGGAGGTTCCGGGCGGGGCCCGAATTAAATCAAGGAAGCGCAGCATTTTGATGGGTTGTTTCTCTTTTTGCGCTCCGCATTTGAGCCGAGCCGTGTCCCTGTTCCTCTCAAATGTACGCCCGATCGTGTCCCCTGTCGCGTGTAAATGGTGTCCAGGCGGGCTTCACAACGGCCCTCTGAGGTAGGACGCGCCCCCCCTTGGCCGGATGCGAGTAGCGCTGTCTTGTTCTGCACGGTGCTCACGCTGACCCTTCGGACGGCGAGGCTTGGTCGGCTCCTCACATCCCGTGCGATCCGGTCCTGCAAACAGCTTAGGTCCCTCCACTGTTCCTGGATGGCCATGTTTTTTTCTTCTTCTCCGCCTCTCAATAAGGCTGGAAAATCTGTTTTGTTTTGCTGCTGTGAGGGCCGGGTGTGATTTACCAGGCCATACATATTGAAGATCTGCTCCTGGAGCTTCGGTGGGAAGAGTGGATGGCTCTGAGGGTTCCCTAATTTGGAAATGCTTTCCAAAAAGCCTTTTTTTTTTTAAAGAGTTGAGAACTTACTAAAGTTTTTAGTGAGTTTTAATTGTTGGCAGCAGTGATTTTGCTGTGTGCTTTACTGTTTAAAGGTATAGATGTATTGTGTCGTTGTTATCCTTTTTATATTAGAGTTTGTATTTTACAAGCATCCTTAAAACATCACTATTTCAGTACAAAAATCTGTGTTGACGATTTCAAAGCCAGCCTTTGTAATCTGGGACTCTTTGGACTTAATACGGTTGGTCCTCCACATTTGCTAGGGTTGGGGGCGCAAGACCCTTGCAAAACTGAAAAATTGCAAATATCAGATGTGTGTGTGTCTGTAGGAAGGGGGCTGAGGCAGGGTTGGGAGAGCAGGCGAGGCCAGGGAAAGGAGGGAGTTGGCATGGTGGCCCCATAGTTCTTCTCTCTTGCCCATCTCCTTCCTTGCCTGTATGTGGGGCATTGGGGGAGGGTTTGTGGTGCTGAGAAACTGGGCTGTGAGCTGTCCTTACCTAGGCAGGCAGTGGCTGGTGGAGGAGGAGGACTGGAGGCAGGTCATTAAAGAGGTGTGCGGCCTGATCAGAGCCACCAAGAAGGAAGATTCTCCGAAACAAAACAAAAAAGGTCTCAGGTGGAGGCACAGGCGTTGGAGAAAACTCACAAGTAATCGTGAATGTCAAACCCGCAAATGTGGAAGGCCAACTGCAATTCTATCAGGGTGATCTTATTTGAAATTGGAGTTCTAATTTTTTTCTTCTCATATTGAAATAGTCACGTGATTGGTGTTTGTGAAGACAGTGTGCTAAAAATTTCAACAGCATGTTGATTGAAGGAAGGCTCAAAAAGGGAATGTGTATTCTCTGACTTCAAATGTGAAGTTTATGGTTGGATTATACTGAATGATTGATACACATTGATTATATCGATTGACTGAATGATATTTTCAGATACTCGTACTTGTTACTGACCAAGATAGCAACTTGGAAGTGATCAAGAGATGTGGCATTAATGCCTGTGGAATTAATGAGTTGAAGTTAGATGAGAGGCTTCTGGGACAGGGTACCTTTGGTGGTGGTGCCAAAACTGTGGAAGACTGATTCAGATATATTCACTGGGCACATGTGTACTACTTCCAGGTGACAAACAAAGGCCAGCCTAGTCTCTTCCGGTCTCACCTTTTTAAGTTGAATAGTTGAATGTTAGTTGTTTTAGAAACCTAGTGCAGCTTTCTGTAGGGTTTTATTTTGCCTAGGTGGAATTGTATATGTTGACTGGAAAGTCAAGGTGCAGATCCTCTAAAAAAATGGTAACATTCATTATTTGGGGTCCTTTGGGCTGACATAAAGGAGAAATGAAAAAACCCAATTTTTAATCACTATTTTTAAGGGAAAAAATCTATTAGTAATGTGGAAGAAAATATAAAGCACAGTCCCCACTGTGCAGGCAGTCAAACTTTAATAAAACCTTTTCATGTTTCATGGTTTATTGATAGCACCAGCATCCCACCTTTCCACTAAAAATAGAGCTCAGCCAGCTAACAATAACATTTGCAAAATTATATCAGAACATGAAATTCATCAATTAGCAACACATCAGTTAGAAATGACAGCACCTGCTAGCTAAAAACCCACCTCAGCAGCAAATCAACTGAGCTATCCAAATCCTATCTGAATGCAGATATCTTTGTCATTCATCCCAAACTTCAGAATGGCCACTAGGAAGGCCCTTGTTTGTGTTCCTTCAAAATGTACTTCGAAGGGACCTGTTCTGAGGAGCTGAAAACCTGGGTGTGTTCGTATGAGAGACCAGTGTTTTTCTAATAGCCTGCTTCCAGATTGTGTGGAGCAAAGATGGGAATTGACACACCTAGTTCCATCCTTTGAGGACCCCCCCACACACACACCATGGGTACATGCAAAAAAGAGAAAAAGGCCAACTCCCTTCTTTTAATGCTATTTCATGGTGGCTCCACCATGAAAAACAACAACCCAATAACCTCAGAGCCCCAAAAAGTGCCCAAGAGTGATACTGTCTCTTCTATTGGCCCCAATGTTGGCAGTGTGATCCTTCAAGCTTCACAGCATGCTTGTCCATAGTGTAGATCTACGTAAGGTCATAACCAGAGATTTGAATTGTGTATAGAGACAGATGCTCTTGTAGCTCCATCTATGTGCTATGTATTACATGCTTGTGGCACCATCTAATGAGAGGGACATGGTGGCAGATGTGTGCATGTGTCCAAACAGCACCCTTGTTTGCAAACAAGGGAGCAGTTTCAGCACTTACACTCCCCTCCTGCTGCTGCGTCCTTGTTGCTGGAGACCAGGGTTTGAATCCCCAATTGTTCATGGAAATTCACTGGGTGACCTCAGGCAAGTCACATTCTCTCAGCTTCACGAGATAGGCAGGGGCAACAAAATCTTTCCAAGAAAATGCCCATGATAGGTTCTCCTTAGGGTTACCATAAGTCAGTTTTCAAAGGGGAGAGACATGATGGCTAGAAAGAACCTTTCTCTGTCAGTGCCACTTTGTTTGCTGTGTGCCTTCAAGTCACTTCTGACTTAATGGAAACCCTAAGGTGAACTTATCATAGAGGTGTTTTTTTAGATTTGTTCAGAGAGGATTTGCCTTTGTCTTCCTCTGAGGCTGAGAGAATGTGACTTGCCAAAGGTCACACAGCATCTGAGTGGGGATTTGAATCCTAGTCTCCAGAAGCCTTTAATAAATAAATGTTTGAATATTAACTAAATTTTTGAGTATTTAAATCTAAACTTAAATATTTAAATCTTGAGTTAAGTCTTGGGTACTCTGGCAACAAAGTTATATTTGGAAATAAAGAATTTTAGAAAGATACTTTAAGATACCATTATTGTGCGTTATAAAAAAAATTAAATGATGAATTTTTACATTTATAAGTGGTTACAGTCTAGAAATAGATGTAGTATAGGAAAATGTAGTAAATAAGGTAAACAGCAAAAGAATATTAATTATATTTATATAGTTAAGATCTTTGGATATCATTGGGTGAGTATACATAAAATTAATAATCCCACATTTCTTCTGATTAACTCAAGGTGGTATAAATGACTCTTGACCTTGCGACTTTGTTTTGACAATAAGACTTTTGAGATGAGACAGTCTGGGAAGGAGTGGTGTGGTTCTTGTATTTAGTAAACTAGTGGAACTAGCTCATTGTTCTTAAGGCTTCATTATGTGGTATCTGAGATACTACTAGTTCGGTAGTCACACAGCATCTACTGAGACGATATATAGCACAGTGCTATATAGCTGTACAAGTAGAAAATACTAAGCTTGCAAACACCCCTTCTTTCCTTCCACATGGCTTGGGGACAGAGAAGGACAGAATTCAACTTCAGTTTGGCAGATTCTTGGATTCTTGTTTAATGCAAAACAGGAATTTGGTTTAAAATCCGGTTTGCAAAGGAAACTAAGGGTGGTGGCTTGTTTAGCAATTAACTAGGCTGGCTGCCCCTAACTGAGAAACCTGAACTAAAGTTTATCTGAAACCAGAATTCCTGATTTGCATTAGAGATGTTAAAATTTGTGGGAATTTGACACCATGGGAAAAAATAATTGTTTTTCTAGGGAAAAAAAAAACCTTAGAAACTTTTGAAAAAAATGATATTGACACACTGCTTGTTGAAACTCACTTTGTACTATAAATATATTATGCATAACTTGGTTTGGAATAAAATTATCATTCTTGGTATAGTGAAGGTACAGCTTGCTCAGACAAACTACAAATTGAATTTACTTTCAAATTTTTAAAAATTTTCATTGTAAATGGTACTACAAGATCCAACAGTAAGCATTTTCTTTGGTTTTACATGTTTATAAGGAAAAGCAAAAAAACAAAACAAAAAGAAGCTATGAACATAAGTAAAATAAAGACAATCATTGTGTCTCTCCTGTCTTCCTTAGTGTCAAGCAGATACAAAGTACTCATTCTCATAGACAGAACTGAGAAAAGAAAATCAAGGCCTGTACTCAGGCACTCATAAAATTTACATAGTTGTTAGGAATAATTTTGAGGGAGCAAATGACCTACTTGTCTTAAACAATTTATTCATCATTCTAAAAACAAAATTATGCATAATGTATTTTTTCCCCAATTTGCAGCGGAAGAAATACTTCGGAAATTATTTTTTTCCTGAAAAAAAAATTGGTGACCTTCACAACTGTAGTTCAAGAGCCAATGTGGTGTATGGTTTGAGTGTTGGATTATGATCCTGGAGACCAGGGTTCGATTCCCTGCTCAGCCATAGAAACCCACTGGATGACCATGGGCATGTCACACACTCTCAGCCTCAGAAAGCCCTGTGATAGGTTCACTGTAGGGTCGCCAAAAGTCAAAAACAATTTGAAGGCACACGACCACAATAATCTGTAGTTACATATGACAGTACATTGGGAATTTGCTGAAAGGAAGCTGAATTCTGATTTGTTCCTCCATGCTTTTTTCAGCTCTGATTAAATGGACTTTGGTGACATATCTTTTAAAGACTACTTTTGATTCCCCATTTCAGTAGAACAGCTCTTAAAATAATTTCTGAACATCTAGTTCAGAGTGGTCATTGATAATTTGTACTTTGTTTCTCATTTTTATATATTGCATTTGGGGATATTGCAGTTCCCCAAAGTGACTTAAAATACTTAGATAAATTTCAGGCCCCATAAAATTTGATTGAATTGAGTTGGTCTTGAGAAGTGCTAGTGTATTGAAGTCCCAAGGAGGATGAGTTCTTTTACCATTTTAAGAATCCAAATTAAATGTTAATTTTTATTTAAGTGTTGAGCATTTTTTCTCTAAAGATTAATAGCTTAGATTTTGTTGCGCTTCACATTTCAGATTTTGTAGAGTTACTGAAGGTAAAATGCTTCTTTTTTGGATGAAATTGTTGCAACTACCTCCTAGGTTTTTGGCCCCTGCCTCATATTTAGATCAAGGGCAAAAATGCCGGTTCTCCAGATATTTTGAATAATTCCCATAAACCTATGGTTGCTTGGCATGGATGCTGTGGGAATTGTGGGATTATGGGAATTGTTCTAAATATTTGGAGAACCTAGGTTCTTGCCCTTGATTTAAATTAAGCCAGTCTTGCCCAATTTTGTGCTCTCCAGATGTTTTGGCATAAAATTCTCATCAACCTTAGTTAACATGGCCAGTAGGGACTATGGAAGTTACAACCAAAAATATCTGGAGTTACCAGGTTGCAGAAAGCCATTAGATATATAAAAGTAACTATGAGTACGTAGTAGGGGAATCATAATAGAGGATTTAGTCTTAATCTCAGAATCTTAACCACTGTTGTCCCCAGTGACAGATTAGTTGGGGTGCACCATCCTACAGCATTCTTGTTTTATCTCTAGGCCCATAATCTTACGTGTTTTTTTCCACACAATTTAAACAATGATTGAACTAACAAAAGTCTCTTGAACATTTTAATAATCTATCTTCCTAAATTACTTTCCACTTTAAATTCTACTATTTATAGTGTTTTCATTAATCTATAGTTTTCCTGCATTAGATTTGTAATAAGCCTCTTCTAGTTTCTGTTCATTCCAACACCATGGTCTTCAAACAAGGTTCTTTCCTCGTCTTATTTTTTCTGCCCCCTCCTCCTCTTCCTCTTCTTCCTCCTCCTCCTCCTCCTTCCGCTTTAACTGGAAAATGATTGACTTCACCTTATCATAGCCATTGTCTACTGTTGTGCTTTCCTTTTATCCCAGTAAGATGCAGATGTGGATTATCACCCTAGAGATTCATTGTGCTTCACTTTTTACAGACAAATGCATAGAAAATTTTCCTGTCTCTCTATGGGAATGATGGGAAGAAGTTGTAAGCAGTGGGCCCACATATTAAAAGCCATGTTGGATCAGACCAAAGGCCCATTTAGACCCCCAGTCAGTTATCTATGGGAGGCCTGCCTGCAACATATGAGTGTGTCTCAAACTCTGCAGCAAGTGATGGTCAGAGCCAAACTGCCATTCTCTTAAGAATTTGTTCATTTTCATATTAAAGCCATATGGCTTAGCAGCCACTACTGCGTCTTCTTGCAGTGAGTTCCATAGTTTTAACTATGTGCTATATGAAGGCATAATTTTTTCTGTCCTAAATCTCCACCAGCTTTAGTGGATGACCCCAGGTTCTGTTGTGAGAAAAGGAAAAATGGTTTTCCTTTGCTTTTTCCATGCTGTGCACCCTTTTATACACTTCTCATGTCTTTCCTTACTGTCCAACCTCAACATCCCCAAATATTGTAACCTTTCCTCATTGAGGCCTAGTCCCTTGCTGATTAGAATTGCTCCTTTCTTCACTTTTTTCTTTCTCAGTGCAATGTGAAGACAGTAGGCCAACAAAGTAAGGAGTGAGAAGGGGGAAGCATATACATATGGACAGACCCAATAATTAAAAATAAGCAGGGGTAATTAAGGACCGAGAAGATCCAGTGGTGAATGTGTATAAGCACAGTATGATCTTAAGAACTTTGTTTTTCGTTCCCTTTCAGATTATCTCAGACATGGAATTTGCCTTTTGACAGCAGGTGCACAGTAGACCAGCATTTTCACTGAGTTATTGATTATAACGAAAGATCCTTTTCTTGATAAGTCAACTGGCAGCTCAGACCCCATTAGTTTACATTTGTAGTGAGATTTTTGTGTGCCAATATGCCTTGCTTTTAGTTGCTTATGTTGAAACTCATCTACCATTTTGCTGCCTTTCTCTCACTTTATAGAGGTCCTTTTAGAGTTCTTAATAATCCATTTTATTCTCAGCCTCCTGAATAAACCACCTCGTTACTTATACGAACTCTAGATTGTTTGAGAGCAGCTAAAAAGTATACACTTGCCTTCTTTGCAAGAACTATTTATTCCTACTTCCTGCTCTCCCTTCTTTGATCCATATGAACCAGTCATATGAACTAATCTTTGATCCATTTGAGGTCATCTCTTCAGAACTGATTGGATTAATTATGGGGTAAATTCCAGTTGTTTCTTTCCCATCATCTGTAGTTTTTGAAGCAGAAGATGTTTCTGCCAGTGGAGTAAGTGATAATATATTTTTCAACATTCCACTTTTCCTTGTTCTTCTTGGATTATTTTTCCAGGAGGTTGAGGAATCCTCTTGAACAGAGGTGACAGCTTGCTGTAGGCTATAAGGGAAAGGGGTAAATAATTGTAAATTGTATCTCTTCCTGTTTCATTGGTGGAAACATATCTAGCGGAGAGGTTCTCCCTTGAACAGAAGGGAACTCTTTGAATGCTGGATTTGTGGATGCACAGAGATTTCCTGTGCCTTTTTTCTTGTCTTCTGGGTAGTTGCCTCTCTTCTTTTAGCAGAATCTTCCAGCAGATTGAGTGACTGTTATTGAATTACTGCCTTTTCCCTCATAAACATGCTTTAAAAGCCCAAGTCTCTTTCCTTGAATCCTTATAAAGAAGGAAGTGTAAAATAAGATATTTTGAAACTTGATAAAAGAGGGTGGGAGAGGTTGCTGTTCATAGTAATAGGAGAAGGGGGCCAAATAGTTGAGTATGCTGGAGAACAGAGCCAGTGGACTGACTCGCTTTAATCTACCCAGCTGGGCAAACTTCAGAATATTTAACTGGGACATTTGAGAATTCCTAGAGACCTGCTGTGGTTTTGGAAAGTCTGGGAAAGAGCAGATGTATACACCTGTCCTCATTAAGCCTAACCTTCATATATTCAAACAAATCTGTAAGAAATTAGACTGACTCCTAGCCATCAGTTAAGTCAAGTTTATTGGCTTGTCCACTGGAAGTGATGTATACTGGGCTCACCACATTTCTTCTAGATTCTGGGATCTAGAAGGATTGATAATGGCTTGAACACCCTACATTTGCTATTGGTGCTTGGATGAGTATAATCATGTCTGTAGACTTTGACTGAATCCATCTATCAGATAGTCTGAAGCAGTTGCTTTGTATGAGTGTTTCGGTGCCCACTAGGGATTTTAACTTCAAAAAGATTCCTGACTGGAATCATAAACAGTGCTATGAACTCATGCCTGGCTGCTTTGCTATATGGCATGTACAACCAAATATCTTCTGAATATGGAAACTTCATAGTTTAAAAACTGTTAATTAGCAGTGCAGTGTTACAGTGCAATAAGCAAATATTGTTTGAGTTGTATTAGTTGTTGAGTTGTATATTTCAGAAATTCATTTAATTTTACCGAATTATGTTAGGTATATTGGAATTACTGGAGATAAAAATGATATACTTGATAGTATAATTGTAAAAGTTAGCAGTAGAATAAGTAAAGCAAACTGAAAGGTCAAAGCAATGCCTGTTTTTTTATTTATAAGTGATAATAATCTAACTTAATTTTTTTAAGGACTGAGGCTCTGTGTACCATATTCTGCCCTTTTGTGCATGAAATGCAGTCTTGCTTCAATCTACTACAGTTAAGATATCGTGACATAAAATCATGGAGATAGCAGATCTTATTTCCTTTTCAGATACTGCAGGGGGGGAAGTGTTTTTCTTTTTCTGTCATATGACTCAGTTGATAAGTGGATAACTCACCAATGAAACAAGCTAGTATTAGTGCAAACAGCACCAACTTTTTCTAGCAATATTGTTGGGAGTTGATATCAATAGATGGTGTGGGGTGCACACCTGATGTTTCCTGTGCGTGTGTTTACAGGTGTAATTTTTTCTTTCTGTTAGTAGTAGTAGAATAAGAGCCAGTTGAGATTTAGTGAAGGTAGGGCAAAATAGCACAGAAATAGTGTTGATGTCAGAAAAAGATTTCAATGTCATCAACATTTATGAAATTTTGGTTAAAAGCAGCCATGGGGTGCTAGTTGAAGAAGGATTTAGAGCTACATGAGTATCTCTCTTCCTTCTGTTGTTTTGTAAACTTAACCTCTCCACAAGCTGCAAATAGCCACAGAAGGGAGGTGAAACAGGTGTGTTATAAGTGTCATAACTGAGTCTAAGCCACTCTTGAGTTTTAAGAGAAAAATTCAGGAATTTTGGATCATTTATACCACAGTCGTTTGTTTCTGTGTTGTCTATACATACACCATGCAGAGCTCAGTTCTGTGTGCAATCCAGCTGCGTTTGGCAGAAACCCTGCTTAGACTATATCACTTGCTTTGAAAATAGAGATTTCATGCTTTCTTTCAACAAGATGGCTCTTTTTGGACAGGACTAAACAATGTATGGGCTGGATGCTATCCCCCTGCCTCTGGTGATGTGAAAAAAGTGACAGTTTACCTTTAGCAATGCCATTAGAAAAAAAAAAAGCGAGATGTGTGCTCTGTTTACAAGTGAATCCCTGCCTGTGAAAGCCTCCCAGAAGTGCTAATCCACTTGTAAAGAAATTGTATTGGAAATGCATGTGTTACTGTACTTTCTAGCCCGGACTTGTGGGATATTAGATATCATTTTGATATCAATAATTTGGCCTACTATACCCCTCTGTCCTCCACGTTCTTGCGAGGCCCCCGGACAAGCTCAGGCACGGCCACTAATCGCTGTAATATTCCAAACAAATACAGGCAGGCCACAAATAGCTAACCCACCGCTTCGGGAGACCTCAAGGCAAGTACTGGTACCACATTATGTATGCACGCTACTTACAAAGAACTCCCTGCCCCGAGCAGGCAGCTTGACTAGCTGAATACTTGTCTGCCAAGCACTCCGTGTTTGCGTACTGGCTATTCTATTGACAATTCGATCTTAACTCAATCATGTAAAATTCTGACCTTTCTGAGGCTTTGTCTCCTGCCCGAAACTCATTGTTGTCCCCAAGAATGGACTAGCCTATGACCACATTTTCCCCTATAAGAACCCCTGACTTTGAGCACTTCTTTGGATTGCTTGGATTGCAATAGTTTTCTGCTGTAGATTTGACAATGTTCTGATGTGTCTGGCCCTTGGTTGGTTCAGGAGGATAATACAACCTTTTAGAAGATACCTATACCCTCTTGAAAAACAACCAATCCCCGTGTGGTGATGAGTGATAAAATAACATCTGATAACCTGGGTTCTGTGTAATTTTCATGGGCTATAAGGATTGAGTGCAGTGTTGTGGCTACAGTATACTTGTAGGCAAAACTTCCAGTCCATGACAGTATTCCATTGTTGTGACACAAAAACTCTTTAAGGAACTTTATTCTTGAGACTCTGTTAATAACAGTAATTAATACTAGTAGCTTTGATTTAGGAGTAGACCACAGAGTGCAAAGTGGCACTTTACATTTTTGCTTCTGAGACAAGCTGCGAAGCTTAATTTCCTCAGCATGTAATTAGAACATTGCTTTCAAGTTATTCTTTTTTTTTTTTTGAGTTTATGAAAAATAATTATCCCTTTATTTGTTTTCTCCTTCAGACATTGCTCCAGTATGCTGGCAATCGGGGTGCTTCTGAGCATGTTTTGCCTTTCTTGGAAGTTTATCGAGTCGCCATTCAGAGCTTTGCCAATGCCCGACCTTACTTGACTACAGAATGTGAAGATGTTCTTCTGGTACTTGGCAGGCTAGTGCTGTAAGTATGGTTTGAGGCATTCAATTTTAATGAAGATAAAATGTGTTCTCTAAGAGAGCTCTGAAATTTTTCTTGTCTACCTATCTGAAGTCCAATGTGAGGTAGTGGTTTGAGTGCTGGACTAGGTCTCTGGAGACCATGGTTCAGATTTCTGCTAAGCCATGGAAACCCACTGGGTGACTTTGGGCAAGTCATACTGTCTTAGCTTCAGAGGAAGACAATGGCAAATCCCTTCTGAAGATGTATTTCCAAGAAACTTCCATGGTAGGTTCTTCTTAGGGTTGCCATAAATTGAAATCTACTTGAAGGCACGCAAGAACTGCCTATATCTGTGCATTTGTATACAAGCGTGCTTAAGGAGGCAGGAGAAAGGACAGGATAAAGAATGTCATTCCCAATTTAAACCTCCATCCCTTAGCCAGTGCACAGATATTTGGTATGATATCTTTCCACTATCACTACTCAAATAGGCCGGACCAGTTCTGTCACAGTAGAGATCAGCACATAAATTTGAGGCTGAGGTTGCCAGGGTTTGGGGATTTGGTAGGTAGGAAAAGGCTGAGTTTGAAGAATGCAGACACTGCCTATGAGTATGGTATTAAAACCATTGTTTCTTCTGGGATTCATTCTTTAGCAAGGAGTGCTCCTTTTCCTTTTAGCTTAAATGATCAGAGGACAGGGAAGGAAATGTCCTTGAGGGACAACTAGCATATTTACCTAGCTTTGCCTGGATGGATGTAGATGAGAATGAGAATGATGAGAATGAAACAGTAGTTTGTCTAGTAGCAGCTGAAATCCTTAAAATTTGTTTCACACTAATCTCTATGTGATATGGACTAAAACCAGCAAAATTTGATGACTTTGCAATCAAACATGGATTTGTATAGCATGCCTGATAAACAATTTAATATTTATGTGATGTAATGGGAAATATCCCGGAACGGGGAGATCTGAATTCAAAATCTTTGTTAGTGGGTAACACTTGGGTATCTGCCCTGTTTAACCTGCTTCACAAGGTTGTTGTTAGGAAGGGAATGGGTAGCTGTAAACACTGTCCTAGGTTCCATGGAAGAAAAGCGAAACGCAAGAGTAAATTACGTATGAAGGAATAAGTATTTTTATGAAGTTGTCAACATCACCAGTAATCAATTTACCTTTGCCCATTTTTAAATTGAACCCAACATTTCTGTTGTTCCCTTTACTATGCATAATACTTTTTTTCAAACATAATATCTACAGAGAAAAAAATGTATACGATGTCAGTGTGTCCAAGTGATTTTCTTTGATAAAATATGTGTGGTTTTATTATTTATTTGTATCCCGCCTCTCCATATGGATCGAGGCGGCGAACAACTTACAAATAGCATGTATTTCGATACATTTCTATACATTTTTGAGAACTAGCTCACAATGCTGACGTGCTATGCTGTAATGCCAACATGTAAATATTTTTAAAAAATAATTATTTGAAGTGTTTTTTAATTTATATCCTGCGTTTCTGCCGGTGTGGGAGGCAAGGTGGCTTACAACAAGTTAAAACAAAGTACGCCAGCATGGGAGTTCATATAGATATTAAACCAGCATTGTTACTTCATACCTGTCTGTTATATTCTTTATATTTAAAAGGCAAACTTAGTATTAGTAGCAATTGCTGTTCTGGTTGACCTTGTCTTTAGATATCTTTCTAGTATGTTCACACATTGTTTTGGTCAGGAATGTTAGTAAGTAGAGATCCAAAATGACCTGGTAATACAAAATGCCACTTCATTATAATATTTCTGACAACTTTATTTGTGTGACTTTTTATTTCAGGAGTTGTTTCGAACTACTACTTTCTGTGCCTGAAAGTGAAGAGCAGTCTGAACCATTGTCAAGATTGTTTCAGTCCATACAGGCAAGTATATTTCATTTCTGTTCTGTTTCATCTAAAAGCTATGTCTTTTCAAATTGTAATTAAGCAAATGGGGTTTTGTCCATTAGACTGCATGATATCTAGTGTGAAGGTCTGGCATAGCTAAGCTTTGAGAAATGGTGAAAATGAGATGTTGGAAATGTAAAGTGGACCCTCTGTATATGCAGCATCTGGATCTGTGAATTCGAGCGATTGCAAAGTGTTGCATCCTACACTTAAAATGGCAGCAACATGAACATGGATGCGCTGAAGCATCCACAAGCACATCAGCCCCATTTAATATAGAATGCAATCATTCATGTTTTTTGCTATTTGCAGAGGGTCATGGAACCTAAACCCCCAGATATGGAGGGTCCACTGTAATTAGAAGAAACAAATGGTGATGATTGTACTCGGTTACAATCAGTTATATCATCAGTATGAAATATCAGTTGTGATAATTAATATGATTTAAAGTGTAAGTTTTAACTTGCACAAATTTATTAGACAGCCTAGTGCTCTCCAGACTTGTTAAATGACAGTTTCTATAAGCCCCTGCTAGCATGCATGTAATGAGGGTCTTGTAGCTAAAATTTGAGAAGAGTGCCACATTTCCCATTCCTTGTTTGTTATTTTAGTTCTTCCTGGAGCTCACGATTAGTTTGAGCAACTTTTTATCTTAAGAAAGAACATTTCTTTTGTACAGTTCAGTAGCACAAATTCAGCTCCAGTAATGCAGTATTCTCTGTCTCTCATAACTGAAATATAGAGGTATGGGGCAAGAGATGTTTTTGCAAGTGTGCGCACGCATGTACACATGCTCAAATACAAACAGGTGAGGCAGATTTACAGCACTTAGAAAGCTACGTGAAGTCAGATGGTGATGTGGTGGCTGTGATAGCTTTTTGGGGTATAAGCCACTTAACTAGCTGGAGCAGTAGCATTGAAGCAGATGAGCACATTACTAGCAGCTGAACAGGTTAAAATTCCCCTGGAGTTCTAGGTACAATATTCCTGCAACCTGTATACAGTGGCCCCCTCCACATGTTTGATAGTTTGGAGCACAGAATCCCCCTGAAAGTGAAAAAACTGTGAATACCTCTCCCCCCCGCCCCGTGATCTCTGTCCCAGTCCCTTGCCTCTGTCCCTGGCATTCCCCAGAGGAAGGAAAAAAGTCAAGTTAAAAGGGGTTACTGGTATTGTCCCCTCAGATAGAGAAGAGCGGAGCGCTGACTTCTGGCATTTTAGCTACTTTCAGTCACCATCTTGAGAAAGGAAATTCCTCCCAGAGGGGACGGGTAGGAGCAAAGACAATACCTGGCCAGAATGTGCAGCCACTTGACAGAGAGGATACGTCTCCAGCAGTGGGAAGGCTTTGCTCACCTCGAGGGAAAAAACATCCATTTTAAACACAAGCCTCACAAACCTAGGGAATGCAAGGGAATGAGAAACAGAGAATGGAAGGGAAAGACAAGCATGTGGCTTGCAAATAATCAAATTTGCGAAGGTCAGACCTGCAAATGTGGGGGGAGGATTGTAGAAAGCAGTTCATCTGGACATTCTGCAGCAGAACTGACAACTGATTTTTTTTTAATGGAAAAAGTGTGGGTTGATAGAGTTTAGTCTTTCTATCTTATAAATTATTATGGTGTTACAGCTTTTCTTCCTTATTCTTACAGACTGGATTCAATTTGTTTATAGCTAAGTTTATGCATATTCACACTGCTTAGACAGCAGAGATCCCAACATTAATTGACAATGTTTTTTAAAATATGCTTTTCTCTTGTAATTCCACATAGGATTCCCATAATGCTTTACTTGAATTTGGAGATAGTAGCCTTGAAATCCTGGCTGATATCTGCAAGGAAGGTGTTTGGAAGAATCCAGTTCTTGTAAAGATTATATCGCAGCAACCAGTAGAAGCAGAAGAAGGTAAAAAGTTGAGACTGCAACCCAGATGAGAACTCCATTGCCCCATCAGTGTTCCAATGTGAACCCTTCCTTTTGCAGTAGAGTTATTTTCTGCTGAAGACCTGAGAAAGTCCATTTGTTTAATTTATTTTTGTCCCACTTTTTCCCTAGGGTTGAGATGTAAGATGGTATGCAACATAATATAAAAGGTTTCAGTAAAAAAAAAAAAACAGTAAATTTTACACTTCAATGTATGAATTAAATTATATTATTTAAAAACCAGTAAAGAGTTTAAAAAAACCGATTTCAATAATGAATAAACAGTAAAGTGTTCACTAATGTTCAATGCATTCATTTGAAAACTGACCAAAATATGCTTGAATAGGAAAAAAAACAACTGTCTGCTAATGGTAGTCTGACAGGGAAGGATTTAGCCTTGACTTTCTTTAGAAGAGAGTTCCATAACCTGGAAGTAGCTATCTAGAAAGGTCCTCTTGTGGTCTTATGAAACATACATATGAGCTTGGTGGGACCAAAGAGCCACTCAGACAGACATGCACGCGCACACACACAACTCCCCCCACACATTTCCCCAAAGATCTCAGAGCTTGAGTACACTCATATTGAGAGAATAGGATCTTTCAGGTAGTCCAGAAGCAAGTTGCATAGGGCTTTGTAGGTCATAACCAGCATTTTGAATCCTGTCTAGAAACGAACAAGTAGGAAGTGCAGATGTTGTGGCAGGAGAGTTAAATGTTTCCTGTAACCAGTTTGGCTGCTTCATTTTTGGGCCAGCTCCACTGTCCTTAAAGGTAGTCTCCCACATATGGTGCCATGCAGTTAGACAAATGGGATAAAACTAAAGCATATGCTAGTATGGACCTATCAGTCTTTTCCAACAGTGCCTGTAGCTATAGTATTAGCTGTACAAATGCATTCTTAGACTACTACACTGAGAGCTGGGAGTCTATCCTATGCCATGCCACGCTATGCATCTGCCTTTTCAGGGGAACTGTAAGCCCGTCAAGGACAGACTAAATCCTTATTCCCTTATTTGCCTTTTGAATGACCAAGAATAACTTTTCTTTGTCTGGACTGAGCTTCAGTTGTTGAAGCTTAGATTGATAAATATACAGTCAGCCCTCCACACGCAAGGCTTTGACTTTCATGGATTTGATTGAGAGTTTCTCCAAACCCCTGCACTACCATCTCAAGTGCTTCTTTTCCAGGGAAATCTTTCCTTTTGGTGGCTCTGATCAGGCCCTGTAGCGTGTTAAAAACCTGCTTCTGGTCCTCCTCCTCCACCAGCTGCTGACTGGCCCAGCTAAGAATGGTTTGCAGCACAATTTCTTGGCAGCACGAACCCTCTCCCAGTGCCCCCCCTCACACCCAAGGAAGGAGATGGTTAAAGAGAGGAAGTATAGGGCCACGACTGTTCTACCTCAGCACCCTTCCCACAGGCACAGATTTTGATATTAGCAATTTTTTACTTTTTTGCCCCTAACCCTTGCAAATGTGGAGGACTGACTGTAATTAAATTATTCCTGTATGTGGTATATCCTTGAGTTACCTTGAATTCTGAGCTATCTAAAATCATCCACCATATTACCTTTACCTCTAATTCCCTTCTCTTATAATAAAATCTGCCTTGTCTATAAAAAGTCCTATTAATGACTTGTTCAGTTTTATGACAAGGAATTATTTTATTTCCTATATATTGGGGTCTTATGAGTCTCACTGAAATGAACTGGTTTTGCAATCATTACCAACAGTTTGGTTGTCCATTTTGATTACAGTTTAACTACCAGATATATTGCCAACCTGCTTCGTGCAACAGCTTTGACTGAAGGGGCTCTAGGCTCCCCTCATCTGCACTAGTGGAGCTCCTATGGATCCATTCTTTATATCCGTATGGTCTTTTCAATATCCCTGCAGCATTCTTGTGGCCTTGCTGACTATAATGGGTCATTCAGAGGTCACAATGTTTCTTTATAGAACTGTGAGCTTTGCCTACGACAGGTAGTAACACTGCCATTGTTTTACCTGGTAATGATAAAGATACAACAGTGAGTTGTAATAACCCTTTATCTTCTTGGGAATGTTTTCATTTCAGTTGATTGAAACCTTCTCTCTGCCCTCCATCTCAAGATCTTGCATTTTCATTCTTTTGTTTTGAATATAGCTATTTAGAAAAATTAAAAAGATTTTAAAAAATCCTTATAGTTCATTGGCATCATTCAAAATCCAATTAAATTCATCAGTAAAATTTCACATATTGATTTCATGAACTTGAAATTTTGATCCTGAAGTTTGTTCCCGGATCCTAAGAATATATCAGATGGACAGACATTTAGATGGCAGGCTCTGGTGCATCTTACAAAATTGTTCTGATACATTTATGTATACTAATCTGTTGCCACCTTTTCATAGTCAATAAGCTGATCAAACGAGAAGGACCCACCTTTCTGCAGATGCGAATAAAACGTTTAATGAAGACGAACTGCCTTCCTCAAGCTGCTTCCTTGTCTAAACTGTGTAAAGAATCCACAGAAATTCCAGATGCATCACCTTTTCTCCAAGCCTACATCACATGCTTGTGTTCCATGCATCCAAATGAAGAGTCTTTCAAAGAGGTGGGTAGGAAGTTACTGTAGCTGGTTTCCAACAAAACTGAGAATATTGTTTTTCTTGGAACATTAACCATTAAGTGACACTGTGGCTAAATCCTTGACTGTGACAGGCAGGACATAGCTGCCATTCTGCTATTTAGGACAGATATAGCAATCAAGAACTCCCCTCCCTGAACTCCTGTTGGAGTGCAGTTTCCAGCATTCCTCACTGTTGGCTGTGCTGGCTAGGGCTACTGAAATTGGCAGTCAACAACATCTAGAGGTTTGCCCATTTCCTGTTCTTTAATGTAGGGCCTAAAAACTGATTCCCGCAGAAGGGCTGTAGTAGCTTTCATCTTGCTGTGATTTAAGTAGTAGTTTTGCTTCTGTTTGTCTTTGTTCATCTCAGCAAATACAAGAAGATATATGTGAATAGTTGTCCATCTCAGAGGGATAAACCTTTGCCATGGTTTTCAGTTGTTTGGGTGAGGTAACAGTTCATTATGGCTGTCCTTTTCTTCTTTTTCAACAGTCCTCACCAGTAGCTTTTTGGCCCATTCTGTATTAGGTCCTTAGGGGGAGAAACATGAATATGAGTTTAAGAAAGACCCACACTGATGTAAAGCTTTTCTCTGAAGTCATTGCACAGTGTGGAAGTGGTGGCAGATTTACTCTACTTCCAAGAATGTGGGCATCTTGCGTGTAGTATGATGAGAGAGAAGACATAAATGCTGGAATAGCATTGGTTTGTGTAAACGAAGGTTACTATTTATCTATTATAACCTTGAAATTTAGATTTCTGTGCTTCTTTGTTAAAATCCTGCAAGCTGTAATTCATTGACACCTCAGGTGATTTGGTGGGTCAGTGCTTATTCATTTTGTCAACAGCTCAGATAGGTGGCTGCCATTCCTGTTTATACAGATTGGTGTGGTCAGCTATAATGGATGTTGGGGGCCATTTTTTCTGTCCTGGGGCTTTCTGGGGGATATATGGACTGACAAAAGTGCCAACAGCCATAAAACAAAATCAGAAGCAGTAGGAAGTTCAGTTCTGATTTTGAGAAATTGATTTTTTTTCAATGTCAAACCAGTGTATTGGGGTCTTGTAAGGTTTCTGAAAAGAGAATTGTCATTCCTGGAAGTTTTCAGTACAAACAATTCGCGTAAAACCCCTCCCCCTTTTTGGCCAGAAACAGGGTGGCCCTATGAATCCGAAGGACTTGAGAACAACAAATACAACCTTGGGAGGGTGCAGGGAGCACTAAGGCTACTCTTTGCCCACCATTGTAACAGATGAATAGATCCAAGCTGTTTTGTTGTGCTTATAGTACCAACAGCAGTTTATGAATGCCTTTTGCTGCATACAGCGGACTTGACACACCTTCTGAACTAATATATGATGCTGCACAAAGATAGAAATAGGCTCTTGTTAAGTCACTTTGATTGTTCAAAAAGGAAATTAGCGATGAATGAATATTTACAACTTAATTATGTTTCCTTTTTTAAAAAAGATTGCAAAGGTGGACTGCAAAGAGGTCCTTGATATGATATGTAACCTAGAGGCTGAGGGCCAAGAAAGTACTGCGTTTATTCTTTGCACAACGTACCTCACTCAGCAGCTTCAAACTGCAAGTGTATACTGCTCTTGGTAAGTGGTGGGTCAAATTACAGTTTTCACATTTGTGGTTTTGCTGTTCTTACACAACTAAGTCCTGTAACTGGTTGGTAATCAAATAAAAATAAAAAGGCAACAAAATCATAGCACTGTTTCATTCAGTGTAAGTTGTTTTTAATTTTTTTGATAGCTAGAATATATACTCAGCGTAGCCTAGGATTTTATTTTCTCATAGGTGATATTCGTTAGAAAGATTTGAGATCCTGTATCTCTAATTCCCCAAACTGTCTTGTCCAGTACCGGTAACTTTTCCCCATATTCCCCAATCCAATCTGTATTCAGAGTTATTAACTTACAGAAGTTGGGTTCCTGAAGGAATTCTGCCCTCCTTCTTGCTGCTAGGCCTTGTCTCCATAGCAACTAGCCAGCCCAAGAGCTCTCTGTCTGAGAATTCTAGAGCCTTCCCCCCAGCTGCAAACCTCAAGATTCCATAGAATCTTCTTAGGTAGCCAATCATATGATGTCTTCCCCTGACACAGATAAACAAACATACAAACTTTGACTTTTATATACTAGATTTAATTATAATCAGCCCTCTTACATGAGGATTAGGGACTGGATCTCTGCGAAAGGGGTAAAACAGCAAATATTGTAAGCCCCCCCAGCTGTATTTAATATACAGTCAGCCCTCCACATTTCTGTGTTTCACTTTTGCGGATTTTATTATTCGTGGATTGTTTGCTGTCACCTCTGCTGCCTCCCTATGCCATTTTTAACAGGGACTGCAAGCCTCATGAGACTGAGAAACTGCAAACAAGGCTTGTAAGTCTCTCTTAAAAATGGTGTGGGGCAGCAGTGGAAGTGGCAATAAGCCCCGCCAGCCACCCACTTCTTCCTTGGGAAGGAACCCTGATACCTCAGAGGAATTCATGGTGGGTTGAATTTGTTGATCGTACTTTTTTGAATTTGTTGATTGTACTAAATATGGTTTGGGAGGGCCTAGAGTTATTCACAGTTTTTTCACTGTCATGGCGGTCCTGTGCCCCTAACTCTAGTGAATGTGGAGAGATGACTGTACACACAAAGGTGCCTGTACTGGCAGGATGGCTGAACCTGCCTGTGCAGGTGTTCCCTTGCTCACTCACTTGCATGGGCAAGAGGGGAGAAGGAGATGCAATGGAAGGAATAGGAGGATGGAGTAAGAGGACACCTTGTCCCCCTCCTCTCATCCCATCACTTCCCTCCTCCTGCCTGCACCTTCTGTCCTCCTGTCTCATCCCCTTCCTCCACTGCTACCCCTGCAAGTGAGCAAATGTGCACATGTACCCTCCTTGCATCCCTTTTCCTCTCTCCCACCCATGCGTGAGCGAGAGAACGCATGTGGCTGGGCTCAGCCAATCTGCCAGTTTGATTTTCTTTCAGTAACACCGATGTTAGAGAAGTCCTTGTGAAAAATGGTATAGGGCAGCAGCGGAAGCAGTGGCAAATACAGTAATCTGTGAATAATAAAATCTACAAATGCATAACCCACAAATGTGGAGGGATAACTGTAAATTGTAACTATTGTACAGTATGCCCTCTTCTGGTGCAGTCTCCACATGTGTGAATGTGAGGTCACACAAAACATCATGCAACAGGCATATGGTAGAGGGAAGCTGAGAAGCATCTGCTACAGGTTGGCAGCAAATTATGAAAAGGACAAGGAAAATAAGGTCTCTGTGTGTGTTGCCTCTGTCTGAGGACCGCTGAGCGGTCTTCATATTGGATCAAAAATCTTGGAAGAAAGAGGGCACTATTACTTTCTCCATAACTGGAGAGATAATCTTTATCAGTATATGCACTGCTGGATTCTTTGCTGTTGTTCAATATTCTACAAGTCTAGAATCCTACAAAACACCTATTGTGTGCTATAGAATTGGGCACAATGACTGAACTGTAAAATTTTGTATATCTGAGCTTCCTTGCAATATCTTTCTCCCTAGTTAGCCAATTATCCTAAACAAACTCTCTCTATTCTTCCTCTAGGGAATTGACTTTATTTTGGAGCAAATTACAAAGAAGAATTGATCCATCTTTAGACTCCTTTCTAGAGCGAAGTCGACAATTTGGCATCATTGCAAGAACATTGCAGCACTTGCTCTTTCTGATAAGAGTCATACAAGCTGAAGTATGTGCCTGCTTATGATATACTGATTGCTGTTACTTATCTTTGGATAAAAGTATCCAAAGTATCGTAGGAATAACCTATATATTTTCTGAAAATACACAAATAGAGTAATGTAGTGTTGTATTCTGTTTTGGGCAGCAGGGTGGATTTCATTTCATAAAACAAATTGGACCCCACTGTGTACTCAGTGTTGGCCTTCAGAAACTTTTTATTTCTGCATGTCAGACTATATCCCTTGACTTCCAGTCTATGTACTCTCTTGTCACTTTTAGCTTCAGCTACAATTGTTGCCTGTCAGAGTTGCCACCACTTCGTGCTTGTCTTAGATGTGGAGTTCTTGCATAGTAGAATTTTGTTTCCTTCATGGATATCCAAGACTTCAGATGACATTAGAGCATATAAAATTCCTGCTGCGTTTTTAACCCTGGAGGCGCTGTATTTATATTGTCTGTTTTTCCTTCACTATGGCAGACTTTTCTGCAGTTTCTCTAATCTGAAAAGATAAAAGGAAGTAATTCAGTAGCAAAACTGTATGGCATGGAAACAAGAAATGGTAAAAGGATAAGTACACAAGGAAGCAAAGATTTCTCTTATCTTACAGTAGAGGATACTCTAGAAATAGACATCTACATTTAATCAGACTTTATGAGGGTCAGTTTAATAGATAATATCATTGAAATATTAAACTCTTCTAAGGCAGGCATGGGAAATGTATAACTCTCCAGATATGGTTTAGGTATACCAGATCAGTAATTACTATTGGCTAAAATGGATGGTGCTAATGCGAATTGCTGCCCAGCAACCTATGGAAGGCTGCACTTCCATTCTGAGTTTATTTTGATCCTAAAACTTGAAACATGGCTTTAGTTAATTAGGCTGGGCTGATATGTCCTTTGTGTCTGGAACCTCTAAAGCGGAAGCCCCCGTTTCCTTTAGGATAAACTTTGCCTGTTCCAGGGATGTGTTCCACTTTCAGCAAGCTGCCAGCCTCTGGTTTCCATTGCTGTCTTGTATGTTTATTAGAAATATTTGCGTGCTACTACTTTTTTGGAGTCATTTACAACCATGCTATTAAAAAGTTCTGTGAAAACACAGTAGCACAACATAGAATTCCAGAACAGTTCATGGCTGGGGGAAGACAGGATAAAAAGATTTTCATTGAACACCTAAAATGTGTACCAGTGTTGATGCCTCTTGGGAAATTGTTTTATTCTGAATTTTTGCTCAGGCAGCCCTCTCTATGACTTCTGAGCAGGGTCATTTAGTCTCAAGTGCAGTGTAGGGTGCTTAACCATGGGATATTGTATGTTGCAGTCAGGAGGGATGTACATATTTGCAACCAACTTGGCAAGGTTGGTATGACATAATGCTTAAGATAATGAACTGGGCATTCCAGGTTTAACTTTGTAGGTAGAAGTTCCCAGCTGCCACATGTAGTCTGTAATAAGGGGCTAATGATGTTGGCTTGCCAGTGATATTGGCCTGACAGTAGGGAAATAACAGTAATGTTTCACGGCCTGATTTGTCCTAATATTGGCACAGTCATATGAATTGTAGGACCAGAAAGGGGTGTGTTCAGTTTTGTCCAAATTATTTGGCAGGATCTTAAGAATGAAATGTCATAGGTACCTTTCAAAAATGTTAAAACTGAAAACTTAAACAGCCATGAGTTTTGGAGGAGGGAAACATTTTGCTGAAAGAACAATAGTATGCTTAAGAGTTTATATTCCACTGAAGTCAGTTCTGGATCTAGAGCCTCCAGAAAGAGCAACCTGTGTTACTGGATATGCTACTTGAATACGTGTTTTCAGATTTTTTTCCCATATTGTCTGAACAAAATGATTTCTAAGGGGAGAAATTGAATTAATTTATGTTTTCTTTTTCTCTTCCTCCCTTTTTTTCCCTATTAGGCAGAAGAAGCAGGCCTGGCTGTGTCTGTTTTGTTATGTGTACGAGCCCTGCAGCTCAGATCAAATGAAAATGATAATATGAAGACTTCTGTATGCAAAACAATTGCATGCCTTCTGCCAGAAGACCTTGAAGTTAGAAGAGCATGCCAGCTCACTGAATACTTGCTTGAGCCAACGGAAGAAGGGTACAATCTGCTAGAAGAGCTCTACCTGCTACCAGATCAAAAGTTTGATGAAGAAAACGCACCTGTTCCAAACTCACTCCGTTGTGAGCTCCTGTTGGCTTTGAAAGCTTATTGGCCATTTGATCCTGAATTTTGGGATTGGAAGACATTGAGGAGGCACTGTCTCAAATTGTTAGGAAAAGAAGTTTCTGAGTCAGAGGATGACCTGAGTTGTAATGAGATGTCATTCAATGAAACTGAACTGTTGGATAGTCTCCTGAGCGACTGCGAAGAAGGCAGAGAAGAGAATAATTTTGAAGGTGTAAATCAGCCAAAAGAGAGAGTGAGGATCAAAAAGCCAATTGGCTCGTCAGAGAGATACCAGAGATGGCTTCAGTACAAGTTCTTCTGTGTCATTTGCAAAAGAGAGTGCATCGAGGCCAGAATACTTCACCATTCTAAGATGCACATGGAAGACGGTGTTTTTACATGTCCAGTGTGTATTAAAAAGTTCAAGAGGAAGGATGTCTTTGTGAGTCATGTAATGGAACATGTGAAAATGCCTCCTAGTAGAAAATATCGTGCAAAGAAGAAGATGCTGATAAAGAAAAAAAACTGACAAAGAGCAGTCTCTCAAGGCTTGCTTCTCCAGGGCTTGGAGAAAATCAACCATTCAAAATCATACCATGTGAAAAACCCAAAATTGATCCACAAGACTATGTCACATTTAGCAAACTAGAAAACTGCCACCTGCAAGACAGAGACCTGTACCCATGTCCAGGCACAGATTGCTCCAGAGTTTTTAAGCAGTTCAAGTATTTAAGTGTTCACTTGAAAGCTGAGCACCAAAACAATGATGAAAATGCAATGCATTACCTGAATATGAAAAACAGGCGTGAGAAGTGTTCATATTGCAGGCGGCATTTCATGTCAGCGGTCCATCTACAGGAACATGAGCAAGTGCACAGTGGACCTCAGCCTTACATGTGTGTGTCTGTGGGCTGCTATGCTAGGTTTAGCTCTGTGAATGAGCTGCTTCATCACAAGCAACAGCATGACGATTTGCGTTACAAGTGTGAGCTCAGTGGCTGTAATATTGTTTTCAGTGACTTAGGACAGCTCTATCACCATGAAGCCCAGCATTTTAGAGATGCGTCATATACTTGTAATTTCCATGGCTGTAAAAAGTTTTACTATTCAAAAAGTGAGTTTACAAATCACCTGTCAATGCATATTTCAAATGGTGAAATGAAGGAGGTGCCGATTAAGCCTGAAGATAATGTTTCCAGGGACAGTCTTGCCTGCCTTTCAGTTTCTGCAGTGGTTGAACAAAAAGATCCTCCCTGTCTCCATGAAAGCCTTAGTTTGCCTTCTGGATCTACAAATTCAGAAGGAGTCCTGGGAGTTAAACAAGAGCCTTTATCTGATGGAGAAGTAGATGGCAAAAGTAATGGTAGTGTTGGAAGCAATATTGCATCCTCAGCCAATGAGAATGAGATAACCTTACTGACTGAAACAGTTGATTGTGGCCAGGCAGTTCCTAGTGCTTTGTTACCCCATGAGAAAGTCTTCCATCCATCCAGTTTAAAAGAGCGGTATTCTAATGTGGCTGTCTACTTTGATGGGAAAAGGTTTACTTGTGGCTTTGAAGGCTGTGGATCAACATACAAAAATTCAAAGGGTATGCAGAAACACCTCCGAAGGGCTCATCCATACCATTTCAAACCTAAAAGGAAGTATAGCCTGAAGGCTAAAGACGTTGGTCTGCATGATAGCTCTGCTGGAGAAATTAGCTCAGAGCTCCACCATCATTCAGATACAAATGTAGATTCTCCAGGCATCATAAACTGTAACACAAGCTCTAATAGCAGAAGTTATTTAAAGGAGGAACCTTGTCCTTCTTCCCCAGAAATATCCCTTTTTGAACATTCTAAAGCACCAAGTACAGAAGATGCAATGTTGGAGCTTCTCTTGGGCTTGAAACATTTAAGTTTAAAGAATTCTAGTGGTCGACTTGGGAGTTCTTCCAAGTTGTTGCAGTCTTACTCATCGAAGTGCCCCAACTCTGAAGATGAATCTACCTCAGACCATTTCCTTGAAGAACAGCGAGGCAAACTACCAAATCAATATCTTACCCAGTTGGCAGCCAAACCATTTTTCTGTGAGCGTCAAGGTTGTACTTGCGAATTTGTGACCAGAGAAGCACTGTTGACACATTATGTTAGAAAACATAATTATTCAAAAGAGATGGTGCTTCAGTTGAACATGTTTCAGCATCGCTATTCACCTTTTAAATGTCATATTTGCCAAAGATCATTTACAAGGAAGACACATCTTAGAGTCCATTATAGAAACAAGCATAAACTTGGCAATGTGACAGCAACTCAAAAACTGTTTGCTAATGAAAGTTTTGAGGATGGTGATTGTGCTGAGGATATGCTGAACAGCAGTGTGGCTTCAATGTCATCTTTCTATGCCAATACAGAGGAAGAGATGGATGACCAAGATAAGCTTACTGATGGACAACTGTGTCATCCTAAGAAGGAAGAGCTCAGTTCTGAATCTGATCTGGAATCTAGTGAAGAAGCAGAGAGTTGTGTGACTGGGAAACAGACTAAACTCTCTGCATTGGACAGCCACCGAAAAGGACTGGAAGCACGAGAGGGGAGGGGAAGCAAAAGAACAGTTGCCAAAGGAAATCTATGTTACATTTTGCATAAATACCACAAGCCATTCCATTGTATTCATAAAAATTGCAATTCTGCATTTACTAATCAGAAAGGCTTGATCCGTCACTACAGAACTGTACATCAGTATAACAAAGAGCAGCTCTGCTTGGAAAAGGACAAAGCAAGAACGAAGAGGGAGCTTGCCAAATGTAAAAAAATATTTGTTTGTAAAGATAAGGCATGCAGCAAGCGGTTCCTCTGTCCCAAATCACTTGCTAAGCACTGCAGTGACTTCCACGCTCTTGACCATGAAGAAGATTCAAAAGTGCTTTCTGAATCAGAATCAGTAAGATTCCCCTGTCATCACCCTCACTGTCCTGCTGCATTTTATTCCTTTCACAAATTAAAGCATCACCTGATGGAGGAACATGCTAAGGAGGAAGAGGTCAATAAAGAGATTGAAATCCATTGTGATCTTAATGGCTGTAACAGAGTTTTCACAACTTACAGCCGTTATTCTCAGCATGTTTATTTTCGACATAGTGATTATGATGGTGTCATGGGCAGTGCCAAAGAAAAAGGGAATCACCTTCAAGATGAACAGGAACAAAGGTGCTTGAAAAATCGGTGTCTCAGGCATGATGTGAGTGAGAAAAGGAGACAGATCAATGAGAAGAACAATAATAAAAATAAAGGAAAGCAATTGTATAATTTCAGAACGAGGGAAGAAGCCCTGAAGATGTGCAGAGACAATTACAACCAGACACAGTACCCATGCATGATTCAGGGGTGTCCCTCAGTAGTAAAACTGGAAAGCAGTATTGTAAGACATTATAAGCGTACTCATCAGATGGCCAGTGTTTATATAGAACAGCAGTATGAAGAGCTTGTACTTTGTGTTGAATGTGGTACTGTGATAAATGATGCTTGTTTAGAAGAGAGTCAGGGTTCAAATAAAGATGCAAACTGTAACTTTAAACAGGATGCTACATTACACTCTGCTTATCAGCATGGAAGGGAAGAGTGTCTTGGTCTGAACTCCAGTTTTGATCATGAAGATGAAGGCAGTAAAAATAGCAGGTGTTCTGGGAGCGACAAGACCCCTGAGACTGGTGTCTTCTTATGTACAGGCACTTTAAAACATATCCACAGCCCCAAAACCAGAGGTGTCGAAGAGCATAGTTTAATGGAATCAGCTCAGCAGTGCAAAACAGATGTGGGAGAATTTCCTGGAAGATGCCAAGAAAGAGAGACTGATGGGAGAGAGAATAACTCTTCCTGCACAAGGTCAGATACACAGTTACCAAGGGAGAAAGATGCCAGTGACTGGCAGCATACATCTTTGCAGCCAAATATGAAAAAGCTTCCCTTTTCTGCTCCAAAAGACAAACTACAGAAACATCCAGCACCTAAGCCTTTTGATATAAAGTCCTTCAAACCAATGGGATTTGAGTCCTCATTTTTGAAGTTCATTCAAGAAAGTGAGGCCCGGGGAGATGATGACGACGATGATGATGATGACGATTCCGTGCATGAGTGGGAGCCAACTGAACAACCTGAAAGAGGTGGTGTGGCAGAAAAAGATAAAGACATAAAAAGGGATCTGTCACAGAGCAGGGCCAAATGTGAAAATGTCCCAGCAACAGCAGCTGTGTCCAAGAAGAACGGTGGCTCTAAAGCTCAAGGGCAGTTGAGAGGAGTACAGCCTCTCTTGCCCACAGACTCTCCTATCCCTTCTCTGGAAAACTTGAGGGCCATATTGGATAGGGCACTGACAAACTGTGGGGACCATGCCTTAAAACAACTTCATTATTTACGACCAGTAGTTGTTCTTGAAAGATCTAAATTTTCCACGTCCCTCATAGACTTCTTTCCAACAAAAAAAACAGATCATCTTTGTGTGGGAAGTTCATAATTTTTTTTGTGTTTTATTTAAAAGAAAAAGAGAGACTGCCTCCACTACTGCTATATGGGGAAAATTCTTAATTTGGTTCTTTTGCACCTGTTGTTGAGGTTAGATTAGACTGTTCAGTCCCATGAATGTATGGCATCTGTCTACAGCAGCATTGGTCCATTTGTAGCCCTCCAAAAGTTGTTGGACTACAGCTCCTACCAGCCCTACCTGGCCTGGTCAATATTGAGGGAAATGAATCTTGGAGTCCAACAAGATATGGAGGGATGCAACTGCCTATGCCATGGTCAACAGTATTGGCTAAAATAGCTCCCCTGTTAAATTAAGAGAGAGAGAATTGATATTTTGGTGCTACTTAACAGAATACTGAGGGGGGCTTCCTCTTGCAAAGTAAATGTGCATGATTGTATATGAAACAAGTACTTAGGGTACCAAGGTTGGGATGGGAGGTGGGTGGGAGGACAAAGATCTTACTTGACTTGAATGTGCACCTCAGGGTGCTTTGTGTAACATATTGTACACTACAGCATCTTATATTTTTTGAGTTATGAGTTTCAATAAAATGAATTTTTTCACCCATTTTGGTTGACTGCATAGTCAGATGTACATAGCTTAAGACAAATTTGAACTATGTGTCGCCTGTTGTAATTTTGATTCTGGCACATTACGAGAATGTGACCGTGTATTTTATGTCTAGGGCTGATTGGGGGAAAAACTGTCAAGATAGCATTGGCTGTTGGAAGAGAGAATTCTAGCAAAATTAAATGTACAATATATATAAGGTATGTCAAGAAGGAAATGAGCAACAAGCTAGAGACCTGAAAATTCTTGATTGTGATGATAATTGGTGGGGCAGGGGTTATAAGAAGCCCATATTTGTTACAGACCTTAAGCTCTCCATATGTGAAAACACATTAATTGTAGGCAAAAGAACATTGTAATAAACTTTTATTTAGATCTTTTGGGTGTGTGGAACTATGATAAATAGGGTAGCATTGTTCTTCATCTAGCTGTTTTTCTAGCTTTTTGAGTTGGCAGTTTTGGATTTTAAGAGAAGCATAGAGATAAATACTAAGTGTATTTAAATGTTATTCATTAACTTTCAGATTTTATCCTATACTCTACTTCATCCTGGAAAAATTCAAGCAATTAGTCACAAATGATCAGTTTAAGGCTTCAAGAAATCCTTTACAGAAAGGCACATGACTTGATAATTTAACGTACTAGTGAATTGAATTGCCAATCTAAAGTATATTTTTATTTAAAAACTCTTACTGAATACTGATAAACATTACTAGCAGTTTTCACAAAGCAGTTGCATCCTAACCAGAAGTTATTAATCCTCTATATGGTTAGCTAGTGCTGTGATTTAAACAGCTGACATTGATCCTAAGTTTTAAAAAAGTAACCTTGCTAATGTTCTAAAATACTCCCTGTCCTGGGTAAATAAAGCATGCAGTTTTATGCTTTTGTGCTCTTTTTCCTTAGGGTGCTATTTTTTTTTAGCCCTTTGACTATATAAAGGTACCTTTAATAAGAAATCCTCTTGCCCAGGTGTCCATAATCCTTGCTGGAGGGGGCAGTGCTCTTCAGTTTGCTTCCCAATGAGTCGTCTGTCCCGGTTGTGTGACAAGTCTCTCTTCTTACTCGTAAGGGCTTGCTACAGTAGAATACATTCTTAGTGCTAAGTAGCAAATATAGTACAGAAATCTTTAGAAACGCTTTGCCAAATCAAACTAAAGAATCTTGGGTTCTCCTGCACCAGTAGAGGATCTCGTGATGTGAGCTGGCCTTCACGTTTACTGTGACACAGGCAAGATTTCCAACCAACTAGAAAACTTCTTGGGACCGCTAGTGGAAGAAGATGATCCTCTTGGTTCCCCAGTCTAGTGTCTGCCTCAGCTCTGTGCAGGTGTCGCAGCAAGAGTTCCTACCAGCAATTTCATCTGCAGTTCTCTTCAGGCCTTCTCTTTTACACACACACCCCGCCCAAAAGTCTCTTTACTATAGTTTTCCTCCATCTGTTATCTGTCTTCAATCTCTCTCTCCTTCCCCACCTGACAGTCTTTTTTTCCTCCCTTCTGACTGAACGATGGTGCCATACAGTAAGAGGGGAGCCAGGCATGTTGGGGGACTCTAAGTTGCATCTTTCAGCCCAGGGCAGGAAGAAGATGCAAGGACTGGGACAGGATACCACCCAAGTGCCAAGCTAGATGCCCTGACAAGTTCACCATCAAGTCTTTGTAGAGAGAGCTTTCTTGTTTGTCTCTGTCTCAGTAATATATTTTACTCTGAAGGAGTTCAGAAACTCCTTTTTCAAAAACCTACATCTTAGATTTGTCTGTAATGCCCATTGCTAGACCAAAAAAAGTTCTTTCATGATCATTTGACATATTAAACAATCAAGTAAACTCAAAATTCCAAGATCTCTGTGTCAAGAAGCATTATTTGTGAAGCAGTTTTATCTTTACCACATTCTTTCTGTTATTGATGCAATACAGAACCTTCTTCTGTATGTCTTGCATGCTTGGAGCAGCTTACAGGGAGTTAGGAATTTTCCTTTCCAGTTCATGCAAAAGATTTGCTAGCTTAACAATAAAATAGCACTATATATTCCACTATATATCCTCTTTAATCTTAGTTATTTCACCCAATATTATTAGTATTTGGTCTTTCAGTTTCTCTCTCTTGTGTTAGTGTATGTCATAAGCCAGATAATTGGACATGAAATGTTGTAACTTTTTAATGCACAGAATAATTTGTTCATGCATTAAATCACATCTACATTCACGTAGGAGCAATTTACATGGGGTGGATAATCTGTAGCCTTCAACATCTGCCTGATTCACAAGAATGATACAGAAACAGGATTCATAACCAATACAAGAAGAGTCTCTCCTAATCAGTGCAATTTAGTAAACCATCAACTTTTAGACTGAGAAAAAATCTTGCCACTCAGGAGCAAGCCTTTAAATTACCAGTGCTAAATACTGTTCATACATTTTTTCCCCATCGATTTTTCTCTTTGCTCATTTTTTCACTACTTGGTATAAATGCATTTTATATGATTATCTAAGTTTGTGAGTAGATTCTAAATTTTCTAGAAAAATATGCATAGCAAATAGCCTTGATAAAGCAAATGTTCTTTAGATCTTTGACACCTTGATAGAGTAAATGCAAGTTTGCAAAATCTTCTGTCATCCAGTGGTTCTCTTACATCAGGTGGAAATTGTATGGCCTTCCAGATGTTGGACAACTAGCAGCTTTTAGCCAGCACGATCAATGGTGAGAAATACTAGTAATTGTAGTTTAACAACTTCTGGGAAGGTTGCACACAATTCCCACCTGTTTTACATGTCAGTTTGGTTCTTTGACATCCATCTTCTAGGTCATATTTTAAAAAATGCTTAAGGATTTGTCTTTAGCTGCCTTTTTAAAAAACCTTCTTGCCTTGCCTTATATTCTTGTTTGTAGAAATTTGCCAAAATCCATGCGCTGTCCTCAGTTATTCACTGAGACCAAATTTACACTACCTAAAATCATACCCATTTATCTGTAATAAATTTTTGTATCACTGTTTAGACATGTTGGCATTTTGTTGGTTCTTTTATCCGGTTCATTTGGTCTAGAAGTACTGCTTTTAGAAAGCAGTTCTAAAGATTAATCATAATCCTTCATCATGAGATGCTTTTAGATCACATAGGCTAGGTTATGTTGATCAACAATGCCACTAACTCCAGTTTATGCAGGAATTCTTGTACTGAGTTCTGATGATGTAAAAAATGCACACAGACTGATGTCATCAAGAATCTGCCTTTATGTTTGAGAGGTTGAATATATTTACTGCAACTGATATAGTTTGAAATATTCTTAAGTTGTTTTATATTTCCTGGCATTGGCTTCTTACTCATCCTAAAGTTCTAGAAGAATTGTTAAATTAAAAAAATTTTGGGCTCAAGTGTATCAGCAGACCTCACAAGTGTTCCCCTCATCATGGGGAGAGAGATTGCAGCCTTAACTGGTAGTGTTGAACTTAATCCCTGTGATCCTTGAGGATTGCTGTGCCTTATATGGCTGATGGGAGTTGCAGTACAATAGTCTGGGAGACCACAAATTCCCCCACTGTGTCCTAATCAGTGACATGCTAGAGATGAAGCACTTTACTTCTGAGGCTCACTTGCTCTTTGTGTGTTGCAGGGCAGAGTCTGAGCCTGGAGAATAGATCTGGGCTCAACTTTGGAACCAATTGAAGGTTGCCTTCTCATGTGCTATATTTACTGATGTATGCTTTCTTTTGATATTTTATACAGAAAAACTCCAAATGCTGACAAATGAAACAGTTAAGAATGAAGCTTAAGTACGTCAGTAGCATAATCACATAGCGAGATTATCAAAAGTGACAATCAGCATAAGAAAGATAGCTTGATTTGTTTTGTCTGTGGCACACTTGCCCATTGGAAAACACAATGTTAATGCAATATACTGGTTAAAACAGGTCAAAGGTAACCATTTTTGACAAAGACATCACAGGAAATAAGAGAACAGAACTGAAAATAATATATCACTAGAGGTTAACATTATCAGTGCCAACTAGGACAACTGACTACCTTTGAAGTCCACTGCTAATGTCTTCAGAAATTTGCAGTGGATATTTCGGACTACTGCAAAAATGACGATTGTAATAGATGGTGATCTGCCAACAAGTCACAACATCAAGAGACACCTCACCAGCTTTTTCTCTCAAAAAATCTCCCAAGAAACAAGTCCCTGGGGCCATTGTATATTGAGTACATAGTCTTCCACCTCCTCAAAGCCAGAAATAACTGCTTGTGTATAGGGAATCCTTTTGGGTCTCTCCCAATAAACTGAGGGCATTGTTTGCCAATGAAGGGTAGTGAAAGCTTTTCTAAAGGCAGCAGAGATTAATCTTGGAAGTAATGTTGGAAATTTTTTCTTTAAAAGGCTGCCACAAGGAATACACTTGAAGTTGGCTTGCCAGCCAGGAATCTTAAATGTTATCACTTAATTTTATAATGCTATTTATGTACATGACACTTTACAAGTAAGATAACTTAAAACAGTGGGGCCTACCAAAGGCATACACTCTAAAATATATGTGTATACACATAGCAGAGGGAAGGAAGGAATAATAAAAATAAAACTATACAATTGTAAACAAATAAAATATAAAGCAAACTGACAAATACATGTAATCAAAATATACAAGGTTATAAAACAATACAAACTAAAATTCCAAAAGCTTTGGAAAACAAAGCTTAAAAATAAGGGAAGCAGGAGCAGTCCACAAAGGTTCAGGGAGGTGATTCCAAGAGTATGGAGCAGCAAGTTAAAAAGGATAGGCAAGCCAAGGAAGAGGAAATCCTTGGCTAAGTGAGAAACCTAGAGTTCATAGTATACAGATCTTGAGCAAGCTGGTAGAAAGAAATGAGGGCTGAAAGATGGTGAGGGAACTAGGTTGTGGAAGGCTTTGGATTGTGCTGAATCTAGAGGGATTGTTTCAAAAATACCTTGGAGTTGATTTGCAAGCACAATCAAAACTGCTTTCAAAATCCTTTTTAACAGTCCCATCTGCCCTGAATGAATTGTTTAACGGAGTGTAGTTGTGCTAGATTATTTTATTTCACATTCATCAACCTTTTCCCATAAGGTACAGAGCTTTATGAAATCTTAATAGAAGGAAAATCAGTTCCCAGCCTTAGTTCTTTCCAAGAATTATTCTGAATTGTGTCAACTACTGTAGCATGGCTCTGTCCCCATATCTCAGCCTCATGTGGGAGTTGGAGGAGCATTTTATTACTATAATTTTTTTTTCCAAAATGAAGTCTGCTAAGGAACCTCCATTGACTCTCCTCAAAACTGGAATTGTTTTTGATGTCTTCCAGGCAAAACATTTTGCTGCTGCAGGGTGCAATTTCTAGTTGTGTTATAAGAAAAATATACTTGCAGCAGTTACTTGGTGAATGTCCACAATGTGGTCTCATCAGTTCTACTTCCCCGTGTAATACTGCCTGCTCTGATGGGCAGAAGCAAGACAGTGTTTAAGGCTTATCCATCACTTGCTAACAGCCTTTCAACTAGAGTTGGAAGGAATTATAGCTAAGACCTTTGACAAAGTATGTGTTCTACCTCTGTACTGTTGTCTTTCTCCCACAAAAGCTGTTAGCTCAGGATAGCCTGGTGGGGCACTCATTGGCTGGGCTTGCTTCTGCTTTCCAAAATATCACTTTTTTTTTTTTTGGGTGGGATGGGGAGTTTTCCTTCTGTCTTAAAGGGCAGCATTTTAATTACTGTCATCTGAAATTTATAGTGGGTTAATTTCCATTAAAATACAAAATACAGCTTGCAATTGTACACGTTGAATAAGAGTACCACAAGAATTTTTTAAAAAATTTACAAAACTTTAAAAGATGCAGAAGTACCCTGACATATCAAACCCCAATTTAAAAAAGGTTTGTTGAATTCTTGGTGGTCTTCTGTTTAGCCTTTCTGTTTAGCAATTTCTGACAGGAAAACCTAGAATAGTTTTCTTCCTGTTTTTCAGCCATTAAGTTTTTAATCTGCTTAAAATAACATGTGGGTGTTTAGGTGATAGAACATCCTAAGTGCTTTGAGGCTGTGTCATATTGTGTAGGTGAAATCTTTTGATGGTGGTGTATGAAAATGAATCTTGAACAAACAGCACCTAAGTTTTTGTGGGGTGCACTAAAATTCTGTTGTAATATGTTTTCAAGTGAACTGTGACTAGGGCAACCCATCATAGGGTTTTCTGGGCAAAATAGATTCGGGAGAGGTTTACCATTGCTTTCTTCATGCTGCAGGAGTGTGGCTTGTCCAAGGATGCCCAGTGGTTTTCCACACAAGTAGGGATTTCAGAATCATAGAATTGTAGAATGGGAAGGGGCCCTATGGGCCATCAGGTCCAACCCCCTGCTCAGTGTACAATCACCAGTTAGAACATCCCCAGCAGCTAGCTCTCCAACCTCTTCTGAAGACATTCAGTGGAGACCCTACCACCTCCCTAGGCAGTGGGTTCCATTGCTGAACTATGAAGAGGTTCCTTAATCGAAATGTCACCTCTCAATCTTCTTGTCACCAAGCTGAATATGCCCAGTTCCTTCAACCTCTCACATATTTTGTTTTGCAGATCTCTTATCCTTGTTGCTCTTCTTTGAACTTACTCAAACTTGTCCAAGAGACAAATGAAAAATTCTACATTTTGGCCGCAAAAACCAAATGCATAGATATAGGATGGGAGATACTTGGCTCAGCAGTACTAAATGTGAAAAGGACCTTGTGATTGTTGTTGACAGTAAGTTGAGCATGAGCCAACAGTGTGATGCTGCAGCAAAGAATACAAATACTGTCTTATCCTGCATTAATAGAAGCATAGTTTCAAAGTTGAGGGCAATAATAGCCCCTCTGTATTCTGCACAGGTCTCATCTGAAGAACTGTATTCAGTTCTGGGTGTTCATTTTAAGAAGGATATAGACAAATTGGAGCAGGTTCAGAGTAGGGCAACAGGGATCAGAGGTACAGCGAACAAAACCTGTGGAAACTTTGAAGGAGCTGGTCATGTTCAGCCTGCTGAAGACTGAGGGGCAACATGAAGCACACTCTTTTAATATCTCAAGGGATGTCAGAAGAGGGGGCAGGTTCTCTGCTGCCCCAGAGAGTAGGACCAGGTCTAAGTTACAGGAGGGTAGATTTTGAATGAACATTAGAAGGAACTTCTTGACAGTAGAAGCAGTTCAGCAAAGGAACCAATTGCCTAGAGAGGTGGTGGGATCTCCTTCCCTGGACATCTTCAGAAAGAGGCTGGACAGATACATGCTTGGGATGCTTTAGCTGGAGATCCCACACTGAGCAGGGGATTGGACTTGATACCCATGAGGTCACATCCAGTCCTATAATTCCTTTCCCATACTGGTATGTTGGGAAGGATAGACTCCTCCCCACTCCTCCCACCCCAGCATGGGGTCCTGCCACAAGTTCCTCGGAATCATTCAGATATGTAATATTAACAAGTTGGTGTACACTGTAGGAAAGACATTACGATTTAATTCAGGTTATTGTAAGCACTGACCGTCAGTGCTTTTAGTATACTGCCTAATATTTATATGTAGATTGAATTTTTAATACTTTTGTTAAAGAAAATCTATATGTAGCAGGCCAAGTGATTATAATATTTTAAGAAATGGGTTTTATTGAAATAACCTTTTGTCTGTTCCAGAGTTTCTGTCAGTTAATGCATGATATGCATGAAAAAGTATAGAGGAAATATAAAAAAAAAACTGGCCTCTTACATATGTTCTTGAAACATTGGGTTTTCAATTTGGTTGTATCAATATATTATTGTTCTAATGCTTTGATTTAAAAAAATTTGCATCAGAGAATTCTGAATCTATAGACTACTAGGAAATTCACCCAGCCTCATGTGGGCTGATGTTATTGATTTCACCTTTAAATGAAACAAAAACCTGACTATGTCACTGACTACGTAGATACTACGATCATTAAAATCTACTTTATACCAAACTATACTCAAAATGGACCAAAACTAGTAAGTTTCCTGCACAAAGACAAGTCCTGAGTTTATATAAAAATGTTCAGGATGTTAACTTGAATCTAAATATCAACTCTGGTTGTAAGCAATTAGTTAATGTGGTTTCTAGAGGGGAAAAAAACCATAAAAAAAGCAGAAATCTGCAGTGTTTGTTCATGATATATCTCAAGAAACTGCATCCAGAATCTTTCTACCATCTTTGTTTTGGTACTAAGTTTAGTGACTATGACCAAACATTTGGATTTGTATAGCTTAACAGACAAGCATACAATATAATATAAACAAAGTAAGAAGCCAACTGGCTGAAAGATACTAAGCTCTTCTTCAAATAGTGATAAGAATTCTGTGCTAATGTTTTGCAACAAGGGTGTCCTGCAATATAAAGTGGGTTGCCCTGCTAGCAGCACCATTCAATTTCTTTGCCAAGAGAACAAAAAACAGCTTTCCATTACAAGAAAAACTGAGCATATTTCTAACAACAAAAATAAGATAACAGAGCAGACCCTTTAAAAGAAGTGGGATTTCTTAATCACCACTTAAGTCCCATTAAGGCCATTTCCACACTACACTATTATAGTGCTATTATTCCACTTTAAACATCCTGTGGAATTCTGGGAGCTGCAGTTTAAGGAGGGACCTTTAGAATTGTTTTCTGCTGCTCCAGAGACCAGGACAAGGAGCAATGGATTCAAGCTGCAGGAACGGAGATTCCACCTGAACCTCAGGAAGAACTTCCTGACGGTCAGGGCTGTCCGGCAGTGGAATCTGCTGCCTTGGAGTGTGGTGCAGTCTCCTTCCTTGGAGGTTTTTAAACAGAGGCTTGATGGCCATCTGTCGGGAGTGCTTTGAGGGTGTTCCTGCATGGCAGGGGGTTGGACTGGATGGCCCCTGGGGTCTCTTCCAACTCTAGATTTCTACGATTCTATGAATTCTCAGCCAGAGAGCTCTTTGGCCTCAGCAAACTACAAACCCAGAATTCCACAGGATGTTGGGATAAGAGCACTATAACTGTGTAGTGTGGAAGTGGCTTAAGTCAGATTGAGTCCAATACCAGGAAAAGTTCCAGACTAGATCATTAAGCAATAAGTTTGTGTGTGTGCTTAGAAAGGAATGCTGATTCCTAAGGTTTTCTAAAACAAGACAAAACGCACGTCATGTCAAGCTAATTTTTTTTTAATGGAGTTATAGGTAAAATTGGTAGATCAGGGGAGTGCTGTGTATGTAGTATATCCTGATTTCAACAAAAGCTTTTGATAACATAACCCTTTCTGGAGCCATAGAGTTGGAAGTGGACTCTCTTTTGCAGCATAAAAAGGAGGGAGGAAGGGAGAGGAGAAATGTGGCAGCACCTCTTAAGACTAACTGCTTTTTATTTTTGTCGGAGCTTTGTGAGTATAAACCCATTTCCTCAGATGGAGTGACATGTGGCATTAAGGCCTCAGGTACAAAACATACCTATACAGTCATTGGATGCTTTGTACCTGAATTTTAATACCACTCTGTACTGCATCCAAGGAAGGGGCCTTATATCACTCATGCAAAAATAAAGACTAAAGATGCCGCCACATTTCTTCTCTCCCTGCATCCTCCTTATGCTGCAGGAGACCTAATTCCATTATTTTGAAATTTCCTCCCCTGAAGCTCTTTAAGCAGAGGATGGATGGGCGTCCTTCAGGGGTGCTTTAGCTATGTATTCCTGCCTGGCCGATGGTTGGATGGCCTTTGTGGTTCCTTCCATCTCTAATTAGCCTTCTGCACTAGACTGTTATAGCGTTATAATTCTACTTCCAACATCCTATGGAATCCTAAACTGCAAACCCCAGGACTCCCTAGGATGTTGAAAGTGGAATAATAGCACCATAAAAGTCCAGTGCGGAAACGGCCTAAGAGCCTATGAGTCTTAGCTCTCGCATGAACCTTCTTAAGGAAAAGCAACACAGCTTTGACCCCCTTTTTAATACCCGGGAGGGGGGCGGGGGGCACGAGTCTTCCGAAACAAGCAGCCGGACGGAGCGCTGAGGCTCCCCCTCTTCGGTTCGTGGGTCTTAGCGCCCCTCCCTCCTTCATTTCCGGCTTCTTTCTTTTCCAGCCCCTTCCCTGCCGGACTCCGGCCGCCACGACGGGCAACGGGAAGTCTTTTAAAGCAACCACCACCAGGAAGGTTTGGCGGGACCGAAGCGGGCCTGGGGAAGGGAAAGAGAAGGCGACTTCCGGCGGAAGCGGGCCGGGGTGGCTCTGCCGGTGTCCTCCTAGGCGGAAGCCGGCTGCCGGAGCGGGGGAGAGGGCGAGCGGGGCTGCCGGAGGGCCGCGAGCATGGCCGCGACGCTGCTGGGCGACCTCTGGGCCGAGAGCCCCCTGGAGAGCCGCATCTTCTGCGCGGTGCTCCTGTTCTCCTGGGCCGTCTATCTGTGGGAGGCGCTGCTCGCCTGGCGGCAGGTCAGACCCGGCGCTTCCCCCCCAGGCCACGCGGGCCGACACCCCCCGCCGGCCCCGGCACGGGCTGACCCGCTGCCGGAATCAGCGGCCGGGCGCTTCCGTTCCCCGGGTGGCCCGCGGGGGGCTTTCGCGCGCTCCTTTCAAGGAGTCTGTTAAGGACGCGGGAATAGGCCGGCTGGCTTTTTGCGTGTGGCTTAATTTTATCGTTATTTATTTTATTTTTATTTATTTCTGTCCCGCCTCTCCACGTGGACCGAGGCGGCGAACAACTTACAAATAGCATGTATTTCGAGACATGCCCCCAACAAGCTGGGCACTCATTTTACCGACCTGCGGAAGGCTGGAAGGCTGAGTCAACCTTGGAGCCCGGCAGGATCGAACTCACAACCTTGTGGCTGCAGGACTGGCGTTTAACCACACTTTCCTAACACATTCATCTCATCTTTCCTCCAGTGAGGCTTAAGGCAGTGGGACGGGTTCTCGGCTTCTCTGCTTTCGCCTTCTAGTGGTCTTAGGGTTGGTCGTAGGTGCTTAATAGATTGGGGTCTGGGCAGCGAGAGCCCCTCCCTTTGAGTCAGGGCTTGTTGTTAACAGTGGCCCTTTCCACACTACGTTGTCATAGTGCTGTTCTGCTTTCAACCTCCTATGGAACCCTGGGGCTTGCAGTTTAGGGAGGGCATTTAGAACGCTCAGCCAGAGAGCTCTTGGGCCTCAGTAAACTACAAACCCCAGAATTCCATAGGACACTGAAAGTGGATTAATAGCACTGTAACAGTGTCGTGCGGAAAAGGTCAGTGTAAGGTCATGTCATGGAGCAGCGAATTCAGGAGTGATCCAGGAGGGTGCTTCTTCAAAAGCCACTGCCACAAAATGTGGTGATGGCCATTAGCTGAATGAGGAAGGATGGCTGACAGATGAATGGAGGTTGTGTGTGGTTGCTAGTTCCAACATTTGTGTTTTGTTTTGTGGTTACGTTTATACCCGCATTTCTTCTGGTACAGTCAAGGCAGCTCCTCTCTCTTTGTCTGAACAACAGCCCTGTGAGGTAGGTTTGGCTGAGAGTGTTAACTTGGAGACATGAATGGCTCTGTGCAGATCAGAAGATGGATCTCCTGAATCCCAGTCCAATATACTAACCACTATACCACACTACTTATATAGGGACAACCCTCTCCAAGTTGTGGGAAGCTTATCCATCAGTGTTGCTGCTAATTCAGTGCTGTCCTCCTGTATACACTTAGCTGGGAGTTGTTGTGTGCTTTCAAGTCGTTTCCAAATTACGGAGACTCTTCAGGTAAACCTGTCGTGGTGTTTTCTGGCACTGAGAGTGTGTGATGTGCTCAAGGTCACCTAGTGGGTTTCCATGGCTCAAGGTAAATCGAACCCTGGTCTTCAGGATTATAGTCCAGTGCTTAAACCACTACACCATGTTACCTCTGGGAATGGGTAGCTTTAGTTGCACGTGTTGGATTTATGTGGGAGTTGTAGTTTGAGTTGTATTATTCCAGTTCATGAAAGAACTTGCATGAAATTTAGCTGCTTTACTGAATGCTGAATTGGGGGTAAGCCCCACTGAATAGAATAAAAGATTACTAAGTAAACATAAATAGTTTTTGATTATAAATAATATCCTCTTGAGTATTTCTTTGTAATGCATTAAGGCAACAGTCTGTATCACCCTGTTTATATGCTCCATTTTTTAAAGAGAGAATTGAGAATTTAAAGAGAGTCCTGCTAAATCAGACCAAAGAGCTGTCTATTTCAACAGTGTGTCTCCCATAGTGGTGAGCCATGTGCCTGTGGCATTGGGCCATTGCTGGACCAATTCCTTTTTTCATCACCTCCATAGTTATCAAAGCCAATATGTTGTTACAAAGGTTACGGGCCCTCAGCCAACCTGTTGAGAGAGATTCTTTCAGCTGGTACATTTTTAGGGACAAATAATAATATGATGTTGATGCACTCAGTGTGAAAATCACAGCTCTCAAGGCCAGAGCCTAATTAGTCTTTTTGATAATGGTCATTTGGTCAAAATGATTTCAGTCTCTGTCATAAAAAATAAATAAATTAGCAGGCCACGAATGGTATTCTGCAGCTTTTGAGAACCTCTGATCTCTGAGAGCTCCACTATCAGGTAAAAGGGCAGTAGCTCTTTTTGTCAAATATTGTCTGCTGCTTTTTTCTCTCTCAATATTTTTGATTATTCCAAAGACGAAGTCTAGATATTTTCCATTTCGTTAGTATGCCCTCCTTTCTTTTGCACCCTTTCCCAATAATTAAGAAGAGAAAACTTAGTTACATGTTCTTGGGTTGATTCAAGTTACAAAATAGGATAACATGACACCACTTACATAAAAGTCAGATTGCTAGACTACCTCCTAGGCAGAGATGTGGTTTCTTTTGTCCTCCAGATGTTTAGACTCAGCTCCCCACTGGCCATGATGACTGGGGCTTCTGTGAGTTGTAATGCAAACCATCTGGAGGGAGGGCTAAAGGTTCTCCAGCCCTCAAGTAGGAATTGTATTTCCCAAAGTATCAGTAGCAGTAGATAGAGAAATCATGAAAATCCCAGAAGTTATTCATTTCAGCTGCTCACAGGAATGTATAGCTCACTGGATGAAGCAGGTTTTACATCCAGATGAGCATGTCTAAGAGTAGTCTCAATGTTTAATATACTTACACACACACACACACACACACATATATATAAAATGTTGAACTCTTGGATTTTGTTCACACATTGGAAGTGGTGTCAAAATAGTTAAGGTTTTTTTCTTAGTATATAGTATATACTTAATATATAGCTGTTTACAGGCTTCTTAAAAAATAGTAAATGGATAATGAGACTTAAAAAAAACCTTTTTCTTAAAAGCTGGGATGTGCAATTTGTCTTGTAACCATGCCTAGCATTTAAGTAAAGAGTATGCCAAGACACAGATGGGATAGAATTAGTTAGTGCAATTTAAAGCAACATTATGATATGGAAAGAGATAGTTTGGAGATCTACAAAGATAAGGAGTGCCAATGTATATCAGTGGCTAGGGTGAGCTACATGAGATGACTTCTGTCATAAACATTTTCCATTAAACTGATGGTAGTTTTAAACTTTGAACTTTGTTTTATTTGTACTTCTGCACATCTCCAAAGTGAGCTGCATTGATCCATAAGGACAATTCTGAAATCCATGGATTATTTAGGATCAACTTAAATTACATACACTCGTAAATGCAAACATTTGAGATCTTCCCAGTCTTTTATCAGGTTAGGTGTATACAAAGCACAGAGGAGGGAAACACTGATCTAACATCAAGGCAGGGTTGCCAAATCTATCTTATTATAAGGGATATTTCTTACTTGAGGGCAAGAAAGTTTATCTTTTATTATGATTGATATCTTGTATTTGAGAAAGAGTTGCCAAAAAAATTCTGTATTTTTGGGTGTGGGCCCTTCATAAAGACAGAAATGTAAGCATCGTGTAATTTATGAATGTGGACAATAGATTAATTTTATACAGAAATACATGGCTAGGTTCACTAAAATCAATACTTTCATTTGATCTTTAGGTAGAACACAAACTTGTTAATAACTTATTCCCTAACTGTCTGCTCTGCTTGTCATGAATATCAACCGTCCTTCATTGATACTTTTAAAACTTGGCAAAATTATGTTGAGGTCATGAAGTACATAGTCAACAAAGGGAAAGAGAGGCAGACTTAAATGCACTGGGCTTTACTAGGTGTGTTAAAGATTTGTGTTACACCTAGGATGGGACAAAGAAGCACAGTAACAGCTGATGCCCTCATTAGTGAAATGATCAAATCCAGTTCTTACTTGGATTTGTCTCTAACACAGTGGTTCCTTGGCAGGCAGAAAAGAAAAGAGCAACATAGAAAGTGTATTAGCAAAACTGGAGATTCTTTTTGGATAGTTCACTAGGTTTGAAAAAGTCAACAGGGAGAATAACCCTCAGAAAGTAAAGTCCCATCTTTAGATGGTAGAAACTTTCTTTCTTCCAGTTGTACTTTCATGGTCCTGAGTGACTAGGTTAAATATTTAAGTTTCACATAAAACTGAGTGAGCTATGTTGCTTCATAAGAAAAATATACAAAGTGGGAAGTGGCAAAGAAATGATATGATATTACGTTCATGAAGAATGCATATTAATTCATTACCAATGCCTCTTTTCCCCGTAGAATCAAAGAGACAGGAGTGCAGTGATAGAACAGGGGAAATGCTCTGAGGAAGCATGGGGTGTTTGATGTCCAAGTAGCTCTAGGAAATCCTGCAAGATACTTTGAAAACTTAATCATTCTTGGCAAAATCTGTATTTTTCGTTTGTGGCCTGATCCAGCTTGTCTTCAACCCATTGTTTGCTTCCAGCCTTTCTGCTCCCTTTCACATTTTAAAATTTATACCTTTGCCATCCAGAATAGCTCTTAAAAGGTAGATGCACTTATCTGATATGTGTACCAAACTCTTCACAGTTTTCCGAAAGCTCGTGTGTTACTTTCATAGATATGGAATGCCTTCAGAAGCCTGTTGTTCACCATAACTTGTTTTAACAATTTTGGATTGAGGATTTCCAGGGTCATGCAGAAGTGCCTGTCTTTTGGAGGTTACAAGCTATGTTTCAAATATTACTACTGTGTTTCAAATATTTCAGAGGACTGTGTACAGGACAACCACCCATGTTCCACTAGAATTGGGGCCAATTATGGATTCAGAAACATTTGAAAAATCCCGTCTTTATCAATTGGATAAAAGTGCTTTCAGCTTTTGGTCAGGACTGTACTCAGAGATTGAAGGCACAGTAAGTATCTTCCTTCCTTTTTGTTTTTGTGCATTTTTCAGGTGTTCAGAATGTAAAGTAGTTTCTTTTTAATAAACTGGGGAATGGGATTTTTTTACCAGGGCAGCAGAAAAAATATAAGAATGGCTCTAGTTGGACAGATTATAGGCATCATATGTTTCAACTACTGAAACTAGAGCTTGAAAAAGTTAGTATTTTGTACTGAAAGCCCCAGAATCTGTCAGTCAGCATGTCTATTACAATATTTATATTGTGTTATTCCTTGTGTTTTCTGTGAGTGATACGTAATATTAAAAGTCTTTCCCTTGAAACCTTATTCTTTTGGTTGTTCTTTGGGCCTTCACCTCTCTAGTCACTAGAGTTACTTTGACTTTTCTGCATCATCAGCCAATCCGATTTGCTTTTCTCTGGTATCTGAGGAAGAAAAGAATAGCCAGGCACAGCTCCATCATGTTTTGGCACCAGAGGCTGGTGAGGGGCCCTCCCTGCAGCTTCCATCTGCCACTGCTGTGGTCTCTGAGGGAAAGAAGGGTAGCAGGTGGAGCTCCATTTGCTTCGGCACCAGTAGCTTGTGAGAGGCCCTCCCTCCAGATTCCATCTGCTGTTGGGCTGCACTGTGAGGGAGAGAAGAGCAGCCAGGCACAGCTCCATTATGCCTTGGCCCCAATAGCTGACAAGAAGCCCTCTTTCCATTCTAACTGCCACTGAGGGAGAAACTGCCTCTGAAGGAGAAAAAAGCAGCCAGCATCAGCTGGATGTAATCCCCTCTCCCACAGCCACCCCTTTTCCGTGTGAGTCCTGTCTTATTCAGATTGTAAACCTGAGGGTAAGAAACTGTGAAATTAAGATTTATAAACTGCTCTGTAAGCTGTTTTGGATGAAGGTGGGGTATAAATGGACTAAATAAATACATAATATATAAATGTGCCAAAGGAGTTGGCCCTCAAACTTATTCTTGGTACAATAGTCAAAGCCAACCTCAGTTGCCAAAATGAAGGCCTAGCAGTATTCAGCTAAAAATAGTATCAGCAGACTGATCCCTGCAGTGTTTTTGCCTTTATAGGTGATACTTCTATGTGGAGGAATTCCTTTCCTTTGGTCTCTCTCTGGAGATATTTCCAATCGTGCTGGTTTTGGGACTGAGTATGAGGTAGGTGCATTTGTTTGCCTGTGTTACTTGAGCACTGAAGTATTAACTTGCGTGCCCTTAAAATATTGCACTTGTCTGATCCATCAGGGCTCTTCCTGTGCTCTTTTGTTCATTAGTCCTGTACCCTGTTTCCCCCAGGGGCCAGCCATATGGCTGCTGCCCTCCCTAAGCAGGGCAGGAAGGAAGTAGCCCTCTTCCACTTTTGCTTTCCTGTAGTTGGTATTCAGAAGTGCTCTTGCCTCTGAATCTGCAAGTTCCATCTAGCAAATAAACCATGGATAGATTTGTCTTCCATGAAACATGGGTATGAATCATAGGGTTGGAAGGGACTGCAGTGGCCTTCTAGTCCATCCCTCTGCTGTGCAGGAATACACAACTAAAGCACTCCCAGAAATGGACATCCAGCCAATGTTTAACGACCTCTAAAGAAGTGGTGTCCCTCACTCTTCAAGGTACTCTGTTCCATTGTTGAACAGTTCTTTCTGTCAGGAAGTTCTTCCTAATGTTTTGATGAAACAGCTTTTCTTACAACTGGGATCCATTTGCAGTTTGAATCCATTGATTGATTGGTGTCCCAGTCTCTGGAGCTGTAGAAAACAAGATTGCTGCACCTTCTATATGGAATGGGCACGTTCTTGATCCTGTTTGGGGTATATGACAAGATTTTTAGAGAACATGCTTAGGTCAGCACCTGAGATTTTAAAAGAATTTGTCTCCCTACCTGTCTGCAGCAGAGACAGAAGCCCACAGAAGTCTCCAAGCAAGCCCAAGCTCTGGAGGCAGCTTGAAGGGAATCCTCATTATGTATGATAACTGGAGGTAGTGGGAGTTCCCCTTCTGGTTTAGCTCCACACACTTCTCTTTTTGGGTAAGAGGGAGGAGGTAACAAAGATAGCCATGCTCTCAGTAGGCCTTCACAAATGCCAGCCCACACTCTTTGATTCTCCTCCTAGCTTCCCAATGCAATAAAAATTGAGAAGGAAGTCATCCATAAAACAGGTACTACCGCTGCCTTGCAACTGTTCATACCACAACTTGCACAAGGGTTCGTCCCATACTATAGTAATTAGGTTCTGTAGCAGTTCTCATGCCATGCAAGATTTTGAGACAAGCTGAAGAATAACCTTAATTTTAGCTTTCCTAGTATCATTATAGTTATATACTCATTGGAAGTTTCCTATAATATTTGCAGAAGGGGAACAAATGTCATGCATGAATTTACTTTGGACTAGATGGAATTAATAAAAACTTGAGGCTCCCTATTTCTTTTCAAAATTATCATTCTAAGAACATAGAAATGTTAGGAGGAAAACCAGGTTTGTTTTTTATGTGGTGGATTTTATGTTTCAGTTCTGTACTGAAAATAAATTCTCAGACCAAGCATGTTCTCAGAGGTACCCAGCACACACTGATGCACCATGAAGTTTGAGGTTCTAATGGAAAAAAAACAAGTTGACCCAGCAAGTTGAAACCTACTTCCACCCAATGGAGAATATATCCTTTGGGATCAATGAATATGTCATAACTAAATTAACTTTCATTAATTTCAGTGTACCTGCTGTAAATATTACTGTAACCAGGCTTCTGTGTCTAAATTAGAATAGTGTCTATTTATATTTTCCTCCCTTGTGCATAGATCATTCAGTCACTGGTTTTCTTGCTGCTTGCTACACTCTTCAGTGCGGTCACAGGTCTGCCTTGGAGCCTCTATAATACTTTTGTCATCGAGGAAAAACATGGCTTCAATCAGCAGGTATTGTGTAATACTTTTTTGTTAACAAATTAATATTAATTTTCCTTCCATGTTCTCTTTCCTGAAAATAGTTGCCTGCTTTTTAAAAAAAAAAGTCTGCTTTTTTGTTCTAGAGTACATTTTGTAGTGTGGTACAATTGTTGCATTGACACCATTTTATTATTGATTAGCAGAAATACCAGCTTTGCAGGTTTAGAAACTCCTTAGTCCTTGTCTACACTTCCATGCTCTCTCTCACAGCAACCCCATTGTCTTTTTCTTTCTTTCTAGTCTTTCTCTTCACCATGTTATTCATTCTGATTTTCCCTGTGTTATCTGGCAGCAGCTTCTCTCTCTCTCTCTTTCTCTCTCTCTCTCTTTCTCTCTCTCTCTCTCAATTGTCGAAAGTGTTTGGAGGGACTGTAGAGGATAGTACCAGATAAAGCTTCCTTTTGGCCCAATGAAGAAATTAATTTCCTAGGCCTGCATTTACTTTTTGTCTTTTACTGCAGAGGAAGGTCTAGAGCCCTAGATTAGCAGTTCCCAAATTTTGGGTTTCCAGATGTTTTGGAGTTCAGCTATCAAAATTCCTTACTGTTGACCAAGCTGGCTGGGGTTTCTGGGAGCTGAAGTCCAAAACACCTGGAGGACCAGAGTTTGGGAGCCACTGATCTAGAGGTAGACGCTAATGAAAGAAACAATCCATTTTAAGGACAAAATTACTTTGAGGTGCAAGTTCACAACATCTCCTTATCCATGCCAATTTCTAGGTTTTTAGAGTCTTGGAGCTGCAGCAAACACACAGACTCTTTTACTGTAGAAGGATCAGCTTCAAGAGTGTGATCTATGGGTTTTTCTTTTTGCATCTGGCCTTTTTCAGCCCTTGGATCAGTTTGAGCAGACCATCCAAAATCTTCATTTTTTTTTTCATTTTTTAAAAGATGTTTCCCCATAGCATGTCAGAATTCACTTTTGCCTGTTTCTTGAATAAATGTTTTGGCTTTTTGATTGTTGGGTGTGCAGCTTTGCAGCAGTTAGAGTGGGACATTCCTACTTGCCTTTTAAACACCATAAAGATTTGGATGCCTCATAGGGTCCATTTCATCAGTGGCCTGGACTTGGTTGGGAAAAAGTGTGGGGTTGACTGCTTTTCCTGTCAGTCCTTGTTAGTGTGCCAGTGGTGAGGGATCATTGGAGTTAGAATCCAGCCACATCTTCCCCACTCCTGTCTTAAGTGGAAATAAATGATAATTTAAAACACAAGTGGTAGTTTGGATGCAACAGTAAGCCAGAATAGTTTAGAGTACAGTTGACCCTCCACATTTGCAGAATTCAGTTTTACAGATTTGATTACATTATTTGCGAGTTCCTTCTTCAACCCCTGCTACCTACCTCAAGTGTTTCTTTTCCACAGGACCTTTCATCTTGGTGGCTCCAATCAGGCTATGCAGCCCTTTGAAAACCCACCTCTGATCCTGCTCCTCCTCTACCAGATGCTGCCTGGCTGTTTAAGGATAGCTAATCGCCTGATTTTTCAGCACCACAAACCCTCTCCCAATGCCCACCACACATTCAAGAAAGGAGATGGGCAAAAGAGAGGAAGTATAGGGCCATAATGCTGACCCAACTCTTTCTATCTCCTTTCCCTAACCTAGTCTGGATCCTGAGTGCCCCACCATGCCTCTGTCCCTTCCCACAGACAGACACACACATGTTTTGATATTTATGTTTTTTTCCACTTTCGTAGGAGTCCTGTACCTCTAACCCTAGTGAATGTAGAGGGCCAACTGTACTTGCGAATAGGAGATGTGCAACAGTGTTGCAGCATGGTGTCGAATTGCTCTTGCTTGCTTCTTCCAGCCAAGTTTCTCTCCATACTCTCTTAACAAACAAGAGCAATTCATGGGTTATGATTCTTGCTTTTTAGGAGAGTAATAAATCGAGGCACTGGTTCAGATGCAACAGCATTCAAGCAGTGAGTGGTTCCTTGCTGCTTTGTTTAGCTAATCCCTTTGGCAAGAGGAATCAAGCAGGAACTATTAGAGCAGCAGTGATTATATCCAAACCAGTTTGTAGAAATGGCTTCAGGCACTTTGCCTTAATGTCTTTCTTCTTTTCAGACTCTGGGTTTCTTTTTTAAAGATGCAATCAAAAAATTCATTGTGACTCAGTGCATCCTTCTGCCAGTGACAGCACTTCTACTTTACATCATCAAAATAGGTGGAGATTATTTCTTCATTTATGCATGGCTTTTCACTTTAGTCGTTTCTTTGGTGAGTACATGAGGACTTATTGTGTCCAGAATGATATGATGATTAACTGTTAAATGATGGTGATGAAGTTGAATCCTTAAATTGTTTTCTCTGCTGATCCATTTGCTAGTCTTGAGTTTCTTTCCAGCTTGCTGTGTAAGAGTGTAATATGGTTGGCTTTCTCATGTGAACACAGTCGTTTGACTGAACTAGGGTTGTGAAGACTTTGGTCCTCTGGATATTTTAGATTTCATCACCAATAAATATGAACTATGGGCGTTGTAGTCCAGAAAATCCACAGGACCCAGAATTGTTCACTCCTATTATTAACTGATGCTTTTGACAAATAGGTGAAAGGCCCTCCCTCCATCCCAAATGCTACTGCTGTAGCCTTGATATATCTGCTAGACTTATTCCCATTCTCTGCTACCATTCCCTGTTCCTTGTGTGTTTTGTCTTATTTAGATTGTAAGCCTGAAGGCAGGAGACTGCCAAATCAACAATTTGTGTTCTTTTCTGAGAGCCCTTGTGGCTGAAGAGCGGGGTATAAACACTCTAAACACATAAATAAAGGTGCTGTGGTTTAGGCCACTGTAGGTATGTCCAACCAGACCTTATAAATCAGGCTTGCATTTAAGTACTCACTTGTTTACCTCAAGCAACAAGGAAGTTAATTCTGTGACAAATAAATGGGCTGGTGGAGCATTTCTTCCCTATTCTGTACACAATGTATAAACCAGATAGGTTGCTAGAGGAACAGTGCCCTTGCTTTTTGACCAGCTTAGAAATGCAGTGCTCTGCTTATCTACCAGCCCTCAGCAAGCTAGCATTTTCTTTTGAGCAGCTGACCACTTCTATAGGCTTATTTTGAAGCAGTTTTAAGTCACTGGACTGAATCCTATGGTTAGTTCCAAATAGTGTAGAACCATTTAATCAATAGGATTTACCTGTGTGTTGACTCACCATTCAGCAATTGATTCATTAGGTCTGCTCTAGTTGGGACTGACCAACAGGATTCAAGCCTATGTCTGTGGCATTGAATTAGATTATCAATTAAACAAAAAGCTTTTCAGTTAGCAAAAAAGGTACCCTGATGAACTGGCCAACAGATCAAAACATAGAGAAGGATCCCTTGTAACAGAGACATTCTGTCCTACAACAGAAGAGAAAGGACCTCTTTCAAGCTTTCTTCATTTTGGTAGCATGATTTAGGTGGAGAAAATGGCATTTTGATGCTATTTGTTCAACAAAGGTGAATGAGAAGTCTTGCTGACCATTTGCACTTGGAGATTCTGATCTTCTTTCTGCTCAATTCTAATTTAAATCTCTAAGATCTATTTTGAAGGAATATTGTGGGTGGCCTTTGAAATGTAGCATTGGGTACTTACTTTTTCCCATTCACAAATGTAAAAGAGGATAAGATAGATAGATAGATAGATAGATAGATAGATAGATAGATAGATAGATAGATAGAAACGATAACATCTGGAAAAATTCAGAAGAAAAACACACAAAAAAGAGTTTGGGGGACAGGGATCTTTTTGATTTTGTGCGTCTCCTGACTTTCAGTAGTGTGGTTTTGCTTCTAGCAGCAGTGTCATTGACCTGATTATGGTGGCAGCAAAAACAGATTTGGAGGGGAACGTTGTGTCCATCCCATTCACAGAACGTAACCTAAAATTTGTGATCAGAAAGATAAATTGCTCGTTCAAGGGACAAATGTTGATGATGGATAAATGGGCCTAAGATGTTTCTGAATGTGTTCCACAATAGGTTCTTGTCACAATCTATGCAGACTACATTGCTCCATTGTTTGATAAATTCATTCCACTCCCGGAAGGAGAGCTCAAACAGCAGATTGAGGCGATGGCAAAGAACATAGACTTTCCTCTGACAAAAGTGTACGTTGTAGAAGGTGAGAGTTAACAGCATACCCTTGGCTTGGTAGTTCTCTAAGATTGATCTGGGTTTGGTCAGAACAGTGGTTCTGTACATGTATGTTGTTGAGGACTACTGGCGATGGAAACATGGTAAAGCCTTAAGGAAGCACTCAGGAACAATTTATGTACTACAGGTTTCCCTCACTTATTTGACAGGTTAGAGACTAGAGCACTAGTCAGAAAACAGAATTTATTGAAAAAACAGAACCCATGTACTGTACTGTAGGGAGCATGAAGGATGTATAGAGAGTCACTTGGGACCAGCTGCACATGTGCTACTAGCAAAATCTTTCAGCCAACTTTGTGCTCTCTCCCTCCACTCAGCTTGCTTTGCACACAGCACACGTGTGTGAGTGATTCCAAGTGAGGCTCCATAGGCAAGATGAACTGATGAAAGACTGGAAGCCTGGTTGAATTAGTGGAACTTGTCCTTAATTTGGAAGCATCCAAAGAGCAAGTTGTCATAAAATGGGGCATCAAAAGGTGGAGGCTTCCTATAGTAGAAATAACATAATCTTTTATAACAATTAGAAAATCCTTAGTCCCCCACCTCAGTGCTCATTGTGTTTCTCTCTGCACTGCCATTTCCCCCCATACTCTCCATTTCTTGCTAGTGTTTCTTTTCCTTCACTCCTTCCTGGGCAACAGGATCCCCCCCCATTTGCTTTTAAAAAACTTTAAACATTTTGGGACTCCTGTAGAGGGAAGCATCATGTGGAGTTCACTAGCGAACCTCTAGAAAATTGAATATTTGACCTCAAATACTATCTGCTGGTTAGGGAAGTTGCCGCTTGGCAGAAAATGTAGAGTACAGACATATTTTAGTCAGCCCAAATTAATGTATGCATTTAAAAAACAAAGTAAACCCAAGGTACATACCTCCAAGAGCATCCTTAATATCCAGGCCAAATTTCAGGTTTTATGATTTTGCAGCTATAGTAGAAAAACAAGCAGACTCACTCTATTGCTTTTACAGATTTACAGTATTTATATCCTGTCCCTCATTGTAGGTGATAACAACAATCAAGTGATAAATTTTAAAACCCCCAGAAACATGTGGCCTTGCAAGCACAGCCCTTGACCTTATTGACCAAGACAGGGTTGTGTTATTCAGGGTTATGTGACTGATCCCAGAACATAGTTTTCAGGCACATGATGCGGCATACTGGTTGAAGCTGAACAGATCAGGTTCCAATCAGTGCCAGGATGGATAGCCTCACTGGATCCCATGCAGATGAGTTCCCTTAGACATCTGGAACAATGGGATGAACTTCTTACTCGGCATGTAAAATGCCATACACCATGGCACCAAGTAAGCATGTCTGGGTACCACCATATACAAGGCTACGTCCCAGGTAACCCAAAATGAGTGGGACCAGTTGATGACCTCTACTGTTGAATAAAATCATGCAGCCTATCTCCCATTTAAAACCTGTTCTTGAAATTAAGGGATGTGTTTAGTTCTACAGTGAGCCCTCCACTTTCACAGAAGTTAGGGGTACAAGACTCTTATGAAAGAATGAAATATAAAAACAAAAATCCTGAATACTTTTGTTTTCTTTTTAACCTGAGAACATTTTCTAGGAATCTCTGGGTCCTCCAGCCTGAATCCGTGGTCGCCTTCCAGCAGAAATGGGCCATACAGTCACGCTGGAGGACCTAGTAATACCTAGACTAGTGTTTGCTCTAAGAATGTCTAGGTTGTCCAGTGTGACTGTGTGGTCCATTTCTGGTGGAAGTGGACCATAGTATCATGCTAGAAGACCTAGAGATTCCTAGAGAGAACATATTTTTCCCATGTCAGGGGCAAATAGAGTAAGAATTTTTAAAAATAAAATAAAGTGACTCACAAATAAATCTGTTGAGTGCTGAACCTGTGAATGTGGAGGGCTGGCTGTATAATGTGGTTAAATTCTCTCTTCTGCTCTCCTCCTGCACTGGTACTCCACCAGGTTCCAAACGGTCTTCCCACAGCAATGCTTATTTCTATGGGTTCTTCAAGAATAAGCGTATAGTGCTGTTCGACACTCTCTTGGAAGATTATTCTGCCCTTAACAAAGACCGCTCTGAAGACCCTGGATCAGAGACTCAGGCAGCTGGAGGAAATGAAGAAGATGCTGAAGCAAAGGCAAAAGCCAAAGTAAGCATCTCTTTTTATTTATATTTAATATTCCAGAGTTTTATCATTTTTATTTTACTGTACTGTATCATATCATTGGTAAGGATTCATTCTGATCTGGTAACTCTTCATATTGCTCGAACTATTTCTGCTTCGTATCCTGTGCAGTCATGATCATGGAAGCAAGTATCTCTGCCCATAGAGAGATAATTACTATAATATTTCTTTCCCCCTTAATTCTAGAGTAAGAAGCAAGGTTGCAAAAATGAAGAAGTCTTGGCAGTGCTGGGTCATGAACTGGGCCACTGGAAACTTGGCCACACTATTAAAAATATTGTCATAAGCCAGGTGAGCAGATACAGTGAGTTGTTCTGTGTGTGCTTGCATGGAGAATAAGGTGGGCCTAGTCTTCTGATAACACAACATCATCCTTCTAGTATGAAAGCAGTAAAAGGGGTGTGGTAAGCTAGAGTTTATAAATATGAATGTGGCAGTGATTCGGAGCTGTGTATGTGCATTCAAGTCATGTGTTGACTTTATGGCAACTCAGTGAATTTCCTAGGGTTTTCTTAGGCAAGGAATACCTAGAAATGGTTTTGCCAGTTCCTTCCTCTGATATATAGCCTACAGGCCTTGGTACTTGTTGGAAGTCTCCCATCCAAATACTAAAGTAGGCCTGACCCTGCTTAGCTTCCAAGATTGGATGGGATTTGGGGCCTTTAGACCTCCAACTCACAGCTACATGGTTGCTTTTCAATCTTTAGTTTGTTGGCTGAATTAAAATCATTTTACCCAAACTGCCCCAAGCAGTTTGACATCATCCATTTAAAACGGCAATGAAAAAATTATGATGAATAACATAGCATGTAAAGAAAGCAGATAAAACACATTAAAACAAAATGTCCCGATTAAAATGCAACAACCAAGAGTCATATGACTTGTTTTTTAGAAAAGAGTTAGTCCTCAGATTGCAAAGATAACGCAGTGAAATGAAAGCTTATTTTTCTCTGCAGTCTAAGGTAGTGGGAATGACTTCAATTCTTTCACTTCATTTGTTTTTCCTGTAGGTTTAGCCCAAAGGTTTTCATCCCAAGGGCTAGATCTGGTGCTGGCAAGGGGTGAAGAAGGATGGCAGTCACACATGTACATCTGTGTGTGCAAGTACATACACAAAGCCCTTCTGCTAGGGCAGACTTTTTTGTTTACAGTGCTGTATGTTTCTAACTTTTATGCATCCCAAACCTTTAAGTAAAATCAAAAGCTTTTTATTCACATGAAAGTTCTAGGGCAAGATTGGACAACTTTGGCCTGCTAAAGGTTTTGAAATACAACCCCCACAATCATATACTATTGGACATATTGGCTAGATTGATGAGAACAGAAATCCAAAACATGTGGAGCATTAAAAGTTTCCCACTCCTGTTGCTGGGGTTAGGTTAAAGGTCTGCTGTGCTTGGAAGAAATTGGTTTGAAGTATTTTGTATTTCTGAGATGCCCATTATTTTAGTTAACTTACAGAGTGCCTAAGAAGTACTGAAGGTCATATATGCTCTTTTTTCCTTCCTAGATGAATTCCTTCCTCTGTTTCTTCTTATTTGCTGTGCTGATTGGTCGAAAAGAACTCTTTGCTGCCTTTGGATTCTATGACACACAGCCTACCCTGATAGGCCTTTTAATCATCTTTCAGTTTATTTTCTCACCTTACAATGAGGTAAGGTACTGCTAAGAATTTCACATTTAAACTATCCTTGCTGAAATGTCAGTGGCGTCTTCACTGCTTATATCCTAATTCCATGGTGATATTTCATTTTTGGTTCCTTAGTTATTAATTTGAATTTCAACAAAATCTTGTGGCAGCTAAGACTGACAAGTTTTGCTTGGCATCAACTTTGGTGGACTGCAGCCACCTTCATCAGATGCATGGAAAATAGTCTGATAAAAATGGGATGCAATCCACAAAAATGTATGCCGATTACAAGTAACCAGTTTTAAAGGTACCATGTTCCAGCTACCACCTGGAAATTAATATAAATCTGGCTATATATTCTAGCCGGGATTGGACCTAACAATTTTTTCACTTAATGAAGAAGCAAGGAGATGTTGGCTTTCCTGTTTTCTCTTTCTGCCCACTCAGAAAGTTTCCCTCTGGGAAAGTTTCCCAAGGGTCCAGATGAAGTTTTAAGCAGGAAGAAGTGTTGACAGAAAATTAGGTGGAGACACTATCTCTGAATGGTATAGGTTTCTCTGTGCAGTTTTCACAACTTGCCCTTTCCCTTTGGCCAGATGCTCTGCAGAATGCCTCGGTTGTTGGGCAAGAATTTTTAGTCATGTTGGGAGGATTCTGAGGATTGTGCGAAGAAGTAAGAAGGTCAATTTCCACACCCTCCCTCCCTCTCTCCCTCCCATATCCCACTTTCCTCTTGGCAGGGCCCAAACACTGACACCAAATACAACTAAAATCCATACGTTATGGCCAGAATCCTTTCTTATAGTCTATGTTATATAACTTTACATATACTTAGCTATGTAGCAGAGGTGCTAAGAAACCCTGTTAATTATGTGGTGATTTGTTTATTTCGATTTGTATTGTTTAATTATTTTTCATAATAAAAAAAAGAAAGAAACCCTGTTAATGAATTGCAAAGATGCATAACAGGACACCAGCAAGACTGTCCTGATGTGCACTGAAACTCCCTAGCTGGTGTCTGATATAAAATGCGACCAGTGCATATTGATTCTGTTGTGCATCAGTCCTGATGTGTATTGGTCACTTTGCTGGCTCCTCTATGTAGTAATGTAACAACAGCCCCTTACTGGATATAGACTTTATAGAACTGCCCATTTGTGATTCTCACAGATGTACGCCCACTTACAAAGATGCCAATCCCCATGAGGATTCTGGCCTGTAACATTAAAAACAAGTAAAAACAATTATGTTATCATATTAAAACCAAGCACTAAGTTCTTTAAAATTTGAAGACCATAAAAGAGAAAGAGGAAAGGAGCATTGCTATCCCTTAAATGAGCCTTCAGCAACAGTCATTTGGTGGATTTTGAATGAAAAGATCTTTGCCTGCTGGAAGACGAGGGCAGAGAGGTCCCAACTAAGGAGTTCAGTAGTCAGGAACCAAAGGCCCTCTCTCATGTTCTCACTGAATATGACTGTGCAGGTGATGGGAATGAGAGAAAGATTTTTCCCAAAGTTCCCAGAGCTCAGGCATGTTCATATAGAGAGATACAGCCTTTCAGTAGTCTATACCCAAGATATGGAGAGCTTCATAGGTAATAAACAGCACTTTGAACTGTGCTCAGAAATGGACCAGTTGCTGGTTGTTGTAATAGGACATTTCTTTTCTCCCTAAAACCAGCCCCAGTCAGCAGTCTGGAGTATCATGGGACTGGCTGAAGTTTTCACATACTTCCAAAGGCAGCCCACATAGATGGCACTGCAACAATCCAAAGGGGATGCAACCAAGATGTGTCACTTGCCAGACCAGATCTTGGCAGGAATGAGTGCAGCTGGCATGTGTTTTAATTGTGTAAATGCACTCAGTTATTAGCACCTGATAATTGCTTAGCATTGAAATAGCTTCCTTGAAATTAGTTGGAAAGGAGAGGGAGTTGGATGTCATCAGCATAACACAATCATCTGAAACTCCAGAAATCTTTCCCAGTGGTTTTATTTATATGATAAATAGCATTAGGGACAGAACTGAGCCCTGAGTAACCCCAGTGGCCAACTGCCAGGGTGTTGAGCAGGAATATCCCAGGAGTGCCTTCTGAAATCACTCCTTCAGGAAACACTAGACCTGTATAAAACAATGCTTTGAAGTTCTATCTTAGAAAGGCACATCCATTGTTCAAGATCTAGATCCATCCTATGAAATTTGAAGAATTAATCTCAAACTTGCACTAGAGCCACTCCCGTACTTAGAACAGTGTTGAGCAATTTGTGTCCCTCGGTGCTAGTGGAATGCAACTCCCATCATTCCTCACCACTGGTCATGCTAGCCGGGGCTAATGGGAGCTGGGGTCCAACATCTGGATGGCTAAAAGTTCCTTGCCTTGTTGTACAAAACTGATGGGTGCCTTGACTGGGGAAGTATTTTTTAGCATTGGTTCTCAACCTTTGGTCCTCTAGATGTTTTGAACTTCAGCTTCCAGGGTCTGTGACCATTATTCATGCTGGTTTGGGCTTTTGGGATTTGAAATCTAAAAACATCTGGAAACCCAAAAGCTGAGAACCATTGGTTTTGGAGGATTCTGAAATGCATTCTGACATGTCTAGTAATGTTTCTTTTCTGCCTGTACAGGTTCTCTCCTTCTGTTTGACTGTATTAAGCAGGAGATTTGAATTTCAAGCTGATGCCTTTGCCAAGGATCTTGGAAAGGCAAAAGACTTGTATTCTGCGCTGATCAAGCTGAACAAAGATAATCTTGGATTCCCTGTTTCAGACTGGCTCTTTTCAATGTGGCATTACTCTCATCCTCCACTGTTAGAAAGACTTCAAGCGCTGAAAGAATCTAAGCAAGACTGAAAGAAATAACTGTTGACTGAGCAAAGGACTTTTCATTCTAAAATAAAGTTCCCGTTTTTTAAAAAAAGCATCATATATGCATTCCATTCCTGAGCACACCATTCTCCATAGAAACAAGCGTGTTTCACCTCATTTGAAACTAGCTGCCAGAAATCCTGTTTTCAACTAAATGAAGTTGAATTCAAAAGAGAAATACCTTGTGGGGGACTGTGTTGGGGAGGAATGTAATGTGTAACATTTATCTTAATCACAGTACAGCTGGAGGGGAAAGCAATTTGTTGAAGCCTGAAGCCTGAAGCCTGAAGTGTTCATGCTTGAATTTGTTGAAAGCTTTGAATGTGACTTTTGTACCTTTTAAGCACTGTGTCTGGGTGTTCTTTTACAGTAAACTTCTAGCTTTCCTACCTCATCCATGAGAGGGATGAAACTAGAAAACTACCTGCCTTGATCGTTGGGATTCAAACATTTTAACCAGACTTCTTCAACTGGGTGCCTTCCAGGAGTATTGGACTAACAATCTCATTATCCCTGGCCATATCATGGGGCACAGTGTAGTCCAACACAGTTGGAAAACATCGGACTGGGGAAGGCTGAGGTAAACCAAACACTGTCTGGAATGAAAATGAGAACTTCTTCCTTTAGGTTCAAGTTCATGCCTGCAATGACTGGAATGGGGAGGCTTTTTGCAGAGATGAATAAAGCCACCTCTTTCTCTGAATTGGGGGACTGAGAATAAATTACATCTGATAAACAGCTTTATGTGTGTTCATTACATATATTGTTTTTGTGGTAGCAGTGGTTTGGAACTGGCTTTGTTCTCTTCCTTCTAGACGGCAGGGCTTGGGGAACTTCTGATATTATCTTCCATAAGTTGGAGAAAAGGATAATTGCCTAAAATAGGGTTGGCTTACCTAAACAGGATATCTGTCTTAATATTTCTGTCCCCAAAGATAGTGCTGAGTCAACATTCATATCTTTCCTTTCTTTGTTCTTAACAATCTGCTATATCTTTTTAGGAAGGAATTCAGTGTACAGCTTTCCTTAGTGTGGGACTACTGTATACAGGAAAGAAACTTTGCCCATGAACAGATTTAAGACAGAAAAATCCCATGCTGGAACAGTTAATATCCCTGGTTGTCCATGATCATAAATGAAAATAGTACATTTTGGGGTGGAGGAGTGAAGCTTTCTGTAGGAGGACCACATTACTTTGGATACTGTTTCATCATCATGACTATAAGGGTTTGAAGTTTAACACTTGTTTGTCCTTGCCCCTGCAGTCCCAGCAAAGGCAGTTAGAAACATCCTACTTGTTATTTTATCTGTTACAAAGTAAATTTCGTTTATTGCACCATTCTCACCTCGTCCCTTGCAGCTGGATTGTGTGTGGTTATGTGGGCATTTGGCACACATAGCTTTGCACAAGAACAGAGAGTACTCATTAGGATGCAAACAAACCAAGTTTTATCCCCTTTACTTGAATTTCCAACTTGGTTCTAAATTTTAAAAAAAGGTTTTTTAAAAATAATTCCAGTGGTTTGCTCATTGAAAACAAATGTGTGGTAATATTTGCTATGCATTAGGCACACATATATATATGTACATTCCATTCATTACATTATTCGTATGCTTAAATTTTATTTTAAATAATAAGAAAGTTGTTAAGTTCTTGCTATTCTGTACTGCTTATAATCTGTGGAGCAAGACTGCAGCCGAATGATGTAGTACTTGTTTAGTTATAGATTCCAAGTCCAGTCTCTTCCACTTAAAAAGGTTGTCATGGGAAAGGCCAGTAAAGCCAGTGCCGTGCAAAGTGGATAATACTAGGCTGATGCCTAGCCTTATAAGGGCCACTGGAACTGGATTTTTTTGGTGGGGGGAGGGAGAGGCAAGTAATAATAAGCTTTCCCTACTTGCAGAGATGTTTTTATATCTGCTGTGTGAATGTATAAGAGTTACCCCTGAACCCTTAAAACTCTTAGGGTTACCCCTAACCCTAAAAAAAAAACACATAGGGCCAGGGCCAAACCTAAAATATTAGGTCCTCACAGGTTACCCTGCGTGCTTGTGGGTGAACTCTGACTCAGAAATCCTGTTTTCAACTAAATGAAGTTGAATTCAAAAGAGAAATACTTTGTGGGGGACTGTGTTGGGGAGGAATGTAATGTGTAACATTTATGTGCTTGTGGGTGAACTCTGACTCAGCCTGGAAAGATTCCCAACTTTGGCCAAAGGAACTTCCCTCCCCTCAGCAAGAATGCAATCAAAACTACTTCTTACATGAGCAAAGAGAAGGAACTTTTATTGTTAAAAAGGAAGGGTCTTACAGTTTTGGGATGAGAATGATCACATAAAACATACAGCACATGTGCACGAATATTTGTTTTCATAGGAATAAAATTCTGATACATAGTTGATAATAAAGCAACTTCTGATTAATAATAATGAAGCTTAATTCACACATGTATTTGCTCAGCAGGGAAGCATAAGGAATATTGTGAGAGTGCTGAGAACCTAGGCACTGACTTGACCAATTAATGTCAGCATAATTTTAAGTAGGACAGGGGGCTAACAACAGGAGCAACTTTTAAAGTTGACTAGAATTCAAGATGGAGGAACTTTAGTTAAGCAAATACAGAGAGAGACAGAGAGTTTTCCTGCACTACACTGTTACAGTGCTATTATTCCACTTTCAACATCCTGTGGAATTATGGGGTTTGTAGTTTACTAAGGCCAAAGAGCTCTCTGGCTGAGAATTCTAAATGCCCCTTCCTAAACTGCAAACTCTAGGATTCCATAGGATGTTGAAAATGGAATAATAGCACTATAATAGTGTGGTGTGGAAAGGCCCAGAGAGAAAGTTCCTTTAGCTTAGGCATTTAAGCAGGCCACACCTGTGAATTGAACTGTCTGGGGTGCTGAATTTCTAGCAGCCCTTCTGAGTAGACCAGGGAAAAGCTGCTTTTAATGCTTACAAGTGGAAAAATCAGTGCATGCTGCAAGGCAGAATGCTGTCAGCATGACTGTAAAAAAAGGATTAAAAAAGAACCTTAGGATTATATGCATAACACTGTTGTATATGAAGGTGGTGCCATATACCCTGGATTTTACATGCAATTAGAATCTGAGCAGTCCTTAAAACTCTCTGAAGTATTGAGATAAGTCAGTGCCAGAACATGAGTAGAGTGCAAATGAAAAATTATAGGGAAAAATGTTTTGCGGCTCTCACTCTTGGGTGAGTGAGTCACAGCATGATAGGTCTTTGTTCTTCAGTGGGACTCTACCATAAGGTAAAAACTGCATTTCCAGGCTCTCCTCTCAGCTCAAGCAAATGGGGAGTCAAGAATCTGTTGGCTCAGGGAACTATTCTTAAAGAGGCAGTGTAACCTCTAAAAGTTTTTGAGCCCTTTGTGTATATATTTGAAAAAACTCAGTGGGTTCCATTGGGATATGTGCAATTTATTTTTTCTTTATTGTTGGTTGTTAGATGGGCACATGTACACAGAAACTTCTTCCATAAACGGCAATTGTTTAGGGCCATGGGCAAGAGAGGGTATTTGTCCTGCTGCGGTCAATATCTGACTGCAATCTTGAATCAGGCCTTGGTATGGCAACAGGATACAACTGAGAGGGCAAACTACTACTCTCTCCTCACCATTCAATCTTGACTATGAACATTTGTACAAGCACAGCATGTATTACAAAGTTAGCCTCCTATCCCTATGTCAATGGAGCTTATTTTCAGGCCATTTCCGCATTAGACTGTTACAATGCCATTATTCCATTTTTAACATTCTATGGAATCCTGGGGTTTGCAGTTTAGGGAGTTTCGGCCCCTTCCCTAAACTGCAAACCCCAAAGGATGTTGAAAGTGGAAGGTAGCACTATAATAGTCTTGTGTGGAAATGGCCTCAAATAGGTCTACATAGGATTGATTTCAATCTTGGCTTGTCTCCGGATTGCCATTTATTATCTTTCTCCTCTGACAGCTCAATTACAATACCCTTCTTAATTATTATTTTCTTAATATCCATTTTTGAACACTTCTGATCGACTGCTGTTGAGAAGGCTCAGCTCCAGAGGAATCTCGGTCCAGGGTTTCATCATTTCATAGGGGCTCAACCCACCCTGGCTTTAGCTTAAGGAAGGCTGGAACTCCCTACTCACCTCGTTCTGAGATGTGACTCAGTAACTTTCTATACTCCCTTTTGTTTAAACTGAACTCCTACGCCTCTGCATAATGTGTGTTTAAGTACCATCCCATCATAGAATCATAGAAAGGTAGAGTTGGAAGAGACCCCAGGGGCCATCCAGTCCAACCCCCTGCCTCAAAGCACTCCCGACAGATGGCCATCAAGCCTGCTTAAAAACCTCCAAGGAAGGAGACTCCACTACACTCCGAGGCAGCAGATTCCACTGCCGGACAGCCCTGACTGTCAGGAAGTTCTTCCTGAGGTTCAGGTGGAATCTCCTTTCTTGCAGCTTGAATCCATTGCTCCTTGTCCTGGTCTCTGGAGCAACAGAAAACAAGCCATCTCCTTCCTCTACGTGGCATCCCTTCAAATATTTAAACATGGCTATCATGTCCCCTCTTAACCTCCTCTTCTGCAGACTAAACATGCCCAGCTCTCTAAGTCTATCCCCATAGGGCGTGGTTTCCAGGCCTCTCACCATTTTGGTCGCCCTCCTCTGGACTTGCTCCAGCTTGACCATGTCCTTCTTGAACTGGGGTGCCCAGAACTGGACACAGTATTCAAGATGAGATCAAGCACCCCTGTTTAAACAAGGACCTTAAATTAGGACACAAACCGCATTTGGCTGGAGAGCACCGCTCTCCTGTGGATTTTGCTGTTTCTCACGTTAAAGCGGGGGAAACGTGATCCTTCGTATGTTTCCTTGAAAACTTCCATTAATCCCACATAGTAGGATTGTGGGAGTCGCACCCGAAAGCAACTGGAAGGTGGGGGGCGACGCCGTACCCTTATCTGTGGGAGGGGCGGCAAGCAAAGACTCTCTTCTCCCACGGAGGGGGACGGGAGACTCCTCACTTCAACAGAGGCCATTTCCGCACTAGACTGTTATAGCGCTATTATTCCACTCTCAACATCCTAGGGAATCCTGTGGTTTGCAATTTAGGGGGTCCCTCCCTAAACTGCAAACCCCAGGATTCCCTAGGATGTTGAGAGTGGAATAATAGCGCTATAACAGTCTAATGCGGAAATGGCCAAAGACAAAGAGTGGCCTTCACAATGGCGCCCACCGGTCCTTTAGGACGGGTACGGGTTCCGCTAAAGGACAAAACACCTCTCCACTCAAGAGTTTCTTTCCAAGAGGGAAGCCGCATCTGCGCGGCTGGGCTCGGCGCGCGTCCGGGCAGGGAGCCGGGCGGTGACGTCGCCCGCGGCGTGGTGGGCGGGGCCTGCGGCGCGTTCGCCCCGTAGCGCGTGTGGCGGCTGCCTTTGTCCCGCTGACTGAACTGAGGCGATGCTGTCGTCGAGCAAGAAAGTGGCCGCCGCGGCGGAGGCGGTCCCGGTCGGCGTCGGCGTCGGCGGCGGAGGCGGCGGGGGCGGCAGTGGCGGAGGCGGCGGGGGCGATGGCTCTTCGGACGTCCCGGTGCCCCCTCCGCCGCCTCCTCCCCTTCCGCCGCCGACTCTCTCCGGTTCCCTGGGCTCAGCTGAGGGCGGCGGCGGCGGCGGCGGCGCGGGCGGCGGCGGCGGCGGCGCGGGGGCTTCGGAGCGGACGCCCCGTAAGAAGGAGCCCCCTCGCGCCTCGCCCCCCGGGGGCGTATCCGAGCAGCCGCCCGCCGGCCCTGGGCCCGCTGTGGGTTCCGAGACCACCGGTATCGCTGAGACCCCAGAAGGCCGCAGGACCAGCCGCCGGAAGCGGGCTAAGGTGGGTGCGCTGCTCCGCCCTCCCTGGGCCTGCGCTGGGCTCTTCTCTTCCCCTCAAGGGCCTGAGGCGGCGCTTCTTGTGCTCACACAGGGCTCCATTTGCGCAAAAAGAGGCGAGGCGGAGGCTAGCGTGGGCGGCGGGAAGCGTCTTGTTGTTGTTGTTGTTGCTGTTGCCTGCATTCAGGGCGTTTCCGACTTGTGGCGACCCTGTCGCGGGGTTTTCTGGGGCTGAGAGTGTGTGGCTGCTTCCGCACTAGACGGTTATAGTGCTGTTATTCCACTTTCAATATCCTATGGAATCCTGGGCTTTGCAGTTTAGGGAGAGGCTTCAAAGGCCGCTTCCGAAACTGCAAACCCCAGGATTCCACAGGATGTCGAAAGTGGAATAGTAGCACTATAACCGTCTAGTGCGGAAATGGCCTGTGACGTGCCTAAAGCCACCCAGGGGGTTTCCATGGCCAAGTCCTGGTCTCCAGGATCGTAATCTGTTGAAACAGGCCCGACTTTTTTTTTTTTGCAAATGGAAACATATTCAAGTGTGCGGCTGGAGAGAACAGATGTGGAGTCTTAAACCGCGTCTAAAGCTCGCTTGGTGACCTTGGGCGCCAGTCACCGTCTGCCGACTTGACCTACATCACAGGGTTGTTGTAAGGAGGGGGAAGGGACATACCCCCTGCCCTGAGCACCCAGCTGGAAGGATGTACTTCAGAAAAGCTCCATATAAATAGAGAATTGCCACTGCACATTTCTCCCTCAATGCTAGATTTCTTACTTGCACCCCCTCCAGGAAGCTCAAAAGTGCATCTCATCTCCTGAAGCCCTACAGCCTACTCGAACCTGTCTGGACTACAGTAGGAAATTTCATCTTGAGGTGTACTTGTCCTTCTTTATTGCTGAAATGCTTATGTTAATTGATTACGACCTTTGTAAATAATAGAGTAGCCATTTGTTTTGTGTGATTTGAGTTGGCTCCTATCCCCTAAAATGTCATTTATTTCTGAAGCTGTTGTTAGTGTACTCCAAACATTTGAGGAAGAGGATTGTAATTTGTGAAAGCTTATGCTAAAATCTGTTAGTCTTAAAAGTGCCTCAAGACTTTTTATTATGCCAGAATAGACTAGCACAACATTTGAAAATAGTAGACATTTGTGGCTCAGACTTATATGGGCTGCAACCCAGTCATCAGCTGCAACTGGGATCTAGTCCAGAAAAGGTTGTTATACTAAATATATTTGTCTTTAAAATGTGTCATATGGTTCTCTTATGGAGTCTGTTTATTACAATGCTACTCCCTTTGGAGTCTGCTGGCTTTATGCCACCTTGTGTCCTATGTGTGAATCTCATCTTGGTCACTGAAAGCTGAGCAAAATAATAGCAATAATAGCAAAAAGCTGAGGAGTCATAGAGGTGCCAGTTTCCATGTTGTAAGACAAATTCATTAATGAAGTTCATATTCTGTTTGCAACTGGTGTGTAGATTTTCATGTAGGTCTTAGCTTGGTACCTTTTTTCCAAGAAATGCATTTTCAGTTGGATTCAATAGGGTAACCATTTTGCCTGAATAGGGCAGGGCAGTGTTTGCTGTTTTCTGTATGTGTACTTTTCTTATATAAAGAGACGCTTGGTGATTATAGAGAGTTTTGACACTGCATGTTGCAGTTTGCACAGCGGTGTATTACATTAGCTATGTGTTTGGGAAGGCTGTTGATTACACCTTTGGAAAGCCTGTGAGCTTCATGAAATTTATAGCTGCTATAACTGTCTACATGCTTTGCATGTAGAAAAAAGTGTAACGTATGGTAGGACCTTTTTCTAACACAAAGAACATGTGCCCTACCTAACTCTGCTGCATGGGAGTGCTCTTTTGAAATGAAGGCTTGCAGTCTCTTCTAGCTTGCTTACAAAAGCTACATGAAATTATTGTTGTTTGAATCAGGTTATATAGCACTCCTGGTGCAGGATTTTTCATTTGTGGTTAGCTTGAAAACACATCTTTCTCTCACTGTCTTCTTGATGGTTAGCAGCAGCAGAATAGGAATTGGACTTAACTTCGGTGGCTCAACAAGGCGTTCCATCCATTTCTGGAATCCAAGACTTCTACAAGGTTTACAAATATGCTGTTGGGGTGCAAACTGTTTCAATTTGAGTGTACATGGTGAAGCTCCCCCCCCCGGAGCATGTAAGAAACCAACTTCAGACTGCTTTCTCAGTTGGCATAGATGTAAAGAGAATAAAAGACAGATAAAAGCAGTGAAATGCAAAAAGTACAGACAGTGGATCGAGACTAGAGACTGCTTCTGTGCAGTAAAACAACATGCAATATGCATCTCTTTAATAATATAGTATATTGATAGTCCACTGTGTATTTTATCCAAAAGTCCTTTCAAAGCAGTTTGTGGAATATTTGCACAATACAGTCTTTATTCAAGTATAATATTGAAATAGATAACACTGTGTCTACATTGTGCCAGGCTTATTCAGGTAGTATTTCATGCCTGTGTCTTTGATTGTCCCTGCTTTTACCTTGAACCAGCACTGATTAGGTAGCAATTCCATTGAGAACCTCTGGGGCAAAATTGTGTACCATAAATGTGTATTAGGACATGATAATCAGCTATGGCCTCATAATATGTGTAGGAGTTTTACATTCCTTTGTGTATGGAAGGTTGTTTCAGCAGGTGAACTAGGCCTGAATTAATGTATTGATGAAGATCTCAGAGATCTTCTTTAGTAGTTGAGTTGCTGTAGTCATAGTTCATTGTTGTCTGTTATTGTGTGTCTTCAAGTCATTTCCAGCTTACGGATACTATAGGGTGACCCTATCACGGGGTTTTCTTGGCAAGATCTGTTCAAAGGTGGGTTGGCCTTTGCCTCCCTCTGAGGCTGAGAAGGTGTGATATGTCCAAGGTTACCCAGTGGGTTTCCATGGATGACAGTGATTTGAACCCTGATCTCCAGGGTCCTTGTCAAACACCCAAACCGCTACACCATACTGGCTCTGTATTGTATATCAACGTACTGTGCAGCCTGCAACAAGTATGGCCATATTATAAGGCAGAGCGTAAAAACTATTTTGGTCCCACTTTTACGGTTAGTCTCACTATGGTGTATAACAGCACAGTGAAAAACATTAAGCCAAATCATTTCTATTATTGACATGTATTGTATTTCTGCCTGGATCAGGAGCATGCATTGTAATTCTGCCACCTGGTGATCAGTTGTAGTGTTGATGGAAGTTGCAGTTCAAAAGCCTTGGTTGGGCCATTGTTTGCTCACCCCCTTGCAGAAAATTATTAATTTTAATAAATGTTACTGTTCATGATGTCTGTTGTTAAGTTGTAGTGCAGGAAGAAGGGACTGTGCCACTTTTCAGATGTTGTTGGAAGAGAAACGGCTTTTCTGCCCATTAGCCATGGTGTTTGGATCTGAGAGGAGTGGGAGTCCAGTAGTTTCTGGAGGGTTATGTCTTTAGACTGAGGCACACAGCTTTGAGCAGTCTTTAATTTGCTGATGTATATTACTGTCTGCTTTTGTCTTAAGATCCATTTCTTGTTTTCTGTCTGGGAAAAAGGGAAAATGATCTTACTGTTTGCTATTGTCCTTATTTCTTCTTAATAGGCTGTAGGATTGATTTGACATATATTCATATTAAATGTGACTGTTGAACCATAGGCTTAATTAGCTGCTCTAACACTGTAATTTCACAGATGAAGTCGTTATGGATTTGTATTGTATTCTTTGCTTTGTTTTTAGAACTCTTTTTGCTACGTGTAAAATAATGAATTGAATCTTGCAATCAAAGGGAAAAACCACCTTGATGCTCTTGAACATATCTCTTCTGGGCTTCTAGAATCTCTGCTACTCCCACTAGCAGAAGAACTTCATTACTTTTGCTTTTGGTACTCAGAATTATGGTCTGGAGTGAACTTTCATGAAAAATGTTTTGATAGTCTTGTGGTGGAGGGGCTGTGTGTGTTTATGGGAGGAGGTGCAATGCATTACAATTTGACCAGTCAGAGAACAGCATAAATTGATTGGATAATAATTGTTGTTGTTTTTAAAAGGTTATTTTTTGCTCAGGAATATCAAGGCTGCACACATTGGCTTTCTTATCATAATAGCACATTAAACTCAAGTGGGCATGTTTTAGGCTTGTCCTGAACCCTGGGATGAAATGTGTGAGGTGTAAACTATAAAATAACTTTGTACATAGGTAATTTAATGTGCTTAATTTCAGAACTCCTAAACAACAATGACCAGTAATCACAAATCCATTTTATAAGGGTGAAATAAGTACAACTTCTGGACCAAGAGGAAGACTGATATTCATAGACAGATTTTAAACATTGTTGTCCAATTAGTTCAACCCTTCTAAGAGAATAGAATGTTTTCTTGCACACTAAATGTGTAAAAGAGAGAGAACAGTTTTGCTGTATTCCCTCTGTCTTGTCATGTAAACATGGGTATACGCTATATTTAAATAGAAATTGAAGAATTTAAAAGTGTTTTAAAATAGAGTGAGTGTCAAAGGTGATGCATATTGATGACTGATAGCTCAGTCTGTTGATAAACTAATGCATTTGATTTATACACAGAACTGGATGGTGATCTGCCTTTGGTGATGGATTCCTGCATGCCAGGGGGTTGGACTCTGTGGCCCTTCTGGTCTCTTCCAACTCCACAATTCTGTGAATTCTCATTTCCCCTCTTTTCTTTTTTTTTTTTTTTTTTTTGGTCTGACTTTTCCAGATTTTAAATTCCTTCAGTCTTGCTTGTAGTATCTATCATTTTGCTCCATTAATTTGCTTGTTCAGGTTTGATTATCTTTGGGTGGCTCTGATTGCAGGTGGAGTATAGAGAAATGGATGAAAGCCTTGCTAACCTTTCTGAAGATGAGTATTATTCTGAAGAAGAAAGAAATGCGAAAGCAGAGAAAGAGAAAAAGCTGCCTCCACCCCCTCCCCCTCCCCCTCCTGAGGAAGAGAATGAAAGTGAGCCAGAAGAACCATCTGGTGAGTAGAAGGTCCCCATCCCACAGGGCACTTACTGTCCTATGCCTGGAATATGCATGCTTATCATAATGGGCCCACATATACACAGACTCCCTGTGTTTAGCTTAGATTTCTTATAATAAAGGCTAATGTGCCAGGAAGAAAGTTTCAGCAAAGAGACACTTGTGAGAAATATTGATGTAAGCCTGTATGATATCTTTCTATCAGAGTCCTCAGAATTCTCTTAAATATCTGTAACTGCTTGACCATACAAACCTGGACTTAAAATTTTGCATGCTTGTATGCATCTCAGCATTCATTCTGTCTGTGTTCTGTTGAAGGAAAATCCAGCAGTTGATGACCTTTTCTGCTTTTGCTATGTCCAGTGTAGTCATGTCTTTTCTTTCTTTCTTTTTTTGTTTGTTTTCCATGTTTTAGACTGCGTACATTTTAACTATTCAGTAGCAAAGTCAGAAGCTCTTGGACCCCTTCATTAAATTGGTTTCCTTCTTAGTTATAATTTAAACTAAGGATCTTGTTGATTTCCTGATAAAATAATTGCTCTTATTTTTGTTTAATCTTTTGTGTAACTTTTCCTCTTTGTCTATTAAATGCCATAAAATTAATTTTAGGAGGAAATTAACGATACTTTCTGTGTATGCCTGTGACTCTGAGCCACATTCACATCCTAAGGGGGTTCCAGCTAGGTGGCCCAAATTATGATATCTGTGGTTCTGAAACTGACTGTGTGCCAAACCTGTGTGGTATTATGGTGTGATGGCATAATGCCATGCTTGATTTTACTTTAAAATGATAATTAGCATAACTGTTTAATCTTGGCAAACTGCATCCATTCTGATGGTATGCTGTTCTCACAGCTATTATAAGGTTTGTAAGGGAACCCTAGTAGAATTGTGGCAGTCTTCTGAATGCCGGACCATTTGCCCTGTTGTTTGGATCAGGCCTATGCCACCTATGAGTCGCTTTCAGGAAAAGCTGTTGAAATATAGCCAGGCTTGAATAGACACATTTTGTGTTTGAAAGAGCATCCAGCTTTAATATTTGATTCTGGTATTATCAGTTGAAACCCCACCCCCACAACTGTACAGCAGTCTTCATGTTTCATTCTTTTATTATCAGAATAAATTCCAACATATTAGCAAATATCATGGCCATTTTCTATTGAGGGAAGAAATTACCATTTTATGAAAAAGTATCTTCTGCTACTAGGTTGTTGTTGTTTTTTACCAGTAATTAACTGTGTTATGAATTCTTTATAGGCTACTCCTACTGAAAGGTTTCACTGAAAAGATGTTGCGAATATTTTCTGCTTCTTGGCTTTGAGGAAGGCTAACACTTGTTCACTAAGAGTGGAAAAGCATGTTGTCAAAAGAGAGTATCAGTAGAGACAAAAATGTAATAACGTGATGTTGCAAGGAATATACCTTCTGTTGTATTTTGTATGTATATTAGAGGAAATGGTAAGGTTTTATATCAGAAACAGCTGATTGTTTGGAGGTATGGGGTGTATTTTGGAATGGCATATCTTAAATTAAATAGAAAAAAATCTTAACATTAGCGGCTCACTTGTATGTTGCATGATGCTCAGGATTATAACTTTTCTTTTTTCTTTACCTGAAGAGAGAATTAGGAGATACAGTAGATGTATGAAGCATGTAATTTGCATAACTTGGAAAGTTGCTCTTAAGATAAATTATTATAATGACCTGGTGATACTATCTATAACTAGGGAGTGGGAGGATGATGCTCTGAGTGCTAGAAGATCAGCCTATCATTGCCCTGATGTGGATAGTTTTAAGTATGTCATTATATTTATTTCTTTTCAAAGTAATCTTCCATGCTCTTTGCACTGGCAGTTTAAAGCTAGGTAAGCCTTGTTAATTAGATGTTCTTATTAATAGAGAAACTAAATTAATGTTAACTAATATGTGGTGCTGCATACAAATCTATATCTAATATTTGAGGCCAGTTTTGTTAAGAATACTCTGTCTCTACTGAGAAGAATGGCACAGTTATTAGATTAGGAATGACATGATTGTACTTCCACAGTGTGTGACCAGGAGAATAAATACTGATTTGACATTTCATTTACGGCTAGGAGAACCCCTGTATTCTTAAGAGATGTGAACTGTATTTTTCATTACCTTCCTGTTGTCAGTTTGGTTATTAAACTAAATGTATAGTTTCCTTAATCTAAACTAAGGATCTTTCTTTAAATTTACTGGAATGTGTTGTTCTCTTTTTGAGTTCAGATAAGTTCTAGTCTTTTTTCATTTTTCATTGGCTGTCCCTCTCTCCCTATTTCTCATTCTAAACACTTGACAACTTTTGTGCAGTATTTTTCTTGGCTATCTCCTCCTTTATTGTTATTCTTGGGACATAAGTGATCTGTTTTGGACTTTTTTCAGCAAGTATCTTGTTAATTACTGGTGAAATCTTCAACCTCACTGCTTTTCAAATTGGAGATTTCATTTTTGTTGATGGCAGTGTAGTTGATCATGCTTTATTTACAGGGCAATAATACAGTGAGAGGATTGGCCTTGCAGACAGGCAGGAGAGCAAAAATTAGATGTTAATTCTTTGTATGGAACCTAAACTGACTTTGTGGTTTATTGAGAAAAATTGTATGAAATGCCTGAATAGAACATTTTATATTCTCCAGTTGAATGAATTCCTATAGTTACTCTTTGAAGCTTGTAAGAAACAAATCAAGATTTTACATTTATTTTAGCAGAATTACGCAGTATTTTGAAGTATTTTGTTTCATCTCACTACTTGCTTATGGTGGTTTAGAGAAAGAAAAGAGAGATTGCTGACTACTTTTGATATTTATTTTAGAAAAGGTTATAGGCTGTTGTTGCAGTTGTAAACGAAATATGAGTTGCACTTTATTATGTCTTGCAGTGAGAATAATACTTTTAGTATTTCACTTATAAAATTCATAGCACAAAAAACATCTGTTTCAAAAATATTTAGTTGAGAACCAGTGTGGTATCACAAACAGGAAAATGTCTCAGACTAGGTAAAAGCTTGATTACCTTGCGTTGAAAGCCAGTGTGGCTCAGTGCAGGTATCATGTTGACCCCCAGAAGTGGGCAAAGTGTGGCTCTCTGATGTTGTTGGACTGTAGGTCAGATCGGATTTAGCTAATGGTGAAGAACACTTAGAATTGTGGTCTGATAATATTTGAGGCACCAGACTTGACCCACTTTTGCGTTAGTCTAAACATGCTCCATAAATTTGAGCATTCCTTCTTCTACTGTTTAGATCAATTTTCCTCTTCCTTTCTTAGCATTAGGCGTGCAATTACTTTGCTTATTCACCAACAGCGTAAGCAAGACACATCTTTATTCTCTTGTAAATTAGAGGATATTGAGTTGGGTTTATCAGGTCTGCACGTAATGGTGATGAAAGAAATATTGGTACTTGTGTAATGTAAAAGGCCCAGAATTTGTGATGGGGAGCACAATCTCCTGAGGCTGGCTTCCAGTATCAAACTATTATTTTTATCTGCACTCAAACCTGGGTGAGCTGAGCCCCTCATTTTAGTGTGACTTCCTCTCAAATGAGAACATGAAAGCAAAAAAGCATAATGATAGTAATTGGAGCACAGAAGTGAGAAATAAATTTAAATACATACGGTTACTGTTTTCAGCATTTATTTGTGTACCACAGATATTATCACAGCTCCCTGATATATTAGTTGTCAAACAATTACTTTAAAATCTGGGATTTTTGAATAACTAGGAGGCTTGATAAAAATGCATTCTGGCCTACTCCCAATAGCCTAATTGTCCATTTACATTAAATGCATGGATTTTAAAAAATATTTTACTGAGATGGGAGATGCAAAGAGAATGTTTGAGGCAATTGGCATGTATTAAATTTTGGTTGTTGCAAATATGGGGTCTGAGAGATTTCTGCATAATACATAGAGCCTGTTAGTCTACATTTCTGTTAAGGGAAGGACTTAGTACATATTTCTTCTATGACAAGTTTTCCATTCTGCATCAGTAGTTGGTAACTGTTTTGGCAGAGCAAACAGATCATGTGTTAATGCTGGGTGGGAAGCCATCCTTCGAAGTCTTTCCCATCTTCTGTGCTTCCTCTGTCCTTGTATTATTTCCTCTGTGCACTCTCCTGTATTTTGCTTTTGCCTGCAGTGTTCCCCCACCACCACTTCATGGCATACATGCACAGAGATTTTGTTTCTTTGTGATACATAATAGCTGAAAGGGGCAAATTGAAGAAAAATACCATGCTATATCTTTTCCCCAAAAATCAAAATCCCAGATAAGGGAATATGCCTTCTAGTTCCTCTTTTGTACCTTTCATAAACAAGAGGAGGAAAAAGTCAAAAGATAAATGGTACTTCTGGGGTACAGTTGGCAGGGCATCAGAGGAAGGGCAGGGAATTTCCAGATGTTGACCTGTGCTAACAAAGCCAGTGTTGAAAAGATGGTAGGTAATGCAGTTTTACAGCACCTGGAGGAATATATGTTTCCATTCCAGAAAATCCTGGTCAATTTTCTCTTGCATTTATGAAGAGCCCTTTTTTCCTTCTGGTGAGCATTTGTCCCTTCTGTGGAAGGAAAGGCACATGTTAGTTTATTGCTTTTTAAAAAAGAAGCAGTGGCACATTTTTGCTTCCTTCAAAAATTCAGCAGGCTCAGCAAGTTATCACACTTCCTTTTTTAAAAAAAGAGGGTAGTCTTTTTCTTCCCCTGTTCAGTTTTTTTCAAGAGGCAAGTGGGAGATTTTGCTGCTAATGCATTCTCCAAAAGTCCAGGCTGCAGGGGAAAACCACTACTCTTTTCCTTCTTTGAAGTAAAGATAATTTTGTTTTGAGTTGGAACCTTCACAGAATGTGCCAGGTGGAGCTTATTACTGCCTTGTTTTCTAATCAAAAGAAGAAGAGTACATTATCTTTAAAACCTGTCCTCTGTAGCAAGAAGGGGATGGTTTTCATCTTTCTGTTTGCTGTAACAGGCAGCAGAAAAATATTGCTCTTGCCTTTTGTGAAAACTCACTTTTTTGTGGGAATGAAACACTCTAGTTTCTGTTTTCTATGGAAAGTGGGGGAACAAGTGCCTTCTGTCCTACAAGCAAAATGGATCTCCTCTTCTCCCTCCCACAGAGGAAAGGAAGAGTAATTATGATTTTTTTGTTGTGCTTCCAGCTTCTGCAAAAGACTAGTCCATGCTGAACACCTTTCCCTTCCCCAAGTTCTCTGTACATATCATGACATCTGGAGTAAGGTCACACAAGTAGTATATTTACTGTAATTAGCCAAGCTAGAGTCTAAAGATGTAAATTAGCTAACTGCTGTTTGAAAAGTATTTCTAAGCTTATGAAACAGAAAATATGATATAGTAGTTAAATATAGAACTTAAAAGTTAAATTTATTTGTTATAATCACTGTGTTCCCACTGCCTGTAATTCAGCAAAACACATAAAGCTGTCATATGTTCAGGCTTGGCCAGAGTGTAAGGTGTGGTGATGCTTGTTGTCTTGATATGCCTCTTGCTGGACTAAGAATACTCCTCTTGCCCATCTGTTTGAGTTTTAGATTTTACTATACATATTGGAAATTATGGTGAATTGTAACCTTTTTAGGATTTTGGAGCTTCTCAGGAAGTACTGTTTTGAAAGCACTTTAATTGATGTTGATGTCAGCTGTCAATAGATATCTGAATTATGCTAGCATAACTGCTGATTTACGCTAGCATATTCCCAATCTCTTTTCTTCAGGCAATGTTTTGTATAGTTAGAAGCCACAGAATGAGGTTCTGCAAGGTTTAGATGTAAAGCTAAGCTATAGTTTAGTTTATATGAAATGAGTCTAGAGATCTAAAGGCACAGAAAAAGGTTGAGGGAAAAATGTTTCCCCAATTTTTCCAGACACTTTTAAAAATTGAGGAAAAGGATTATGGAATATTTTCTTTTAGAGTGATGTATACAAATTTTAGGACATTCATATATTCATATATGTACACTTCTGGTATTATTTCTGAAAGCTATGTAGCAGGTACTGTTTTATGTAAGGTTGTGTACAATATATCATTGTAATTGCTGGTATTGTTTTCCTTTTCTCAATTTCTTTATTTTATTTTTTGTTTTATGTCTGCTTGAAACTATGGAGGACTAGAAGAGACAGCATAATCTTTTTTTTAAAATTAATGTTGGAATCCTCTGTTACTAGGATTTTTGCTTAATGCTCATAAACTAGCAATAGCAAAGAGGTTCCTTGCTGTTCAGAGGCTCCTTACAGTTCAAGATCTTGTAGCTCAATTTGTAAGAATTATGTTTTAAAAAGTAAGTTTGCAATTTGCAATTATTTTCTGAATGAACTATACCTTTAGTATATCAAACATGATGCCTTATGTCAAGCCAAGTCATATATAATGCATTTTATGTTCCTAAAGTAACAAAGATACTTTCAACTTGCTTTGAGTGCTAATACTAAATTTTTTCAAGTTATTTAAAGCCTTCAGTTTTCTCCCCACAGCTGTCCAGAAAAAAAATCCTGCCAACTTAAACATTTCTGGAAATTTTACATGTCTAAATAAAGTCTCAACACAGATTTAAGCAGTCACCACTCCTTCAGCACATGCCAAAAGGAGAAGTTCAAAACATTTTCCCTTTAAATGAACTGCCATTTGTCATTATGTCTGACAAGGACAACTTATAATTTAAACTATGGTTTGTTCACACTAGGATCAAAAACTTGATTAGCATAAGATGTTTCAGTAAGCTGTAATTTGCCTTAGGAGCTGTGAGTAACAACATACTACCTTTTAAATCTGAAAGTGGCTATTTCTAATTTTTTTGGTGCATATCGAAGATTAAGGGGGAGCACTCCAGCAGGTCCCCCCCAATAACACTAGCCTATGGTTTAGTACAGTGGTGTCCAACTCCTAGAGGTCTGAGGTCCACATACATTCCTCCCTATGGACTTCAAGGTGTCCTTCCTTGACCACCGTACCCCAATTTTTTTAACTGCAGAAGGTTCCTTTCTCTCCCTACACTACATGAGAAAAATTTTGCAATGGTTTTGGTCCCACTGATATGTCGGAGGTGTGTGAAAATTGGAAATAACTTTGCCTAGTTTAGTATTATGTTTGAATTATGCTCCCTTGGTCTACAGCCAGCATCTTTGTTGCTCAGTTGCCACTGTGACAGACCTTCCTTCCATACTGCTTTCCTTAAAGCTACCTGTGCTGCTTGACAACTGACAGCTCCAGAAAGCCTTCCAGAGCAGGTGTTCTGGGTATATAGGGAGACAGTGAGGTGAAGGGGCCTTCCACTGTGCTTTTGGTTTTTTTGAGGGAAGGAGATCTGTCAGCTGAGCCACCTCTTTGGATTTTAGCCTTTGTGTTACTCAGAAGTGTGTCTAGTTCTGTGGGTGGCTTTTTGCAGCAAAGTTAGCTGTCCAGGCTAAAGTAGTGGCAAGATAATGGAAGTACATTCCTCATACTTCTGACTCTGGATACATCAAAAGCTTGAAGTACTGTAGGGTAGTGCAGGATTACTTATGTGAGTCACTCAGCCACTTTTCATGTCAGTGAAATAAGTATTGGTGGATACTAGCAAGTTCAGGAAAAAGTTTGTCTAGAATTTGAGTAATTCTAGGGTGCCTACAGAGCCAGTGAATTACTAGTCCTTGCTTCTGAGAGTGAAGTAAGGCATCATCAGAAATAAGCAAGCAAGTTGTATGTTTTCAAGGCAGCCTCAGCCAAGATTTAAGAAATCCTTGGTGTTTCAAACCCTTGGTTAGACTATTTACATATTCTTCCTATTGTAAGCAGGAAGTGCATTTGATTGTTCTCTAATCTGTTAATAAATTGGTTCATACTTGTTTACCAGCCAGATGCCCTGCAAAAATACTGTGTATATCTATTTTTTCCCATAAGAGTCTGACAAAGGGTTCCAACAACAAGGATGAAGCATTAGAAGATTACAGAATGTGATGCTTGAACCAGATTCCAGAAGATGGAATGTCCAGAAAATGTCATTTTCCCTACCAGTTGGTAAACTAGTAAACTGGAGTCACAGACTGTCAGGCCTTCATGTCCCCCAAATGACTTGAACTTGTGGAGCAAGGTCCCTGAGATCTCCTCTTTCCTTCCACAGGGCAAGCAGGAGGACTTCAAGACGACAGTTCTGGAGGGTATGGAGACTGCCAAGCATCAGGTGAGGGTGGCGTTTGATGCTTGCCACTTAGTAGCAAGAGCCCCCAAATCAGGGATTGATGCTTGCAAGTGTGTGTGGGTGTGGGTGGTCAGGCCTTAGCACCAGGTGCAGGAGAATTGTATGTGCCTATTGAAAAAGGAGGGATAACTTTGTATCATAGTTGGAGAACATGATGGTAAATTAAATGTACTCTTGAATTCTGTAGGCAGGTTTTACGCATCTCCACTCTTTCTTGAATTTAGGCAGTAAAGAGTATACTGCTGCTTTGTAAGTTGGAAAGGGAGTTAGCTTTGTACTTTTACAACTGGAAGACCTTTTACATTACACGGCAAATCATATATATGTTTCTAAGGAATGATATGAAAAGAAATGCCCTACTTTCTAGTCAGTTGCTGAACATTTAATAAATTGAAGCTGCATTTTGCCTGGGAGTAAGTCCCATTGAACACAGTGGGATTTACTGTCAAGTAAATACGTGTAGGATAGTGCTGTATATATGTAAATATCTCAGGCAAACAAGTTATTTTATCTTGCTTTATTTGGAAAACTTCAAAAAGAATTTTTATGAAAATAATCCGTTTTTTCTTCCTTCCACCCATATAGTTCCAATTAGTGCACATTGCTTAGAATAGAAGTGTCTAAGGACGTGTAATTTCCAAGCCGTTTTCGTGTTTTTGAAACAAGGTCTGATGCTGACTCTGGGTACATTTTAAATTATGAAACCAATGCTAGTAAGACAGATTATTTCTATGTTAGGGCATAGGATTTTACATTTTTCTTCATCATGTTTGCAAACTGATGTGTCCATTGTCATATATATGATTTTGGGGACATTCCATATTTGAATAAGTGCTGGATTAGATCTGTGTATTAAGATCAAAATGTAAATGATTAGAAAATATATCCTCATCAAGTGTCTATTGAGAATCTTACCTAGTGTTTGGATAACCTGCAGTATTGGTTTTTTGAAAATGTGAGCAGGGAGAACTATTAAGTGCTTTTTTTGTTGCAAATCTAATGTGATTTGGTAGGGCTGAAAAGATCTACTTAACTAAGCATTTGAGTCCAAAGTTCCAGAATGTAGGGGCAGCTATCGAATAAGCCCTCTCTTGCATCCTCACCAGCTGCGCTTGTGACGGTGGTAAGGACTGAGAGAAGGGCCTCCTCTGATGATCTTGGGGCCTGGGCAGGCTCTTATAGGGAAATACAGTCTGCCGTATAGCCTGGACCTGAACCATATAGGGCTTTATATGTCATTGCCAGAACTGTATGTTATTACTTTAACCAGTACGTTGATGGAATGTCTACTCTCGTCAAATTACCCAAGTGTTAGGTTGGGGAAACCACAACGTTAGTATATTAAAAGTGTATTTTGTATGCTTCATCTCTGTCATGCAGTTTCAAGCTTATATCTGCAGCTACATTAGAATTCTGATTACTTAAAACCTAAGGATCTCAAGTGGTTAAATGCCTTTTCAGAGACGGATTTCAGCACTTGCAGTTTGTGATTGCATGTGCACAGAACCCATGCATACCCATAATAGTGTGCATTGTATAAAATACTTTTTCTAAAAGTATAGATGTGCATTACAAGGCTCATACATTTCTCTTTCTAGCTGGCCATAGTATCTGCAGAATTCTTTTCCAGCACCACATAAAACTGGTATAGAAGGAATATTAGGACCTTTCTGCCTGCATGGTAGCTTTTAATGAACAAAAAGTTTCTGATTGTGAAGAATATTGAAATATAAGATCTTCCATCTCAGTTTTCAATATCAGAGTCTCTCAATTACTATAACTTAAGACAAGGATAGGCAGAAGATAGTCTGGAATCTATTGGTATATTTCTGGCTGATGTGTGGTAGTTCGGCAAGAATGGATGGCTCCTAGTTGTTTAATAGTGGCAAAAAAGAATGACTTTTCTCTAAATTGAGTGGTGGAGATACAAGGGATGGTCTTCTGTGTGAGAAAACTAAGAGTTCAGTTCAGTTCCAATATACCCTACAAATATGCTCAGAAGCATTATGTGCCTTGCATATTGCCTTTGCTGGTGAATCTTGAGTTCTGCTAAAAATAAAACAAAATAGTTCCTCCAATAACTCTGAAATCTGCCTGCCATGACATGTGCATGTCTACTGAGTTAAAGCAATGAGGACTTTTATGTTAATATTGAAGGCTGAACAGCTTGAAGGCCTTTCTTTAGTGCTTCAACATAAGAAATTCCCTGGGAAGTCTTCAGCAGCTTTCTTGGATTTCAACAGGATGTTGTTGAGTAGGTGGATCCTGACATTTCTATAACATGTTATGGACTTGTTTGACCACATCTTTCCAGGAATATCTTTGTTGGTGATCTGTATGACTTAGAAGGCATAGGAGACCAGCCAGAAAGAAAAGAAGACAACCCTAGCAAACAGTTATTTGCAGGAAAAAGGGATGAGAAGAAAGCTGTCTCACTTGCCCACTCCAGCGTAAAATCATGGTCGTATTTTCAAACACATTACTACCATTGGTTCACATCTTCTAGCAATATTGATAGTATTCGCCAGCACACAGTGATCTAACGGGTGGAGCTGTCATAGTTTACAGGAAAAGTGGAAACTCTTCCTAAGTCTGATAGACTTGTCACCAGAAAATTTTGCTATTTATTCTAAAAGCTTTGGGGGTTTTATTTTGTCATACCACATGGAGGGACAGAATCTGTCACTTGGTTTGGATGCATTTTTTTTCCTTGTTTGACTCATTGTCAGAATTATTTAACATGAGCTTCTCCTTGACTTAATTTCTCTTTGAGTGCGTTTTCTTCATTGACATGGTATAAAATGCTTTGAACATGCATTTACAGTTGTCTTTTGTGAGTCTTAGAGCGTGTCCTGTCTTCTTATTCCTGATTATATTGTCACTGGTTAGTATTTTCTTAGCAGTTATTGTTCACTGATACTAATAGGCATCCTTTTAGCGAGGCTTTTTTATAGCTCTGTAGAGATTAGTTGTTGGCAATAATGCTACTCAGTCTTTTTCAAGGCATAGGATTATTGTGAGCAATTCAGTCATGTTAGTAAGTCAAAGGCTGTGTTCTAATTTATCCATATCTTGAAGATTTCAAAACATTGGCCACCCTGCTCACTAAGGTACAGACTTTATTTGTCTGTAGATTTACTCTCTTTCTTGGTCTGCATTTGTTTTATGTCCATAGGTGCTTTTATAAATATCATCTTGAAATTACCAAAATGTGTGATTTCTTGTCTAAAACCATTGGGTCATAGGCAAACTGTTGGTTAAACATTTTTTGAATGTTTTTATTTGCTATTTACTGTAGAGAAATTAGTCATGAAGTAGGATATCTAGTATATTAAGTGTTTTAGCCAAAGGTAAATTCTTTTCCTTAAGGAAATTCTTGAGTATAAGTGATGACTGAGAGCATGAAAAAGTTTTTATCCTCTTGATCCAGGTCTAGTTTTCTTCTTCTTGATTTAGACAGAGGAAAGTAGCAGTACCAAGTTGGAAGTGTTCTAGTGGTTTGTAGCCCTCTAGTCTATGGATTGAAATTATGTGTAGGGTTGGGAAGACTAATATTTACAGAAAGCATCTCTTATTTCTGGTAATTGTAATGATAATTTGAAATCAAATTGAGAAGTGCCTTTTTTTAGAAGACAAGTTACATTTCATTGTCATTGGCTTCACTTGTGTTAGAAACATTCCATTCATTTCACCGGTATCTCATTAAATTGCCACTGTGTGCTTAGAGTAAGCGTCTTTCAACTTTTACTGTTTTCAAATGTAGTCAAACGATTCCTGCAAAACCATTCACAAACAATAGATGTATACATACTCAAGCTGAAGTTCTGGGAACACAAGCTGGGAAGTAAGATTGATTGAAGCAAGTAGAACCCAAAAATGAATAAACATGCCTAGGATTTTGATGTCAGTTTGACATTCTTCTTGTTTTTGTTGATCTTCAGAGCAGATTCATATAGTACACAATGAAGCATGTATATAAGTATTTGGAGGATTTGGCTCTAAGTGCTCAGTTCTGGTCAGACTGAACTGTGGCATAATAATTAGTGGTTTAAAATATTTTGTTAACTGTTTAGCTCTTTGGAAGACCAAGTTGTTTTGTATTTCTGAAGGCCTTGGTGCATATTCTTGATATATGTTAGAGTGTTATTTTCAGATTTAGTCATGCTTAGAAATGGAACTTGTTATTTATTGAAATGGTGGTTCCAGTGGGTCTACTGTAACTAGTCGGTCTACTTGTGGGCCAACCAGGGAATTTTTTTAATTCCAGGGAAGACTTTTGTTGTTGGATGCATTTGATTTTCTTGTTCATTTTGAGAACTTCAGCACTTCTATAATTGTAATTCAAAGCATGTTTTCACTTTTAGCAAAATAATTTCAGATTTCTATTTCATATGTAGACTTTTATACATAAAAACAGCCAAATTTTCGTAGATCAGCTAATGCTGATGTGATACAGGGAGGGCTTTTCAGTAGATTTGAGATTTTGTGCATTGTCCACCTTAAGTTGCCATAGTAGAGAGTGGAATATGTTTCAGACATATTGGCTGTGTTTGTGTGGCATACTGAAACATGGATTAGTATGCTGTGTGCAAATAGGAGGGAGCCACAGCAAGCCTCAAACTTGTATACTCCTCTCCCTTCCTTCAATGGCTCAGTGGAGATTTTTGGAAGTTATTCATTTCACTGTTGATTAATTAAGACTTATGGTATCTGATGCAACTCTGGTTTTAATTTTAAACAAACCCATTTCGAACTGAGTTCTGTTGTCTTGCCAACATCAACCACTGCTAACCAGAGATATGGCAGGCTGTGCTGATCTCAAAACAGAAGTGGTAGGAAGGCAGCATGGAAGTTTAAGATGTAATTCAGCTGCTTCCAGCTTGTTTGACCTACAGTAAACCATGATTTAGGAAGGCATAATAACATAGCCATTCAGGCTTCAATCCTATATTTTCTTATGTAGACACATGAACCATTGAATTCAGTGTGGGACTTATGTAGTATGTATATCTATCAGTTTATGATGACCCCAAGAATGTCATAGGGTTTTCTTAGGCAAATGTGCTCAGAGGTGACTTTGGTCATTCCTTTCCTCTGAAATAAGTCCTCAGCACCTGGTATTACTTGGCAATCTGCCATCCAATTACTAACTAAGCTTGACCCTATGTAGCTTCCAAGATCAGATGAGATCTGGTGCCTTCAGGATATTTAGACCTTGTTTCAGTGGAGCTTACATTTTGGTAAATATTTATAGACTGCAATCCTAAGGAACTTATAAGAGTACAAACCCCATTGAGTCAGAGATACTTCTGATGAAATGTGCTTCAGTTCAGTTTGCAAAAAGGATTTGATAAGACTGTCACTTAATTCTAAAAATTCTAAAAATGTGATTGAGCATGTTTCCATATATCAGTTAATCATGGAAACATTTCTTTATGCCATGGTGAATGTAATGTGTCCTGTAGACAGCATATGGCCCCTGAAGCCTCCACCAGTGCCCCTAAAAATACTTCTAATTTTTAAAAAATTGATTTTTGGGGAAAAAAATCAGTTTTTCCCCCCAACAGAAAGCACTCCCCATGCATATATATACACGAAAATACCCTCACATCACCCCCTAGCATGCCAGAACTCCAAATTACCCCAAAATTTCCTCTGCAGTCCTTCTCAAAATGGCTGCAGGAAATGATGGGATATCAAATCCTGTCACCATTTTGTGTGGCAGTGCACAGGAACACTGCACAGGCTTGCTGTGGGAAGAGCACCTCCTCTGGAGGGATAGGCCTATGGCCCCACGGAGTTGCCTGCCTCTCATTTATGACTTTAGGCTTAAAAAAAGGTTTATTTAGGTTTTTAGTTATGTGTAATAGGGAAAAGTGATCTTAAGATGAAGTATGATATTAACAGACATTCTTCTTTAAAATATTGGTGTGTCTTCAAACATGATGCCTGCTGCCTAGTTTTTGTACAGTACTTATATTTAAAAAAATAAAGTAATTTAAAAGTAGAAGGATGTCCAGTTAAAAAGATTTTTAACCACTGTGTCTACTTGTACCTTAAGATCGTCCAAGAAAATATTCATTCAGATGTCCCTTCATTCTGGGGGCAGCAACAAAAGGAGAGGACTTTTTTCAGTTGGTGGCCTCCCATCTCTGGAATGCTGTGCCAGGCTTACCTGGCATCCACACTATTTGCTTTCAGGGCCAGGTTGACATTGTCTATTCTCATAGGATCTTAAAAATATTTTAGTGTTTTTATTATACAAGAGCTATTATTTTAGTCCCTGCAGGTGTGCTTTAATTTTTCTACATGGTGGATATTTTAGTTTTTGTATTTGTATTATATTTTATCCTTTTCCCCCTAATTTTATGTTCTTGATCTTATTGACATTTTATTTGTACTTTGGGGTGGGGGTTCACTGTTTTTGAAATGGTATGCTACATAAAAAAATATATTTTATGAGAGATTTATCAATTAAATTTGGAGTCTTGGGTTTTAATAAAAACAAATGTTTTTTTTCACTGCTTCCTGTTTCATTCTAAAGAGCTATAAAATGCCTGAGTGAAGTAGTTTTTTATATAATACACAACTTGTATAATGAGGTGGATAGCCAAAAACTGTATTGGGGACTAGTGGTGGGAGCACAAGGACTTTACAGAAGTTTTAAAAATGTTTACAAGACTTCAACAACTGGTGTGGCTCAAGTGCTTTGTCACTCTTGATGTATATTGTACAGTTGTTGCTCGTTCCAGATTTTGTGGGATTCTAGATTTAAATGGTTAACTTGATGTCTCTTGACATGCCTGCCTTCATCTTCACTTGTCATTTTGCAGCCTAATTCTTTTTAGTCTGTCCATTCTGTCTTCTCCCTATTTATACATACATGCTAGATAGCTTTTGCTGGGCTCTGTGATTTCTCCCAAGCCTTGATTTTAGTGGGTGCTGTTAACACAACTTCCCCTCCAACTAGGTCCTTTGTTGTGCTGTATTTGCCAGCATCCCATACTTGTTCATGCTTGGCTTCCTCTTTGGTTCAGTCCCCTTTTTTCTAGAGAAGCAACTGTGCAGTTGCAAATGCAGAGATTTCTCATCTGCTTTCTTTGGTATATTCACACAACAGGATTTACATCTTGAAAAGAACAAGCACCTTGCTTGTGCATGTCCTTTGATCTATTCCATTCACAGTGGACATGACAAAACAAGCCACTGAGCTTTGCTCTGAATTTGGTTTATGATGTAAGATAATATTTTTCTTCTGTGGTCTGATCCCTTCCCAAAACACAGGGAAAGAACCCTAAGTTTATTCTTGATTTCTTTCTCTTTGTTGGGAAAGAGAAAACAAAGAAGGTAGATTGCCAGGTGATACAAGGACCCAGTAGTGAAGTTCTGTGGCTTGTTTAACTGCTTTTGCTGCAGTTGGGAACACTGGGACTCCATGCGCCAGCAACGGTTTGTTCATAGTGAGCCAGGCTTCCTGCAGAACCCTAACTTCTAATGTCTTGAGAACACACTCCCTGTCCTGAGTAGAATTGTAAGGCTGCTATATGAATGCTTGTCCTGCCCAAATTGTCATAATGTGTAGCTTATAAACAGCTTCTTATTGCATTTCCTAATTTTGTAGTATTAGAATAGAAAATATTTCTTTTTTTGAATTGATCTGCCTGCCTACTGTATGAAGTGAGATGTGTATACACATTCAGATACCTTAGCAGGGTTAAAGGTGACCTTAAGTAGCAACATCCTGGCATTCCAGGTGCTTTTGCATACTTGTCACATGCGTGTTCTTTCTTTATAGGGGTCGAGGGGGCAGCTTTCCAGAGCAGACTTCCACATGATAGGATGACATCCCAGGAAGCAGCTTGCTTTCCAGACATTATCAGTGGGCCACAACAGACTCAGAAAGTGTTTCTTTACATCCGAAATAGGACGGTAAGTTAATCAGTGAGAACACAGTACATTTCTCTCTCAAGAGGTTTCAGAGTGATCCTGCAGAAGGAATCATATTGGCTTGTCCTCCTGCAGAGCACTTTTGTGCATGTATAGAAGCCTGTATAGCCGTTCGGCCCCAAACGTAGCTGTCTTCTGTAGATTCTGGTGGCATATTCTGGGACATTTTCATGGTATTAAGGAACAGGTTCAAAAAAAGACATTGTGCTGTAGACACTTGCGCTGAAGTTCACAAAGCATGTCAGACAAGTAAATAGTATGTCTACTAGCGATTTTCATGATTTCTCTGAAGAGAGCCTCTGTATGTGAAGGCTCTCCATGCACTTCTAAACACTGGCTGGTATCCCATTGATTAGTCCCAGCTAGCATAGATCCTTTCAATGAATTGTTGAATGAGTCAATCCCACTGAGTGATTGGGTCTGCTGTAGCCAAGAGAGCCAGACCAGTGTAGTGATTTGAGCATTGGTTTATGATTCTGGGGACTGGGGTTTGAATCCTTGGTCAGCCATGGAAACCTGCTAGGTGACCTTGGGCGAGTCTCTTTGTTTCAGCCTCAGAGAAGGGCAAAGGCAGCCCTCCTCCCGAACAAATTCTGTGAAGAAAACCCTGTGATAGATTCACCTTAGGGTAATCATAATTTGGAAATGACTTGAAGGCACCCAACAACAACAGTAACAACTGTAGTCCAGTCTAACAACAGGTGTCAGAGGCACTGTTTGAAAAATCTCCACTTATAAAGAAGGCTGGCCTCTTGAGAAATATGCCCTCAACATGAGAAGAGTGATGAAAATGCACTAGGAGGAGGATGGGCTAGCATGCTCTCTCTCTTCAGTTGTTTTTTGAATTCTTGAATGTCTAGATAGGGCTAATGTCTGATGCAACATGGCCTCCTTGTCACTCTGCCATAAATTTGGTATAACTACCAACTTCTGGAAACTGCCAGAACTCCATATGTCCTGTTCAGTAATCTGAAATGAAGAGGGCTTTTTATTGTGGTAGGTAAGTGCCAGGATATTTGCAGATATTGAGAGCAAGCTTTGTTTCATTGTACAATCTTCTAATTGTCTGGAGTTTGTGCAGTTTCATTTAAGCCTGAAACAAGTTTTTATGGCCCTGGAAATGGATGAAATCACCACATTTTCCTCTTAACCTGGCACATTGTGAAGACTATCTATATTTCTGTTCACAGTGTCATGGGATTTTCTGGGTTTAATACTGAGAATCCATAAGAGAAAGTCTTCAACTATGGACTTTTAAAAAAATGCTCCCTAGTAATGTCACCTCAGTTTTTATATCTAAAACATTTTGTATGTTTCTGTCACTTAAATACAGTTGCAGCTTTGGTTAGATAACCCAAAGATCCAGTTGACATTTGAAGCAACACTACAGCAGTTGGAAGCACCTTATAATAGTAAGTGACTATTCTTCTCTTATATTTAATATATATAAGATTCTGTGCGGCATTAACTCTTGAGGGTAGAATAAAGAACAGATTCCAGATTGTTCAAGAGAGATAATAACAGCAAAACTTTTAAATTATTATATCTGAATTTGATACTTGAATACAATTTAAATTTCTTCTTGTCTCTCCCTTCACTCTGACATTTTGCTTCTTAATTAGGCTGACCTTTGTGGTGTGAACACCCACTTTCATGTATTCTGAGACATTACCCTTCATGTTTCTTATGTCCAAAGTAATGTCTACTTTGCTGTTTGTGAAAGAAGAATAAAATTTTGCATCTAGGCAAATGAGATTCTGTACATTTTGTAAGAGCACCATATGCCTCCTTTTCTCTTGATGGGTTATGTAATAGAGAAAGGAGCACTGCTAAAGGCAAAAGCCTCTTGTTACCATAAGAACTGTGCTTGTCAGTATTTCTGGGAAATGGCCTTTGTTCTGCAGTAGGGAGTGCACTGTGTCTGTGCTCCTGTATTTATGGTCCCATGTATTCGTCCTTCTGTATTTTCATTCGTTTAAAGATCTGCTATTAATAAAGGAAGGTATATTTAACTGGTAATATAGACTGCAGCAAAAGAACACAGTTCTTCAGATTGAATGTGATGAATGTATGTTAAAATCAATTTTTTATTTTGTAGGTGATACTGTATTAGTTCACCGAGTACATAGCTATCTGGAACGGCATGGCTTAATAAATTTTGGTGTCTACAAAAGAGTAAAGCCTCTTCCAAGTAAGGAGTTCAGTTTTTTCCTTTGAGTTAACAAATGTGTGTGTGACTGCCTCACTTAAAAAATAAAGCTTTGAGACCTTAGTTAAGGTCTTACAGAATGTGTAATGGTAGCCTTTTCTCTGTACTGTCAGGCTTTATTCATCATGTGGTGCAGTTCTTCTGAAGTCTAGTTATTACCTATGTGGTTTAAACCATATATAAACTGCAGTGTACACTTTTTTTCCTTCTATTATTCAGCTTTTTTTCTGCTATTATTATTTGCCTCTTATAGTACACTTCTCTTTTTGAGCAGCTGGTTTTGATGTTTGTTGCATTTGCTATATTACATCCTGCCATCCTTTTCTAACAGAAAAATACTCAATACAGCTAATCAAAAAAATACAAAATGTGAATGGAGTAAAGCAGTCGAATGGATGGAACCTTATTCCTCCCTTCACCACCACCAGTGACAGAATTATTGGCCATTGTTGTAGTCACTCACATACAGAAGAGGATGGATGATGATTAGGTCAAGCAAGCCAGTGTCCTCTCTTTTCTTCTGCTGAGCCCAAAAGCAGAGCTCTGTATATACTTGTGTACATTTTGCAAAGTTTGGAAAAGTTAGTTATTTGGACTCCCAATTTTTGGAATCCCCAACCCAGCATGGCCAGCGATCATACTGGCTGAGAAATTCTGGGAGCTCTAGCTTTAAAAAATAACTTTCCTATGTTCCCTATTGAGATTTTAGCCTATTTGAGCTGTATACTAGCCAAGCATCTTGCTTTATTCAGGGGATCACTGCTTCTGCAAAACTGCTGCCTTTGGAAGTTTCTTCTACAGTCGGAATATCAGGGTTGCTCTTGAGATTCTTTGCAGATCTGCTGCTGCTTTCTTGGACAAGTCAAGTTTTCTTATGTTGTAAACATACTGTCTATGTTTTCCTTCCATTCTAGTAAGAGTATGTAGTGTTAAATTATGTAAACAAAAACAATATTACAAGCTGAAGGAATGCGGGAATGTACAATGAACACAGATCACAGTTGTTCATTTTGTCAAATCCAGTCTGCACAAATCAGTGCTATGCAGTAACAGTACATTACTCTTCATTATGCTTTTGTGATTTAGCTAAGAAGACTGGCAAGGTGATCATTATTGGTTCTGGAGTCTCTGGCTTGGCAGCAGCTCGCCAGCTACAGAGTTTTGGGATGGATGTAACACTTCTGGAAGCAAGAGTGAGTTTCTACAGGAATATGTCTCAAATCATTTAATTTAAATCCTGGAGCTATTTGACTATAGTTGTGTTTTACCTAGCTTGTATGCCTACATGTTATCATCTTAATTGTTTGTGGCCCACTGATGAAAAGGTATCACATGAAGAAACTAGTATGAAAACTGTACTGAACCAGAGATCAGAAAAGATATCTCTAGTGACTTCAAGTTTCCCCTTGTGGCTGCTGGTACATCTTTATTTGGAAAGTATATTCCACTACACTTAGATGTGCCAGAGAGGTCCAGCTATTTTAGTGGCATGAAGGGGTCCATTTCTTGCTGGGTTTATCAGGACTCTTCAGTGATTATTTTTAATTAAACTTGGCTTTTTCAGAAAGCTTGTCATGTAGGTCGATCTATGTTGCTGTATATGGCTACTAAGCATTTTTGTTGGGATTGTCTGGCTTACTTGTTGCTATTTTCTTTATTATTTTTACTGTAGTATGTTTTGTCATGGGAAAGAGTTTTCATTTTATTTGTAAACCATTTCATGGGTTGTGTATGCAAGAAAATAAGCAAACGATTTATTAAATGAATAAAAGTTTTGTTTTTCCTTGTGCAGACCTGTGCCTTGTTTATATGCCTTTTCAGTTCCTTAACTGGGATGTTCCTCAATTTGGTAGATGAATTTGCTTTCAATAACAAATTATAGTGAATGTAAGGCAAGAGATAAAAAATATGCAATTACAGCACAAGAGAAGATATAAGAATGTGTTTAAAGTGAAGGAAGGATGGATATGCTCTGATTACCTTTTCAAATGATTGGATAGACTGCTTCACATCTTATATTATGATGAACACCCAAGATACCGTGGTTATATATCTACAGGTTCAGTACAATATGCAATAAGAGTTCCTAATCACTGACCAGCCTAAGACCCACTTAGCTACCAAAAAGTTGCTGCGTTGTCTTGCCTTCAGATTGTGGCTGGGATGGGTCAAGGGATCAGAATAATGAAAAAATTGACAGATGTCAAAGGGATATTTCAGTGGTATCATTTATGCTTCTCCCTATTTTTGAGGGACTTTCCATTTAATTTTAACTTTATTGGAATTTACTAGTGAAATTCAAAAGTCTGTCCACAATGTTCTATCTGGTTAAGTTCAATGCAACCAACATGTTTGGAAAAAATGATTTAAAAATCAAATCAAAATAAAATAAAATAAAATCTTTCAAGTATTTCACAGGATTTAAAAAAATTAGCATGTAGTTTTCATAAAAGCCTTGCATTTTAAATCTAATCCACCCCCCCCTTTTTTAAAGGATCGTGTAGGGGGCAGAGTTGCTACTTTTCGCAAAGGAAACTATGTTGCAGATCTAGGAGCCATGGTAGTTACAGGACTTGGTAAGTCTTAACAACTAGTCTGAATACAAACATGGTGTCTGTGAACTGAATGATCATTAGCTTTGTACTGATTACAATCTCTTGTTGTACATTATTTACTTTTTACAGTTATTAACAGTAGTACACTTAACTTCCTCAATGAATATCTGTCTGTGTCCGTGTGTGTCTATGTGTGTGTCCAGTCTCTCCAGGTGCAACTTCAAACTGAGCCTCTTTTGTCTTTGTTCTTTGTAATGGTAAATCTTCCAAATGCTTGCTGATCTTATGCCTGATAGTCTGAATCAAACTGAAGATATATTAAATCAGTCTTCCTTGACTGCTCTTCCCTGGTGAAACCTTCCTTAATCCAATCAGAATGTTTTAAGCAAATTAACAGTGTATAGGTCTGTTAGTTACTGTTTGTCGTGACATCTAACTGGAACATCCATGTCTGTACACGTCTTTGACAGTGAGAAAAAGTGATGGGAGCTAGATGTGCCCTGAGTGTGATCAACCTGAGTTGCTGTTATGTTTTTACGAAAAGTTCATATTGCAGTAATACTTTCATTGGGCCAACCTAAAAGCACAGATTTGTGTATGCTTTCACAATCTTCAGATCACTTTCATCTGGCAAGATGTTACAAAAAGTCTGGAAGAAGAAGCTGGAGGTGGGGTGGGGTGTGGACTTGACCTTGAAGTTATGTGGTTTCATGTTATCTTGAGATGTAGTGAAGAAGAAAGGTCTGAGGATGCTCTGTTGTGGTGGTATTAGATATGGTGGTATTAGATTTCACCAGGATTTGTCCCTGTATTGCTGGGAGCATGGCAGACAATAAATTTGATTCTCCCTTTTGGAAATTAAAAAACAAACAAAAAACAACTGCATTATAAACTCATCCTGTCTATCCTGTTCTTAGTTTACCTGTTAGAAACTAGATCAAACAGGCAGAAGTGAGAAAATGCAAAATTGGGAGAAAGGCAAAGCCCCTCCCAATTTCAAAAGACCATTACTGAGACCACCAAATTAAACTATACAATATTTTCCAAATGCTGTGTTAAAAAAAAAGATTAAATACTTTGCTCCTGTAATTGTACTATAGAGTACTTCTAGATATTGATTCTTTTGTTTGTTAGACAACATATTTTTTTCTTTGTACAAAATATTTTGCAGGAGGAAACCCAATGGCTGTGGTGAGCAAGCAAGTAAACATGGAATTAGCAAAAATAAAACAAAAATGTCCTCTTTATGAAGCCAATGGACAAGCAGTAAGTTTTAATGCTTCTTAACCTGTTTGTAAGAAAATAATTTGGAGCAAAATGACATACTGGCTTGATAAAAGATAGTCCATTGTTGACCTGCTACCATATTTTAGACAATTTTCCTATCGTTTAATCAAACTCCTCACTACAATGTAGAACCTACCATAATTCTGCTTTGCATATGGGGAGCTCTCACATTATTTTTTTCACTAGATACACTGAATTCTGCGTGAAATACTATATAGGACACATTGCCATAGGAACAAAAGAAGAGGTGGATCTTGCTGCTTCCATTGTGTCTGAAATACTAGAATAGCATTTGCATTGTTTCAGAATTGCAGCAAAGGTGGGGGATAGAAAGACCAAAGCATATGTAATGTAGGACAGTGCTTCTCAATCAGCATTTTCCCCCCTAGTGTCAAAGGACTGGTACCAAATTTCTGCCCATTGAGTGTAACTTACCATGGCCAGGCAGCTGATGACTTGTGTACTGGCAGTGGTCTCTGGACTTCCATTTTGACTAGCAGTAATGGAGATCTGTTATTTGTTCTCCACTGCCCATTAGGAAGGGTACCTCTGAAAATACTAGATAAGCTCCTCAGGTATAAAGATACCTAAGTGAATACAAAGTCAGGATTGTCAATGCCATCATATTTCCAGTTTGTATGCCTGGTTACAAAAGCTGGACAGTAAAGAAAGCTGATAGGAAGAGAATCAACTCAGTTGAAATGTGCTGCTGGAGAAGAAGTCTACAGATACCATGGACTGCCACAAAGACAAACAGATGGGTCCAAATCAGCCTGAACTCTCCTTAGAAGCCTAAATTGAGACTGTTGTGTTTGGAGATATCACAAGAAGACATGACTGATTAGAAGAGGCAGTAATGCTTGGTAAAGTAGAACGTGGTAGAAAAAGAGGAAGACTGCCTTACAGGTGGCTGGCTTCAATCAAGTAAGCCACGGGCCCTGATCTTGCAGGACCTGAGTATAGTTGATGACTTGTCTCCATTCACGCGGTTGCCATAAGGTGAAGTCAATGACAATTAACATGAATTCCCACCTCCTCCACTTCAAAGCAGCAGTGACCAGCAAAAATTTTCCTTGGAGTAGTAATGCTGTGGATGGAGTGTGAGCCTTTTTGCCTCACACTATTTCCTTGATCTAAGCTGCAGTTACTCCTACAGTGGGAAATAGGCAGTTCCATGTATAATACCTGTCCTTTTAGTGCTAATGCTATTGTAAGAGCTACAATGAGATGGCAGCTTAGATCTGAGACTCAGTTTAGGATGGAATCAATGTTTTTAAAAAGAGTTTTTTTCCGGTACTTGTTAAAATTCCTGTCTGGTCAAAACTGGAGAAACATGGAGCTTGCTTAATGTGTGGGTGGGAAGTAGAGATGTCAAGGCCTGGAAAACAAAAGCTAAAACTTTTTTTTTTCCTGAAGCCATTTTTTTCTGGTGGTATAAATGGATTATGGAGTATTTTCTTTTATACTGATGAAAATGTTTTATGTGTTCACATATTTGCTGTCGCAAAATAATTTCTAAAAGTTATGTAATAGGATGACTTTTATGCAAGACTATATACAGTATCAGATTATTACAATTCCTGGTTCTGGTTTCCTTTTCTTAGTTCTTTCAATGAGGAAGGTACATTCCATTGTCTTGACATTATTGAGACTTGGTGAAGACCGAATACTGTTTGTTTTACTGATGTTGATGGTTTCTTCTGTTTTTACTGAGGTAGTTTTGCCTGCTCCTCATGGTAGCAAATCAAAGAGGTTCTTTACAATTCAGGTGTTCTTAACAGTTCATGACCTTATAGCTCAATTTGTAACAAAGTATAAAATTTTAAAGTTCCATTTGCAGTGATATTCTGAATAAACTGGACTTTTAATATATCAACCATGATAACTTTTTGCTAAACCAAGTTCTACATAATGCATTTTATGTTCCTAAAGTAGCAAAACAACTTTCAAATTGTACTAATTTTTTGTTGTTGTTGTTTCCAAAAATTTTCATTTTTCCTGAAAAATTTTGGACATTTTACATCTCAAACCTGCTAAGGTTCCACAGTCCCCATCACTTCAGCCTGTGCCAAGAGGAAGTTTGGAACAGTAAATGTCTATGTCATTTCACCAGTCACTAAGCTAATTTTTCTGCATTGTAGAATGGGCACAGTCATTTTGTTTGAGAAGCTTAAGTATCCATGTTTTCTGAAACGTTTGAAATAACATAATGCAACATAAAATTTCAGCTCATAAAATTTTAGAAATTCATTTTCTGATTTCATTTCTGAAATGTGATGACTTAATACTTAGCTACAGACTGAGTCTTGCCAACATCAAGTTCACCAGCATGTTACCAGTATGAGTGATTCTGGTGCTGTTTACGTGGTTCTGAAAAGTGATATCTAGTAGAAATGGGAGAGCCGGAGGGTCCAGCATTCAAATTATCATCTAGTCACAAAGATAACAGGGTGACTGCAAGCAGATTGTTAGCTTTCTCCTAACTCAACTCAAAGGGCATTCAGGAGGATAAAATAGATAACCCTATGGCCTGGGTAGTTTGAAGAGCACAAATACTCCCCAAATGCGAGTGCCCCTGTTGAGCTTTCATTTTGTTTTCACATTGTTAACCTCAGGAATATGATTTTCAGGTTCCGAAGGAAAAAGATGAAATGGTAGAGCAAGAGTTTAATCGTTTGCTGGAAGCCACATCGTATCTGAGCCACCAGCTAGACTTCAATGTCCTCAATAACAAACCTGTCTCTCTGGGTCAAGCTCTAGAAGTTGTCATACAGTAAGTGGTATTCAGTTTCACAGATAACTCGGAAAGCATGCTGCTGAAGTGGCGTGTGTGTGCTTAAACTACTAAACTGTTCACATTTAGCTTTGGATTTTTCTGTTCACAACTGCTAATCTCAGTTTGAACATTGAAATAGCATATTGCTTTGGTGCCACTGCAGTCTAAAATCTTTCTTCCACCTTTCAATCTTGACCTCACTGTCACTGTTCTCTTTCATGAACTGACAGTCTTGCACCTTAAGGCAGAATGTTGAGTATTTTGACAACAGGAAAATGAAGGTCTGCAACAACACAGCCTTCCTAGGCTGCTAAGGTGCTGGGGCCCATAGTATAAATTTAAAGCTTTAAATTGTGTAACCCCTCCTTACCTGGGCAGTATTTGGACTTAATTCCTTCCTGGATGCCTCCTTTGTGAGCTGAGAATCTGTACTCTGCCTGTCCACTTGTTCTTTTTCTCTATCTCACACTGTTCCATCTTGACAGGATAAGAAAGTGACATAAAAAGTGACTAGTGCTCACAAGATGTTTTGTAAGATTTGATTGTCTCATTGATATTGTGAGTTCTTCATTTGGAAAAGGATCTACGTAAATACTCAGGCAGAAATGGCAGAGGCCCTTTAAGAGACTTTGTTGGAAAAGTCTGGACAGTTTTCCATATTCTGGTGACATTTCTCCTTATTTAGATTACAGGAAAAGCATGTGAAAGATGAACAGATTGAACACTGGAAGAAGATAGTAAAAACTCAAGAAGAACTTAAAGATCTCCTTAATAAGGTCAGATGTTTATCTGGCCTGAGGCAAGAACAGCATCTTTCCTTTCAGTTCAAACTGGAATTATTCCATAGAATAGATAGAAGATTCTCACCCCACCACTATTTAAGAGAGAGGTGGGGGACCCTCCTCAGTTTGGGGGCTATTTCTGGGCAGTCTTGTAGGGGCTGGATGCCTGCAGTGGAGGGAGACACCCCACAGCTGGCATGTGGTCCTTAGTATGATTTGCTGGACATCATTACCCCATCCCTTCATCTCCCTTTGAAAAGGTGCCTTTGCTACTGGTAGAGCCTTCAAAGGCCTCATTATAACCAGATTTTGGGCAGTGGGGGTGAGGGCTTGAAGCATCAAGGAGAGTTAGCTGTTCTCTTCCCAAACAAGAACCTCCTCACCCTTGAAAATCTTTCCCCATGCTGGGACAGCAGGGAAGTAAGGTAGCAGGGAACTGGTGGGCTGGATGGGAATCTCTTGTGGGCCAGAAATTTCTTGCCCTTAATACTGAGACCACTGCTGGGTGTGAAAGGTGATATTCCCTTCATAGGCTCTCTGCAGTCTTGCATTTGAGAGTATTATGGGCCATAGCCAAAATATTCTCAAATTTTGGAAGGAGTGTTTTTGCTGTCCCCTTTCATGGGTGTATCTTCTTCCCCCTGCCTCCAATAGATGGTGAACTTAAAAGAGAAAATAAAGGAGCTCCACCAGCAGTACAAGGAGGCATCTGAAGTGAAACCACCACGAGACATCACGGCAGAGTTCCTTGTGAAGAGTAAGCATAGAGATCTTACTGCTCTCTGCAAGGTATGTGACAGAAAAATGGCTTTGTTTATTTATTGTTTGATTACTTCTAAAAAGAATCCTTTTATGGTTGGTTTAAAAACTCCTATAGTAACTGCATATTGACTGTCAGATACAGAGCCCTCTATATCTGACTGGAGAATGCAGCATTCCGTCTTGGAACGGATGTATAAAGGAATGATGATTTAGAGGCTTTGCAGGCCAACCATGAAACATTGACTATAGATTAAATTTTATCAATCTGCATGCTTAATAAAAGATTTCTTCAATATTGCCCTTCAGTATTTTCCTGTATATTTATTCAAATGTAAATCTCCTTATCAGGAATACGATGAACTGGCAGAAACGCAAGCAAAACTGGAAGAGAAGCTCCAGGAACTAGAAGCCAATCCTCCAAGGTAAAAAAATACCGATCTAACCATGAAAGCAGTTGCATGTTTGTGTTAGTGGTTTTGTGTTCTTTTGTGCTTGTAGATGTGGTAGCAAGAGTAAAGAACAAGGCAGTGGTTCTTAAATTGTGGTCTGAAGACCATGACTGAGCCTTGGTGTATTCACAGCTGGTCCACAAACCATGATGAAAGTCAAGCACATTCAGAACAGCTGGTGGCTTCTTTAAAGCTTGCATCTCATCTTCATTTCTTTCTGGGTTTAAATTTAAACTCAGAAAGCGATTCATATCTTTTTAGTGAAAACACTGAAATAATCCTCTGGCATTGGGCACAGTTCTTGCCTCTGTGCCCCTATTGTTTGGTTTAATTGCAGCAGATGACAGATGCAGCAAATGAGCTCAAATTCATTGCACATCTAAGTATCATCTTCTACATTAGGCATATGGGAACAAAATTGCCTCAGTACAGCATTGTTTGAATGAAACTACAGGTGAGTAATTGATTGTAAAGCCAGCAAAAAAACAACTGCATAGTAGGAGAAACAACAGTAAGCTATCATGGCATATTAAATAAAAAAACTGGAAGTAGACCTTGCCAATGTTATTATTCAAAGTGATCAAACAATTTAATTGTGCTTTCAGATTTTAAAAACTGAAAGGAAGAGAACACTGGGAAAAGGCAGCGCATGGGAAAGATAACCCTTCTGTAGCATAAGTGAAATTTTGATTACATGATTTTGGGATGGCAAATTAAAAATAGGGAACAGGTGATGGAGTATTGAGTTGTAGATGGGAAGAGATGCTTTGGGAGTTGGGCAAGGGGCTGGATGAGATCCATGCTTCTCTGCCATTGTTTTCTTTCGGTGGGCTATGGTTTAATGTAAGTTCTAAGCTAACAACACAGGGAGCAGTCACTTCGTTTTTATAAACCCAGCCCTGAGTCCATAGAATAAAGCCACACTGTAATCAAAATAATATGAACTCAACACTGTCCTCTGCGTAACAATCAAATCTGGCTAAGAGTGGCTCTTCCTGTACTTATGCCTTTGATTTTCTTTTTCTTGAAAGTTCTGAGTGGCTTACACAACCATTTAAGATTGTTCCTGTGCTTGCTGGAGGGAAAGAGTAGCTTCCCAGCAGCCTCTTTTCTCCTCATCTGGGGGAGATTATACACACTTCAGAAAAATACAGTACAGCAATTAAAAACCAGTTTCTGTTGTCTGGTAATATGATATATGAACTTCTGATGAAACTGAATATTAAGTGTAAAGAATTAAGCTATGCGATCCTGTTGAACTGAAAAAGGTTTGCTGTGGGAACCTACACTAGTGTCTCCTAACGATCAGTTTGTATCTTTTTTGTAGTGATGTGTATTTATCATCAAGGGACAGGCAGATTCTTGACTGGCATTTTGCAAACCTGGAGTTTGCAAATGCCACACCTCTCTACTCTGTCACTGAAGCATTGGGACCAGGTAACTATTCAGTATTTCTTTTCTCATGATTAGCAAACAGAGAATCATAAAATCAGGCTTTTTAAAAATAAAGTGTGTGTGTGTGTACGCACGTGTGCGCACACGCACGCATACACACATACTTATATATACAAAGCAGCAAATTGTATATGGTACAAATGTTCCTCCCTTTGGTTATTGAAAGTGCCACTTATGTGCTCTTCAGATAGACACCATTTTCTGTCTGTGGTCTGTCTGCAAAAATAGACACCATCCTCATAAACTAGAGCCATATGCACTTTCAAATATAAATCTAAAGCAGTGCTTCAGAATGCATTACTTGCACTTTATTGGCATCTGTTATAAAGGCAAAGAACCTAGCAAACAAGATGCAATGTAGATTGAATGCTTAGCTTTCTGCTGTTAGCTGTCTTCATTTGCACTGAATGGGATGTTTCCAGGATCATCTCCCTTAAAGTTTGCATTCATGGTGAGGAATGAGGGGGTACCTTCTCTCCTTATCTACCTTTTCTAGTGCCCCTGGATATGACTCCATAGAGGTGACGTTTCTTTAAACCCATTGTCTGTAATCCCAGATTGTGTGTTGCTCCAGATAGAATCTTAAGAGTTGACCACACAATCTGCATCTGTTCTGCACTGGTTTTTGTGTGTGGTATGCCTGTAAGAACATTGCTTCCATGTGTGGGCTTTCAGAGTAGGACAGGCAAGCACACTGGGTGGTCAGGCAAGAGACATGCTCTTGCTTGCTTTTTCGTCCCACTCCCTTGTATGGGGAAGCAGATCTTGCTGAGGATAGTATCAGCCCTCTTGTCTCAGAACATTCAGAGTCTGGTATGTTGCAAAGAATATGAGACTTCTCCTTGTTCTGTTGCTGTCTGTAAATTATACACACAACTAGCGACTTTTTGTAACTATAGATAGATAGAGTTCTTTTTCTAGTGAACACACACAGAGGAGCAGTAATCTTTTGTTGCTGCTGTGGGGATTTGTCATCACTTCTTGTTCTTGTAAGACTGGGACAATGAGTGGGCAGTTCCTCAAAATGAGTTGTCTTATAAATTCAGTGATGGGATTTCCATCTTTCCTTTCAGGATGATGATTTTGAATTCACAGGCAGCCATTTGACTGTGAGAAATGGCTATTCGTGTGTGCCTGTGGCTCTAGCTGAAGGACTGGACATTAAACTAAACACAGCCGTTCGACAGGTGCGCTATACAGCATCAGGTGAGCAACACTTGCAGTCAGTCATCTTGGGCTGGTTTTGTTCAAAGCTGCTTTTTAGTCATGGTCTGTGGGAAATAGAACTTTTTGGATTTACACACTTCCATTGCAAACTGTATTGTCATTGCTTGACAGTTAAGTCTCTTAACTTTTTGTAAAACTTGATGCTGTGCCTGCCTGCCGGTTGCAGGATCTGATTCTGTAGTAGAGATGGTGAATTCTGATTTCTCAAGTCCTGACAGATGTTGAAAAAAATTAAAAAGTTTTTCATTCCATATGTTCAAGACATTTGGGATGCCCCCTTCTGCTATGATGGGAAATTGTGCAGCTTTTCCACAAAAGCTGTGCAGCTTCCCCAGAAAACTGCACTGTTTTCCAGAAGCTGTGCTGAGAACTATACATCCTTTCCTAAAAATTGCAGCTTTTATCATATAGAAAGGACTGCTTTCAGGCAGCCATGTGTATGTTTTGCACAAGATTGCTGGTTTTTTTTTTACATAGTAAACATAGCACAGCAAAAATGTTGCACAGCAAAACCATGTGTCTGTTTGTTGTACAACTTTGCTGGATTTTCCATAACATTTTTTTGTTGTTGTGCAACATTAATGCTTTCTACATAAGAACCAGCAGTGTTGCACAATAAAACGATTGGCCTGAGTTTCTTTTGTTGCTGTGTAACATCTTTCACACTTGCAAAGGCTGTAGCCATGAGATGCAAATGCTGCACCACGTTATTTGTATAGGGTTATAATGTGCAATTTAATTTTGCAATTTAGTTTCTCTATGCATATAGAGAAATACAAAGTGAGTGAATTTTTTTTCCCCCTTGGGAAACTATGCAGCTTTCTGTGTGTAGAAAAAAGAGGAGAAGACGACTTGAAGTGTAGATTTTGACTACCAAGTGGTGCAAATTCACAAATTCTTGTGCAGTTCATGTTTTATTAGGAACAAAATAAATAAATAAATAAATAAATAAATAGTTCGTTCGTTCCCACAATTTGCAGGAATTTTTGATATGCCTTTTTTCTTCTCCCTTAATGTTTTCAAAAGGTTGGGATCTCCAAATTTGACCCAGTTAGGAAATCGATGGACTTCTCTTCTATCCCTATTTATGTAGACATTAATGGGGAAACCAGAGCATAAAAGTGGGGTTGGCAAAAATGGTTGAGGGATAAACTGTTATCAGCCAAAAACCAAGAGAGAGTATTACAAATAATATGTTTTGATGGATCATGTATAAGAGAAGTAGAGGACAGGTCAAACTGAGGAAGTGAGTCAGAATAAGCCTGGGAGTAAGTAAACTTGCATGGAAAAATGAGAATCAAAATGAGAAATGGGGCAGAGGAAGCAATAAGTATGTGATGACAAATTGTTGGGCTGCAGTACAAGGGCAATTCAGTGCCAACTGGATACTTCTTTAATGTGGAGAAGCAGAGCCAGGTTTACATCAGTTCTTGGGTATGATAATACAAAAGCTTTACTGAGCAAGCAGTGTTGCTGAGCAGTTCTGAGTGTGTTTGAAATAAGGGTTATGAATTACTGTAGAAAGACTCACATAGGGGATTATAGAATTGTGAACTATTAGAACCCAAAACCATCTACTATTCAGAGGTAAGGAGCTCAACATTCAGATGGTTGTGGTAGCTTAGGTTATCCATCAGTTGTTTTTCCACCCCTATACATTTATCCAACAACAATAATAATTTGCTCACATGACAGTATCTCACTCTCCACCCCCTCTGTCTTTTCCAATTTTACCAGGATGTGAAGTGATAGCTGTCAACACCCGTTCCACTAGCCAGACATTTATATATAAATGTGATGCCGTTCTGTGCACTCTTCCCCTGGGAGTACTGAAACAGCAGCCTCCTGCAGTGCAGTTTGTTCCTCCCCTTCCAGAGTGGAAGACTTCTGCTGTACAGAGAATGGGATTTGGAAACCTTAACAAGGTAACTTGAAATGGACAAAGGGGTATGTCAGCAAAGGAACAAGTATAATAGCTATACCCTTGGCTGCTGCTGGGATGGATGGGAACTTTCCTCCCCAGCTTCTTTGCATGCCCCACAGCTGAGAATAAAATATAGAACCAATCTGGCATGCAAGTGGGCCCTTTCTGGAGTGCTATGAGAAGGCCTAGAGAAGAATTTCTCTTCTTAGAAGAATCTTGTACTTTTCCTTTTCTCTTTCATGTGCTAGCATTGGTATCTCTCTTCTGGGATCTTATTTTCTTGATCACAGTATACAAATATGACATTTATATTGCATTACTTAATACCAAGCTCATGGCAGAACTGTATCAAAAGGCTTAGCTGGCTTTCATTCTAAGGCTACTAGGTCTTAGATAAGAGTCAAGGAACACTTTGAAAAAGTAATGTATAGATGTAATGATCTTTGTTTTATGTCCTTAAGTTCTTCTTCGTGGTCTCTGTGCCTCACACATTAGGAGCTTTCGTGCGTGCGCGGTAGCGTTCGGAAGATTCTAGAGCTTAGGAGCTTGGCGGGAACCCCTCCCCCATGCCAGTGCTGCACATGCTCCTCCCGCCGAGCAACGATCACTCCTCAGTTCTTTCTCGTCCGCCATCGCAAACGGAAGGTGCTTGCTTCTTGCTTGCTTCTTTCGGATTTGCTTGGCTTTACTGACTGTTTTTGGACTGGTTTTGGACTCGCCTCTTGGATTTCGAACTTATTTCTGGTAATTGGACCCTTCTTCCCCTGTCTTCGTCGTCTTTGTTCGTTCTCCGCTATTCTTCATCTCTCCGTTTCTTCTCCTTTCTATGTCAGCACTCTTTAAGAAGTGCGTGACCTGCGGACGGAAGGTTGCTCTCAACGACAACCACTCCCAGTGTCTCTTCTGTCTGGGCGAGACCCACAACACTAGGTCTTGCCTGACCTGCCGTGAGTTTACCTCCCAGACCCTTCAGAACCGGGCATCGTGCCTTAAATCGTACTGCTGGGAGCAGTCTCTGAGGGCGAGGGAGGAACCACCACATGCGATGGCTGAGACATCGGGAGCGAGAGCGGCCTCGGCATCGGCGGCATCGGCGGCTGCCGTTCTATCCATAGTGTCGGTACCAGGCTCGGTACTGGCGTCAAAGACACCGATCTCTGCTCTTCCAAGGATCCCCAAGTTGTTGGCGGCAGCCAAGACATCTAAGGGGACCTCTTCGACTCCTAAAGCCTCAGATCCAGCGAGGCCATTGACCGCGGCGCAGAAGAAGCGCCCCGCTTCTGACACCGCGAAGGAGAAGAAGAAGAGACAGAAGGAGAAGCACTGTTCTCCACTTCGTGAGGCTCGTCCTCCCACTCCACTGCCGACCCAGCTCCCTGAAGACCTGAGGGAGCTGTCGGAGCCAGAGGAGGCCATCGAGCTATCCGATGAGCAGGCCATGGAGGTTCTGCCTTTGGAGGAACCGCCCGTCTTAACGGCGGTGGAGCCCCCGCTGAGTCGCCGAAGTTCGGTTGACCGCTGGGAGGAGGTGATGGTACACCACCGGCCCTCGCCCAGGCACCGCTCGGCCTCGGGCAGAAGTGATTTCCTCTCTCCAGAGAGGAGAGTCCAGCCACCATCACCACGGCGTCGAGAGGTGTGTGAGGAGCCCACCCACTCCTGCCGTTCTTCTGACTCCCTCTACACCTCCGCCTCATACATTGCTAGGCGTGAGCGTGAGCCTGAGTGGAGGGAGTATCCGGCGTCGTACTGATCCCATTCACCATCCTATCGGGATTGGTACCACCCTGACGCCAGGCACTGGGTGCCCTACAGGCGAACTCGCTCACCGACTAGGGAGCGTCGGCACAAGCAATCCCGGAGCCGCTCTCCATCCCCGCAGTAACGGAGGTCACGGGAGCCCGAGCCGCGCTATCGGACTGTCTTGCCACCTCCAAGGGTGACGTCGACCGCCACGCGCCCCGTGCAAACCACTTCTGCACAGGCGTCGCAACCGAGCACGACTGTGACCCAAGTGGCCAAGTCGGTCCGGCCTGCAGTCGTTCTGATCTCGTCGTCCGTGGCGGGCCGACCAGCTACGACGACCACCACCTCGTCTACATTACCTGCGGCAGTGCTGGAGACTCCCTCGGTGCCGGTCCGGAAGTCTCCTTGATGCCTGTCTACGGAGAGGTCTCCAGAGAGGTCTCCGACCCCGTCTTCTCATTCGTATGATTCAGAGTCGGAGGACTCAACCCCAGCGTCTCATGAGTCGCCTCCCTTGGGGTTTGGTGAGCCGGTCCCAGGGTCGGCGCCTGAGGACGTTCAGCAGTTCTCGGCCAATCCTTCACCGGATGGTGGCAACCTTGGGCCTCAAGGTTCTGGAGCCAGAGGAAGAGGACCCGGTCTTCCAGCATGTGGAATCTCGGCAGCCAACTACCGCTTCGATTCCTGTACTACCGAGGATTATGAAGGCCATCAAACAACCTTGGGCCAAGCCGGCGTCCGCTCAGCCTATTCCTCATTGACTGGAGCACCTGTACCGGACGCAGAAGGAGAAGGCGGACTTCCTCTTCAGCCATCCGAACTCCATTGTCGTGGAGTCAGCCCAGACAAAGGGAGGCAACAGGGTGCATACTACGCCGCCGGACCGCGAGGGACGAAAGTTGGACACCTTCGGCAGGAGGTTTTACACCGCCTCCTCCCTGATCACCCGGGTGTCCAACACGCAGGCCTACCTCACAGCGTAACTTTGCAACATCCTGGACCGGTTTGTTCCTCTCTTGGCCGCCATATCGGAGGACAATCGCCCGGCTGCCGGTCAGTTCCTGAATGAAGCAGTGGCAATTGCAAACCAACAAATCGTCTCCTCGAAGCACACCATGGAGGTAGCTTCGAGGGTGATGGTAGGCTCGGTAGCACTTCGTCAACACACCTGGCTGCGGTCGTTGGGACTGCAGGAGGACAGCCGGAGGCAGATTGAGGATCTCCCCTTCGACGGACAAGGTCTCTTCAACTCCGCGACCGACGAGACCATGGACTCCATCGTCAAGGCCCAATTAACGACCAAGAAGATGGGGTTGAACCAGCCATCCCAGTCTCGTCGGTCCGCAGCCCCGCGCCCGTCTTGACGCAGGTCCTCTGTCTCTTCGTTTCAACAGCGGTCCATGCACTCCAGCCAGTCCAGGCCGTCGACCGCCTCCTTCAGGCGTTCAGGCGACGCCCGGCCTTGTCGTTGAAGAAATCTTCGTCCGAGGCAAAGTCCCGATTTTGAGGAACTTCGCAGGTCGCCACCACTCCCAATCTTCAGCCTGCCAGGAGCCCTCCGAGATCAGCCAGGCCTGGCCACACACCTCGCCGCGTGGCGCCATGTCACCACAGACTCTTGGGTACTTTCCGTCGTCCGTCTTGGCTATGCCATAGAATTTCAAGCTATTCCACCGCGGGGTGTCTGCCTTTCCACCTCGGCCAGTCCAGCCCTGCTGGAAGAGGTCCAGTCCCTCCTTCAAAAGGGAGCGATCGAGGAACTTCTGCCTGCAGCCAGCAACACTGGCTTCTTCTCCCGGTACTTTACAGTACCGAAGGCGGACAGAACCTTGTGACCCATCCTGGACCTGAGGAGCATGAACGACTACATCCGCCCTAGGAAGTTCAAAATGGTGACGCTTTCCTCGATACTGCCTTTCCTTTGCCGAGCGCCTCCATCGATCTCAAGGACGCTTATTTTCACATCGCCATTCGCCCGCAGCACAAGCGGTACCTAAGATTCGTGGTCGACGGCACCTGCTACCAGTACAGAGTGCTGCCGTTCGGACTCTCCACCGCGCCCAGGGTCTTCACCAAATGCATGGCCCCGGTGGTATCCTATCTGCGGACGAAGGGCGTTTCCGTTTATCCATACCTGGACGATTGGCTGTTGGTGGCGTCCTGCAGACAGAAAATTTATGACGACATTCACCGGACTCTGATGTTCCTGACCCGTCTCAGGCTCCGGGTCAACCCAAAGAAGTCCCACCTCGAGCCGGCAAGGGTGCTCGACTTCATCGGCACAACACTGGACTCGATATCGGCCAGAGCTTACCTGCCAATAGAGCGAGCACGGACGCTGCACCGAGCCGCGTTGGCAGCCTACGACGCACCGACGCTGTCAGCCAGGAGGATTCAGCAGCTCCTCGGCTACATGGCTTCCACCACCGCCGTGACCTACCTCTCCAGGCTCCGCACCAGACCGCTCCAGCTCTGGTTCGTCTGAGCTTTCAACCCGCTACGAGACGACCAGAGACTGTGACTCCGGCTGCCCTCACAGATTCGATCGTCTCTCCTGTGGTGGCAGTCCTACGTCCATCTCCTGTCAGGGATGCCCTTTCGGGAGCAAACTCCGTAGGTCACGGTGACCACAGACGCTTCCCCCTACGGATGGAGAGCTCACTGCGATGATCTCAGAGTCCGGGGTCGGTGGATGGACGACAAGACTGTTCTCCACATCAGTGCTCTCGAGCTGCTCGCCATCTTCAAAGCTCTGAGGACGTTTTGACATCTCCTAATGGGCCGCACGGTGCTGATCCTCACGGACAATACGACGGCGGTCTGCTATGTCAACAGGCAGGGAGGCACGCATTCCAACACCCTGCTCAACATAGCCATCGATCTCTGGAACTGGTGCATTCCGTTGAAGATCCATCCAGTGGCCGTTCACCTGGCCGGGCAGGAGAACACCACAGCGGACGCCCTCAGCAGGGACACCTCTTGCCACCACGAGTGGTCCCTCTCCAGCAGCGCGTTCCGGATGATCTGAGACCGCTGGGGCGAGCCGACCATCGACCTCTTCGCGACCAGCGAGAATGCGAAGTGCTGCCGCTTCTGTTCCAGGGCCAGTCGTGATTGACGTTCCATGGGCGACGCCTTCCAGTTCAGGTGGAACGAGGGGCTCCTGTATGCATTCCCGCCGTTCCCCCTCCTCAGTCGAGTGATATCGAAGATCCTAGCCGACCGAGCAGACGTCGTCCTTGTAGCCCCGTACTGGCCGAGGCAGCACTGGTTCGCTCCCCTGCTCCAGGCCGCGCACGACCGACTTCTCAGGCTCCCGTTGTCGCCGGACCTGTTGTCCCACTCCGACGGCATCGTACTCCACCCAGACCTGCCGCTCTTGGCCCTCCATGCCTGGAGGATATCGCCGTAGCCAACCCTATCATCGGCAACGTCTTGACAGCGGCCAGGAAGGAGTCGACACGCCGCAACTACCACTACAAGTGGCGGCGCTTCGTCGCCTTTGCTGAAGAGAGGAGGGAGACGGTGTCGCCTGTCAACCTGCCTACCGTGCTCCACTTCCTACTGCACCTTCGACAGTAGGGCTTGGCCTTCCCGTCGCTGAAGGTGTATCTCGCTGCTATCATGGCATACCAACCACCACAATCCCCATCAGCAGCTCTCTTTCGAGACAGTATCGTCAAGCGGTTCATGAAGGGCCTGCAGCACACGTACCCGCCGGTATTGCCGCTGCTACCGCTATGGTTGTTATCCTTGGTGCTATCGCAGCTCATGAGACCGCCCTTCGAGCCCATGGCAACTGCTGACGACAGGTTGCTTACTTTAAAGACTGCCTTCCTGGTGGCTGTCACCTCGTCCAGACGAGCAGGGGAGCTGACAGCCTTACGATTGGACGAGCCCTACCTCGTCTTTCACAGGGACAAGGTGGTACTTCAACCAGACATTTCTTTTTTGCCAAAGGTGGTGTCCAGTTTCCATCTCAGCCAGGACATCATCCTGCCGACTTTCTTTCCGGTCCCGATGACACCGCTGGAGCGGTCCCTACACTCCTTGGCCGTTCGTCGGGCGCTGGCATTTTACAAGGAGGACTGCCCCCTTCAGACAGACTCCGCACTTTTTGTGTGCTACAGCAGGCGTCGGAGGGGCCACAAGGTGTCCACCCAGCACTTCTCCAAGTGGGTGGTACAGACTATACATCTGGTGTATGAGCTCGCCAGGAAGCCTCCGCCAGCCTTCCTTCGGGCTCATTCTACCAGAGCCGTGGCGACATCTGCAGCCCTCCTGAGAGGAGTTGACCTGCATGAACTCTGCCATGTGGCGACCTGGTCTCAACCATCGACCTTCGTCCGCACTACAGGCTCGACAGCTGGTCACGCAGGGATGCTCGGTTTGGACATGAGGTGTTGGCTTCCGTTCTCTGGGACCTGACCCGCCATCCAACCGGTAAGCTACATAGTCTCCTAATGTGTGAGGCAGAGATACCACGAAGAAGAAGAACAGCTTGCTTACCTGTAACTGTAGTTCTTCGAGTGGTCATCTGTGCCCTCACACATACCCGCCCTGCCTTCCCCTCTTTTTCAGGTCCCTTTGTTTCTACGGCGGACTACAGAACTGAGGAGTGACCGTTGCTTGGCGGGAGGAGCATGCGCAGTACCGGCATGGGGGAGGGGTTCCCGCCAAGCTCCTAAGCCCTAGAATCTTCCAAACGCTACTGCGTACGCGCAAAAGCTCCTAATGTGTGAGGGCACAGATGACCACTCGAAGAACTACAGTTACAGGTAAGCAACCTGTTCTTTGCATGTGCATTTCTTACATAATAAGAAATTACAATCATAGAATCCTAGAGTTGGAAGAAACCACAGGGGCCATCCAGCCCAACTCCCTGCTATTGCAGGGACACACATCAAAGGATTTTCAACAGATGGGCATCCAGCCTCTGCTTAAAAATATCCAGAGAAGGAGACACCACCGCACTCGGAGGCAGCATATTCGACTGCCGGACAGCTCTGACCATCAGGAAGTTCTTCCTGAGGTTCAAGTGGAATCTCTTTTCCTGCAACTTGAATCCATTGCTCCTTGTCCTAGTCTCTGGAGCAGCAGAAAACAAGCCCTCTCCCTTCTCGACATGACATCCTTTCAAATATTTAAACATGGCTATCATGTCCCCTCTTAACCTGCTCTTCTGCAGACTAAACATACCCAGCTTCCCAAGCCATTCCTCATAGAGCATGGCTTCCAGACCCTTCACCATTTTGGTTGCCTTCCTCTGGACATGTTCCAGCTTGTCGATATCCTTCTTGAATTGAGGTGCCCAGAACTGGACACAGTGTTCCAAATGAGGCCTAACCAATGCAGAATATAGTGGTACCATTACCTCCCTTGATCTAGGCACCATACTCCTATTGATGCAACCAAGAATCACGTTGGCTTTCTTGGCTGCAGCACCACACAGCTGACTCATGTTCAGCTTGTGATCTACCAAAACTTCTAGATCCCTTTCACACATACTGCTTTCCAGCCACGCATCGCCCATCCTATACTTGTGCATTCCATTTTTTCTGCCTAAGTATAGGACCTTACATTTCTCTCTGTTGAAATTCATTTTGTTAGCTTTGGCCCAGCTCTCCAATTTGTTAAGGTCATTTTGAAATTTGATGCTGTCCTCTAGTGTATTAGCAACCCCTCCCAATTTGGTGTCATCTGCAGATTTGATCGGCATGCACTCTACTCCTTCATCCATGTCATTGATGAAGATGATGAATAGCACTGGGCCCAGGACAGAACTTTGTGGCACCCCACTAGTCATTTTTCTCTTGGTTGGTGGCTGGGATAATTTTGAAGAATTTAGTGACTTGTGTTTTGTGTATGTGATTGCATTTTAAGTTTGGCAAAATACATTGTCCCATGATGTGAAATAGTCTTTCTTATATCCACACATTTCTTTATCTTTAGGTTGTGCTGTGTTTTGACCGTGTGTTCTGGGACCCAAGTGTTAATTTGTTTGGTCATGTTGGCAGCACAACAGCCAGCAGAGGAGAGCTTTTCCTGTTTTGGAATCTTTACAAAGGTATTTACAGCCAAGCATGCATTGTTTTCAGAGGAGCAGCAAGAAATTCCCAAAGGAGGTGTTAAAAGGTGCTTCAGGATGACGAGTCACAAGCACTTTGTAACAGAAATCAAATTCCCTGGAGTGTGAAACAGCACATCCTCTTACTTATTTGTGCTTATTTGCTAAACTTCCTTTCAAGCATTTTTGTTTTGCAAAATAAAGCTGTTTGAAATGGCAAGAACAAACAGGAAATGCACAGTAGTTCTAGTTTCCATAGTTCTCAAAACAGTTGCTGGCTGTGTGTGATCATATTACAGTCATACATCTGGTGCCAAAGGCAGGGTACTGACCACTGCTGTCTAGATTGATGGTGTGGCATAGAGGCCTCTGTAGAGGCTACAGTGGCAGGCTCTCAGTATTAGTACATCAGGCCATTTGTCAAGTATCGACTCTCAGTTGACTCAGTTCGTGGATGTGGTCAGAAAATAGAGTAATTTTCTTACGTATGTCATACACCTTCATTAGAGTTGAACAATACAAGCATAAATGTCAGCGGGAGTGATCTGTCTGTTTGTCAAATTGCTACACAGAAAAGGATGGGTGTGTTGAATTCCCAGCACTACGTGTTTGTTTCATAGGGACATAGGAAGCTACCTTATATCAGGTCAGACAGTTTCGCTGAGTAGGTAGGTATCTTCTCTGGGTGATGGTGGCTGCCCTGTATCTCAGGTGGGGATTTTCACATCCTGTAACCAGATCCTTTTTTCTGGAGATGTCATGGATTGGACCTGGGATCTTTGGCATACAAAACATGCACTTGGCCTCTTAGGAAAGGTTATTCCCCTTAGGTTTCTGTTCTATGGCATAAGAAGAGGAGGCCTTAGGGTAGGAAGGGTCATTTCCTTTTTTTTTCATTCTGCATTGGTAACGATGTGCTTGATCAAATGTGACCACAAATGACGTAGATAACTGAGTTGGAAGCTTCTGATTACTCCTTCCTTCCCCAGTACCTCCCAAATGACTGGAATGCCATTCCACTCTTTTGTTGTGTGCTTTCAAGTCGTTTCTGACTTAACAGTAACCCTAAGGTGAACCTATGGTGGGTTTTTCTGGGGCTGAGAGTGTGTGATGGACCCAAGGACACCCAGTGGGTTTCCATTCCTCTTTACACTTCTGTTTTATGATGTATGGTTTTCATATAATAAAATAACATTTTCAGATCTGGCCACTGAGAATACCCCCCATTAACATTTTACTGAGTGTTTATCTTGATGCAAAATGTGGTCTGTTTTTTAGGGTACCTACCAGAGAAATTAGAAAGCAGTAAACAAATGTAAGATGGAGCTAGAGCTCTTGCCTAGAATTTGCTAAGCAAGCATGAAGTACTAATGGTATCTGCTGATATCCCAGTAATATTATTTTTCCTCTCACACAGCACCGATTCTTCTGGCCTTGGTAGCAGGCGAAGCAGCTGGAATTATGGAGAACATCAGTGATGATGTCATTGTTGGACGCTGCCTTGCTATTCTCAAGGGCATTTTTGGCAGCAGTGCTGTCCCTCAGGTATCACGTTCAGTCCTTTATAGTTCCACCTGGACAAGTAGAATTTTAGCCAACTCTCTGTTATTATCAGCATCTAGTACAGCATCATCTGTATTGGGGTTGGGAATGTGTGGCCTTCAACACGTTGGACCAAAACCAAAACTGTTGGCTTTAGACAGCCTAGCCAATTGTAGACAATGATAGGAGTTGCAGTCCGGCAACATCTGAAGGTTTACATATTTTCTGTTCTTGTCCTAGAGACTATTGTACCATAAAAATGCAGCATTACCTGCCCATCTGCTACTGACCTTATCATACCTTAAAGGCATTTATTATATTGGTGCAAACATGAAACAGAGAGTATTTGCTCCTAAAATGAAGAACACAACTCTTTTTTAAGGCTATGGTTGAATTTTAAGCAGGCTGTAACGCTGTGATGGATTATTTAAGTCAGATGATGAACTGCATAGGGAATCTCTACTTCCGGCTGTCTTGGTTTTTCTCACTTGCAAGGAACCATCCAGCTAGTATGAGCCCTCTTCCATCTTCCTGTTCCTTTTCTTCCCCTTCAGGGTGCTCCCATTGTCCAGACAGGGTGAGCCTTGGAAATAGGAAGGGTGGACAAGGTCACCTTTTGCCCTGTTCTGCACTAAAGTGTTGGTGCTTCTGCCTTATGTCTTTCAGTCTAGGCAGGTGGCACCTACCTGTCTCTATGCTTTAGATGAAGCTTACCAACATCTATGCTGTTACAACATTGCTCTTGCTTTAGTCATATTTGTTCTGCTGATATGCTGAGGATTGGCAAATTAGTAACTCACTTACCAAGGCAGGCCTTGTTTTACATATACTGGATGGCAAAATGCAAAGGTTGGGATCCTCTCAGGGACTTCGTATCTCTTCATAGTGTGGGTGGAGACCAGTTTCCTCCCCCGTGTTTGTTCATTTCTTGCAAGGTTTTTTCAGCTTTATTTAAAAAACCTCATGTTTTGTATATACGTGCATAGACAAATGCATGCTTTTCCTTCCAACTGTTAGGGTTTTCTTAAAGCTTCACTTTGAGTGGTTCTGTTGGTGATCCAAATGCTTTAAATATGTTTGTGGTTTTCCCTGTCTTGTTTTGTCCTCAGCCCAAGGAGACGGTAGTCTCTCGTTGGCGGGCTGATCCATGGGCCCGAGGCTCCTATTCCTATGTAGCAGCTGGATCTTCAGGAAATGACTACGACTTGATGGCTCAGCCAATTACTCCAGGACCAGCTATCCCAGGAGCTCCCCAGGTGAGAATAGGGAGCACATCAAAATACCAGGAAATAGTCATTCAGAATTTTGGACTTGACTCTGCCAGTTCTTGCCACAGGCGTTTCACTTACTTTAATCTTGAGATGCAGCTTTGTTTTCTCATATTGTTACAGCTGCCAGGAGGAGACCATATACCTTATACATCTCCATCAACTTCAACTTCTATTTGTCTGTGGCAGTTTGGCCTTTCAGTTCTTTGGATTCTTTTGCCCTGAGAACTTGACAGCCTTCTTGTTGACATTAATTAGCACCAACATAATGTGGAATATTGTACAGGTCATAGAAATGACCTGGTCCCTTTTCTGTGAGCTGTCAGTCACTCAGGTAGACAAGGAATGAGCAACAGGGAATGAAGGAAAAGATTTTGTTTTTGTAGAATTTTCTCCACGCTTTATAGGGGATCATCAATAGAATGTATATCTTAGAAACTAGTTCTTCAGGTAAGATGATGTGATGACTGCTGCCTACATGGGGAGGCAAGCAAATGTCCTTGGCTCAGTGTACTCTGGGCTCATAATTCTGTCAAAGCAGTTGCAGAAACTATTAGTGTGAGATGAGCTTTTTTCAGCTTTGTGGCAACGTGTGGATAAATTTTGCACTGTTATACTACAGCAAAGGAAGCTGGGGATACCCTCCACTGGTATCTGTTTGCCTGATTTGCAGTTCTCCAGGACAGCAGTCTGCTTTTGCAGAAGTTATAAATGATTAACATGTTCAGATTGCAGGTTTATGTTTGAGGAGAATTTTTGAAAACATGAAAGCATTGCTTTTGTGCAACACTCCTTGGTTCTGCAAGTGTTTAGTTATTTTCTTTAGGTTTAAAAAGGGGCTTGTAACATTGCTAACCCATCATTTCTTTCTTCCACAGCCAATTCCTCGCTTATTCTTTGCTGGAGAACACACAATTCGCAACTATCCCGCAACTGTTCATGGAGCCCTCCTGAGTGGACTGAGAGAAGCTGGGCGCATTGCAGACCAGTTTCTTGGTGCAATGTATACTCTGCCTCGCCAAGCCACTCCAGTGGCAGCTACACAGCAGGCTCCCGCTATGTAAAGGTACAAAATGCTGGAAGTGGTGCAGTGGTCTCAGAACAGTGGATCCGTGATTAGAAGCACCTGGCCTTTGTGGTCTTGTAGCACTACCAGTTAGAAGGCATAGGCAGAAGTCAGAAGGATCATCCCTGTTGAGCAATCTTCTGAAGACATCTGTTGTCTGAGAATGCAGTCTCTCACTGCCAGCCCAGCCATGGTCCACTGGAGTGGTGCTTGTGGTATCCGGAATACAGACTCCTGGTCTTTCTTGAGTGGGATCTATTTTGGTACAGATGTGGTTTGGGATTGGTTTCTTTCCAGAGTTTAGAATTCCTTTAACTTAGCTTCTTTGGTAACTATAAAGTGAGACTGTCTTATGTAGATTTTGGTTTTGGAAATAGATTTTTTTTTAATTAAAAACACACATGCAACAACTGAAAGCATCAAGAGTGTATCTTTTTTGTTGACTGTGAGGCAGAGTGCCATGCGGTACTTTCTCCTTTGTGCAAATAAAGTTAGAAATTGTGCCAGGTATAGACCTATTCCAAAATTATGGGAGAAAACAGGACCTGGTAGTATTAGGTGTTGCATTTATACAGTATATGCCAAAGCACTGGAATACCTAAGGAGGTAGTCAAGCATATTTGGAGGTATACTTGATGGTGCATTGAATCTGGGCCATCTGAAATGAAGCATTGGTTCTTCTTGCCAAGCATCTAATATGGTGGCATTGTTCTTAATGAATATGGAGTTTTATCTTGGAAGTTAAATGAATTGTCAGATATATTTTGATTATAATTACTAAATAACATGCTATCAGAAGCCAACACAAAAAGTACCTGAATTTGGTGCCACAATTAAGTAGAAACCTATATCCGTATCTCACTTGTGAAATTCTTCTTTCTTGCTTGTTCAGAGACCTACATCCTTCTTCACAGAAGTAGTTGCAATCCATCTAGAGTTGCCAAATATTGGATTTGGACTGTACATATAAGTTTGTATATAATCTCCTACAGTTAATAATTGGAAGCTTCCAGGCAATCTCTGAAAGGCGATAGTATTCAGGGTCAACCTCCCCCTCATGGATCAACAGTTGCGCACTCACTCATAGCATTTTTCTTTCAGTGTCTTTGAACCAATTATTATTTAAGACAGAGAACTCAATCTTGCTTTGTTTTATGTGGGTGGCCAAAGGTGGAGGACAAGCTGTATCTACAGGGAAAGTTCTGTGAGGAAAACCCTATTCTGTTGTGGGGCTTAGCTTAAAGGATAGAAAGGACAGAAACTGTGTCATGTAGGCCTGTGCATACCATACAGATCTTTTGATAGTTGGCAGTGCTGTAGGTCTTTTTCTCATAGAAGGGAACTCAAAGTAATCCACACATTTGAATAACATACAAATAGTTTTTATTATGTACTGTAGAACAGACAGTATTAGTCAGAAGATAACACATGCAGACAAACATTTGTGTTTAAACATAGCATGCAGAACTTCTTGCTCTGTGTAACAGGCAGGTTAAGCCCCACCTGCTGTTAAGTGCACAGGCAACTTTGGGAGGTGAAAGAGCAGGGCTTTCCCCCAATGAACATGCTAGCACCACAGTGCTTCCTCTTGAGTCAGGGTGGATTGATTGGGACAGTGCTGGTAGTTTGCTGGGTTTGAGAGGGCTGGCAAACAATGACCTTGAGACAACGTCTTGCTAAATTGCACTTGCTTTGTCTGAACATGAAAATGAGGGAAGATAAGGCAGAAGCTGTTCATCTGCCTATAGCACACAATGTCAGGATTTGGCAATCCCTTTCCACCCATTCCTAATATTAGCAAATAGAAAAAATATATTTTCATCTCTTAAAAATACATTCCACACAATCTGAAGGATTCTCAAGTGTTAATCATTGGCAGGAAGACCAACATGCTTCCTCCTTTGTGCAGATGTGGAAGGCACACTCTGCTTCCCACAGCCACTAAAGGGGTCAGCAAATCCTTTGGTCTCTAGCCAAGAGGAAAGAAAAAGAGGAGGAAGGATGGCCTCTGCACAGCAGTACCTTCACCCCTTTTCCCTCTTTGGATATCAAATTGGGATTTCATCTGAAGCAGCAAAATCTTCTGTGGTCTCTTCTTCCACTGGTGCTTAGGGTGGGAGGTGTGGCATCATTAAGCCTTTTTGTCTGCCCCCCACCCCCAATCTTGTATACATTTGACCAGGTGCACCAGTCCAAAGCCTGAGAGACAATATCCTACTCCTGTATACATAGGAGTCCCTTCTGACTAACCTATGGCTGAAACCCTATATTCTTGGCACTCAGATATCAATTTTATCGCAAAAAGATCAGATACTTGACTCTTAGTGGCATGTGAATTTACAAAGCTGCCTTAAGTACTCTGTCATCTAGCCAAGGACTACCTACTCTGACCGGCAGCAGCTGTCTCAAAGTCTCATGAACCTGGGATCTTTTACATACAAAGCTCTGCTGCCACATTACAGCTTCTCCCTGGCTCTGGATAGCAGCTGCAGTTTTGGGTTTTGTAATGAAGGAAGGTGATATAGCAAAACTGAAGCTACATTGTGCAGGTTGTACATGCGGACAATTCTGACCTCCAGTTGGAAGAAGTTACAATTTACATTTCTTGATAGGAAAAAAAAAGACTTAACACATGCAGCACATACAATTAAAACACTGGATTTTTCTTCTTCTTTTTACACACAAATTATTAGCATAAGAAAATCCCTGGAGGAATCCCTATTGTATATATTGCTACCATTAAAAACAAAGATGAACTTGCCAAACTAAAGCCAAATATTTACAGATACATTTTACAGCCGTTTTTTTCTTTTTTTTTAAAGTGTGCAACTTGAGCCAAACAGTTCTCCATTTCCTGAAATCATCACTGTCTCTTCAATAATACAATCAGCTCTTATTGCACTCAGGGTTATGGTTTCTAGTTTCTTTTAACAATCTTCTGATTTTTACAGGGCCAGATAACCCCTAATCTATACTGTAATGGATATTTACATTCATTATCTATACCTAGTGAAATGTAAGACGATCAACAGATCTTGAGGACAGTCCACCCAATGGTGTAGAGAGGGGGAAGAGTTCCTGCCCTGAAAATAGAGCAGCTGGTTAAAACAATAATAATAATCAGAGCAGAATTGCTTTTGTGGGCTCCTGATTTGTTTTTCTGAACTCCAAAAAGTAGCTAGGTAATGGGGCCTGTAAAACAGCATTCCTGGATCAACTGGGGCCAAGAATTACTGTAATTAAATCTCTCAGACAGAACTCAAGGAAAAGCCACTCACTGCTCCTCTTCTGGGATATGCAAGTATGTTCTGATATAAAGGCTCAAGAAACAGACAGATGATGCCGTGTTTTTCCCAGACTTGGTTTCTGTGTTGGCCCATTGGAATGGGAAGCTCCATTCCTTGTCCTGCTGAGATAAAATCATGCCATCTGTTGTGACTTGGGAACAAAGCCAATCACCCTGGTGGTGGTGCTGCTGCTGCTTGTAGCTAAGATCTGAATACCTTACTTTAGAGTGAGTTGGTGCTGGTAAGGTGCATTTTACTTTGCCCTACCAACAAAGGTCCTGAGCATTGAATCTTGGAGGAAGTAATGACCATGGATTTGCATGAAGAGCACGTGTGTCTGGGGGTGCACGGGGAGTAGTAGTGTTGAATTTGTCAGGCAGAAAATAAGCCTTTTTGAATTCAAATGAGCAGCTGTATTGGGCGAGGTGGGTGTATTGTTACAGATGCTGATTGTCATATTTCCTATACAAAGTAAAACCCCACTTGGCTTTTTCTCCTGCTCCTTAACAGAGCTGGAGTGGAGACCCTTTGGCCAGTAGCTATTTTTGACTGTAACTTACTGCCATGCCAAGTGAGGCATCTGGGAACTGAAGCCAACATTTCTAAATGACCATAGGTTTCCATGTTCCTGTGCTAAAAAGATTCATGGGCAATTGGAATTATGGAAGTTATAGTTATAGCATCTCAAGGTCCAAAGGTTGGGAAAAAAGGTATTTTAATTCTTCAAGATAATGTTGCGTGGCAACTTGCAGCAGCCCTGGCCAGCAAAGCCAGTAGTGAACACTGAGATTTGCATTCCAACAATGTGTGGCTGGCTATGTTTCTCACCCCTGTTCTACTAAGGCCGGGCTGGGGAGCCTTTGACCTTCTAGATGTTTTGGACCTCAGTTCCCAGAAGCCCCTGCTGGCATAACCAAAGATAAGGAGTAGTGGAGTTATAGTTCAATGCTTTCTAGGTTCCCCACCCCATTATAAAGGCACCCAGACTCACTGAAATTAAATTAAAAAGCAGGAAAGGGAAATAGTGTGTAAGTGGGGGGATTCTATTTAAGGCTGCAGTCCAAGGGAATTGGCAAGTTCCAAGGGAACTCATTTCCATATAAATAAGCTTTAGAAAGGTGCTACAAATCACACATGAACAAGGTATCTTGCACTGCATTAGCTGCTTCACTTTACAGGAAATTACAGGCATTTATGGCCCAGCCAAAGGAGTGGCTCGGTAGCAGCATAGCACACACCCAATGGGTGGTCTGCTTTAATTTTCAAGTAGGCTGAGATCCAACCAGCATTGCTTCCAACTTGAGGAGAATGAAACTGCTTGTGTTATGTGACAGGTGCTAAAGTGCTTTCTTATATCAAGTGGAATGGCTTTTTAAACATTTTCCAGCATGCACACACACATATACACACACCTATTTCAGATAAATTTCCAAGCTCCTGTTACTACTGAATGGGCACTGTTGGTGCATACAAGTTTTGTGCATGTTAGATGGCTGCCCCATTTCTCCGGCTGCAGGGGACAACAGATGGGATTGCTCCAATTCCCACCCAATGACTCTCCCACCTCTCTGCTGAGACACTGAAACCTCTATGTAAACATTCTACCCATCTGTGGAAGCAGTCTGATTCGCTGAGTGACATCACTTCAAGTCAACTAATCAATGTGACTTGACCCAAGGAGAGGCATGGGGACATGGTTGTAGTTGATGGATATATCATAAATTGAATACAAGGTTGTACACTTCAAGACTTCTATAGTTGTATATGTAGTGGGTGGTATTTTATATTTTTGATCTAATTAATGGCTGAGCAGGCTATTCAGCAGCTGTGCCTTATGGCTTTAGTATCCTTTCTAATGACCAGCAAGTATGTTATGCAACTACGTGTAAATATGAGAAATCCATTTAGCATGTAGAACTCAAACTTTTGTGAGCATGAAGGTTTTGTATGTTTCACATTTACCCACCTCATTATGAGATGATAGGGGGCTATTTTATTAGCCAAACCAAGAATAGCTGAACTTTTTGCACCCCAGTCTCTTAGAAGGGTCATGTTTGAAGCCCGGCCTGCTTAGTTGTTTGCAAACACTTTCAACAGCTAGTCCAGCAAAAGGTATCTTGCCTGTGTCCTCTGCCTCACATATTCAAAAGTTTCTACCCATTTTTAAAAAATGTGCTACATAAAAGTATGTATGTGAGGGAGGGAACAGGATCTAGCTACAATTTCTAAAGGCTGAACATATTAAAAGGCAAAGAAGTGAATACTGGCATTGTTCTTTAAAAAAGGAAAAGAAAGGTATTTTATTGGCTTTGTAAGAGAGTTATAGGTAGGACTGAGCTCTGTATTTCTGCAAAAGCACACAATACCCACAAGATTGGGCTAGGCTCTGCTTTTCCCACTAAAATTCTAAAGCATATTTGGTCCTGATTCCTTTTCCCAAGGTGTGCAATTAAGCTACTTCCAACATATGTCTGGTCCAGTTAACCTTTGCTTCATAAGAGACACTGAGGCAGGTCTCAATTTAGATGCAACACTGCTGCCTTTTCAGGCCAAGCCATCAGTCTACCCCTCAAAAAGATGGCAGGCCAAGCCAGGCTGGTGGGCTTGAGGCAGAGCAAGAAAGGAAAGACGGGGGTGTTCATTTGTTCTCTGCAAAAGCTGTTACTATGGCTTTGACTAATCTGGAGGATGTGCACATGATGGCCCACTTTCCTGAGAATGAAGTTGGTCAAGATGTGATGTTCTTCGGGATTTCAGTGCAAGTCTTGGACTGAACAAAATCCTTAACAAGTCAGAAATGGGGATTCCATAAACTGTTTGCTCTTCAGCACTAATGTCTGGGCAGGGGAAGGATGCAGTTGCAGGGAAGAGGGAAGAATTGACCAGCTTACTCCAACTGATGATTCTCCCACATCTCAAGTGAACATTCTCTGTGTTTGCTCCCAGCTGTCTGGTCAAAATGGGTATCTGTGCAAGCATATGAGAGAGGAATTGCAGTTAAGCACCTGGCCTCACCTGCTGTTTTATCTCTGCAAATCATTTGGACACAAAATCATCACCTGGCCAACCTGCATCTGTTAGTAGGATGAATGGTTTCAGTCTTGAAGGGCCCTTTTGACACACGTGTATTGGTTTGCTTGGGAATGATGAATGGGATCACATGAATGGAATCAATGTGCTTTTTTTAACTGCCTCCAATCTCTCTACAGCTAGTGCTTTTCAGTGCCATTTCTTTACATTGCCTCACTCAACCTGTTGCTCTTTTGATATTTTGGACTATATTTTATATCATCTCTGACCCCTGGCCATGCTGGTTGCAGTGGTGGGAGGTGTAGTCTGTAACATCAGAAAAGCACCAGCTTGGGGAACATTGGTTTACAAGTTCAGGCTGGTCCACAAGAGGGGGTAGGCATGTCTTTACAGAGCTCATCCTGAAAGGGGGCAGCAGACGGTTCTATGCCAAACTTTAAGCCCTAGCAGTAGCAAATGGGGGGTGGATGAGGAGGTAATGAAAACTTACAATCCAGCAGCATCTGAGCCTTATGCTCCAAGCACATGGAGGAGAGCTTGAAACAGATGTGATGAGATGCACAGCAGAGGGTACTGATTTCACCGTGGAAGGAGGGCAGCCACTGTGTGTCTCTGAAGAGTCTCCACTGGTCCCTTTGCCCAAGCAAGTGAAGAGTGAGGTAGCATAAATGTTAAAAAGTGTCCCTCTCCCATCCCATCGATGTGTCGAGTTGCTGTACACAGGAGACTCTTCTTGCCCAACTCTCCAACCAGTTCCGCCCCCAATCCTAGTAGTCATCCCAGTGAAGAGGGACAATAAGCATTGAGACCGCAAGCAATTAGTTCAAGTAATACGCTGAGGGGCCTCTCTGAGCAAGAGCTTCCTCATGGCCCGGAACAACATTCGGTTGAATGCAGTGATGAGGCTTCTAGCTAAACCTGCTCCACTGCAGCCAGAGGCTATACTTCCAGATTTTGCTATGCCTGCTCCAGGAGCTGAGGAATGTGCCTTGTAGATAAGGAAGGAAGGAACAGTTATGCTCATAAAGACTTGGAGTGAAGGAGCGTGAGTACTTCTAGCAAGCCTCAGCGAGGGAGCTGTGATGGTTTATTGCTTGTGTTGAGGAGGAAGTTCTTGAGAAGAGCCAAGCCACTGCAGTGCCCGTGAGGGGATAAGGGCAGAGAGGAGACAGGGCTGATGAAAAACAATGGCCTCCTCTTTCCAAACTGTCCCTTCCAGAGCTGCAGCTCTGCCCATGCTTGGAGCACCAGAGCATGGGGCCTCCAGGTTCAGTGTAAACTACTATCTGAAGATGTAAGAGCAGAAATCCACAGCAAGTGATGAAGACTCCTAGTTGTCTGATCCATGGCTCTTGCGTAGATTCTGGGCTCTTAAAGATCCTGCAGATAAAGATGCAACCAGGGTAGTTCTCCACTTGTAGTGGTTAGTAAAACATGGAAAGCTCTCTGCTTCTCCAGAAAATGATGTAGCAGACCATGGAGACTGTAGCCATCTGTCCCACGGATCCCAGAGTTCTCTAGAGATGTGGTTGGTCTCAAGCCATGTGGGGTCCTACAGATTCAAGTTTGGTTAAGATGATGGAGTGGGATTCCCCTGAGCAATGTTGCTGTGGCTTCCTCTACGGTGAAGGAAAAGGCAATGCCACCCTTAAAATAAAATGTAAAAATCCACCCAAGGTTAAGGGAGAGGGTCAGGCCTTGAGCGCTGAGAGGGTTGAAGGACAGGCACAATATGTGTCCCTGTGGCTGACAGCTGCAAGGAAGACCAGAGCAAGGAGAAGGATGAAATTCAGCTTCTGGAGATCATGCAGTGGGGTGGGCAGCACCCTGAAGAGGAGACAGAAAAGATGTTATATCAACCACTGGACTTATGGACAAGTTCATCACTTGTACGTTCACCACTGCCTTCTAATACCACTCTGCTTCCTCAACTTGGTAGCTGATGGTTCAACTCCTGGCTGTGGTCTAAAATGGGAAGCAATTTCTTCCAGGCTGGTGTTCACATAGTAAGCAGCTGAGACAAAAACAGAGGAAGCTTTTTGTTTGCAGCCAAAAGTGTGGGATTTGGGGTCACTGGGCCTGAAGAATGGGATTATGAGCCCTGCAGCATGAGAGTGGGACATGGACAGGTCTAGCCTCCTTGCAATCTCAGTGATCAAACAGATGCCTGCAAAATGCTCATAAATGAAAAGACAACAGCCCAGATGTGGCCTTCTAGATGGTTTTTGATAGCTCCCTTCAATATAGTCAGAGATGTTGGGAGTTGCAGGCCACATATTCCTGATTCCTTCAACAGCCCTCCTGCATTTCACTGGGCACCTTACACGGTGACCAACCCAAGGTTATTCAGCAAGTTTCATGGACCAGTAAGGATTTAAATCCAGGTTTTTCTGGTCTTGATCTGGGACTCTCACCCTACAGTCACCTACCTACCCACCTACCCACCCACCCACCCACCCATCCATCCATCCATGTGCCAGGAGCAATTTCTCTCTCCCTCTCCATAGATAGATATAGATATAGATATAGATATAGATATAGATATACACCACTTGTTCTTCTTGATGCCTGAATCAGTTCTTGAGCATATTCTGTGACAAAAGGGGCACAAGGTTCACTTGTTCTAAACCACAACAGATCCCACCTCACCCTTCAGTTGTCTTCTGAGTAACCTTTGGACCAATGTCTCCGTTCCTCAGTTTTGCTGCCTGGCAGCTGGCAGGGTGACTCCAGCTTAGCGTCTGGCCTTAGCATCTTCCTCGGCGTGTCAGTCCAGGAATGCTGCTCAGCGGAGCTGAATGGTTTTCTTCTGGAACCAGGAACAAAATCTTTATGTTCCTCCTATACCAAAACCAAGGAAAAGGTTAGCTACATCTATGCCAAGGAAGATGGATGCCTGCTGAAGCCACTCTCACTTCACCCATGTGGATGTTCTCACTCTCCCCATAGCATCCTCCTGATTCACAGGTGGCTGTAGAAAAGTCTACCATCTCAGTTTTGCCCGTGTGAATTTAGAAATAGGAAACTGAGGGAAATTGGATTTCTATTTCTATGTAGAAATAGAAACAGTTGGTCCTCACAATAGCTAGGGCTAGGAGCACAGGATCCTTGCAAAAGTGAAAAAATTGCAAATATGAAAATGTGTGTGTCTATAGGAAGGGGTGCCAAGATATGGTGGGGAGAACAGACACCTAGGGTCCAAACCAGGTCAGGGAAAGGAGAAGGAAGGGGGAGTGGGTTGGCATGGTGGCCCTGTACTTCCTTTCCGTTGCCTCTTTGTGGTGCTGAGAAATCAGGCTGAGAGCCAGGCAGTGGCTGGTGGAAGAGGAGGAGGATCAGGGGTGGGTTTTTAAAGGGCTGCATGGCCTGGTCAGAGCTGCTGAGAGGGAAAGTTTCCCTGAGAAAGAAGTGCCTGAGGTGGGATGGTGTTGAAGAGACTCACAAATATCAAATCGTGGAAGTCAAACCTGCAAATGTGGGGGGCCAACTGTACTAAACAGCTCAGATGCAGGTTTGGGATGCCAAATTTAAAACAGGTGCATTGAATTCTCTTTAGCGTAGCACACACAAAATCAATTTGCATGTAACAGCACAAAACAAAAAGCAAACAAATTCACTAAAGAGACAAAAATGTGTGGTAATAGAAGTTTACTGTATGAGCAGATCTAGGTCCCAACAGAAAGGTTACCAGATCATTTTTAATCAGTCACTCAAATCAGAGTCCTCTGGAGGAAAGGTGGAATAAAAATGAGATGGGAAAAGGGGTGGGTGGGAGACACAGGCAACTTTACAGTCAGGGTTGCCTCACAATTCTGGGACTGTGTACAGAATTCAGCGTTTTCAGTATCTCAGGTTTTCTTTTCCTGAAAAACCTTCATTTCTAGCCCTTGTAACTGTAATGATAGGTTTGAAAGTAGCCAAAAGTGACATCAAAGCTGGCCTCTCTTTAACGTTTGTGCATCCTTGACAATTATCTATAGGGTCTGCTCATTCAAAAATATTTGTCCAAGATTTAGATGGTATTTACAGTGGATTTTTGTTTTAATTTTTTCCTGAATTGTTTTCTGATAGTTTTGTATCAGCTGTGAGTGAAAGGCAGATTGAGATCTATAGGTAGATATTCAGGTACATCAGCAAAGGTTTCTTGTTCTGAATTATTTTTGGACTATGACTCCAAAACCACTCAGCCAATAATGACCAAGTAGCTGGGGGGACTGGGAGAATTTTAGTTCAAAAGAATAATTTTTCTCATGGTCTGTAGTGTCTAATAAAGAGCTATCTAAACAGCTGCCTTCCCAACATCTCGTGCTGACAAAAATATGGAGAGTGTGAACTCAGTGCAAAATTATTTGTGAGTTTGGTTCTAGTATTGGTCTCATGTGCTCAGAAGCACCCTGTTCCTTAATATTTACCGCGTGCTTGGCTGTCTACTTATTCTACTGTTTTGTACCAAGACCTCTGGATTCTAGAACAAAACATGAAGTAGATCCAAAAAACATGCACTGTTTTGGTGGTTTTAAATAAATCTTATCAAAAGAATTCTGCACTTACAGACAATGATCAGCAGAGGGCACTACATCACAAGCCCCAAATCTATATCAAGCTAGTGTTATCGGAACATGTATTGGTCCCAGAAATTCTCAAAAATTCTTCTGTATCCTTCCCTAAAGATCACATGTCATTTGAAAAAATCCAGACCACATGCACGCATTTCTAATTGCTCCCTTCTGGTTTCACGAGCATTTGAGAGGCTATTCTGCTGCATTATTTCTCTGCCAAAAGCAATGTGCCTTCTTCTACAGTCATGTCCTTGAATGTTCTTCATTTTAAAGAGTAGACGGGAAAAGACCTCCTCAAAGTCAAGGGTTTGGACTGCAATATCCTTACTTCCACTTGTAAAAGTGCTGGTGGAATTGATAAAAATTACTTTTGGGAAACTATGGTTGTGGTTGTCAGAATTCCCCTGCTAGCATAGCCAAGGCTGACGAGGAATCGAAGAGTTGTAGTTCAAACAAGTAAGTTTTCCAAGCTTCACTTCCAGGTTACAGAGCCATCACCTGGAAGCAATTAGTACTGACCACAGGCAACTGTATCTGCCTGTTGGCCTGTGCTGCTCAATTAAAAGAACAAACCGGAAAGCTGCACTTAACATTTACAGCTTACAGTCAGCCCTCCACATTTGCGGGTTTGATTTTCATGGATTTGATTATTTGCGAGTTTCTCCAACCCAGACTCCTCATCTCAGGTGTTGCTTTTCCAGGTGAATCTTCTCTCTCTGTGGCTCTGTTCAGGCTGTGCAGCTCTTTAAAAACCCACCATTGGTCATCCTCCTCCTCCACCACCAGCAGCTGCCTGGCCTGCTAAGGTCAGCTTGCAGCCTGATTTCATAGCACAACAAACCCTCTCCTGATGCCCCCCCACCTGGCAGCCAAGGAAGGAGATGGGAGAGAGAGAGAAAGTACAAGGCTACCATGCCAACCTACCCCTTTCCCTGACCTGGTTTGGACTCTGGGGGCTCATTCTTCCCACCATGCCTTGGTCTCTTTCCCACAGACACAAACACATACACATGTTGATATTTGTGATTTTTCCACTTTTGTGGGGGTCCTGTACCCCTAACCCTAGCAAACGTGGAAGGCCAACTGTATATTCAGCGAAGGTTTGCCATTGCTTATGGTACGATTTGCCCAAGGTCAGCCAGTGGGTTTCCATGCTTCAACCCCATTGAAGTAAAACCAATTCACTGCACTTGCTTTTATAGTGATCTAGTACGGAACTAACAGTAGGATTTGAGCCAATACAGATTGAAAACACTTAAGCAACTGGTTTAAAAAAAAAAAGCCCTCATCAGCTATTTCCACTGAAAACGTTTAGAATAGTTACCAAGTTCTCGTCATCCACAATTTTGGAATCCAGCTCCCAGAATTCCTGACTGTTGGCCAAGCTGGCTGGGCTTCTGGAGCTGGAAGTCCAAAACACCTGGAAGACCAAAGTCTGGGAACCATTGCTTTAGAATATGTTTTAGAAGTGACTGGACCATATGGACCACCATCTTCTATGACAGTCTTTCTCAGACTGGCATTCTTACAGTGATTAGCATTAAAACTCCCATCTGTTCTAGCATGAATATAATCTACCATATTTGGACTGTGCTAGCCTAAGGAAGGCTTATTCTATGGCAGGTGGGCAATGAGAGGCTCTTCAGATGCTCACCACTGGATGAACTGGCTGGGCCTAGTAAGAGTTGCAGCCCAACAACATCTGGAAGGCTACCTGCTCTGCTCATGGCAATACAAAACCTCTTAATTACTGTGCTAGTTGCCCTGTTATTAGGCATGTGATGCAATTCTTTCTGGAGACAGCAACAGATTTTAGCAACAAATTCAAAATACGGGGAAGAAAGATAGAATATAAATGAAATAAATAAAATCTTCCAGTAACCAGTGCTGATTGCAGCACTTAGTCAAGTAATAGGACTTGCATTAATGATTCTAGTTCTTAAAGAGACAAACTGGCTAGTTGCCTGTGGAACTTATTGCCACTGAAGCATCTGACAGCTATGCATGGATGGCATAAGCACTGTATCTTCCAGTTTTTTCTTATTTGTAGGTGCTGTCCTTATAAGCTATATGAACACAACATTTGGTTTTGCTGCCTCAACTTTATATTTCAGAATCAATATAATACACACTAGTGGCCGAGAGATACTCTATGCTCAATAGTGGAAGGACTCTGAGATACCATCACAATAAGACTGGATGATCAAATTAATAATTTTAATAAGAGATGACTCTTACTGAATAAAGACAAAAATGGGAGAGGGTCATAATATACTTAAGATGAACCGAAGGAAAACAAGCTGTAAGAGATTTTGATTAAGGATAAAGGTTAGGAATATGAGTGTTTTGGTAGAGTAGTATCAGAACTTGATATTGATATAAATAATAAAAATGTAATAGGCTTTTAAGTTCAGCTTCAGTTTCCTAATATTAATTTATATAACGCTGTATTAAGATGGAAGTTTTCTTCCCTTTTGCTTAACATTTCTATATACATAAACACGATTTTGAAGGCCAAAAACTATAGTAATAACGTCAATCTTTTTAACAAGTAGTTGGAAGTCACATTTATCCTTTGTATATTTAAAAATATTTATATTTCAAAATCATTATTTATATATCAGACACTGCAATGGACATTATATCCTACTCCATTGTTATGGTTGCTTTTTGTTTTTCAGCTTAAGAAAGAATGCTCTTCTTGTTGTTTTTTAAACTTCTGCTGCCAGCATGCATTTATGTTTTTGAAATGGAGGTGTAGCTCTCTGTTAGGAGAAGATACGTCCTACCTCTATGACAGAAGGAAGGCACCCATCTAAGGAAAGTGCAAGATATTTATAGCACATGAGCATGGACAGGCAGCAGAGCTGATCTGGGTGTAACAAGTGCTTCCTGCTTCACTGCATTCTCGCTTTAAGGTAGTAAATGTATACAATGGGATTAAAATTTCCATCTTGTTGAGATGCTTCCATGTTGTTCTGGCTCATCCTGTGAGCATTCTCTAGCTCTACCCACATTATTTATAATACATGAGGTGCTTAGAACAAAATGTTGCACTGAAAGTGCTCCCGGTCATTCAAGCCTCCCTCCAGCATACTCCCATTTCATTCCCTTTTAGAGTTTTCCATTGCCCCCTCAACAATCAGCCTACATAAGGCAGCCACTGAACACGCTCAGCCTCATTAGGCTTTTTTCTGGAGTTCCTTACCTGCAGGGTTTATTTTATTTATTTCATTTTACTTTCTTTTATTTTATTATTTTAATTCATTTATTTTGTGCATGACATATGCTCTCTTCAGGCACCTCCAAAGCTCCAGCCAATTCCTAGAAATGCATGACAACACTTGAAAGCTGCCTTTTACATATATGTGTGTATGTGGGGATGTTGTACAAGGTGGTATCAAAAAGTGATATTCACAAAAATCAAAAAACAAAAGAGGACCTGCACTTGAGGAACCCTAGATGACATGAGTCATCAACCCCATTATGATCCTTGAGTCCCATCTCAGAGCCTAATGCTACTTTCCTGTTGTGCTGATTTAGCTAGAAAAGGACTGGGAGTCAAAGATATCATTTATAGCTTGCTTTTTAAATCTAGATTGGATTCCAAAGCATCTCACTTTTGATACCTGCACTAAGGTATACACTCTCAAAAAGATGAAGCATTTATGCAGTTTCTTCCAGCCCTGATGTCATCATCCAGTTTCCAGCTAGCATGCTACCAACACATCCAGGCTTTGGGATGTACAGTTGATGTTCAGATGACCTGTCCCGCTCAGCCTGGTTGTGCAAACATTCCTTAAGCAACCATTCTGTTACATTCGCACATGGGTCATACCTACACTCCCAAACAGCTTCAGGACATTGCTTCCAAGAACCAGCAGAACCTTGAGATGGTGTGGAATGCATGGCTGGCTTCATCAGATGTGCCACATTATATCAAACAATATAATACTACGTATATTTTGTGTAATATATGTATTTTCATTTGTTGCACATAATGTTCCCAATGTGAATACTTTTTTTTAATTGGGCAACTGCAGTGTTTGCATCTCCTAATGCAGTCATTTTACAATACGGTTACGATCCTGGAGACCAGGGTCTGATTCCCTGCTCAGCCATGGAAACCCAGTGAGTGACCGTGGGTGCATCACACACAGCCCCAGAAAACCCCATGACAGGCTCACTTTAGGGACACCATAAGTTGGAAAATGACTTGAAGGCACACAACAACAACATAGCAAGAGGAGAGCTGCAAACAAGAGAGGGGCAGAAGGTAGATATGCATCTACTGGAAGGTCACTGAATAATCTCCAGTGATTCAGCAGAAGTGTCTACCTTTTTTAAACAAAAGGCTTCCTAGCTCCATCCCTTCCATAACAATGTCTTAAAATTTCTGATCTATAATACATAAAATGTAGATTTGGAAGTACATAAGCAGGTGCCCCCCACAGTAAAGTTTGTAAGATGCAGCAGGTAATTGAACAAGTGCTTGGAACAGTGACTTTTCAAATTACAGTTCCTAGAATCTGCCAGCCAGCATAGACAGTAGTATGCTGGTTGGAGAATTCTGGAAGTTACTGGCCCAAAAAGTCACTTTCCAAGTTCTGATTACCTCTGGCCTCTATTTCATACCTATCTCCATTTGGCAGATCTCAGTAGTCTGGGGGGCAGGAGAGAAGTAACTCCCCAAGCCTCTGCATCACACAGCTCTGTAGCCATGCAAAGCCCAAAGCTCAACTGAAAGGAACATGGCTTGGACACTCATTTAAGGAGGCTTGGCCTTGAATCCTATTGCTAGTCTAACTAGACTGGACCCATTGAATCAGTAGGTCTTACTTATCTGTTGATTCAACGACTGATTCAGTGGTGGGACTAACCAACAGGATTCAGGCCTTGGGAAGAAGAACCTCTAAGCAAATTGTGTCTCAAATTCTTCTTCCCTGAACATTACGTGCTTTTACATGTATTGGCATTACATTTACTTGTGCTAAGGATGTAAATCCTCACATCTTGTCATGTACAAGAATGAGATACTACAGTATATCCTCTTTGCCTGCAAGACAGAAAGGTATTTTCTGCTGGTACAAGAGATAAATGTTCACAAGAACAATTTTTGCATATAGTTCTGCATAGCATAGTTTTGCACAAGGTAATTTTGTCCAAACTGCAGAAAGCTCAACAGCAAAATGGTAGTTCTCACATTGGGGATGAGAAATCTCACAGGGATCAGCAATTTCTCAACAGGCTGTCTTGCCATATTGAAGCAACCTGTCTTGTTGATCATGCATAATTTTGCACACTCCTCACCTGTACCTTAGAGAGGTTTTCATGCCTTATTAGTTATACCAGCATGAAGGTAAGGACTGACATCCAGATGCATTATAATCAGAATCTAGAAAAGCTAATTTTTCAGATTAGCATTCCCAAAATCCTCAAGCCAACTTCAACAGTCTACATTTTGGTGTAACTAATGACATGTGGAAGCTGCAGAAGTGCTGTCTGAGGAACATTTCTGCCTGTGGAAAGCTTCCATAACAGAAAGAAGGATTCTAGAAGTGTGGTGGTGGTGGTGTGCCTTCCAGTGACTTCTGACATATGGTCACCCTAAAGTGAAATTACTTGGCAAGCCTTCTCCAGAGGGAGTTTTCCATTGTCTTCCTGTGTGGCTGAGAGAGAGTGACTTGTCCAAGGTTACTGGGTGGGTTTCCATGGCTGAGTGGGGATCAAAACCCTGATTTCCCAGAGTCCTAGTCCCACAGTCAGGCCACTATATGATCCTGGCTCTTTAGATTTAGCCCTGGCAAATATTCAAACATGCAGTCCCTCCAAAATCTGAAGCAAATGGCCTCTGGTGAGTTGCATTGAGTGCTTCTTCTGAATGTTTGCATTTTCCAATGGATCTAAGACTTTTAGACTTCCAACTTCCAAGCAGGAAATCTTAACCTTTGGCTAAGTGCACTTTTGAGGAGAGGAAAGAAACAGAGAGCTGATCTGGGAAGGCCAAAGTCTGGAAATTCCTATTTAGGGAAGTTAGGCTGACCCCCTTCCTCTAGTTTTTCTGCTGGCAGGCAAAGACCTTCTTGTTCCAGCAGGACTTTGGCAACTGAACTTACTTGTCACTGAAAGTGAATGGGTGCTATGTTTTTCTTTTACAGAAAGGTCTTCAATTGTGGTTCTTTTCCCCTGCTGTATTTGCATTATGTATTTGTACTATTTTATTGTAAGTCACCTGTAGTGAAAGCTGAAATATAAACTGAATAAATAAATGACGGATCAGCCACAGCAATTCCTGCACTCACCGTGGAAACTGCTTTGGCTGTATCCATGCCCACTCCAGTTCAGTTTGCCCATGAGAGGAACTTGACTTGGTAACCCAATTCTACAATCTATGGTTGGCTGTCTTTGATGAATGCTTGTCCTTAGCTAACAAACATGATGTGAGAGATTTTCCTTCTTTCCAAAGTTTTTTGCTCATTACACATAATTTGGGAGGGATATTTGGGGGCGGGGAAAGAGACTTTGCCCTTCATCACCTCAGTTCTTAGGAAAACTGTGTGAGGAAAGGTTGTTTTACTACTTGCCGTGTTTACAGATATTTGACAAGAGTAAGACTCTCTTGCTTCCCCAGAGGAACTTCTAAATGTGTCATGTGTCAGCATATTCCACGAGTTCTAGACATTTCACAGCATGAGGTCCCTACAGTGTTATAGTGCTATTATTCTAATTTAACTGCCCTGGCTGCACTCTTTGGAATTCTACAGGTTGTAATTTGGTTAGGCACTGGAACTCTCTGGCTGAGGATTCTAAATGCCTCTCCCTACACTGCAAATCCCATGATTCTATGTGATATTGCCATGGCAGATAAAATGGAATAATAGCACTATAACAGTGTAGTGTGATAAGGCCCTGAAATTGTCTCTTGCTTTGGTGCTAGGCTGGATAACAGGGAAAAGAAGTAACAATCTCTCCTATTCACCAGAGAAGGAAAATGGCAGAAAACAGCTGGATAAGCAGGGCCAGTGGTAGTCATACATAATGGCTGGTACAAAGGCCAAACAAAATTTGTGGGTCCAAAGGCTTGTGTATCCTTAAGTGCAGGCTAAGCCTGAGAAAAATTTGGCTGTTCTCCTAGGCAGCCCTCCTCATTCTGTGGTCTTAAGAGGTGCTGTAAATCACAGTTCCCCCAAAAACCACATATACATTTTCTCTAAGTACCAACAACATGTAACTGGATTAAATGGCATGCTGGCTTGTAATGCCTTTGCCCTCCCAACCTTAAATAGTACAAAACAGCTAATGGGAAGAGTGTGTCAAAATATTTTCATGCTTGAGGCAAAACGTTTAAAAAAGCCAAGTGGAACTTCTTGCTCTCTCCCTCAATACCACAAAATCTACCACGAAGGTTTTTTTTGTGTGCTCATCTACTAATACATAAAAGTCAAAGTTTGTTCATTTGTGTCAGGTGAGAAGATCTCATATGATTGGCTGTGTGAAGGTAAGACCTCATATGATTGGCCACCTAAGAAGATTCTATGGAATTTGCAGTTTAGGGAGGGGCCTTTAGAATTCTCAGCCAGAGAGCTCTTGGGCCTATCTTGAATAGGCCGGTTCTTATGGAGACAAGGCCTAGCAGCAAGGAGGCGGGCAATGTATTCCCACAGGAACTCAGTCTCTGCATGTTAATAACTCTGAATATAGATTGGATTGGGGAATATGGAGAAAAGTTACAGGTACTGGACAGGACAGTTTGGGGAATTAAAGACACAGGATCTCAAATCTTTCTAACAATATTACCTATGAGAAAATAAAATCCCAGGCAACGCTAAATATATATGCTAGTCCTATTATAAAATGAAGAAAACAGCTTAATTCATTTGATGAAGTGAAGATGAAATCTGAGGCACTATCCTGTAAAATAATTACAGTGTTAATAAAGTATATGATTATGGCTTTCAATAAACCATTAAAAAACATAATTATAATAAATAGGTCCACCTTGAAGGAACCTGCCATTTAAGATTAGCTGGATGACAACTATGGAAAAGAACATTTTTAGCAGTGGCTTTCCACATATTGAAACTTGTATCCAAAGATGCTTTTCTATACACACTTTGTTGTCTTTTTGTCATGAATCTCTGTCTATACATTAAGTCTAACAGTTATGCCACTATCTAATTTTCTTGTTAGCTAAAATCTTGTATCAAACATGTAGCCATGATGTTGTGGCTATGCATTAACTCCCCATCTGATCCCTGAATCCCCCTTTAAAAGCCATTGAGCCATCCAGACCAAGAGAGGTCTATTCTGCTGGCAAGCAGGGTATTGCAGGATGATACGACCAGCCCCCTCCCACTAGTGACCAACACCACAAGAAGCAGAAGCAAGGATGTGCAGGGGCCTTTCTGGTAAGAGAGGGCTGTTCTTGCCACGCTGCAGCACCCCACTTACCAGCAGTACAGATGTCATTTGCTCTGGAAACCTGAATGGCTTTTAAGGTGGGCTTCGGGGTCATTTGTGGTCATGGCAATAGTGCCAACAATTGCAAATGAGAACACAAAGTAGTTAGAATCTCCTAAGTCTAAACTACAGCATCATAACTGACTACCAGGAAGCCAACAATGCTTGTAAAATCTTCATAAGTGTTCTTTTGGTCATTCCTAAAAAGCTGGTAGGAAAAGTACAGCAGCTGACCCCCTGTTTTAATCACCCAAGCCTTCAGGCCTCTCGCATGCTCTCTCCCTCCCAGATGTATTCTCAGCAATTGGATTCTTTTCATCCAGCAATCTGTTGACCACAATGGGAGAAAAATAATGCCAGCCCCAGAGTTGGGGGAGTGTCAGACCACTTCTTGGGGCAGGAGGCAGCTTTGATTGTGTTACCAGAACACTCTCCCTCAGTCCCCTCTATTTGCCAAACTTCCCCTTGCTCTGCCAGAACACTGCCAGGGCTTTCAGAACAGACCTGGAGGCCTTCAGCAGGTTAGATGTTATCTGATTACGCATCTCCTTTTTCCTTTGCAGAGTGCCTTTTCCTAGGGCCTCTCAATCAGAGAGAGTTTAGGACTGTTGCTAATATGCACAATCAAATAAACCTGTATTGTTGTTCTCTTATTACTCAAGGCAAGGAATAGATAGGGGAGGGGCTAAGGCTGAGAGAGAGATCATGACTTTTCCAAAGACATCCCACAAAGTTATCATTCACTCTTCTTGGTTTTTAACACCCCACACCCAATTTCAGAGTGAAAAAGTTTTAAAATAACAGGCTGCCAAACACACTTACTGGTAATACTGTGCAACTCCAGGGAGAAGCAGCCACAGGATCACTGACACTGCTTTTCTGGCTAGGCATCTCAGATGCACTTAAGCTACTTTTGGTCCTTCTACAGTCTAATTCTGGAGTATTCCAAGAGTTTATACCAGCACTGGCTCTTCTGGAATTCTGCTCAATTGCATATATACGTGTGCCAGTTCCTTCTGATTTGGAAGGATCAGTAGATGACCTGTACGGATTCCGAGGGGTTGCATTTTCATCAGCTTTGGTTGTAGAGTCTTCCAAAGACTGCAACCCCCGCCTTGTTCTCCATGTACTTCTCACTGTGACATGTTTTGTCTCAGATGAGTTTGTCTCTGAAGAGCCATGGCTCTTCCAGTTGATTGTCTCCATAGGTGGTTCGCTGTTCTTCTCAACTGATTCAGAAGGTTTTATTGTAATGCTACTTTTGGAGACTACTGTTTCCACCCTGCTTCTCAAAACAGAGTCCTCATTTTTATCAGTCTCTGCTAACTTCAAGGACATATTGCTCTTGTTAATTGAAATCTCATAGGGTGTGCTGGCTACATTTCCTCCTGTGGAAAGCTCATTTGGAATGACTCTGATATTGCTGGCAGATACCTGCTGCTGGTCCTTTGTGGCTTCACTTGTGCTGGTCCTTTGAGTAACTGGCTCAGATGGGTAGATAGTAATGCTGCTTGTCATTTTGTGTGACACAGTCTTAAAGACAGTGGGCTGCTTTTCAGAGATGGCTTCTGGCCCTGACCCAGATCCACCCATGATCTCCTTCATGTCCTTTTCCACAATGGCAGGCTTGATGACAGCTTTAGACCTCAGAGCTTCCCTCGGACTGAACTGCCTTCTGGATTTCAACCCTGCCATGGCAGCCGCTGAAGATGTTCTGGATGACTTTCGGAGTTCCTCTTCACCACAAACACTTTTGTCATTCTCAAGAGGAGATGTCCGAACAGCTCCCCTTGAGCTCACAAATTCTCTGGAAACAGGTTCCTTCTTTGTCCCTAAATCAAATGTAGTAGGAGCAACTGTGGCTTTACTTTTCTCCTCAGCGATGCTACTGGGGTTGATAACTTTGGCTTTAGCAGAAGTTGATTTCAGGCTCCCGTTGTTTGAACTTACAGTAGAGGTCTGGTCAGTTTCTTTCTTTCGAGGAACTGGGTGACTCTGCAAGAGATCTTCCTGGCTTCTTGAAACGAGCCAAGATTTTGCTAAAGGTAAAGGCTTGGTAATTTCCACTGGAGCATCTATAGACTCTCTCTCTTGAGGGTTAGCCACTTTTAGAGAGGTCTCCTCCAAGCGCTGTCTACGAGATGAGACTGATGGTGTGGTTTCCATCTTTGAGTTGGTGGGCTCAGTACCTAACGTTTCTGCAGAGAGATAATGCTGATAGGATGAAGCAGCTCCATTGGGTGGCCCACAGTTAGTTTTCGAGGTACGAGTCTCTGTCAGAAGAACAGATGATTCTGTGAGATGTGTCTTATTTCCCTTTTCAGAAGATGATACAGCAGTTTCTGTTTTGCCGGGCTTGTTTTCAAGTTCATCGGATTTACAGTGATAACTGTCATTGAATGTTTGGGATATTTTTTCCGTTTTACCTCTCAATGCACTTTCATTCTTGGGTTTTGAAGAAGTCTTCCATGATTTGTGCTCCTGTGCTGCAGGTGGGTAACGGCTAAGGACAGATGGTTGCTCTCTAGGTTTTTTGACTTCAGCTGGTGAAGTGCCACTGTCTCTCTGAGACGAAATGTGCCCACCCGAGGTTGATTTGTTTTCTGTTTGTTTACCATCAGTTGTTAAAGTGTCTAATAATGCTGAAGTACTAGATGCTTTGGCTGTTCTCCTGCTGTTCAGATTAGGACTCGTAACCCGTTTGCTACCTTGGCCACAGCCCTCATTATTAAATGAGAAATCTCGATTTCGTATCCTCTCCCGCCTATGCTGAGGTGAAAGTTCCCGAGACTTGTGTTTCGAAACAGCAGATTCAATTGTGACAGCTCTGTGTTTAGCTCTGTCATGCTTAATTCGGCTAGGCAAGTTAATTTCTTCCATTTCTGCCTCACCATTCTCTAGCTCTTTCTGCTTTTTCACCTGCATTTTTATTTCTTCGAGCTGTCCTGTGAGGATCTTATTTTTATTCTGTTCGCTTAAATAACTATCATGCAGATCATTATTTTTGGCTCTCAAGGTTTTAAGTTCTTCTTCTAGAGACTCAAAATGTTTGATTTGAGTCTTCAGTTTCTCAATTTCTTGATTTAGGTCCTTCACTTTGTTGTCTTCTTGGTTTTTATTCTTCTGGTTTTCTGATTTGTTTCGAGTTTCATTTTCCACAAGCTTCAGATAATCCAAGCTCCCTTTTCTTCTTGTTTCTTTTGAGGACAGTGCAGAAGTCGTCAAGTCAACTTCAATCCTCAGATCATTTCTCTCAAGAATACTGTTGGATGATCGTTCCAGCAGATTCGATGTGTTTCGTGTCTGATCTGCCCGGTTCAGTTTATTGTTTTGCTCTAGCTTTTGTGTCAGCTCTTGTATTAACTTCTCATTCTGCTTCTCTTTCTCAGTGAAGTGTTTTCGTTCATTCACAAAAACAACAGCTAAAGATTTCAGTTTTTCCAGCTCACTCACTAAACTCTGCTCAGTTTTATCCAGCCTGTCTTCTGATTGTTCAAGTTCTTTTACTTTGGCCCTAAGAACTTCCAGTTCAGTTGAAATTTTCTTGGTCAGGTTTTTTTCCTCATTGAGACTGAGGCAGAGCTGAGTACAGTCATTCTTACTTCGGCCAAAGGCCTCTTCCAACTTCTCCAGTTCGGCCATTCGCTTCTGAAGCCGCTCAATTTCAGACTTCAGCTCTCGAGTGAGGCTTTCCTCCTCCTCCAGTTTCTCCTTCATCAGTTGACAGAGCTCCTCTGCCTTCCTGATCTCCTCATCCTTCCCTTCTATTTTCAGGACCCTTTTCCGCAGAGCTTCCACATCAGCCAGCATGCTAGAGTTGCTGCCTTCTGCCTGGATTACTTTGTCTTGCAAGTCTAGTAGCTCATCCTCAGCTTTCTGGAGGTTTTTTGTTGCTTCCTCTAGTTCATCAAGGCGGCGGCTGAGACTCTGAAGCTTGAAACGCAAATGCCGATTTGAGGTCTCTTTATAAGCAGAATAATCTGCCATGTTTGCTGTCGCTGTTCTTGTCTTTGGATAGGCAAGGGCTTTCTAAATGTTTTATTCTTCTTGTTGTTTCATTAGTCTTCTTGGTGAGATGACCAGCAGCTGAAATGAAAGAACAGAAAGTTACTATAATGCAAGAGGAAAGACTTTTTCTAGCATTTTTCTTTTCAAGACTTGTGATTCAATTTTTTCTGATTATAGTGGGCAGACTTATAGCTCAGTGACAGCATGCAAGGTCCCAGGTCCCATGCCCTGTGTCTCCAAGTACAGGTGAGAGAGAAACTCCTATCTGAAACTTTGGAGTGCCACTGTGAGTCAATGTACACAATAACTGCTGTTACTCCCTGATGTGTTCACACTGTAAACACATTGTAAATGCAATCCACTATGATATAGTACAGTCAGCCCTTTGGATTTGTGGGTTTAATTTTCACAGATTTGATTATTTGTGACTTTCTCCAACTCCTGATCCCTCCCTCCACCTAAAGCACTTTTTTTTTGCAGGGGAACCTTCCCTCTCAGCAGTTCCAATCAAACCATGCAGCCCTTTAAAAATCTGCCTCTGGTCTTCCTCCTTCTCTATCAGCGGCTCCCTGGCCAGCTAAGGACAGATCACAGCCCAGTTTCTCAGCACCACAAACCAAAGTCTCCCAATGTCTCCCACATACCCAAGGAAGGCGATGGGTAAATGAGGAAGTATAGGGCCACCTTGCCAACACCCCCCTTCCCTCTTTCTTTTCTCTGACCTGATTTGGACTCCAGGCACCCACTCTCCCCACTACGCTTCACCTCCCTTCCTACAGACACACACACACACTTTGATGTTGCTGGTTCTTCCAATTCCACCCCTAACCCTGGCAAATGTTGAGGGTCGACTGTATATTGTACAACAATAAGATCACACCATCTCATTCCACTGCATATATAGGAGAAACCTGAGATAGGAAATTCAGAGTTCTTAATTATATTTAGGTCTAGCCTTGTTCATGCAACAGACTAAGGTGCTAAGGTAGAATGAAGCATTTGGGGATTTCATCTTTGATTGCTTCTTCAGTTAAGCAGATGCTTCTTGCAGACAGAAAACTAGTACCTCAGGGTCAGCCACCCTGGCCCAGCATTCCTCTTGCAACAAGTATAACATAGGGAGCATTCCATAAAGTAACTCCTCTCATCTATATCCTTCAAGGATGAAGTTTTCTCTACCACCTGAACACCTGACTCATTAATGCAGGGTAGTGGTTAGACTCTAATCATTGGACATATTGGGTATTAGTAATGAGAAGAAGTGATAGCCAGTGTAGTGGCGAGAGACGGTGGGGAAGGTGCTAAGTTGGCTGAAAGACACTGCAAGCAGCATGTGCATGGCTGTCCCATGTGAGCCTCCGTAAATATTTCAGGCTCCCTACAGTACAGTTCATGGCTCCTGCTTTTCAGCCAATTCCATTTTCTGACAGTGTTCCAATCTCTAACCTGTCAGATAAGTGGAAGAAGCCTGTGCATTAAGAATACGCCAAATGACACCAAGTAGAGGAGAGAAGATGTGGAATTCTGTTGGCACACAGAATACCTTATAAATGCGACACAGAGACAGCCGGTGCTTGCAAGTTTACCCTTTCCTACAGTCAAAATGGAAAGAGAAGAATGCAGTGAGGGGCATTAAGGGTCACAGCATGGTGCCTTGCTATGAAGTCTGCTTGGAAATGACTCATATCCCGCAGGCAGAAGGTCATTCAGCAGCAGTATAGCCACCTGCAGCCTCTACGCAGACAAGACAGGCTCCCTTCCTGAAGTCAGCACTCTGAGCAGCGAAGGCACAGACTGCATTGCCTTCTGTCCTTTAGCCACCTATAGCCAGGAAGTCAAGCAAATGCAGGCCCCTCCCTCCACATCTCTGGAATTGAAAAGTTACCCTTCCCAGCTGCAATCATAACAATGTTACATTAGGAAGAAGGAGAAAAATAATTGATAAAACCACTACAAGAAGGACAAGGACAAAGGGAGGGGGGAACTCTGATTTTATCATGACATTGCATATTTAAGCATGCCAAAAATATCCTCCAACATCGTCTTTATTTGGCAGCAACTTTTCTTTTCATCTGCACCCCAGGACCATCTGTTTGTAAAGGTGAAAGCCTCCATCCCATCCCCATTTCAGATAATTATCATACAACAGAGCCATGACACGCCTCTCCATTCCGCAATGGTAGCTTCAGCTGTTCTCCAAAAGGGTAAGTAACATCCTTTTCCCCAGCTGCTGCTGAATGACACAGTTGGGTATTGCCCTGGCTTTTTGATTTCATTTGCTAATGTATTCCCCAAGTGAGAATTTCATTTGCTAAATGACCGATTCCACTGCCATATTTTATTTACACTTGACAATCAAAAACTTCTGGGTACTCTGAAGTTGCCGATGTTAATTATGCATTAATCAAAGAAACAAAGAATGGGGTCAAAAAGATGTTTTGTATGTAAGCAAACACTTCTCCGATTTTTCTGGGGAGAATAGCACCCAGGCAAATCAGAACACTGTCTTTCAAACAAAGAATCAACATCAGATCAAATAAGCTGACGTCAGAAAACCAAGTGCAAAAAATGCAGTCTACAATGCCACCTCTACAACAGTCTATACAAACTACTCTATACTAGCTTATTCCTTATTATTATAAATGAAACAAGGAGATTCTTTTAGACAAGAGACGTAAAAACTATGCCTGGTTTGGAGACTGGATTTCACTCTATACTTGCTTAAGTCAGGCAACTTCTTACGGAAAAAATCAGCAAGCTTTTTTTGGCTGAGCAGCAAGAGGATATGCTTCATGCACAGGAGGCCTCAGGTTCTATCCCTGGCATCTCCAGGTAGGGCTTAAGAAAGATTCCTGTCTAAAATGCTGGAAGGCTGCTGCCAGTCTGTGCAAAGGGGGAGATAGACGGATTTGACTTTGATAAGGCAGTTGCCTCTATTCCTAACACCTGTATGTATGCAAGTATGAACTTGCGCCCTTCACCATGTGAAGCTTCTACACTACATTCAAGGGGTGCCCAATGAAAAATGCATTCTAACACCCAAGTCTAAAAATTACAGACGCACAAACCAGTGTGTTGCAAAATCTACCCTATTCAAAGAATAACAGGAAAAAAACTTAATAACCCAAAGATACAAAAAGGACTTTCTTGGCATCAAAGATGACCCTATTCTGTAAAAACTATACTAATTCCAGACACATTCTATATTCACATGGAGGGTTAATCCATCTACGCAGATAAACTTAATCTACCAGACCAAGGCCATTCACAATCACCTCAGTCTTTGGCTCTTTCATGCTACACAGGTATAGAACTATGATTCCATTTTAAATGACATGGCCACATCAGATATAATTGGTAGTCTAGTGTGGCACTGTAACGCCCTGCTGAGATTGTACCACTCCCTCAACTGCAATTCCCAGGATGGGGCAATGGCAGTTAACACGGAATCACAGTGCTACAATTGGGTAGTATGATAGGGCTCCTTGTCTGAATTCAGCTTTAACTTGCTCTCTCTCATCTGCCTGACCACAGCATCTGAATATAAGGTCAGGATAGAGAACTTCTCCTGGGTATTTTAAAGGATATTAATGAGCCCAGTGTGAAAGAAGGGCCATTCAAAGCTAAGGATGAGCACTTGGTGGTGACTTCCTATTTATGTTCAAAAGCATACAGTAACATGGAGCAAACGGGAACAAACCACTTGTCGTTTCCAAAGGAAGGCCACAAACCCTATCTGCCCCATTTGGTCAATAGCCAGATATGATACAGGAGAAAAAATGCCAAGACACCCACGTCACATCATGACTATCCATACTTGGAATGCTTGATGGTGAATGGATGAGGTGGAGCTTAGATTACTTTTTGGATTACAACTTTGGGAATCCCCAGCCTAGCATGACCACTGAATGAGAGGAAGGGGAATAATGGGAAATGGCTTCTGTGAAGAGACTAGCTGGGCAAGCCTGGGCCTTCGGGATCAGAGGCAAAGGAGACAAAACTGAAGCTTGTTTAGATATGGGAAAGATCACATAGAGACAGGGAAGCACTGTAATAGAGACAGGACAGTCAGCCAGAGGGAAGAACTGAGCAGGGTTTTGGAAAGCTGTGAAGGATTAGATAGTTCAGGAGTCAATGTGTTGTCTAAATTATTAATTTCTACTTGTTTATTCCTTTTTTATAGCTGTGTCTGGCTGTTCTTATTACATTTCATAAAGAATCTGGTGACACTTGCCAAAGCAAATCCATAGAACAATATAGTCCATATACAGGCATACAGTGGACCTTTTCACACTATAGTGCTATTATTCCACTTCCAACATCCTATGGAATCCTGGGGTTTGTAGTTTAGGGAGGGGCATTTAGAATTCCCAGTCAGAGAGCTCTTTGGCCTCAGAAGACTACAAACCCCAAATTCCACAGGATGTTGGAAGTGGAATAATAGCACTGTAACAGTATCGTGCAGAAAGGACCAGTGTCTACCTAGTGATCACCTTGAGACCCAGGTACCCAATCCAGGAAGATATTTAGAGGGGGAAAGGGGGCAAATAAGTGACAAGAACCCAGGGGCTGGAACTGCCAGACCAGCCTGGAGAGGGGATCTATCACAGCTCTACAGTGTCAGCTCCCTTTTCGTGCATAGCATGCAATTTGGACACAAAGCACCAAGAGTGCAAACCAGCTGGTTATCAGCAAATTTAACACTACACTTTGGGGCCTTCATCGGCTGGATCAGACTAGAGCTTCATCCAGTCTAGTGTCAGGTTCCTAGAACTGGCCAGCCACTGCTTCTTTAAGCAATCTCATGTAGGGGGATGACAAGGATTCTTCCGCAATGTGCCCGGGACTGGCACCATATTTGTGCCCACCGACTACAACTGTTTCTTTCCTCGAAATTTATTCCTGTCCACAAATAAGCACTTTGAGCAGCACAGAATCATGAAGTCCACAAGTAGCACATGAATTCAACAGTTCTCCCATGCAGTTTCTCTCCCTGTTCCTCCAATGATATTCAGATATTTATTGTTTCTGATTACAGAGGCTCTGTTTATCTCTCATGCCTAACAAGTATTAATAGATTCTCTTCCATTATTCCATTTTAAAATCAGCTAAGGCTGCTTCCAGATGAAGCCACAGCCCAAATCCTATTGATAGGCTACACTGGCAGAGGCAGGGGTAGCAGGAGGTAAAAGGCTATGGGTGAAGCAATGCCAAAGCAATGCTTTGCTGCTATATTCCTGCATGGCAGGGGATTGGACTCAATGGCCCTTGTGATCTTTTCCAACTCTATGGTTCTATGAAGTAAGGCATCAAGTAAGACATCTGCTCAGACCTGCCAAATTCTGTCTGCCATCTCTTGATCCTGCTATGTGACCCTGTTATTCTAAAAAATACAAGGAATAGTGTTCTTTCTTTTCCTGCAACTGTCCTGCCTCATTCGCAACACAAGGCAGGACCCTCTCCCATATCATTACCTGCTACAGCACTGAACAGCCTGAAGCCCTTCAGAAATTGTTGGACTGCAATTCTCATTATTCCACACCACTGGCTATGCTGACCAGGGCTGATGGGAGCTGCAGCCCAACCCACATGTTTCCCAGTCCAGCTCTATCATTTGTAACCTTTCCTATTGCTTCTTTCTTCTTCCCATTACAGTGAGAAATGCCTTTGTGTGACAGCATCAGCATCATCTGGATGCATCTAAGTCAGGGATAACCACAACATCTTGAGGCAATTCAGTAAGTATACATTCTCTGTCACAAGTCCAGCCTGAAACTCAAGACAGTCTCAATGTAGCTTCTAAGCTGAGACAGGCACAGGCAACAGGCACATGTACCAAGGGCTGGTTTGAAGGGTGTTTTGTGCTTTTAGTATCTGCACAACTGGCTGGAAGCAGCTCCTTCCCTCACTGGCAAAGAAAGGCACATCCTGAGAGTTCCCTAATTCAGTGGGATTTGTACCTAAGCCTCTTTGGCCCCAGTTCAATTCCCTAACCCAAGTCTGGAGAGCCTGTGGCCCTCTGGAAGCTGTTGGCTATAACTCCCCTCAGCCCCAGTCAGCATGGACAGATTTTAGAGATGATGGGGACTTGAGTGCAACGTAAGTGCCAACAGTTCCCCAAACCTCCCCTTTCCCTAAATACTACAAATGTTCCAAATCACTTCACAATCCCATACATGTTTTTTCAGAAGAAAGTTACATTGTGTCCCAAGTAAGGATGCACAGGACTGCAGTCTTCTACAGGGTTGTTAGCAAAATGTTGTCCTCTGTGATTATATCCTGCTTTTAAAGGTATGTCTAATTTCAAATTCCCTGTACAGAACTGAGTTGTGCTTTGCTGGTAAGGACAATGGTTACATGGGATTATTAAGTCATGCTTTGTAGGCATGAAGGATGTTGCATTGTGTCTTACTTAATCAGTTCAAGTCATCCCTCTACATTCACTTGGGTCAGGGGCACAGGACTCCCATGAAAGTGGAAAAACTGTGAAATAACTCTAGGCACTCCCAAACCATATTTAACACACAAAAAAGTATGAACACCCTATTCAACCCACCATGGATTCCTTTGAGGCATCAGCGTTCCTTCATAAGGCAGAAGTGGGCAGCTGGTTGGGCTTACTGCCACCTCCACTGCTGCCCCACACCATTTTTAATAGGGACTTACAAGCCTCGTTCTCAGTTTCTCTTGCAGTCCCTATTAAAAACTGCATAGGGAGCCAGCAGAGGTGACAGCAAATATTCCGTGAATAATCAAATCCACAAAAGTGAAACCCACAAATGTGGAGGGCTGACTGTAATTTGTATGCTTGATAGGAAAATGTTCAAACTGGTTTCAATCTTCTACATCCATGCTGCTTTGGTCCTGTCCCATGCCTTTGGCTGGTAGAATGGAGCCCCGGGACCATTCCTAGATTATAATCTGGGACCTAGACTGGGGATAAAAGGCTTCAATCCTGCTTTAATAAGTTGCAGTAAAGGAATTTATAACAATGGGTTCTAGGCCTCTCTTTCTTCCCTGCCCAGGTTGAACATTCTAGCTTTTTATATTCATAGAAATCACTTAACTGTGGGAGCTAGGGAGGGGCACCAGGGACAAGCAAAGCAAGTTTTGATTTGCACATCCGGAAACTCTGCCTTCAAGTTAATCAGAAATGACAGATACCCCACCTGTTCAAGCTAGACACTGACTCACAGTTGGGTACCTCAGTAAGGTGAATGTTCCTATGTGACTTCAATGGAGTTGCATTTCAGCTAGGGCAAGACAGTAGGCCTAAAGTCATGAGATATGGCACCCTGAGGAAACTGCTGAATCTTTGACACTTTATTGCTATACAAACTCTCCGGAACTTGGTTTCTTGGCTCACAGCATTACATGCACTAGTTATTGTTCTTAGACTTCCTTGTGGTATTCAAACTCCTATAAGGAAAACAACGCCAGGCCCCTGCAATTTAGCTCTAGGAGGCACAGAATTCCTTCTACATGTTCATGCAGTGATTGTATAAACAAAAGCCTGTGAGACTGGTCCATATGGCCCTTGGAGTACTAAATGTGGGAAAACATTACCGCTGACACAACTGGTCCTGGCTTGGCTTTATTGGGCTGCGCACTTATGGCCTGGCTGTGAACTAACTCAACAGATACACAGAATTTGTTATCTGGTAAAAAAGTAATCTTCTTGAAAACACTCAGCTTTCAGGTTGAGTTTTGTTTTGTTTCTTTAAAAAGCTGGCTTCTAGCCAGTGCCATAATTACTATGCCTGAGGCAGGCTCTCAGTTCCATGATTCCTCCCACTTCCCACCCAGGAACTTTCACCAGGACATGTTAGGAAAGGTTACTCTCTTATAAGGGCACTACTGGTGAAAGTCTAAATTTTTACTACATAGACTGCTCTAACAAAACCCTAAACCTAACATTAGCAACTGTTAAGTTTCCAGGTCCCCTGCCTTTTTTAAAAAAATCAGCTGCATTTAGTGGCTGTATGTGTTTTACTGTGTCAGGCTGCAAATAGAGGGCCAATGAAAAACGGAAACGCTGCCCTCATTGATCCTGGAAGCATGCCTTATTATTCCATTTAGAGCCTGCATGGTATAGTAGTTAAAATTTTGGATCAACACTCCAGAGGTTCAGGTCCCCTAGATCCTTGAAATTTATTGGGAGCCCTTGGGCCAGTCACTCTCTTTCTCAGAGTAACTTACATCACAAGGTTGTTGTGGAATAGTCAGGAGAAAGAAGGAAGACTCCATAGTTTCAGCTTACCAGAGGAAAGGCAGGATATAGATATGAGTCAGCAACAACATTACATAATTTAATGAACTGTTGATCCATTACCTTTCACACACCCATCCAGGTTCCTAATTAGGCCCATTTTAGGCATTAAACTGAACTGAGAAATCAAGTTTTTCCTGGACAATTACTGCATATCCTGCCAGCACAGCTGAAAAAGTAGAAATAATTTTTAAAATCTCCACATGTGGAAAAAGCCACCTTGTCTAAAATGTGCAGCAAAGTGCAATGACAGATTCCACTTCACCACTGTAGAACCCCTATGTTAAAAACTCACAGCTATGATAAAATGAAATAATGAATGAATACATAAAAGTAGACAAATATGTATTGTTGCCACTGTGTACCTTCAAGTTGTTTCATACTTATGGTGACCCTGACGCAAATCCCTCATGGGGTTTTCTGGAGACTGAGAGTGTGTGAAAAGCCCAGGGGGTTTCCATGGCTGGATAGAGAACTGAAACCTGGCCTCGTGGGTCACAGTCCACCATTCAAACCACTACACTGCACTGGCTCTCAAATAAATATATATACAAATATATCAATAAATATGGGTCCCATGATGTAGTTATGGGTTGTTCTTCCAGAGAAGAAGGAGTAGAAACTACAGTACAGGACTTGCAGGAAGGGCCCAGGGACTTCAGTGTCTCTACACTAATGCACGGAGTATGGGAAACAAGCAAGATGAACTTGAACTCCTAGTACAACAAAATAAATACAATTTGATAGGCATCACTGAGACCTGGTGGGATGAGTCTCATGATTGGAATGTAGGAATAGAGGGGTATAGCCTATTTTGTAGAAACAGACCAAACAAGAAAGGAGGAGGAGTAGCCTTGTATGTCAAGGATGTTTTCACCTGTGAAGAGATCCATGACTTAAACCCAGAAAGCCAGGTCAAGAGCATCTGGATAAGAATTACAGGAGTGAAAAACAATAGGGATATTGCAGTGGGGGTTTACTACAGACCTCCAACCCAGACTGAGGACTTTGATAACGCCTTCCTCAACCAAATGACTGCACATTCAAAAAGGAGGGATACAGTAATAATGGGAGATTTCAATTACCCAGATATATGCTGGCAGTCAAACTCTGCCAAGGCAGCAAGGTCCAGCAAGTTTCTTGCTTGTCTTGCAGACAATTTTATGGTCCAGAAGGTAGAAAAGGCGACAAGGGGATCAAATATTCTAGATCTGATCCTGACCAACAGGGATGACCTTGTTAATGAGGTAGAAGTGGTTGGATCTTTAGGGGGGAGTGACCATGCCCTATTGGAATTTGGTATTCAGTGGGAAGGAGAAGATAAGGGTAGCCAGACACTCATCTTTGACTTTAAAAAAGCAGACTTCTGTAAACTCAAGGAGCTGCTGGCTGAAATTCTGTGATCAAGAATAGCGAAAGAGAAAGGAGTTCAGGAGGCATGGGAGTTCCCTAAAGGGGAGATACTGAAGGCACAGTCTAAAACTGTGCCAATAAGGAGGAAAAATGGAAGGCATCTGAAGAAACCAGAATGGTTGACTAAAGAACTCTCAGCTGAGCTAAGTGTTAAGAGAAACATGTACAGGAAAAGGAAGAAGGGGGAAACCACCAAAAAAGAATTTAAGCTAGTAGCCAGGAGATGTAGGGAGAAGGTCAGAAAGGCTAAAGCACAGAACGAACTTAGTCTGGCCAGAGACATTAAAAACAATAAAAATGGCTTTTTCAAATATGTCTGCAGCAAAAGGAAAAAGAAGGAGACAACAGGGTCGCTGCGCAGAGAAGATGGTGAATTACTAACAGGGGGAAGAGAACACTTTCCTTGCCTCAGTTTTTCCCAGAAGGATACGAGCACTCAACCTGGTGGTTGGGGAGCAGGTGAGGAAGCAGGGGAAATGCGGCACATAATAGGTAGAGAGGTGGTACAGGAATACCTGGCCACACTGGATCAATTGAAGTCTCCAGGGCCAGATGAACTGCATCCTAGGATATTAAAAGAACTGGCAGAGGTCATTTCAGAACCACTTCCTATAATCTTTGAGAAATCTTGGAGGACAGGAGAAGTTCCAGCAGACTGGAGGAGGGCAAATGTTGTCCCCATCTTCAAGAAGGGAAAAAAAGAGGACCCAAATAATTATCGCCCAGTCAGCCTGACATCAGTACTCGGAAAGATCCTGGAGCAGATCCTTAAGCAGTCAGTTTCTAATCACTTAGAAAGCAATGCGGTAATCACGAGAAGTCAACATGGGTTTCTCAAAAATAAGTCATGCCAGACTAATCTTATCTCTTTTTATGATCGAGTTACTAGCTTGACAGATGAAGGGGATGCTGTAGATGTAGCATATCCCAATTTCAGTGAGGCCTTTGACAAAGTTCCCCATGACATTCTTGCAAAGAAGCTAGTAAAATGTGGGCTGGACAGGGCTACTGTAAGGTGGATCTGTAACTGGTTGACTGACCGTTCTCAAAGAGTGCTCAACAATGGTTGCTTTTCATCCTGGAGAGAAGTGATTAGCGGGGTGCCACAGGGTTCTGTCCTGGGTCCAGTGCTGTTCAATATCTTCATCAACGACTTGGATGAAGGAATAGAGGGCATGCTGATCAAATTTGCAGATGACACCAAATTGGGAGGGGTTGCTAATACGCCAGAGGACAGGATCAAAATTCAAAATGACCTGGATAGATTGGAGAGCTGGGCCAAGGTTAACAAAATGAAATGCAACAGAGAGAAATGTAAGGTCCTACACTTAGGTAGAAAAAATGGAATACAGAAATATAGGATGGGGAACACGTGGCTGAATAGCAGTATGTGTGAAAGGGATCTAAGAGTCTTAATAGACCATAAGCTGAACATGAGTCAGCAGTGTGATGCGGCAGCCAAGAAAGCCAATGCAATTCTCGGTTGCATCAATAGGAGTATGGTGTCTAGATCAAGGGAGGTACTGGTACCACTCTACTCTGCTTTGGTTAGACCTCATCTTGAATACTGTGTCCAGTTCTGGGCACCCCAATTCAACAGGGACATGGTCAAGCTGGAACAAGTCCAGAGGAGGGCGACCAAAATGGTGAGGAGCCTGGAAGCTATGCCCCATGAGGATAGACTTAGAGAGCTGGGGATGTTTAGTCTGCAGAAGAGAAGGTTAAGAGGGGACATGATAGCCATGTTTAAATATTTGAAGGAATGCCATGTAGAGGAGGGAGTGGGCTTGTTCTCTACCGCTGCAGAGACTAGGACAAGGAGCAATGGATTCAAGCTGCAGGAAAGGAGATTCCACTTGAACCTCAGGAAGAACTTCCTGACAGTCAGGGCTGTCCGGCAGTGGAATATGCTGCCTCAGAGTGTAGTGGAGTCTCCTCCTTTGGAGGTTTTTAAGCAGAGGCTGAATGGTCATCTGTCAGGAGTGCTTTAAGGGTGTTCCTGCATGGCAGAGGGTTGGACTGGATGGCCCCTGTGGTCTCTTCCAACTCTACATTTCTATGATTCAGAGCGTGGACATTGAAGATTGCTGGGCTAGACCACTGGGCTTCTTTATAGTGGGGGGTCCCATGTCGAAACCTGCACTCAGCCATGAAACTTGCCATCTACTTCTGCCTACATTTGTTATTCCTCAGTCCAAAAGAGCTGAGTTTGAGGAGCAAAAATAGTGGGCTGGTCTACATAGCATGCCCTGGGAGGGAAGGGCACAGTACGCACAAAACATTCACAAGCAAAGTGAACAGCAGGAGGTGGAGTACCTCAAAAAAGACTGTGATGCTTACTGTTGGTTTAAAATCAATGGCCTATGCTGGGTAAACTCTGACTAACTAGAATCAGATGAATCAGCTATCAAGAGCGAAAGTGCAAGCTTGGCTCATTGCTCTTGTGTTACTAGAAAGTCAGTTTTCCTGTTGTTCTATGCCTGTCTTTCCCAATCTGGTGCCCTTCATATATGTGGGACTACCAAACTCATCATTCCCAGACAGCATTATTTTTGATCTGTTGGCTGCAGGTGATAAAGAGCTGTAGGCAGGTTGGGAAAGGCTGCTTGATAGTCCCCAGTGGAAGGTGGGATAGAGGGCATGCTCATCAAATTAGCAGATGACACCAAATTAAGAGGGATAGCTAATACCAAAGAGGATAGGATAGGATCAAAATTCAAAATGACCTTGACAGATTGGAGAGGTGGGCCAAAACTAACAAAATGAATTTTAACAAGGAAAAATGTAGGGTACTACACTTAGGAAGAAAGAATGAAATGCACAGATATAGGATGGGTGACATCTGGCTTGAAAACAGTAGATATGAAAGAGATCTAGGAGTCTTAGTGGACCACAAGCTGAACATGAGTCAAGAGTGTGATATGGCAGCTAAAAAAGCCAAGGTTGCATCAATAGGAGTATAATGTTGAGATCAAGGGAAATAATACCACTCTATTCTTCTTTGGTTAGAAATCACCTGGAATACTGTGTCCAGTTCTGGGCACCACAATCCGAGAAGGATATTGACAAGCTGGAACATGTACAGAAGATTGTGATCAAAATGGGAAAGGGTCTGGAAACCGTGCCTATGAGGAGTGCCTCAGGGGCTGGGTATGTTTAGCCTGATGAAAAGAAAGTTAAGAGGTGATATGATAGCCATGTTTAAATATTTGAAAGGATGTCATGTTGAAGATGGAGCAAGCTTGTTTTTCGCAGCTCCAGAGATGAAGCAATGGATTCAAACTACAAGAAAAGAGATTTCACCTAAACATCAGGAAGAACCTCCTGACAGTAAGAGCCATTCAACAGTAGAATATGCTGCCTTGGAGTGTGGTGGAGTCATCTTCTTTGGAGGTATTTAAACAGAGGCTGGATGGCCATTTGCTGAGGGTGCTTTAAGTGTATGTTCCTGCATGGCCATTGTGGTCTCTTCCAACTCTATGATTCTCTGTTACTCAAGAAAGCTAGTTAGAAACTGAGCTACCTTCACAACTGTTGGAAAATTCTGACATTCTCCCTCTCCCTTGTTCCAAGGGATATGTGGCTTAGCTAGCTTTGTTTCTTTTCCCTTTGCATGCAGAGCCTTTTGCCTTCTCAACTAAAGCTTCAGTGTTGCTCTTTGTGTTACTTAAATGCATGGCTGTGGTATCCAGGTGACCAGACCATGTGACCCGGGATAGACCCTGGGGTCATTGGCCTTACATAAAAGACCACACTTCTCTCTCTTTGTCATTTTTGCTTCTACAACCTTCTCTCTGACCATGGTTCACCTCTCCACCAAGGAAATGGTGAGTTAAGAATGAAGCTACTATCTTACCTAATCTTTTTGTTTGTTAGTTGGGATCTAGGCTCTCCAATGCATATGTAATTGTAAAATTGTAAAAAGTAAGCCTTTTTAAGTTTGGAATCTGAAACTGCCTGCAATGTTTTGCTTTCTAAGTCAATCTTAGTCCAGTGAAGCCACACAGAGATTGTGACATACTTTTTCTGCAACTCTGCTAAAGTAAGGCTGATTCCTAACAGTTTTAGCTTTTATAGAGTTTCCCCAAAGGGTTAACACCCTGGGAAACTCTTAACTCCCAACAGTAACACATGCCTTCTTGCAACAGCCTCCTCTACCTTCTTCAGCATGAGTTGCTGAGGTCCTTCATGGTGAGAAAGAAGACATTAAGGTAAGAGGAGAAAGTGCTCACAACTTCAGTTGGATGTAGTGGTTATAATATTGCTCTAGGAGTAGGAAACTCACAGGGTAACTTTGAGACAGTCACTGTCATTCCACTTAATCTACATTGTAAGTTTGCTGTGATAATAAATTAAGAAAGAACCATGTTTATTGCCTTGAGATACTTTACTTTCAGGAAGGACAGAATATAATGAATAAGTAACTATGGGAAAGCTGGAAGCATATCATTTTCATCAAATACAGTCAATGAAAATGCTGGAGACAGAAGTTCAGAACAATGTTTTCTGATGATTTCAAGAGACACTTTGCATCTCTTAGCTAACAGAAACTGGGAGACATAAAGCATGAAAATATTTACAATCTATAAGGCAGGGGCTACTTCAGGGCTGCTGCTGTTGCTTTGCTTCTTTTCCAGGATGACATCAGTTCCTATGTGGTTAGCACTGCAGGTGACAGACACAGTTCTCACCAAGGTTGATATACTTTTCTGCTTTTTTGCTTTTCCCCAATGTCAACCTTTAAATAAATTAATTAAATGGCTCTGGCACTTATGCAATTAAAAGTTCATTTGACATCTTTGAAGAAAAAGGCAACAGCAACAATATTCACTTTTTAAAACGGAGAAAAAAATGGCCCAAGGACATTAATTTGCAGTATCACCAGCATCAACCAACCTGAGCTATGCACTTCTGGCTTCTTTCTAAAAGTGACAGAAACAGTTTTTCTTGGGCTTGCTCATCAGGAGAACAGAATTGGTTCTGTATGTCTTTGTGATGTTTCTGACTTAGGTTCACGTTGGGGTTACCATATCACAGGATTTTCTGAGCTGAGAGTGTGTGATGTGCTCAAAGTTACCCAGTGAGTTTCCATGACTGAAGAAGCAGAATCTCTCAATTCTCACTAAGTGGGCTGGAGACCTTAGCTAATCTTCTTCCTTAAAATACAACGAAGAATCCTGCCCCATTGTTGGTTGTGTTGTTGTTATTGTATGCCTTCAAGTCATTTCAATGTATGGTAATCTTAAGGCAAATCTATCACAGAGTTTTCTACAGCTGAGAGCATGTGACATGTCCAAGGTTTCCATGGCTGAGCAGAGACCCAAACCCTGGTCTCCAGAGTCATAGTCCAATGCTCAAACCACAACACCACATTAGCTCTTTAGAGAATATTATATATTGTGTTATATTATACATCTTAGCAAACACAAGAAATGTACCTCTGGAGTAACCATCTTTTTCAAGGTATCAATATCTGAATGCACCCAGAATTTATCTACACCACTTGTGAGGCTGTTCAGATTGCTCTAAGGAATTTGCACGCTAGAGCTGCCTGGCTGAGAAATTTAAACACTCTTCTCCACACTGCAAATACCAGGATTCCACAGGATGGAATAATGGCAGTTAAAGTGGAATCATATAGCACTATAACTGTGTAGTGTGAAAAGCTCCTTAGCTGCATTTGGTGGAATCCTGGGATTTGTAGTTTGATCAGAGGTATTAGAAATCTATGGCTGAGAATTCTCAATGCCCCTCCTTAAACTGCAAAATCCAGGTACCACAGCAGTTAAAATGGAACCAAAGTGCTACAACTGTGTAGTGTTAAAGGGCCACTGAAATTTCAACCTGCAAGTCCCAGGTCTACTACACCACTGCTGATTTGGTTGGGAAAAAATGATTAAGATTCTCACATACAAACCGCATCCCAATCATGGATTTGCCTGTTATATTAGTCTTGACCTTTGCAAGGTCAGGAAAATATTTGCTGTCTAGGGGCTCATGCAAGAGGCACAAACAGCCAATGTCCAAAAGCCATCAAAAGCAGAGTGCACAAACTCTTCTGCTTCCAGCCTCAAACCACTGCATAAATATGTGCTTTACTGTCAAAAAGAGTTGTGATCAAAACTACAGGTTTGCCATTCTGCATTTTGGCTGAAGTCAATCACAAAAAGTACAAGGGTTTAAGCAAGGTTAAATGCTTGCTATGGTGTGGCAATGGGCGGGATGAATTGTTAACCCTGTTTTGCAACTACCAAACAAATAAGGTAAAAGAGTCCAGGACAATTTTCATTTCAGGGATAACTGGAAAAAGAATTGAAAATAATATGTCACTATTATTATTACCTTTATAAGGCCTGCAGTAGGACCACACTTGAAATAATTGTGTGCAGTTCTGGTGACCAGAACTACACTTCAAAAAAGGAGATTGGAAAGCAGGGGTCCTTTCACATTACACAATTTTTAGCACAATGATCTCACATTGTCATGGCTGCATCCTATGGAATCTTGGGGCTTAAAGTTTGGTGAGGCTCTGGAGCACTCTGGCTGAGAGTTCTAACAAATCCTCTCTAAATTACAAATTCCAGGATTCCATAGGATGGAACCATGTCAATTAAAGTGGGATTGTAGTGCTAAAAATTGTCTTGGGCTCCTGGAAAGAGTGCAGAAAAGGGCAACCACAATGCTATAGGGACAAGTAGCTCCCTTACGAGGAAAGATTACAATACTTGAGGGCTTGTAGGGAGGAAACTGCAGCAGAACCTCTGTACATGAGTAAAAAGAGACAGGTATGATAGTAATACGAAAATTATGGCATGAAGAATGTGAAAAAAGCCTTGTTTTTCTTCCTTCCTCATAACACTACAATCTGGAGTTATCGAAGGAAGCTGAACAGTGAGAGCTCCTGACAGACCAAAATAAGTACTACTTATTTACATGGTACACAATAAGGATATGGAATTTCCTATGTATAAATGCCCACCAGCATAGACAGCTTTAAAGGATTGGGTTATATATTTCTTCCAGTGATCAGAGCAGTATGCCATTCAAGAATAGTTCCTGGGGTGAAGAGTACAGGCAAGATGTTGCTGTTAGCTCAAGTCCAGCTTGACTAATGTGAAAACAGAATGTTGGATTAGTTAGGCTCCAGTAAGGCTCTTTTCAGCTTCTTAAAAACAGTTTTCTTCCACAGGAAGCCAAGGCTTTAGATGATTTTGCCAGGGGTCCAAAAACACAACCAGTAGTAGCAGACAGCCTGCCTGAACTTGCTGTCTGCAATGAGATAAGGTCCAAAGCTGAGTCACTAGAGAGTGCCAAACCTTGTTTTCAGCAAGGACAGAAATGGTTTCTAGCTTGAGGCAAGATACATCTACAAAGTGAGTTACTCCTCCTGAAATGAGGCAAGTTTGTTTTCCATGAAGGAGCAGAGGGTGGCTTAAGCTATATTTAATATCTAGAAGATGCCCCCTATTAACTTCTAGATAAAATCTTTAATCTCCATTTTCTTTTATACTCCAATTTCCTTTTCAGCCCAGCCTGAGGGGCATCAGGATTACCTCTGTGGGAAAAATCAGAGAGAGCGTACAGCATGGCTCCCTTCATTGCCCTAGCCACATTAACTCCTCCCTTCCCAGAAGTGGCTCCACAAGGCTGTCTCTGAGGAAGAGGTAAGTCTTTGAGGCCTTCCTCTCTAGCTTGGCAGGGACCAGTCACCACTGATATTTCCCCTCCCAAAACTGTCTCCATCATTTTCCTTTTCTCTCTCCAGTCCTATTAATTCTGTAACACATCTCTTGGATTGTAAAATCATTATTTTTAAAAGAAAGTTGCCATGATTATGCTTCAATAGTAGAACAGTATGTCAATGTAGCAAGCAAACAGTGCCCAAGATCTGACACTGGAGTGGCACGACGTAAACTTCTGCTACTTGACTCTTGTGTTAAATGTTGTCCAAAGGAGAGAAGAGATGAGCACATATGAGAAGTGGAAGTAAACAGGAGACAGAGCTCCATGTCCTAATTGATGGTCACTTTCTTTCTTTATTTTTTAAAAGTCCAAAGCATTTTGGCCTCCACCACAGTTGGCCTTTTACTCAATGGTCCATTTCTTTGGAGAGTATATTATACAACTCCAGAAATTTCTTTGTAGAGTGTAGCCCTTGAGGAAGGTCAACTTTGATAGAGGCTGAAATGCGCTGGAGTTTTAAAAAATAAAGAAATGACCATCAATTAACATGTGGAGTTCTGTCTCCTGTTTGCTTCTACTCCTCATGTGAAATGGCAACTTCACAAAATCAAACAGAATTCACAATTGAAGGAATACCACTGCCACTTTTAATTTCAGCAAGGGCAGATGGATACACCTTGACCAAGAATGCATGTCTGCACGTTCAGTTCTGCTTCTGCCGTCTTGGTCTGAATGCAGGACTGGAGGACTGGAGAAAAACAAGGGAGCTTACACATGCATGCATAAGGTATTAAGAGGATTCTAGCCAATGTCTGACTGGCTTGCATGCATTTCATTTACAAGATGCTTCCCCAAACTATGGGATCATTAAATATATGTACTGAAATAATCCATCATTTCTTGAATGCTGGCACAGCCTACCTGATCTTAGTCAGCCACATTCAGAATGTAGATGGTCTTATTATTACTTACAATCCATTTATATGTTTCCTGTTTAGATATAAATCCCCCTCAAAAAACTCTAAGAAGCTTACTCTCAAGTAAGTCTGTATGGGATTATAGCCACAGTCATATAAAGGTGAAGTATTTCTATAATACTAATTTCCCCTCAACAAATAGGTCAAAACTTAGCCATTCCCTTGCTACTTTGGGTGTGTTCACACGTGTATTCATCCCTTGATTAAAGGAAGGGAATGTCAAGGGATGAGTCATATGTGTGAAACAGCATCTCAGTTTAAACACCTCTCATTACAAAGTACTGTTCAATGGAAGCAGTTCACATCTGTGGTTGCTGCGAATCACAAGTGATGAGACATAAGCTAATGTACCCTTTTGCATGAATCAACCCTTAATTATGAACAGCTCAGGCAATTGTTATTATGCTGATATATGGCTGAGTGGAAACTATTATTCTATTCCTGGATACATCCACAAGTGATACTGCTCTAACACAACTCCAGCTTATCCAGACAGAAAAGCCAAGCAATTGCCAGATCAGGATGCAGTGAATGTACTCTTTAAGTGTAGGAGTGCATGGACAGGGTTGCCACATAGACATAATTTGCTTCCTGTTCACATACTTTAGGAATAATAGGCTAAATGCAAAGTTAGTGCCACCTAGAGTAGACCTATTGACAAATGGAAACCTAGTTAAGTCAGTACTTATGTACATTCCACTGATTCGATATGTCTACTTTAATTGGTACTAACAATTAGATTTAGATCCTGTAATTTCATCAGTCTTCACAGGCACTGATGCCCACAAATAAGTCATCTCCAACTGGGGAGTGGGTGGATTTGGCCACTGCTTGCTGACTGAAAATTGGCTGCTACCATGATTTCGGTTCTTTTACTCCTTCCTTATTGCCTGTTAAAGTTTTGGAAACCTTCTGTGTTGAGAAAGGTTTTTAAGGTATAAAGCCCATATAAGCACTGACCACAGAGATGCCTCAGCTCACAGAATGACAGTTTTCAGGATTCTATGGGAACAGGGCATAATTATTATGTGCTGAAAATTCTCCATCAGAAACTCATGGCTGATATTCCTGTAATAACCATGCCTGGCCATATGTACAAGCTTATAGTCATTTCAATGGAGAGAGAAAGGAACATGTAAGAGCTATGGGTGATATATTCAACAAGTTTAGCTAAAAAAGGTATTGTATAACCCCACTAGAAAATGGTTCCATCTTGACCTCTGTGGGTTGGTCTATATCAGGGGTCAGCTCTAAAACTAATTCCAAAATCCCTTTGCAAACAATCAATTTATACCTCTGCCAAGAGTAATCTGCCCCGTTCCTAACAGCCCACTAGGCAGAGAGGAAAATTATGGAGAAAAAGAGAGTGAAAATTCTGTGTGCTGACAGAAAGAAAAAAGATTTGGCTGGTGGAGGGGTATGGCCACATCTACTTTTGACTCTTAGTCTCCTGCACCACCAGCATACAGCTTCCATTAGTTTATCCCTGCCTGCAGCAAATAAAGCAACTGAGAGAAAGGAATTCCCCTATATGGACTCTAAATTAGATACTCTTCCAAAAAACAACAACAAAAACAAAAACAAAGAGACACATTTACCATTCTTCATTACACAAAGAAACTCTAAATGTTTGTTCAGGGTGTCCCTAGTAATGGCATGGAGTCTTCAGTGTCACAGCAACCTTTTGGCCAAATCCCTCTTTCTGTGGCAATTGCAAGTGTAATGCTCAAGCTAGTTCTAAGACCCATGTAGACAGCCCTTTCAAAAATATAACCTATCTTTTGCACTGATTGCACAACTACATACATAAGTATTCCCAGTGGCTACTGCACAATTGTGGAACATCCTGCCACTAAAAGAGCATCTTTGGAAGTGTGACACAGACCAAATTAAACAAACATGGTAGTGGTGCTCCCTAGGCAGTCCTTTTTTCTGCTCAGCCTATTTAAATGCAATGTTATTTTATTTAACAGATTTTTAGGACACCTTTCAAGCAAAATAATTGAAAAACTTTCTCGCTTTTCCAAGGAAGTAGCAGCACCAATATAAAATCACAATTACAGCTAAATACCAACCAGAAAAGCAGGATATAAATTCATCAGGAAGGATAAAGCTATCAGTCAGCAGCTTCTACCAGATTAAGAATATCTGGCATATCAAAATGTCATTGCCTGGTGTTGGAATGACATCACAGTTGGCAACATAGAAAGTGTGCCTCTCATTCCATATCAGTGGTGCCATGACTAACAAAGCCCTCAGCCTTAATATTTTCAAAAATGGAAGTGTTTGGGAAGGGTCATGTGCTTGAAGTTTATGGTTAAATAACCAGTTGTTATTCAAGGTTTACAGCAAGCTTCTTAATGCAGGGGGGGCGGGCAAATTATTTTAAAATTGTTGGGATTTTGGTGGGCTGCTTGGACTTTTGTTGTTGTTGTCATTGTTACTGATGTACAAATCAAAGCAGTCATATTTTAATAACATTTTTCCCATTCAGCATTTGCAACACTGTGAAACCCAATATCATATTATGTAAATCATAGGCCAACATCGTAGTACGAAAATCACAGGCCCTTTCCAGTGAACTGCCTTACTGGTATAATTTAGGGGGAAATTAATAGACTGCAACAAATTATAACAAGCTCAGGTCTTAAACTAGGTTCTTATTAACCTGTTTGATAATCCAGCTCTGGTCAAAGTAAATTATGTAGTGTCCATCATGAGAAAAAAAATTAAGTTCAGGGCTAAACTGTTTGGCAAACTTTCTGCAGAGCATCACTTGAAATCCACTGTTTGAGACTCCTGCTTTATCGTTCAGAAATCTGAACTGCACCCAGAAACAGATGTTGGAATAACTAAGGTATCTTTTTAAAGAACTGATGAGATGTAGCATATCATGCTTAGTTAACCTAGCTTAATTTAGCTACTGTAGTGTTTTACTAATAGAATTTTGGGTAATCTACAAAAGTCCTACATACAATACACTGGACAGTCTAATATGGTGGTTACAAGGTTATTGTCTCCCCTAAGATGCAGAATAGGCAACAATTAGAGAAAGCATACACTCAGTGATATCTGAGTTAGGGGAGAATTCCTTGCCTCATGCCAAGGATCTCCACCTGGAACCCAATTTAACAGAATGATCCAAAACAGAATTATTTTTCTCAACAGGAAAAACCAAACCAAACCACAGCTTGCTCTCCTTTTTCCTCTGGTATGTTTCACTTAGGTACCACATGTAACAACAAGTTCACAAAGACATCTCATCACATTTTTTTCTCTCTCTCCCTTTCAAGGTTGCTTTGCACACTCCCAAGAGAAAGGGGAGGGGCCAGCAAGACATGAGCTAGCTAAAAAGTGCTGCAATGAAATCAGGTGACCTGCTTGCATTTCCAGAGTCTGCAATCACCTCTGCTGAAAAAATATGCTTCCCTCTCTCTCTCTCTCTCTCCCCCTCAGCATGTGCTGACATTCCTTGGCTTTTGGAAGACAGTGTGCATTGAAAGCATTGCATTGTTTGCAGTGATGGATAAAAATGAAACCAAATCTTTATTTTTTTTTTATAGTGCAGACTGGTATAGGACACACCAAATCTGCAGCACTGCAGCAAAAAAGAGAAATCTGCTTTCCAGAATACTAAACTGTATTGCTGAATGCAGCAGATTACAGTGAATGGAGATAACAGCATTAGGACATCACTTGTGCAGCAGTGAAGCAACTCTGGCAATATGCATCTGTTGGCACTGATGGGCAATGGGTGAGAGCTGAAAGCCTAAATTACCTGCAGCATAGCGTACCAGCCATCATATCAAATCAAGGCTGGAGAGGCTGATGTTCAAACCTGCACAAAGACATTTAAGTGACTGGTTAATCTTGACCAGTTGTTTTCTCTCAGCCTAATTGATCACATTTGCAAGAAGGAAAATAGGGAACAGGGTCTAATTTTTTTCCATCCCAGGCACCATCCCACTGACAAATTTCAACCAAGGTTAAGGTAGATAATGACAAGAAAAAAAGTTCTCCAAGTACAGCAGCCACTGGAGAACATACAGCCCTCTATATGTTTGTGAACTTGATCTAGGGCATGCTTGTACTTGTTACAAGCTGTCTAACTATGTCAGGTCTCAATCAAAGAATCATGCAAATTATTCATTCTGTGAAGGCCCTTAAAATCTCAGCACTTTTACAATGTTAGAACTGCCAGCATTCTTTAGAAAAAAACTAACAGTGAACCTGGTTTTGAGGAAGTTCAAGTATATAGCATATAGATGCACCCTAAAGAGTTTGTTACTTTTAGAAATATCAATTTTCTTCTGATATTTTGGCATTGTTTCCTTTTTTCCTGCCTTTCACATCCTGCTGCAAGGTTTATCCATACACATGGTTCCCACTCTGTGGTTTTGCAGATGTTATTAGACTATAGTTCCCAGAATCGATCAGCATTGACCATGCTAACTGGAGCTTCTGAGAGCTGAAATCCAACAACACCTGGAGATCCAAGGGTGGAAGCTACTGATTCCTATCAAACAAAAAAACATTTTTGTGGATGAAAGACAAGATGGAAAGAACCAGATGGAAATACAAACCCACACTCTTCTCTGAGCAAAGATTAAGAGATTAAGAGAATCTCTTTTCCCATCTTGCCTTTGTTTTGCCCAGGTTAAGCCTGCTAAAAGATGTGCATCTCCCATGCTACCAAGCACCTCCAGTGTATAAATGTCTACTTTGTCTTTCCTGTCAGTTGAAATAACCCACAACACAATGCATGAATTTCTCCCTTTGTGAAATACAACAGAGGAGGGGTTGAGGACAAGGATTTAAGAGAGTCAGGTTTAGATCCCCCTGAGCCATAAAATTCACCAGTTGACCTCTAACCAGTTTCAACCTGGTCTACTTTACAGGGGTGTTGTGAGAGTGAGGTAGGAAAGAAGAGAGCTCTGTATGCTGTTTTAAGGTCAGTGGAGTAAAGTCAAATCAAGTAACAAGTAAATGAATGAATGAATAAATAAGAAACTATGAATTAAGTGCACAAATTACGAAACTTTGGCTCACACACTGCCCCTTCACCTCTCCTCTTTCTGCATACCCGGGGGGGGGGGGGGCTTCACTGCAGCCATCTGTTCTTACCTTGTTCTTGCATATTGTCAGATCAGTTGAAAGCAAACCAAAATCAAACCATGGATTATGAAACTAGCTTGTTAAATTAAATACAGTTTGCTATAAACCATGCTCTCTAGTTCACATACAGTGGTAAACTGAGATCCCAATAAAACAGAACCAAAACAGCTACAATTTTTCCAGCAGTGTGGGAAAAGAAACATAGAATATGTGAGTTCAAGGTTCAGGCAATTCTTCTTACTTTCACACATTTTGCTAAACTATGGCTTAGTGTAATGAGTAACACAGTAAAGAGTACAGATGTCTGAATGCTCCTTAGAGGTGGACAAATCACACTAGCTAAATCTTACTTCCCTTTTCTGCAAAACAAGAGAGCAAAGAGTGACCTACCTTGCAGGGCTAGTGTAAAAATGGACACTATCATCTGTCCCAAATCTTTGGTATGAGACAGTCTGTAAATTTAAACAAATCATAAAATTCCTGTCACTCCCAAGAAGTAAATGTATGGAACATTCTGTTCTCTTCAGAGAACAAACTATCAGGACCTGAAGTTGCTTCAAGAAAATAAAATGCCCCCTTCTCTAACAGCAAGAAGTATCTCCGCATTTGGAGTTACTTCCCTGTCTACACTGAATGTTAAACTTGCACTGTGGTGGTGGGGATGCACAATCCAGCTTCAAACTCCCCTTGATACAAGAAAGCAAGCTGTAAAAGATACATACTACATTCCCATACAGGAAGCCCTTGCCTTTTGATGCCCTGACAATTTGGCCCTTTCAGCACTTCCAAATTAAGGACAAGTTCCGTTAATTTGATGGGAGTTCTGCTCTTTCATCAGTTCTTCTTGCCTACAAAGGTGCATGGGGAACTGCTCGGTCACATGTGCTAATTGCAAAGCAAAACATGAGGAGGAAGAAAGGCACCAAACCAGCTGAGAGACTTTGCAAGCAGGGCGTGTGTGGTTGGTCTCAAGTGAGCCTCCATAAGGCCTTCATGCTGCCTACATGGGTCCCATTTTTCTACCAATTCCATTTTCTGACAGTGCTCCAGTCCCTAACCTGTCAGATAAGTGGGGGAAGCATATACTTTTGATGGTATGGTGCTTACCTATACTGTTTGTATATCCCAGCTCATGATGGTTATTGCCGAATTCAAATCACCATGTTTTTAAAAAAAATTGAGGACAGGCAGGCCATACATCAGGATTGGGGGAATTTCTGTGTTTTGGACTATAACTCCAATAAGCCCCTAGCAATAAAGCCAATGATAAGGGATTATGGGAGCAATTTCAAAAAACATTAGTGGCAATGCAAGAGCAAAAGGCTATAGAAGTGCCCAAATTTCCAAGGATATTAGATGGGCCATGGATCCCTTTGCTACTCTTCTAAAGGAAACAGTGTCTGAGTAAAATTAAGGTACTGAAAATCAGAGTGTGGGGCTTAGAATTTTTATTCATTCTCTGTCTTTTATCCATCCATTTAGTCACAGTTAAGAATATGGTGGGTACTTGCACATTCAGCATTGTACTGGGGTTATATTGAATTAAAATGAGTACAAGATTCTCCCACTTATCTGTCAGGTTAGGGACCGGAACACTGGTAAAAAACGGAATTGGTTGAAAAGCAGAATCCACGTGCTGTACCATAGGGAGTATGAAGTACCTACGGATGATAACTTAAGACTGATCGTGTGTGTGCTGCTTGCAAAGTCTCTCAGCTGGTGGAGTGCCCTTTCCTCCCTCAGCTCATTTTGCAAGCAGCGTGCATGTGCAAGCAGTTCCAAGGGAGCTTCCATAGATAAGAAAAATGGATGAAAGACCAGAACCCCCCTCAAATTAACGGAATTTGTTTTTAATTTGGAAGCGTCAAAAGAATGAGCCATCAAATAACAGGGCATTAAAAGGTGGGGGCTCCCTGTATATGGCTGGCACTGTGTCCTCATGGCTTTCTGCACTTTCATCCACAAAGTGACACAGTTCAGCTGAGGCTTGAGACACACAGCAGACTGAGGTGAAAATAAGGTGACAGCTCCAAGTGTCAAATATTTTTTTTGGATGTTCATCTATGTCTGATGGTCTGCAAACAAAAATTCAGCTAGTTGGGCAAAGGGTTAGTGAAGAATTTCCCCCTCCACAAATCCAATCCAGTTTTCTGTCTACCGAAAGTTTATTTCAAGGGGGAATGTTGAAAAATATGGTTCTCCCTTACACATACCTGTAGTTTGAAGTAATACAATCCATTCTACCCCCTAAGGACATCTCTGTCTTACTCTTCTATATAAATAGACCAGGCTAGATACTGAGATTTTTTAAAAAAAACATAGCCCTGCAAAAGAGAAGGAAATAAAAATTCCTAAATCTGTATTTCTACCAGGCGGTTTAGGACCACTCTGTTCTTTGCTCATGAAAGATTCATTTACTGTCCCTTGTTTGTCTCATTTCCGTGCCAGAAACCTGCTTGTATTCAGGCAAAAATCACAACTTCGGAAATGTTAATTTTTGACTAAAATCTCTAGAATCCACAGGCCATGGCAACAAGGGTATTTTGAGAGCTGTTGTCCAAAAATGTAACTTATCCAAGCTCTCAAAATGTCTTGGGAGAAATCTTGAAGCTGACTAGCCAAGCACAGTATGTGACGGGAATGAGGCACAGGCTCCCCAACCACTTTTCATGGACTACAATAAAACATTAAAACATTAGGATCTCTGGCCTAATGGGTGGAAAGCCTACTGTAATGATGCATGAGGAATTCTGGAGACTGCTATCACTGAGTGCTATCCCATCCAGCTGTGGCCATGGTCATAGTCAATGAAGCTATGCTCACATTTAAGGCTGAAATAACGCCTTGTTGTCTAAAATCACACATATCAGCCGGAGGACCCATGTTTATGAAAGTGTCTCATTCCACTTTTGATTTCTAAAGGAATCACTATTCCTTCAAGATTTCCAGAATTCTCCAGTATAACAGTTGGGGAATTCTGAGAACAATACAGTCAATCTCCCACATTTGCCCATTTCAGTTTCACACATTTGATATTTGCAAATTTCTCCAAACCCTATCCTCCAACCTCAGGTGCTTCTTTTCCGAGGGAACCTTCCGTCTTGGCAGCTCCAATCAAGTCAAAACTCTTTAAGAACCCACCTCTGATCCTCCTTCTCCTCCACCAGCTGCTGCCTGGCCAGCTAAGGATAGCTCACAGTCAAATTTCTCAGCACCACGAACCCTATCCAAATGCCCTCCACACAACCAAAGAAGGAGATGGGGGAGAGAGAGAAGAAACATAGGGCTACCATGCTGACCTATTCCCTTTTCCTCTCTTGTCCCTGATGTGGTTTGGATGCTAGGTGCCTGTTCTCCCCACCATGACTCAACCCTCTTCTCACAGACACACAAACATTTTGATATTTGTGATTTTGCACTTTTGTGGAGATCCTGCACCCCTAAACCTAGCAAATATGGAGGGATGATTGCAGTTCAAAAAAATATTTTTTTCTGAGTGCTGCACTGATTTTTCCCTCCTATCATCTGACAAAAGAATACTCAACAGTAAGGGCCTTTCCGCACTACACTGTTATAGTGCTATTATTACATTTTCAATATCCTATGGAATCCTGGGGTTTGCAGTTTAGGGATGGGCATTTAGAATTCTCAGCCAGAGAAGTCTTTGGCCTCGGTAAACTACAGACCCCAGAATTCCACAGGATGTTGAAAGTGGAATGATAGTACTATAATAATGTAGTGCGGAAAGGCCCTAAGTGTTCACAAAGAAACAACACCTAGATGAAGCTATAAGTATTTCTTCTGTTGAAGTGATTAAAAAACATAAGCCTGCCTGGCAACTGGGATGAACTTCCATACAGCTAATTAAAATGAAACTTTATAAAACGATTGATTTTGTGTCAGATTACACCATAAACCCAAAACAGTCTATTAATATCAACTAACACATATAAAACAATAAAGCATACTGATTCACATCCTCCATTCATTTTCCAAGAAGCAGCAAGCCCTGCCCAATATCATCATCAGGTGTAGTGTGAGCAGGCTATGGCCAGGCCACGACAGTGCCATCTCCGCAGAGGAAACCGTCCATCCCACTGCCTTCCCATAATCTGCTGCCAACAGCATGAGGAAGGCAGTACTTGACTTGTTTAAACACAAGAACTGGTAGCTGAGGCTGAAAATCCTTAATAATTTAAGAAAAGGTGGCATAACAATACAGTAGTCTTTAAAAGTTGGTGTAGACATCTGATTTTTTGGCACATGAAAATTTCTGACTAGGTGCAGATGTAGCACTGTTAACCAATGGTGAACATAAGATACTTTACTTCTCCCATACAATCACCCCAGCACAGAGCTTAAAAATGCTACTTTCTAGAACACAACTACCAGGGGTTAGGGGATTCTGAAAGCTGTAGTCAGTATTTGGAAGTTATTCACAATGTATTATGAATATGCATAACAAAGGGCTAATGAAATTACTTTCCTCAAGGAACAATGTTAATATGTAAATATTACATTATTTGCATCATGAGCAGCATCTACATCTTATGTCACATGCACTACTTTGTCAAACACAGTCAGCCCTGCCACTCTGTTCCAAAAACCAATATTTTTGCTTTCCCCCTTTTCATTTCTTAACCACAGTGCCTACTGCACAAGACACATGGCTTCAGAGCAAGGTTACAAGTGCCTAAATATAAGTAACTACAAACCCCAGAATTCTCCAGGATGTTGAAAACAGAATAATAGCACTATAACAGTGTAGGGCAGAAATGGCCTAGGATTCAAATCCTTGCTCAGACACCAAATAACCTGGGCAACTCACATTCTCTCACTCAGATGAAGGCAAAGGCAACCCCCTCTGAACAATCCTCCCCCTCAAAAAAACCCTGTGACCTTAAGGTTGCCATTAAGTCAGAAGTGACTTGAAGGCACACAACAAACCACAATGCACATCAAGTACAATAGCACCACAATGGCACCTCCCATACAATCCACTCTGTACGCTCATGTCCTCTGGGGGCCATTTACTTAACTAGCCAGGACAAGGCTACTAATGGTCATTCAGAGGACAATTTCGTCAGCTGTTCCTAGACTGTGGAATGACCTGCCAGAAGAGATTTAACAGCTAAACATGCTATCTGAATTTTAAAAAGTACTAAAGACCTATCTCTTCCAGCAGGCCTACCCAGTCAGTTTTTAACTAGAATTTTAAATTGATGTATTTTAAATGATTTCATGTGGTTTTAGCTGTATTTTAATCTGTGTTGTACTCTGCCTTGAGCCTAGGGGAGAGGCAGATAAGCCATGAATGAATGAATGAATAATGTACCACTGATTCGTACAAAAGCATTGCAATAGTCAGTCAGCATAGGTAAAAGCTTTGTTAATTCAACAGCACAGGTGAAAGTGATGAAATAATCAGAGGTTGGAAAAGTTACTCTTTGGACTACAAGCTAGCATGCTGGAGATTTCTGGGTGGTTTAGTCAAAAAAGATTTCTTATCCACTCTCTAGAAACAAGCAATAGCATGATAAATAACACAGGCTAATTTGATGTAAAGACTGAGGTTGCATCTGAAGTTTGCTACAGGCCTCCAGGCTTAGAGCTAAAAAGAAATCTCCAAGAGAAGCCCAGCACTGAAAATACATTACACTGGCTTTCATCTTTTTGATACTGATGAAAAGGAAAAAAAAAGCGCTGCTCAAAACAGTGCTGCCCAATTATTCTAGGATGAGATGGAGGAATAAATGGAGTTAAAGTATCAGTCACGTAGCCTACTCAGACATTTTATTAATGACTTTGTGAAAGGAAATACGAGGGTGCTGAAATCAAAAGACAACTCCAAGTTTGTAGGTGGTGCTGTTGACACAGAAAGGGATCGGGAAGTTATTAAAGAGCAAGTTAGGCGACTTCACAAATGGAGAAGGAATGAAGCAAAGTACAAAACATAAGGTCAGAAACTTTCAAGAATACTGCCCATCAATTTGAAACAACAGGTGATAGTCTGAGAGTTCAACCTGATACCAATGACAGATGTGGGTTCCTCTTTAGTTTTGTCTATATAAGGAGCAGAAATTAAATCAGGGAAAATGCAGGTGAGAGCACAATCTAGAACATGTGACGGAAATTCCATGTGTATATATACTATTGCACACACAGATCTCATTTGTGGGATCCAGCATCTTCTTTTATGAACATCATGACTTATTACAGTTCCTACCAATGGAATAACCTACAGCTCCATTCTTTAAAGATTGGTCTTAGATTTGAGTAAAAGGATAAGTAACATATGGCTCTTGATATTTTGGATTGCAATTTTGAGAAGCTTCGCTATTGTGCCAATTGTTAGGTACTATAAAAGTTGCAGTCCAAAAACAACAACAAAAAAACTGGTGGGCCAGAAGGGTCCATCTATGTTTTATCTACACACAATGAGAGCTGGAAGTTTAAGCTTGCTCACACATTAGCAGAAATGAACATTACAGCTCACACAGAGTTCTGACTGTTGTTGTTGTTGTTGTACACCTTATGACAATCTTAAAGAGAACCTATCCCAGAGTTTTCTGAGGCTGAGTGTACGTGATGTGCCCAAGATCACCCCGTGGGTTTCCACTGCCAAGCGGGGACTCAAATCTTGGTTTCCCAGGTTGTAGTCCAATGCTCAAACCACAACACCATGGTCTCAGAGGTCTGACTACATCTTGAAAAGTTTTAGACTATAACTGTTAGAATCCCTCAGTTATTGATCATGTTGATTGGAGGATACTGAGAGGTGTAGTCAAAAAAACAACAACAACTTTATGCCCAGGAACGTTAAGCACTTAGTACACCACATCAAACCAAGTAAAACACACTACATTTTTCAGCTCTCACAACTGCAGATCCATCAACTGCTTGAACAAGTGTTATTAAAGGACATAATCAATTGTCCACACAGTGTGTCCACAAATTTCCATAACAGCATCATGATGGAGGTTATAAGCATGAACATATAATTCAAGTGCTCTTAAAATGGCCTTCTTTCATTAGCTTGTCTAGTCCCTCTCTTTTTTTTTCCTTTCAAAACTCATTTGTTGGCACAGGTCCATACACTTCTTTCAATAAGATACACCTTGGAGTGAGTGTGTTCAAGACCACAGCCTCAGGGCACAATCTGCACCTTCTTCCCTTGCATACAGCACTAACGTGCCTCTCCACCCCCACATCAGTGCAGAAGGCCAAACCCTGGAAAAACCCCAGCTGCTGGGGGGGCGGGCAAAGAGACTGAAGTTGCAGAACAACCACTAGTGCTTCCCCATTCCTGGCTCAGAGATGTTGCAGCTGGCTGGACTGGTCACAACTGCTAACCTGGGCATACAGGGTGCTTGAGCCTTACAGCTCCAGGCCAGTGGATGCTTAAAATGCTTTCCTGACTACAGCATCACAACTTAGCGGTAAATCACACGTTTTGCATACAGAAAGATCTAGATCTATGTCCTGCCACTGATCCTTAAAAAAAAGGGGGGGTCAGATATCGTAAGCCCTTTCACATTACTCAGTTATAGCACCTTGATTTCACTTTAACTGCCATAACGACATCTTCTGGAATTCTGGAATTTGCAGTTTAGGGAGCTGTATTTAGAATTCTCAGCCAGGTAGCTCTAGTGTCACAGCAAATGAAAAACTCCAGGATTCCATAGGGTGCAACCATGGCAGTTAAAGTGTAATCAACATGCCACAACTCTGTAGTGTGAACAGCCCCAGGTGAAAGGGGAAAAAAAACCATCTCTGAGACCCTTGAACGCAGCTGCCAATTACAGTGGTTCTCAATCTTTGGTTCACCCAACATTCTGGACTTCAGCTTCTAGAAACCCCAAGGAGTAAAGCCAGTGCTCCAGGATGTCAGGATACATAGCTCCTGTCACAGCATATTTACTGTCTGTGTATTAAAAGCTGTAGGGTAGCTAATGCAAGGAAATACTAGGCTAGTCAAAGTGCTACAAAGTATCAAAAGTTAATTGATGGTTGCAACAATATATCTGTTTGTGTATTTCAGTGTATCAAATGGCTAATTGGTTTATTGCTCTGTGCTACAATGTATCCCGCAAAAGGGGAGAAGCTCAGAGTGGGCAAAAAGGAAAATACTAAGGAATGTTTTGGGAACTTGGGATGTCTAGAGATAAGGGGACTTCCTGCTCAAGGATGAAAGCCAGGTAAACAACTGTGAGTCTGGGAAATGTCAAAGATGCAGAGTTATGTTAAATTTATGCTCCTTCTCCCATCGTAGCTTTGCATGACTAAATTTGTATGGAAAGGTATAAAACCTGTAACCGTCATGTATGCTTCAGTCTTAGCAACTTCGGAAGAAGGGTGCTGTGTTACTTGCTTTGCTACAAATAACCACTATTATCTAGCTCAGAGTGGAGTTTGTGGACTGCACGTTACCCAGGGCATGATAAAGGATTATGGGAGCTGAAGCTCTGGACAGCTGGAGCAGAGCTAGACAAACAGTCAGACATGGTTCTTAAGAGGGTAAGAGGGAAAAACAGAGCCATGCAGCCTGGCACTGGTGGCATAAGAACTACACCATCTTCACATGCTGCAGGGTACAGTAGAACCACAGGTAAGAGTCTGTGGCCTTCATTTGATGTTATCCAAAAACAATGTCATAATTGTTAACCGTACAAGTGATTAACACATACACTGAGGGGAACTTTTTTTTTTTTTTACAAAGGTTACAAACATATATATTGACTAAAATATCTTTAATTTCTTTCTTGCAGTTTTCCTCAAGCAAGGCTATGCAAACATACTGGTTGAGGATGGTGGAGGTTGTAGTTCAACATGTTCAAACACTCAAAAAGAGCAAGATTGTTGATAATTCTGTCTCAACCAAGACCTTAAGAAACTGATCTGGGGGGAACTAAAAATAAGTGTTTTCCAATTGTGTACTGGGAATTCCCAGGCTCCTGAGAAACCTATAAGGTGTTTATTAAAAATAAAATCTGTAATGGCCAACCAGACTTCTTGAGAACTCAGATGTCTAGCACTATCCAGTGTCCTGCATAATGCAAAAATATATAATTGAATATATTTTAGAACAGTGGTTCTCAAGGTTTCATCCTTCAGATGTTTTATACTTCAAATCCTGAAAGCTCCAGTCTACATGATCAATTGTCAGGAATTCTGGGAGTTGAAGTCCAAAACATCTGGAGGACCAAAAGTTGAAAAAAACATTGTTCTAGGTCATTATTTCAGTTCACGTGGGTCAATGATGAAGGCTAACAGATCTCCTTAGCATCCTTATGTGTAATGAAAGTGAGCCTTGAATTCTTTAAAATGTGCAAAGGTGTAGGGGCAGACACACCAACAGGAAAACTGCCCCTGAAGGCACAATATGCTTTCTTTTCTTAGGGAAAAACTTATGCTACCATCCAACAACAGCTGTCCACACTCCTTTAAATAACAAATGTTAGAACAAAAGCTGAGTTAGTATGATGCAGCAAATACAACAGAAGGACTTTAAAGGGAAAAGGTTAAATCTACATTAGTGCTTCTTAGGCCATTTCTGCATGGGGCAAGGGAATTGCCCCGTGATGCTACTCACTGGACTTTTGGGCTCCCTAGTCCAGTCCATGCTTCTCTGGAGCACCCATGGCCGCTGCTCCGCACTGCTCCAGGGACGAAAATGGCGGCTTCTGGTTGGTCGAGGGTCTCGACCAACCGCTGAAGCTCGCCAGCTTAAAGCCCGCCCCCAGCAGATCACAGGCTCGCACCAATGCGAGCCTGCGAATCTGCACATGGGAGCAGGCTCATAGTGGCACGCTCCGTGCTTTTGAAAGACCTGTTTTTAGCGGTCTTTCAAAAGCATGCTGGATGACCACTTGGGGTTGTTTGGGAGTGGGCAGGACTGCGGATCTACGTTCAGCAGGTCCGACCCAGTCCAGTCCAGGTGCAGACATCCTCCCTGGAGGATGCTCTGCCCCGTTTAAAAAACCCCGTGCAGAAATGGCCTTAGTCTGTCTGAGGTGGGGGGCTGACAAGTTTTTCCCCCTAATGTGCAAGGGACTAGTAGTATATTTCTGCCCATTGACTACAACTACTGCTTTTTCCCTGGAAACTCACTGCGGACCAGCAGCTGATGGCTTGCAGACCAGCATCAGCAGAACAATAGTAAATTCCATCCAACTGCAGAGGGATGCAATCCAAATACTTTTAAAATTACAATTTTCCAAAGATTATAGAAAAAACTGAGACTATAGTCAGCTCTCCATATTTGCAGATTTAATTTTCACAAATTTGATTATCTGTGAGTTTCTCCAACCCCTGTCCCCAGCCAATATTTCTTTTCCAGGGGAACCTTCCCTCTCACTGGCTCTGATCAGGCTGCACCACCCCTTAAAAAAAAAACACCTCTGGTTCTCCTCCCCCTTCTCCACCAGTTGCTGCCTTGCCAGCTAAAGACAGCTCACACCGCTATTTCTCAGCACCACAAACCCTCTCCTGATGCCTCCGCTACCGAAGGAAGGAGATGGGTGAGAGAGAGGAAGCATAGGACCACCATGTCAATCCATATCTATTCCTGCTTCTTTCCCTGACCTGGTTTGAACCCTGAGTGCACATTCTCCCCATCATGCCTTGGCCCCCTTCCCACAAATGCACAAAGCATGTTTTGATATTTGTAGTTTTTTCACTTTTGCAGGGGTCCTGTGACCTTAACTCTACCAAACATAGAGGGCCATCTGTACATTCATTGTAAAACTATTCATAGATCCAGACTGCACCCTAATTGCTTTTTGCCACAAGGATATAGACAAGTGTGTCAGTCAAATGAATAACACATCACATGGAAATGGCTAGAGAGAAAAACAGACAGAGGTACATATTATTATTTCTTTCATTATGGAATTCATGGTGATGATGAGATATATTGATGGCCATGGGCTCAGATAGCTTTTGAAAAAGGGCCAGCTGTACTTGGTCAGCAGTTAGTAGACAGGTCTACCAGAAGATATGATCCACAATGGCTAAGCCTGTTTACCACAGGTACAATGGACCTGGGGAATCACAGAGTTGAAGCATAGCATGTAGCACAGCATAGCAAATGTATTTCTATACTGCTTATCAGCTAAGTGCTCTCTAAGCAGTTTACAATGTGTTAGCTAATTGCCCCCAACAAGCTGGGTACTCATTTTACCCACCTGCAAAAAGATGGAACACTGAGTCAACCTGGAGCCCGGCAGGATCGAACCCACGACCCTGTGACTGCTGTACCAGCATTTAACCACTGCGCCACCAGTGGGACTTTGTGATGAGCAGGGACAATGCCACCCCTTTAAGCTTTCTTGTTCCTCTGTCAGTGTCAGCATCAGGTTATGGTGCACAGAGGCTGTTTTTAATATTGTGTCTAAGCTTGTTCCCTTGTTTTAAATCAAAATGTTTATTTTTAGCATTTAGAACCATCTGTACCTTAGACCTTCTGCTACTGCAGCCAGCAAAACAGGTCTTGTCCACTGATACTCATGCAAATGGCCAATTATGTGAACCGGAGAGTAAGAATGCTGACAGTAAGTTCTTAAAACCTTGTAAGGGTTGCCTGCGCTGATGCAAAAAATTTTTTTTAAAAAAATTAAGTAAATAAATACTTTCTAGAATGACTGTTCATCCCTTAGGTTACGGCAGAATAACTCTTGATGCCAATTACAAGAAGCCAAAGAACAACAGTTCAAAAATCCTTCACTACTCAGTTCATTAATGGTGTGCTTGAAGTCCCAAAGCCAAATCTCAATAATGAAGTAACTTGGTCCAACCTCTCTTAATCATCCTCAGCCCCAGGGGAGCAGAGGAGTGAAACACAACTGGAGAATGGGTAATATCTTAATAGCAGAGAACATCCTTTGTATGCTAAAGGTCACAGGTTCAAGTCACAGAACCACCGAGTAGGGCAGGGAAAAATCCTTGTTTAAGACCCCCAGAGACCTGCTGACAGTCACCACAGACAGCCTCCCTCAAGCTGATGCCTTCCAGAAATGTGGATACATAACTGCCATCATCCCTTCCTGGCATAAGCTCTCAGTGTAAAGATTACTGATACACTATACTTGGCAAGAGCTTTACACTGAATCCTATGCCTGCCTATCCAGAGTAAACTCAATTGAGCTCAACAAGAATAGCTCCCAGGTAAATGCAGAGCTTGATAAGTTATTCTAGTGGCCATGTTGGATAGGTATTCTGGGAACTGTAGCCTAAAGAGTAACTTCTCAAGTTCTGGGCAAGTATGTACACCCAGGTTCTTGACAGTATGCCTCAAGGAGTTAAACAGTATTGTACTTACTTTTCAGTAGACATACAGGAAGCCCCACCTTTCAATGCCCCATTATCTGACAACTCTTTCAATGCTTCCAAATTAAGGACAAGTTCCATGAATTCGATGCGGTGTCTGCTCTTTCATCAGTTCTTTTTGCCTACAGAGCCTTGTTTGGAATCGTTCACACGTGCGTGGTCCCAAGTCTTACCTATGGAAAGAACAAATCCTCCAGTTGAATTAATGGAATTTGTATGTATTGCAAGCATTGAAACAGCGAGCTCCCATCAGTTCTTCTTGCCCACGGAGGCTCACTTGGGACCGTGCATGCACTCCTTGAAAAGTGAGCGGGGTGTGTGTGTGGAGGTGCAAAGTCAGCTGAGAGACTTTACAAGCAGTGCAGAGGCACATTCAGTTCCAAGTGAGCCTGCCTCCTTAGGTCCTTCATGTTCCCTATAGTAGATGGGTTCTGCTTTTTGAACATTTCTGCTTTCCGACAATGTCCGATGCCTAACCTGTCAACTATGTGGGGGAAGCCTGTACCCAGAAGCATGGTGTTCAGTGCTGTGGAAAAAAAGTGGCCCTTCCTGATAACATTTTGTTAGATGGCACAGACCTTTCTTTCTACAATAACATTTGGTCTCTCCTATCTGGCTTTAATAAGCTGGTTTATACAGTTTTATACTCCTGAGCTGAAGCACTTAGGTAGGGATTCCTTTTCTTTCTGTTGCTACATCTATAGGTTATACTGTTGCAGGTTATGTTTTATTTTGCTGTATTATGGTGGTTAGTTTTTCTAATTGAATTTCTAATCATTTGCTGTTTTAATAAGTGACGTTGTCCTTGGAATAAAGGAAAGGTGGGCCATTCTATACAAGGTTACTCACAGGTAAGCTCTACCAGGCTGTCTCATTTATTTCAATGGATTTACTATAAGCATGATTAAGACTGGATCTAGCTCTAGCATTATAAAATATCCAGATTGCAACCCGAATATTCAAGGTCTGGCACTGAATCATAAATGCAGGGAAGGAAAATATGTGAGAATTTGACTTTCAAGCCAGTCACTCACATTGTCTTTAAATAACTTCAAGATTACCTACTATTATAGAATAGCTGTGTGGATTTATTCAAGCATTGTGATCTACAAAACTGTTTCACGCTCTCTTCTTCCTCCTCTTCAACCACTTTTTAAAAAATGTTGACTCCTTTTCTTACAATTAACAAGGCATGGCCCTCCTGTGATAGATCTTTACAAAATATGAAAAGTTCCCCAAATAAATGGAAGATCTCATTGTGAAATATGCAATATAAGGAATATATCATACAAATGAGATCTGCAAAAAATGTTGCAATGGAGAGTTCCTGATCATTGTTCCAGTCCATCAGCCATGCCCTCCTCCACAACACTCCATTCCATTACTCTATTCTATTCTATTCTTTCCCCCTTTCCTCCCCAGTTTTCCATGCCCTCTCTGCCACTAATAGTTAGCCAACATTCTCTTGCCTCTAAGCCCACATCTCTTTAGACAATATTGGAGAATCTCCTCCCAACTAAGGCTCCCCCCAATAAATCTTTTTGTACTTCTGCAAACCTTGGCATTGACCCAAGCCTTGTGCTCCCTCCCTTCTGTGCCTGGATGGTGCCGTTTTGTCTACAGCCTTCACACACAGACATTGGAAGAAAAGACAATGATACCTGGAATAGATCACTTAAGTACAGCTACAATTCCATAACAAATGGGATGGATTAACTCAGGCATCTTGGTTCATCCAATTGCTCAGCCCCACCACCACCACAATGAAGTTATGTCAACAGTTAAATCGAAAACTCTTCTGTGACCCATTAAAGCACTTTCGAAAGGTCCTTCAAACAGCTTTGACAGCCGCCCCAATAAAAATGACCTTTAGGTTCCAGCCTCCATCTTCCCTAGTCCTAAGAACAAGATTTTGTATGCAATCTGAATGGGTGTATGGACCTACTGACACGCATACTCTAGTTCCAACCATTCTATCATCAGTGGCTTCATACTTATGTTGCGTGATGGGGATCAACTAAAGAATTACTTTTCCGTCCCCACTCTAATCCTTAAAGCATACTTGGGCTGCTTCTGGGCTTTGTTTTCCCCATTTTCCACTGAGCTACCTGTCCCCATGCCTAACAGCTCATGTTGACTTTATCTTCACAGCAGTTGTGGGCTGGGGCAGGGGCAAAAAACATTTTTATTTCTTGACTTAGGAGAAGTTTACTGAAAGAAAGTTTGTAAAGCTCAGGTATAACCAGTTGTTGTCATGCAAGCATCAAAGAAGAAGACAGAAGATTTAGAACAGGTATGCTAACTGCCTTCACTGGATCATCCTCTCTGACACAGAACTGTTGCTGAGCTTTTGCCTAGCAAAGAGATCTGTACACTGGTGCCAATGGGAGATTTCAGCCTTGCAAAGAGGTAATGAGAGTGTAGTGGTTTGAGTATTGGAGTAGGACACGGGGAGACCAAAGTCTGAATCCCCACTCAGCATGGAAACCCACTGGATGACCTTGGGCAAGTCATGTTTTCTCAGACTAAGAGGACAATGGCACACCTCCTCTGAATAAATTTTGATAAGAAAATCCTAGGATAGGGTTACCGTAAGTTGGATTCAAACTGAAGACACAAAACAATAACAACAAAGGAAATAATAAATTCAGAAGAGAGATTTTCCCAAGCACTGCAGCACGGTAGGAAAGTGTTAAATTCACTTGTGTATGAGCATGCATGGACACATAGCAGTTCTAGAGTTCTGTCTTATCCTCTTATCTACCACTCTAGCTAAGGCAAACTGCATAAAAAAACCCCAGAAAAGATGCAAGTTAGACGCAAACATAAATTCTGTATATTGGTCTTCAAAATGCTCATTTGCATTTGCCTTGGCTCTGGGGTGAGTTTAGGTAGATGTGTCTCACTCTTGTCAATGCTAGAAATTTGGGGACTGAAGAAAAATTTCATGGGGTGGCAGCATTCTTATTTGTGGGAGGCAATGTCCTTATTCTCTCTTGAGCTACACTCCTAACTTTGCCTGTGTTCCAGTGAGGAGCACCCGAGTCAGTAATGGGCGTAAGTAGACTGCTGTGTCTGCACAAGGCATGTTACTGTCTGAGACAAAAGACAAAATTTCAGACCTGCCCTTTTGTGTACATAAGCTAATGGATCAGGAGCTGAATCTCCAGCACTGGCTGTAGGAGAACATCTTCCTTTACCTCTGACAGCAGCAGAATAGTTAAGGGATGCAGAACAGGCCATGACACAACTTCCTCTGCTCTTCAAGAGAAAGGAATGACCTGGTGGCTTAAGAGGAGGAGCTGAGCAGTGGGCCCCAACATTTGCTGTTTGAGATGGTTGTCTCACTCTGTCTAATGGAAGGACCACTCTGGGAATTTCAACAGGTCAGTATGAAATTATAAGACATTGCTAGTTCCGCATTGAGTGTGTAGAGCAAACGGAGTTAGAGGTCAAGTGGCTCTCTCATGCTACTCTAAGTGTCTGCCCTGTATAGCACAGCATACAAACAGAAACCAAAAATTTGGTTCTGTCTTTGTGAGTCAGTGCTAGTGGCCTTCAACAGCTGGTGTGTATGTGCCTTCAAGCTGTCTGTCAACTCATGGTGACACGATGAATTTCATAGGGTATTCTTAGGCAAGGAATACTCGGGGTGGTTTTGCCAGTTCCTTCCTCTGAAATATAGCCTACAGCACCTGCTTTCATTGATGGTCTCCCATCCAGGTACTAACCATGGCTGAATCTGTTTAGATTCCAAGATCAGATGGGATCTGGTGTCTTTAGGGTATTTAGCCTTGTTACTTCAACAGCTAGTTGAAAAATATGAGCCATATTGGGAGAAACATGACTTTACCATGGAACAGGACACTCTTGGCAACATCCTTTATCAGTAGTTGGACCATGCTGGGAGCTGTATCCAAAAAATTACTTCTTCCAACCTTAGTTCTACCATACTGACCAACACTGCTCGTAGAAGCTCATTTCAGTAGTAGCGCCAGGAAAAAATGGTACCAAGCTGAGACATTTTTCTGTCAGAAACAGAGTACAAATGTGCTCCCTCTTTCCCCAGACTCTAATAATTAAAAGTTGCCCCAGTCAGTTTGACACTACTCCATCCATCTCTTAATATTTTCCACCCTTCTTCCAAAGCTTACTCATGAGCAGACATTATTTAATTTATATTCCACCTTTCTCCCATAGGAGACCCAAGGCAGCTCACACCATAATTAAAACAATATAGCTAAAAACAGACTGAAATACAAACTTTTAAAAAACTATTAAACACAAACCACGTAAAAACATTAATTTAGAACATTTAAAAGTACATTAAAACCTACCCGTTGCACTAAGCCAACCAGTTAAAAGCTGAAGGCCTGTTTAAATAAGGTGGCAAAAGAGAACAGGAAGAGGGCCAACTGAGCCTTTCTTGGCAGAGAGTTCATAACCTAGGAGCAGCCACCAAGAAGCATCTCTCCCACATCTTCAGCAATCATGGCCATTTCTGCCCTACACTGTAATAGTGCTACTATTCCACTTTCAACATCCTGCGGACTTCTGGGGTTTGTAGTTAGTACTGAGGCCAAAGAGCTCTCTGGCTGAGAATTCTAAATGCTCCTCCCTAAACTACAAACTCCAGGATTCCATAGGATGTTGAAAGTGGAATAATAGCGCTGTAACAGTGTAATGTGGAAATGGCCTGAATCTGTGATGGTGGTGGAGCCAAGAGAAAGCCCCCTTCCAAAGATCTTAAAACTTGGCTAGACTTGTATAGGAAGATACAGACAAGAATAGAATTGAGCTGTGCTTTTTATGCTTGGTGGCAAATGTTCAATCTGGTTTTTAAAAACTATATTTTGTTCTACTCACTTTGTTTTGAACCTGTCTTGTGGTCCTTTGTCCTGCTTACAACATGGTCATCACAAACCCCTTCTGAAATGAAATTTCCTCCAGGAACAAAAAACGTCCCCTGCTCCTGTACTAGAGTCAACATCTTTTAAAATCTTGCTCCACCACTAAGACACAAGCTCTTACTTTAAATTACTTCCCTCAAACACACTTCACAGTACTGCCTCAAGTGAAGGCTTTTTTTCTCCACTCTACTGCATGAAAGGAGCAAAGGACATTTTGGGAGCAATGTCACCAAACCATCGTTAATCGAACAAGTGACATTTGCATTAAAACAAAAAACTTCAATAAATAATTGTGAATGCATCCTTAAAAGAATCAGAGTGTCAAATGGCATTCCTTGTTTGGATTTGCACATCCCTCATTCTATCTGACCACTGCTCAGAGGCTTCATATATGCCATCAATCCCATAATGCCATGATGAACTAGAAAAGGGGCAAAAAAAGGACAAAGAATTTCCCTAAAGGGAATAGTTACAATGTTTATAAGGGCAAGAGAAACAACAAAAGCATAAAATCATACATGGTATAGAGGAAGTGGAATAAAGGAATAAATGTTAATTCTCATAATATTAGAATCCAGGACAATTAGTGAAACTGTATGGTGAGAGATTGAAGAAGGGTTATTTAAAAAAAAAAAAACATCTTCACATCTCACATAATTAAAAGAGGGAATTTGCTTCCAGAAGATGCATCAATGGCTGCCAACTTGGGGAGGCTTTGAAAGGCAACTAGATGAATTCATGGAGAATGAGGCTATCAGTGGCTACTAGTTTTGATGGCTATATATTACCTGCAATGTCAAAGCATTTGTTGTTGCTGTGTGCAACAACCCTAAGGCAAACCTATCACAGGGTTTTCTGGGGTTGGGTGCGTGTGACGCACCCAAAATTATCCAGTGGGTTTCCACAGCTGGGTGGGGAATCAAACTCTGATCTCCAAGGTCATAGTCCAACACTGAAACACTACATTGTGCTGACTCTCAATCAAAATCAGACTGGTTCTCAGTCAGTCTGGATATCAGCTGTGAAGGAACATGAACAGGATGGTGATACTGCATTCATATCCTGCTGTGAGGTCTCTAGGAGCATCTGGTTGCTCTCTATGGGAACAGAATACTGGAATGGATAAGCCTTTCGTTTGGTCCAGCCCAACAATTCTTGTGGTTTTACAGACACCTCCCAGAAGTTCAGCATTCCCATTTCACAAAATGCACACACACACACCCTTTTTAGGGGGAGGAAATCTCTCTACTTCAATGCTGATTGTTGATCACAATAAAATACCATGCTCGGATATAAGCAAAATGACTTTACATTAAATAACCACAGGGCACTGGTAATTTGAGGGAAGGCGGGGACAGAAGGTTGCTTTTGGCTTGCTGAGCACCTGCAATTTAGTATCACAGCACCAACCGAGAAACTAGGCACAATTAATAATTAAGGAAAGCAGAAACCCTTGTCCTGCTTCTCTTGCAGACAATAGCCCAGCCACAGCCAAAAGTGCTGAATTCCATAGAACTTTAGTGAAAACAAATGCTTTGTTTCCTCAGAAAGTAATGGTCTGGCTCCTTCCCATGCTCCTAAACAGATTTGATCACTCATCAGCCCATAAGAAGCAAAACTGGACTTACAAAGGCAATAAACACACTTAGATTCACACCCAAAATCTGCCTCTCTGAGCAAGAAAGATGGTTTCATTTTAGAAAAAAAGCTGCAAAAATTCCTCAGAGTAAATTGAGCAAAAGCATCTCTACCCTGGGGGTGAAGTCTGATTAAAATAAGTCTTCCTGACGCAGAAGAATTCTTGACTGGTTACTGCATTTAAGAGATTCCCTCCACCACCTGCCCATAGGAAGGTCTGCTGTATGCTGGCATTCGTGATGGTCCTTTACAACAGACTAAGAAAAGTAGAACCAACCACCAGCTAACATATTTCAGACTGTTGAACCAACACGTGTCCTATTCCAGATACAGAGACTGTACGGCCAGCCAGAAATTGTTGAGCTGAAGTTTCACCGTCTCCCATTGCACTGGCTATACAAGGGAGAACTCATGGGAGATGCAGTCCAAAAACATCTGAAAGGCTACACATTTCTGTATTCTTCTCCAATCCAAATGGTCTAACATTAAAATTATCCACTGTATTCATATTCACTTTCCTTGCCTCACAATGACCTCCTGCAGAGTAATACAGCCTCTTGATTGACAAATATTTGTTTCACTTTATGTTACTTGAAAACATAAATGTGAACAATGAAAAACCAGGAGCCTAGCATGCTATGCTGTATTTGTTCTAGTTTCAAAAGAAAATATACAGCAGAAGGTGTAACCACTGGGGATACCGTAGCTCAGGAACCAGAGGTCTTCTTTAAGCAGTCACCCTTTCACCTAGGTACTTCTCAAAATTTGCAAGCACTGACATTGAACTCACTTAGATGAAGCCAGATTCTGTGTACCCACCTACAGTTTGGTGGGCTAAGCGCACCTAGCATCAGAGCAGTCCAGTCCTGGACTAAGATTAGAAGGTTCAAGTCCCTCCTCAGCCCTGAAGCTCATGGGATGACTTTGAGTCAGCTGTTCTCTTTTAGCCTAGCCTACCTTACAAGACTGTTGTGACAATAAAAGACTGGAGGAGAACAAAGTGCTTTAAGCTTTTTTGGAGGAATAAAAACAAAACAAAACAATAATGTGATTTTCACAGAAATATAAACCATATTTTTAAGAAAGAGATTTGCCACACACTGTAAGCAACTTCGATTGACAGTTTATTACTGCAGAAGTTGTCTCCCCTAACACTTATAAAGTTCCACTTGACAACAAGAATTCAAGCTTTACATTCCAGACAGGAAGGTTTCACTTTCTCCTTAGAACCATGTGCCCCATTCAAATTTTCATCCCATCCCACCCCACTCAAGGTGGCAACCTTTTTTTTTTAATAGCTCTACTATAACAGAGCTATAAGACAGAGGGAAAGACAACCCAGGCAGTTTTACTGGTACAGATTCATCACCTGTGGGGAAATCACATCTATGGAAGTTCTCCCCACCACAGTGCCCTAAAGGACACTGAAGACCTGCAAGAAAAAGATGGTGGAAACCATAATGTTATCTCAGAAGGCTAGTGGAAGCAGCACTTCACTCCCTCACAGTCAACATTCAGCAGTCTTGTGAGTTAGGTCACAATCATTTCCCTTTAAGAGAAAGTTTCTGGTTAGAAAACAGCAGGGTGATCCCTCGAAATAGAGGTTTCTCCCAAGAAGCAACGCTCCAAAGAAGGAATATCCCTACAACAGCAAAGCAACCCTGCCCCGAAGTAACTGTGGGGAGATTGCAACCTGGAAGCCCCCTTCTATGCAAACTTACTCCAAAGGAAGCCTTGCTGAGAGCTTCCCCTCAAGCAGGCAGGCTTAGGACTGGGGCGCCACCGCGTGAAACAGGACTCCTGAGAAACAGGCGTGCTGCGCACACCCACTCCCGCGGTCTCAGCCCAACTTCCTCCATAAGACGGTTGCGAGGAGGCGCACCTATGCTGCCCGAGTTCTACGCAACAATCACCATCGTTTCACTTCCATCGCAACATCAAGATTAATTAGCAAGGAGGCTGCAGACCGACGACCACCTCCAAAGAACATTATTCCGTCGAAAGCGACGCCACTGGCTTCTCAATCAACCGGCTCAGGGTTTTAATTGCGGGTCTGCAGAAGCTCGCGCGCACCACACCTGCCTGAACCCCGGAGGCCTACTTCCGAGTAAAGCGCGCGCGCGGAGGGGGGAGCGTGGATCGGGCCGCGACCTCCCCCGCGGAGCCACCCCGGCCCTCGCTCCTCGCCCTCGGCGCGGCGGCGGCGGCAGCTCCTGGTGCGGCATTTTTCGCCCCAGCCGTTTTCCTGGAGGCATTTCCTGCGCAGGAAGGGCCGGACCCTCTCCTCCCGAGCGAGTCACCCGGGGAGAAACTTGGAGGGCCGGGAAGTTCCCAGAAGAAGCCAGACTTCCCCCCCCGCTCTCCTTCGAAGGGGGGGCTCGCGGGGGCGGTATTTTAATCGGAGACTTAAAACCAGGGCGATCCTTCCCAGTTCCAGGCGCTAATGAGTCTTTCTGCCCCCCCCGCTTCCAAGGGTCTTGTCTCTCTCTCACACACTGGCAACTTGAACAAAGCGGATGCCTTGAATTCTTTCCCAGCCCTGCTCGGTTTTGGCAGCGCTCGGGGGCCCAGGAATCGGGAGGCGGCGGCGGAGGAGGGCGGCGAGGAGCAGCCCCGGAGCGGAGCCCCCTCCCCAGCCCCCTCGTCCCGCCCGGCCCTCAGAAGCCCAACCGGAGCCCCCCCCCGCCGTCCCACTTACCTCCTCTGCCCCGCTCCCGACGCCACCTTGGGCTGAGGAACTTCGCGCGGATCCCAGCCCGCCGCCCAAGGACCTTCTGCCTCAGGAAAGGGGCGGCACCGGTCGCGGCAGCGGCGGCGGCGGCGGCGGCCCGGGCTTCGCCGCCCTCCGCTGTGGCGCCGGCGGAGGCTGCCGGTGAGCCCCCCGGGGCCCCCACTCCGCGACGCCGGGCCCGCTTCGCCGCGGTCCGACCCGAGTGCTGCAGCGCTGGGGCTCCTCCTGACAATGAGAGGCGGGGAAGCAGCCGCGGCGGGCGGGCGGGCGCCCTGACGTCAGGAGGAGGGAAAGGGAGCGGGCGGAGGAAGGAGAAGGAGGGGGAGGAAGGAGGGAGCCGGGGAAGGACGGCCTGCTCGCCTCAGAAAAGGCTCGAGCCCTCGGCGCCTCGGCTCAGACCGGCCGGCGGAGAGAGGCCGGGCCTGGCCGCGCCCTCTCCTTCGGAGAGCCCCGGCGGTGGGAAGCAGGCGGTTCGAAGGCTGTTCTGAGGCGAGCCGGGAGGGCGCCTCGGGGAGGAAGGACGGGGTAGTTCCCACAGCGCGCAAACCCTCCTAGCGCGCCTGGGGTTTGCGGTTGAGGGAGGGCCATTAAGAATTCTCAGCCACAGAGCTCTTGGCCTCAGGAAACTATAAACCCCAGAATTCCACAGGAGGCGGAATGTGGAATAAGAGCGCTATAACAGTGTCGTGCAGAAAGGCCCAGAAAGGCTGGCTGGTTGGCTGCACTAGACTGTTATAGTGCTATTTGAGGCCCCTCCCTAAACTGTAAACCCCAGGATTCCATAGGATGTTGAAAGTGGAATAATAGCGCTACAACAGTCTCGTGCGGAAATGGCCTTTAGCGAGAGACGCGTGCAAACCAGGATGAGGCTATAGCGGTGGGGGGGGGCGATGGGGGCACCGTGCCTGCAGGTAAGAAACCTGCCCCACCGTGAAATTTGCATTCTGTCCCCCAAGTTTCCAGCATTGCAGAGAAAGAGACGTGGGAGAAATGGTTCACACCTAGAAGGTTCCTATTTACCAGGCTCATCTTCCTCTTTCCTTTGGATGCCTGAACTCTGTTTCTAAATGCTAAGCTGAAGTTTTGTGTTACCAAAATGTTGTGAATTTGAGGAAGAAAGAAAAAGTTCAATGGGGGCAGAAATCTTACAGAGAAGGCCAATGCCCTTACTTTGTCTGCCCCTCCCTGCCGGTATAGAGCCTTTTAGTTGTACCTGTGGATTCACTTGTGGTGGAAGGTTTAGTGAAGTAGCAGTAATAAGACGAATTTGTTGACTTGAAAATGTGACTCTCTTTCCAAAATGCACCTCTGCCATCATTTGTTGTTAACTGCTGTCAAGCTGACTTCTACTTACGGGTTCAAGAAAGGAAGAGACACTAGAAATAATATTGCAAACATATATTCGATAATGGAGCGCAGCAAAGAATATCATAAGAAAATCAGCCTATGCTTTATGGATTAGAGCAAAGCTTTTGATTGTGCAGGTCATGAAAAACTATGGATCGCTCCTGAAGAAATGCCACAACATTTGATAGTCCTGGTGCATAACCTGTACTCACAACAAGAGGCTGCCATCAGAATACACAGAAATGGAACAGTTTCCAAATGGCAAAGGGTTCAGGCAAAGCTGCATTTTATTATGCTATCAGTTTAATATGTATGTTGAACATATTGTAATAAAGCAGGATTAGACTCAGAGCAAGGAGGCATGAAATTGGAGGAAGGAACATCAACAATGTAAGATGTGCAGATGACACCATACTGCTAGCCAGAAACAGCAAAAACTGAAGAAAGTCAAGGCAGAAAGTGCAAAGGCAGGTTTACAGTTGGACATTAAGCAAACATGGGATTTACAACTTTAAAATAGATGTTGGAGACATTCAGATAGTTAAAAGATTTGTCCATACCTAGGCTCAGCCATTAATTAGAATAGACTGCAGTCAAGTAATGAGAAGAAGGCTAGGACTTGGAAAGGCAGCTATGAAGAAACTAGACAAGATCCTGAAGTGTAAAGATGTATCATTGAATACTAAAGTTAGAATTGTCCACTATGGACTGCTAAAAAGACAAATGAATCCTAAAGCAAATCAAACCTGAAATCTCCTTAGAAATAAAGGTGACTAAACTGAGAGTCTCATTCTTTTACCTTATAATGAGAAGACGTGACTCACTAGAAAAGACGATAATGCTTGGGAAGGCAGTAGGAAAAGAGGAAGACTATATTACAGATGGAAAGATTCAATCAAGGAAGCCATAGCTTCACCCTGCAGTTGGAAGAACTACGTCGGACACTTAGTGAACATCTTGACCAACAAGATGCCGTGGGAAATTCACAGGATATGAATGCAACAGCATCCTGCTGCTCATGCACTGCTTTTGCTCTTGGTGGTTATATATAGCCATTTATGACTATAATAGCCATTGGTAATCTTAGCCTTCATGCATTTGTTTAAATTCCCCTTTAAAACCATTCCATTTTGGTCACTATGTCTTGCAGTTGTTGTGAGAAAGTTACTTAACTGCAGTTCTTTTTTGCTAATACTATATCAATACATTAAAAACAATGGGTTAGATCAGGATTTCATTATGCCTATAGCAGATCCGTTGAAATGAATGAGTAGACCTGGATTCAGTCCAATAAATAAACATATATTTCAGTTAATGAAGTAGATGTGTTCCTGAGGATTAAATTTGGTACCAGAGGCAAAAATAATGTGGAAAATATAGGGAGTTTCCTAACCACAAAATAAAACATTCCCGACATGTGCCATCCAGCCTCTGTTTAAAAATCTCCAAAGAAGGAGATTCCATCACACTCCAAGGCAGCCTATTCTCTGTCAAACTGCTCTTACCATCAGGAAGTTCTTCCTAATGTTTAGATGGAATCTCTTTTCCTGAAGTTTGAAGCCATTTCTCTGTGTCCTAGACTCTGGAAAAACAGAAAACAGGTTTGCTCCATCTTCAATATGACATAGCTATCATGTCACCGCTTAACCTTCTCTTCTCCAGGCTACACATACCCAGATACTTAAGCCTCTCCTCATAGGGCATGATTTCCAAGCCTTCTACCATTTTGGAGTGCAAACCTTTTTTGCACTTGGAACCAGCTTGTGGCAAAGAGAGTATGCTGAGGACAAAGGGGAAAGGGGAAGAAAGCCAGAGAAAGTGGGATATTTTAAAAGCTGCTGAAAAAGTGGGCTGACAGAGAGGAAAGGGGTACCTATCTTCAGCTTCAGGCCTAGATCCTGTGATATGCAGTTTCACAATGATGGAACTGTGTCACTGATGTGATGCACAACCATATGAGATAATTTGATAATGCACAGTGGGTCAGAATGTGAAATCATTCCAGGGAAGGAATTACCACTCCCTAATGGGGCACTGCACAAAATGTCCCATTGTACAGCACACAACAGTGCAATGTGAAAGAAGGGGGCATTTTTCCAGCCGTGACTTTCTGCTGCCCTCTATTCTAGATTATCAGTTCCCTGTGGCTGTGCTGGAGGCTATTGCTTCCCTTTCCTTGCATTGCCATTATTGTGTAAGGGAAGCCTGTCCCAGAAAGTGCTGCATTGCTATGCATTGTGACTGTTGCACAATGGACATGCTGTTCATGCTGCTTGTCCAATGGATCCAATAGTGCAGCTGCAACAATGCTCTCCTCCTGGGAACACAACTGTTGTGCAATGTGCAACACCTGTGCAAATGTAAGTTGGTTCATATCATTGTGAATTCCCAACAGATTGACAATCATGATGTTGGGAGTGAGGGCGGGGGAGCAATACTCCTTTGCAAAGAAGTCAAGCTGTGTTCTTTTACTACAAAATATAAAAATGAAATACAGTAATCAACATTTTCTTTTCAAACCTGTTCTAATCTTAGAACAATTCATCAACAGCTCATGAAAGTTTTTGTATTACAGGAATCAATGATTTAAATTTTTACTGTGTGTATGTGTACTGTGTAATTCTTTTAATACTTTATTTAACTTGCTACAGATAAAAAATAATCACAATCATCATCATTATCCCTCAATTTACTGGTATGTTATGAAATGCATGTTTGAAATTTTTGAAGTTTAATCAAGTTTTCTAATGTCCGAATTTTGGAGTGATAGGTATTTTTTTTGTCTTTTTGCTAGCAGATGATCAGGCTAGTTAAAAAAAAAAAAAGAGGGGCTAGGCTATTCAGTCTTCCGTCTTTAAAAAACAATTCCCCCTCAATCCATATGTCAGTGTTTGTTTACAGTGAAGAATCTCTCATGCATGAACCATTTGAATGAGAAAATGGACAGTGCACCAATTTCTTTAAAGATGCCTTGAAACTTAGAAAGTTACTTTTTAAAATAAAATGATTTCTTGCTGTTAGTTGTTGCAGTCTTAAAAGGGTAATCTGTTGCAGATGCTCATTACCATGTTTAAAGAGTGATTTGTTTAATTACTCATTGTGGCACTTGTAACTTTTCCATTGCTTTTAGGGTTGCTAAAAAAAACCCCTTGCAATATTCCTCTGAAAATGATTCTAATGATGCCCTCAAAGAGTAACTTTAAAAATTGACTTTGAAAATGCCACTAAGTACAGGAATAGAGTAATGCTCCCATTCGTTCAACTACATTTAGAATTTGATTTTGTTACACCCTTATAACAAAACCCTTATAACAAAGAAGTAAGATGTTATGAGTAGCTATGTTGCTTGTAACTCATAACTTTCAAGCTTTGAACAAGCTCGAGGGACCCTCAGTTCTGTAGAAATATAAAGAAGCTTTAAAGGGAGAAAATGCCTCCAGGAAGAACCCCAAAACAGCCTTAATGAAGATTGAACATTCTATAGTGCCCCCCCTTTCTCAAGGGTTCAGGTTGCAAAAATTTCAAACATGCAAATAACTCACCCTCGTCCAAGTAAGTGCTCCCCTCCTGTTCCTTTGTGGGGCTCCCCCCTCCCATCCTCTTGCCTTTTGTCTTCCTTCTCAGTGCCGGGCAAATGGGAGGGGGCAGCCCTGTGTGCAAAGAGGGTGCATGCCTCCCCTTCATTCTTCCCCTTTCATTCCTTTGCCTTTTGCTTGGTTGTGCTGCCTTTCTTCTCCACACCCAGGCAAAAGGTAAGGGAATGGGAAGGGGAGAAGAAGAGGAGTTTGCATGCACCTTTCTTCTCCATGTGTGGGGCTCCTCTTCCCATTTGCTTGCCTTTTGCCTGTCTGTGGAGAAGGACCAGGCAAAAGGCAAGGAGAGGGGAAGGGGAGTATGGAGAGGAAGGCAAGCAGGCATTTCACAAATAATTAAATTCACGAAGGTCAAACTGGCAAAGGTAGAGGGAGGACTGTACATGGTTTCAGAAAACTAGCTGATTGGTAGGAGAGGAAGAAGATAATAGGAGAATGGAATGGAGTAACCTGGAAAAGGTCATGGCAAGACTGCACTGGATCTTAAACAGAAACTTTTCACACTGCAACATTGTGTTGCAGATCCTACTTGTAAGTTTTCTCTAATTTTTTCTCACTTTAGATATATGTCATTAATCATAAGACACCCTACAAATCTGTGCTGTTTTCTTTATCCATGTTGACACCGTGATTTGTATAATGGAACTCAAAAAATATTTGCCAGATTTTTAGATACAGCACCAAACCAAGGAAGTGGACTTTCCAACAACCAAATAAATAGCAATGCTTCTATGTTAAGTAGGTGTTCAGGACACAGCATCCATTGTTAGATGATTTCACAACATAACAGAGGGTGGGTACTGGCTCCTCAAACACTACTTTACCATATAAATTTGTTGTTGTTACAGGCCCTGAAAGCAACTCTGATTTATAATAATCTGTTACCGCAGTTTCTAGCCCGGACTTGTGGGATATTAGATAGCATTTTGATATCAATAATTTGGCCTTCTATATACCTTTTTCCTCCAGACAGGCCCCCAGACAGGCTCACGTACAGGCATGGCCGATAATCGCTGTAATATTCCAAACAAATACAGGCAGGCCAGAAATAGCCGACCCGCCGCTTCAGGAGACCTCAAGGCAAGTACCACATTATGTATGCAAGCTGCTGACAAACAACCCCCTGCCCCAAGCAGGCAACTTGACTGGCCGAATACTCAACTGTCAAGCACTCCACGTTTGCATACTGGCTATTCTATTGACAATTCAGTCTTAATCATGTAAAATACTGACCTTTCAGAGGCTTTGTCTCCAGCCCGAAACTCATTGTTATCCCTGAAAATGGACTAGCCTATGGCCACATTTTCCCCTATAAGAACCCCTGACTTTGAGCACTTCTTTGGATCGCTCGGATCGCTCTTGGCTTCCATCCTGCCTTGCTGTCGCTTTGTTCGGCGAGCTTTCCCCCTCAGCTCCACGTGCTGAGAAACTCCATTTCCACGAACTTCTTCTGGCTACCCGGGCTTCAGCACAGGTGTAGTATTTCCCATACCAAAACCTCCTCTCAAAATCCCTTTATCGAACTCCAACCTTTATTTCTATAGTTCTCTGTGTGAGTGTGTTGCATACACTTGTTTGGCTGTATTTTAATAAAGACAACAATTATTATTTTACTTTTGTTTGCTCCTTTACTTGGCCTGACCCCATAGACCTTGGGTAAAAGATCTCGCTCCATTGCCCTGCCTCTCGTATTGCTAGCTTGTGCTCTTTTGACTAATTCCCAACTTTGTAATTTGGAGCGCACTTAGGTGTCCCTCACAGGACCCCCAGAAATCAGGGTAACAAATCCTATCACAGTTGGAGTTTCTTTGTCAAATTTTTGTTTTTTGGTAATGTTTATTGAGGGGACTTTTCCCCCTTGTCTTCCTCTAAGACTGAGAGAGTGTGACTTACCCGAGGTTACCAAGTGGCCAAGAGGGAATGTGATGCCTAGACTTCCAGAGTCCTTGTCCAACACTCCGACAGCTACACCATTGCTAGCTCTCACACAGATTATGCAACATAAACAAAGTATAGTGTATTTTTCTACAGTGGCCATTCTCTCCCTGGTCCCACTGAATAGTTGATAGATATTAGGGAGACTGGAGGGTAATGTGGAGCCCTTTCACTCTGCACAGTTGCAGCACTATGGTTCCTCTTTAATGGGTATGACTGCATGCTATGAAATCCTGGGATCTATAGTTTGATCAGAGGAACTAGAGCTCTGGCTGAGAATTCTGAACAGCACATGACACTACAAGTCTCAAGATGCCATAGATTGCAACTATGGTATTGTGTTTAAAGTGGAACAATAGAGCTACAATTCTGTAAAGGGACAGGAATCTTACAATAAATCCTCTTTACAAATAAAATCCACAGAGATTCAAATATGGAATAAGTTATGACTCTTGTTTATTTCCAGTCCCCTTTGCAAGAACAGTTTGTGATGCCACATCACCCTGGGCTCCAAAATAATACCACCTTTCAAATGCATTTGACCATGTACTTAGAGAAGTGCATCCCCCAACATCCTCCTCTCCCCCTCCCCAAACGTTGGGTTATGGAACTTATTCTGCAGTTCATTGGATTCATGCCAACACAACAAAGCAGTGAGTTAGATTCAGATTAACTAAGATTAATCTTGTTGAATAGAAGGGATTTCATCATGACCACCAAATTTCAGCAGGTCTGCTTTCTAAAGATAAAAGGGAATGTCTGTGTGCATGCATGTTTGTCTGCAGTGATAGTATGCTTTTATTAATAAGTTTGTTGTACTGTTCTAATGATTTATGCCTTGTGCTCCTCCAACCACCCTCCATTTGGAAAAGACAGTTCTGATTAATCTTTTGTCACCCCACTTTTTCAGTTTTTAAAATGTCCCAGTTTCTCTCTCCTCCTTCCACTTTTCCCCTTCACCCTTGGCTTACTTTAAATCCTGCAAACTGAGTTCAAAGTGGAAAAGTAGTTTGCACTCAGTTAAAAAAAGCAATGGGAAGAGCAGGGGAAGAATCTTGCCCTTCCCAATTGGCTCAGGCAAAAGCATGCTGCTGCAACCTCTCCTAGCTTGTGTATTCTTCCTCATTAATAACTTTTACCAACTTAATCATAGCATTTTGATGTAACTAAGTAGAGGTAGAGCAAGATTTAATGCAACTTAAATTAACTGCAGTAGATTTAATGTGAGACTACACTCTACTTAATTCTAAGTAATTGACAATTAGTTCTCATCAGTTGTTTGTAGATTTAATTTTTATTCTGCTTTGCAATTTCAGAGTTAACTAGAAGAAATAGACCTAGTGTGGAACTATATCCATCTTAAGAAGTGTTGGAAGTTAACTAGTAGATCCCCATGTTAATGTTAGATTAGTTTGGTGTATTTTATGTTTATTTAGTTTAGCTATATGTTTGTTTAGTCTGTGTTAGATTGGAGGTAAGTTTTTGCCTTTTTAATTCCTTTTTTGGTCTGTGTTTGTATGTTTGCTATAATTCATATATGTAGGTTTTAGACAATTAAACTTTGTATGTTTAATAAAAACATTTAATTACCATTATTATTATTATCATCATCATCATCATCATCATCATCATCATCAGCCATATTGATGACACTTTGATGTTGCTTGGCAGTTTTCATCTGTGAAAATTTCAAGGGCATTTAAGTTGGAGAATTATGATTTCATGTGGTCCTCCTTTGCTGAACACTTTGAAAGTGATTTCGAGCTCTTGGAGCTTAGATGATTTGAAAGTGATTTAGATCTTGGTCAGTTTCTCTACCCACAAAGGACTTTTCTCTATTCTCTCTTATCCATTAGATTTCCTTTTTCAAAAGGCCTATTAAATTTATATACTTCCCATTTATTCTCTTTCCTACTTCCTTAGGTTTGTTCAGTTAATAAATGTTCCAACATCTTTGTTCACATAAGTCATTTCCACACTAGACTGTTACAGTGCTATTATTCCACTTTCAATATCCTATGGAATCTAGACTTTAAAAAAGCTGATTTCTGTACACTTAGAGAGTCAGTTGCTGAAATTTTATGGTCAAGAATACTGAAAGAGAAAGAAGTTCATGACGGAGTTTCTTAAAAGCGAGATACTGAAGGCACAATTTAAAACTGTGCCAGTGAGGAGGTAAAATGGCAGATGTCTAAAGAAACCAGAATGGTTGACTAAAGAACTCTCAGCTGAGCTAAGTGTTAAAAGAAACATGTATAGGAAACCTTAGTGAAACCACTAAGGAGGAATTCAAGCAAATAGCCAGGAGATGTAGAGAGAAGGTCAGAAAAGCTAAAGCACAGTATGAACTCAAGCTTGCCAGAGATATTAAAAACAATAAAGAGTGCTTTTTAAGATATGTCTGCAGCAAAAGGAAAAACAAGGAAATGATATGGTCACTGCGTGGAGAAGATGCAGAACTACTCAAAACCTTCTTTGCCTCAGATAGAAGTACTCTACTTGGGGGGTGGGGAGCAGAGGGGAAATGCATCACAAAATAGATATAGAAGTAGTACAGGAATACCTGGCTAAACTAGATGAATTCAAGTCTCCAAGACCAGGTGAATTACATCCAAGGATAGTAAAAGAACTGGCATTTCAGAACTGCTCGCAATATTTGTTGAGAACTCTTGGAGAACAAAAGAAGTCCCAGCAGACTGGAGGAGGGCAAATATTGTCCCCTTCTTCAAGAAGGGAAAAAAGAGGACCCATATAATTATTGCCCAGTCAGCCTGACCTCAATACCAGGAAAGATCCTAGAGCAGATAATTAAACAGTCAGTTTGTGATTACTTAGAAAGCAATGCCGTAATCATTAAAAGTCAACATGAATTTCTCAAAAATAAGTTATGCCAGACTAATCTTATCTCTTTTTATGATAGAGTTACAAGCTTGATAGATGAAGGGAATGCTGTGGACGTAGCATATCCTGATTTCAGTAAGGCCTTTTGACAAATTTCCCCATAACATTCTTGCAAAGAAGCTAGTAAAATGCAGGCTGGATGGTGCTGCTGTTAGGTGGATTTGTAATTGGTTGACCAACCAAACTCAAAGGGTGCTCACCAATGCTGCTTTTCATCCTGGAGAGAAGTGACTAGTAGGGTGCCACAGGGTTCAGTCCTGGACCCAGCACTATTCTACATCTTTGTCAATGACTTGGATGACTGAGTAGAGGGCATACTGATCAAATTTGGCGATGACACCAAATTTGGAGGGGTTGCTAATACATCGGAGGACAGGATCAAAATTCAAAATGATCTTGACAGATTGGAGAGCTGGGCCAAAGCTAACAAAATGAATTTCAACAGAGAGAAATGTAAGGTCCTACACTTAGGCAGAAAAAATGGAATGCACAAAATATAGGATGAGGGACACATGGCTGGATAATAGTACATGTGAAAGAGATCTAGGAGTCTTGGTAGATCACAAACTGAACATGAGTCAGCAGTGTGATGTGGCAACCAAGAAAGCCAACACAAAGAGGAGTATGGTGTCTAGATTGAGGGAGGTAATGTTACCGCTCTCTTCTGCATTGGTTAGACCTCATTTGGAATATTGTGTCCAGTTCTGGGCACCTCAGTTCAAGAAGGATATTGACAAGCTAGAGTGTGTCCGGAAGAGGGCAAGCAAAATGGTGAAGGGTCTGGAAGCCATGCCCTATGAGAAGTGGCTTAGAAAGCTGGGTATATTGAGGGGACATGATAGCTATGATTAAATATTTGAAGAGATGTCATGTTGAGGAGGGAGTGGGCTTGTTTTCCACTGCTTCAGAGACCAGGACGAGGATCAATGGATTCAAGCTGCAGGAAAGGAGATTCCACCAGAACATCAGGAAGAACTTCCTGATGGTCTGAGCTGTCTGGCAGTGGAATATACTGCCTTGGAGTGTAGTGGAATCTCCTTCTTTGGAGGTTTTTAAGCAGGCTGGATGGCCATCTGTTGAGAGTGCTCTGATGTGTGTTCCTGCATAGCAGGGGGTTAGACTGGATGGCCCCTGTGGTCTCTTCCAACTCTATGATTCTTCGATTCTATGAATCCTTGAGTTTGCAGTTGAGGAAGGAGCCTTTGAGAGTCCCCTCCCCAAACTGTAAACTCCAGGATTCCAAAGGATGTTGAGAGTGGATCATGGCAGGCATGAGAAGGACCTGTAAGGGTAATCACATTTGTAAATGCAGTACCTTACACTTCCTTCAGTGTTTGTAGCAGCTTTACTACTAAACAAGAATAACATTAACTAATTTGACAATGAATTAAAAATCAATTACCAGCTAATTAATTGATGATTATTGCTATTTACTGTTATGAAAAGACCTTCTGGCATATGGACCTCAGGTACACTATGTGGTTTCTGTTGTTTCTAGGATTAATAAATAAGTGATACTTTCTTTCCACAGTCAAGTATTTATTATTATTTATTATATGTATATGCTGCCTTTCTCCAGAATGGGACCCAAGATGGCTTCCAAAAAAAGTGAAAAACATTAAAAACCTTAGAACAATTAAAAACATTTAAAAATATACAAAATTATAAAAACCTAGAAAAAAATTAAAACATCTTGACACATTAAAAGCCCACTTGCTTGCACTTCAGAAGCCTGCTTTAATAAGAATGTTTTTGCCTGCCAGCAAAAGGAGAGGAAGGAGGGGGCCAGCCTAGCCTACTGCAGAAGAGAATTCCACAGGGTGAGAGCAGCCACCGATAAGGCTCTGTCCCGTGTCCCTGCCAGGTAAGCCTCAGACGGTAGCAGGGCCAAGATCTGCAGATCTTAGGGCTCCAGTAGGTTTGTATAGGGAGATATAGTCTTTCAAATAATTTTTTTTTAATTCCAACAGGCATTCTGTGTGTGATTATATATAACCTGTCTGATACAATGTGCTGGATATTGTTAATACAGTATAATCAGTGTTACCTCAATCCCATCACTGTCTAGTTCACAATGTTTTAATATCTTAAAGAAATGAATCTATCTAGCAGACCAGGTGAGAGAAATTCACACATTTTCCCCAATGAAATGTCAGGCTATCCCGATTTTTCATTTGGCATCTGCTTTGATTTTCTGCTTTGAGAGGCATTAATCTGTCTTATGCTATCTCAACATTATCTTTTTCTTTCCTGTATTTTCCATTCTAGTTTAACCCCTTCAGAAGATAATGAGTTTTAGACTGCACCCCATCCTTACAGTTTAAGGTTACAGTCTCAGTGTTACAGTATATAGCATCTTTTGCCCAAGTATTCCTAAGTAATAAACATACCCATAGCATCCTCCACATCAGCACTTTGTAAGCATGTCAAGGTTATACTGGATAGGAACCATTATATTGTTTTTTCCTGATAAACACTTTCTTCTGATTTAATAAATCAAACTGTCCTGAAAAATCTCACTGGTACACCTGTGCAGATTCATCAAAAGCAAATTGCCACACTTCCTCTAGAGCAGGTTTAGCATAACTCACAGGACTGATTTAAACATTTAGGACTAGAGCCCTTCATTGACTACAGTGAACCATTCCTAAGAGCACAACCATGTTATGCAAGTTTTTCCAGGAGGTATTGCCCATTGAAATTAATGGGCTTTCTCCCTGAGTGAAGCAGAAAGTTCTGCTACACAAAATCTACTGAGTTGGTTTGCCTTTGAGTTCAAGAGGTTGTCGATTACAGTCCTGCCTTCTTAAAACACAATTACCTGGAAGCAACTACCAGCCATATGTCAATCACATTTACTTCTAAGCATCTTGTGCCTCAGGATTTGAAATAAAATGGGTCGCCCTGTAAGATCCCGACTGGGCTGTCTTCTTCCATTACCCTCATATTTTCATAGCATAATGCAGTACAATTAAGCATAATAAAGAGAAATCAGCAGATTGTACAAAACAAGATGCTAAACTGTTCTAACCCAGTAAGAGGAAATAAATTGTTGAGGGGACTCAGTAATACCTGAAAGTAGGGTGGAGAAGTCTTGCTTCCAGTCCTGCTGGGGCAGGCAGCTGCTTTTGTGAAATGCAGCAAATTGCACAAGGATCCCAGTATGGAGGCATCATCTGCTGCTGCAGTGCAAAATCCGGCCAGCAGTTACTTGGTTAAATCTCTGCTCTGCCAGCTGATTGTGCTTCTCAGTAGAATTTCCGACCAGGAGAAACACAGCCCCTTCCTTTAAGAAGCATGCAAGCCTTTGGAGTCCAGATTGTCTTCAGAAGGGCAGAGATAGAGCTGTTTTCCTCTTTGCTTCTTCACAGACCATGCATACTCAAGTCAGAACTGTGGGGGAGGAATGAGGTGGATGGGCCACGATGGGTGATTTGCATCATTAGTAAAGCAACACACCCCATTGCTACCAATATATGAAAAGCAATGTGGTATATATTGTGGTGGTAGCATGGATTATGGAATATGGAGGGAAGAGAGAGGAGCTTGAACTCACCCCCCAAAATAGGCAGCGTGGGGTCTTGAGCCCCACCCTGAAATAACCTGGCAAAACTGGACTATCAAGACCTCTATATTGTTGAGCCTTCTTAGGCATTGTTGATCAGAAGTGTAGTAAATGACTACACTGAGAAATACTAAGACAGCAGTTATTGTTGAGCCCTCCCACAAACAATCAGCCCTCCACATTTGTGGGCTTGATTTTCATAGTTTGATTACTTGTGAGCTTCTCCAACCCCTCCCCCTGCTTCAGGCACTTATTTTCTGGGGGAACCTTCCCTCGTGGCAGCTCCAATCAGGCCCTGCAGCCCTTTAAAAATCCAGCTGTGGGCCTCCTCCACCAGCTGCTGCCTGGCCAACTAAGGATGGATTTTAGCGTGATCTCTCAGCACCACAAACCCTCTCCCAATGCCCCTTACTCAGTCAAGGAAGGAGATGGGTGTGAGAGAGGGGAGGTATAGGGCCATCATGCCAACCCACTCCCTTTCTTTCTTCTTTTCCCTACTTGATTTGGACCCTGCATCCTCATTCTCCCCTCATGCCTTGACTCCCTTCCCACAGAGACAGATAAACATATTTATATTTGGAATTTTTGCAGTTTTGTGAGGATCCTGCACCCCTAATCCTAGCAAATGTGGAGGATCAACTGTAATGAAGGCTGCCTATCATCTGGGACTGATGACAACAAAAACAGGAGGTCTCAACTTAAGATGAGCAAACAAGAAGACTGTAACAGATGTATAAACAAACTCAAAAAATTAATAGTAAGATGTAATAGAATGTACTGAAAAAATAAAATTAAAATTATAATCACAGCTAATGCAAAAACACACAGAGAGATATATAATATGGGTTGGTACAAAGTCCTATCTGTGTCTTTATCCATCTTTCAGCTGCCTTGTAATGTGTTATATAATTTTTGTAGTGCATGTCAATTTTTTGATACAACTTATATTTTATATTTTATGCTCCCTACAAACACAGTAGATGGGTTCCATTTTTCAACCAATCCTGGTTTCTGGCAGTGCTCCCTAACCCATCAGATAAGTGGGCAAAGCCTGTACAGTGTTCTGTCTTTGAACCTTCTTATTATTAAATTAAAAAAATTAAAATTTTTTGCATGCAGCTTTGGTATCAGAACTAGATATCCTGAAGGAGCATCTGTTCCAAATCTACATACCTGTAGTCTTCATCTGAAACCCTCTCCCAGGTACCCTTGGCCAAATGAGGTCAGGCAGGTGACTGCAAGAGAAATGACCTTTTCAGTGTCAGCCCCTTGTTTGTGGAATGCCTGACCAGAGAAGGCTCACCTGCTCACTCTGCCTTTTTCCCCCTCCAGTGCCACACAAAGACCTTCTTGTTCTCCTAGGCAATTTTGTACTGTTTTTAAATCATTGCACTCTCCTACTTTGCTACTAGTATTACTTTGGTTTTTATATGCATTATATTTTTTTAGAATTGTCGCTACTAGTTTTATCTTAATTGTATTATTGGCTGTCTCTTAGTTGTCATTTGAGTTATATTTTGCACACACATCCATGCACACACATCCATGTTTCCATACTAACAAGAGAACTTAGGTTCCTGGTCCATTAAAAAGGATAATAAATCATCTCATAATCAATAAAGGACAATAAATCAATTAGTAGCCAACTCCTTGGGCACTTACTAGGTCCCTATGCCAATGCCAGCATTTTCCTTTTTCTTCCTGTCTTGGCAATATAGGTAATACCAGGAGCCTAATTCTAGCTCAGAGCTTTCCAAACTTTTCATGTTGGTGACACACTTTTTAGACATGCATCATTTTGCAACACAGTAATTTCAGTTTTACTAGCAAACCAGAGGTCAAATTAACTCCTTATAAGAGATGCAGACACATACATAAATTGTAACAACAAAATGTATGGGGGCACAACATATCTCATGAAAACCTCTCATATATTTTATATATATATATATATATATATATATATATATATAAAATATATGATCTATAAGTAATAACATACATTTCTAAGATTGTAGGTGACACACCTAAATACTTCAGGTGACACACTAATGTGTCATGGCACACCATTTGGAAAGTCCTGTTCTAGCTGCCAATTTAAATTTTCCACATGTCCTGATGAATGATAATCTAACGAAATCTTCCTTCCTGAAACAGATAAAGGAAATTCTCCCTGTGCTGCAGCTCTTTTGTAGCATCAAAACTTGATTGGGAGACCCTCTAAAGTAGATTTGGTGGCAGCCTGGGTGGGAGGAAGGGAAAAAGTCTGTCACATAAGCAGACATCTGCTGATGTAACATTGGACATCACCCCATGAAGTGTTACACTGCAGCTGTTATTGTTAACTGCCAACAATTCAATTTTGACTTATGGAGACCCTATGGACAAGAGACTTCCAAGTCACCCTCTCATCAACAGCCCTACTCAGATGGTGCAAATTCAGGGACATGTCTTCTTTGATTGAATCTATCCATTTGTAATGTGGCCCATGTCTTTTCCTATTGCCTTTTATGTGACTAAGCATTATTGGCCATCTCCACACTAGACTGTTATAGTGCTATGATTCCACTTTCAACATCCTATGGAATCCTTTCACCATCTTGCCTGAGGCCCCTCCCTAAACTGCAAACCCCAGGATTCCATAGGATGTTGAAAGTGGAATAATAGCACTATAACAGTCTAGTGCGGAAATGGCCATTGTCTTTTCTAGTGAGTCATGTCTTCTTATGATACGGTCAAAGTATGACAGCTGCTATTTAGTCATCTTGGTTTCTTGGGAGAGTTCTAGTATCTGAAATAAATTTCTTGCTCCAGATTATGGGTCTTGAGGTGCTGATAAACAAATGAACTAATAGACCCCACAAGACTGAAATCTACTTACCCACATCCATAGTCTCCATTGAACCAGAGACTAAATGAGTTGGTGGTGTTGTGTGCCTTTAAGTCAACTCCAACTTATGGCAATCCTATCCTAGGAGTATCTTTGGTAAGACTGAGTCAGAGATGGTTTGTCATTGTCTTCATCTGAGGCTGAAGGAGTGTGACTTGCTGAAGGACACCCAGAGAATTTACATGGCTGAGCAGGGTTGCCATAAGTCAAGAAACAACTTGAAGGCACACAACAACAACAAATGGATGGGAGACTTCCAAATCACCCTATCAACAACCCCCCTGCTCAGGTCTTGCAGATTCAGGGACATGTCTTCCTTGATTCTTTCCAGCAGTAATGCGCTCTCCCTCTTTTCTTATTGCCTTCTATCTTCCCAAACATTATTTTCTTTTCTAGTGAATCATGTCTTGCCATGATATGGTCGAAGTACAACAACCTCAGTTTAGTCATCTTGGCTTCTCGGGAGAATTCAGACTTGATTTCTTCTAAGACCCCTTCATTTGGGTGCTCTATGATACTGTGAGAAATTACAATGGCTGGTGACTAAGACCAGCTTTTAGCCTTCTGTCAGATTGCATTTATTGCCACATCCTGTCATCAGGTAGGCCCACAAAGGTGGGCTTTCTTGAAGAGATCACTAACTTGTTTTGTCTCATGGCTTTGTTTGGGTTATATATATCCAAATGTATCTTTGAAAGATATAGCATAATGAACTCTTAAGTATTAACCATCTTTAATTATCTCCGTTTTTCTATGGATGCATAGTTTCCCACAATGAAAAAGCTTTTTGATTTATGTTTCTTTTTTTCCTTTGGGCAACTATTCTTTCCAGCTTTTCAATAAGATTCTTTAACCACACCTTCTTAAGGACTGCAATTTTACTTCAAAAGGCATGCAAATGGCGCCACCTCCTGACACAAATCCTAAATACATTTTGTGTATGTATGTGCCTTTAAAGCGTTGGTTGCGTTTGGCAACTCCTTGAATTTCATAGGGTTTTTTAAGGCAAGAAATATTCAGAGGTAGTTTGCCATGGCCTTCCACTGAAATGTAGCCTGCAGTATTCCTTGGTGATTCTCTGTCCAATTATTAACCAGGCCTGATCCTGCTTAGCTTCCAGAATCAGATGGAATGTGGTGCCTTCAGGGAATTTAAGTTTTGAAAGATGTACATGACTCATTGGAAAAGATAATAATGCCCAGTAAAGTAGAAATTGGTAGGAAAAGAGGAAGACCGCACTACAGGTAATGTAATTTAATCAAGGGAGCCAGGGTACTGAGTTTGCAAGGGCAGCCGATGACTAGGGCCATTTCTGCACTAGCCTGTTACAGCACGATGATTCTACTTTCAAAATCCTCAGGCCGTCCCCTCCTGAAACTGCAAACCCGAGGATTCCAGAGGATGTTGAAAGTGGAATCATAACACTATAACAGGCTAGTGCGGAAGTGGCCTAGGGCTCTTGGAGGTATCATTCATAGGGTTGCAATGGGTTGAAGCTGACGTGAGCCTGAACACTGATCTCCAGGATTGTAGTCCAATGTTCAAACCACTGCACCACGATGGCTCTCTTCAGAGAACTATAGCCTGTCTGATCTGTCAGTGTTTGGAACTGAAGTGCCAAGTATTACAAAATATTTTGGAGAAAAGGGAACATTTCTGCATTAAACCTTAACACCACATGGAGAATAGCACAAAACATTATCAGCCACTCTGGAACATTTCATCCTCTTCATACAGCTCACTTTTATGTTGAGGAGCTGAAAAATCTTGCAACAAAATTTAAATAGTTCTATTAGTTGAGAACTAGAATGGTGTAGTGGTTTAAACCAAAGACCAGGACAAGGAGCAATGGATTCAAGCTGCAGGAAAGGAAATTCCACCTGAACCTCAGGAAGAACTTCCTTACAGTCAGAGCTGTCCGGCAGTGGAATATGCTGCCTCGGAGTGTAGTGGAGTCTCCTTCCTTGGAGGTTTTTAAGCAGAGGCTTGATGGCCATCTGTCGGGAGTGCTTTGAGGGTGTTCCTGCATGGCAGGCGGTTGGACTGGATAGCCCCTGTGGTCTCTTCCAACTCTACATTTCTATGATTCTATGATTCTATGACCCTGGAGATCAGCATTCATTTCCCCATTCAGCCCATTCAGAAATTCATTGGGTGACCTTGGACAAATCACACACGTTTAGCCCCAGAAAACCCTGTGATAGGTTCACCTTAGGAATCCCATAAATTGGAAATGACTGGAAGGCACACAACAATAACACGAACGATTAGTCACTCTAGTGTGTCTGTTTGCGTACAATTAATTGATGAATCACTTGCCTAAAATGACTTCTTCTTCTCCTCTAGAGAGTCTGGACATTCCAACCCCTGTAACTTTATTGAAATTATACAAATGTGGACTTGGTCAATAAGGTGTATGGGACATGGCTCGGAGCTAAAGCCACATGAGTGCAGGAATTTTTAAAGGAATACTTCAATAATAATTTATTTTCTCTCATTTCTTGTATCTGATCAAGAAAACAAAGGCATCAAAATGCACATAAGAAATACACAGTTAAAATAATGTCACATGCTGTTTATTTTGATGGGATATTGGATCTGATCAAACAGTTCAGATCCCACATGAGAAAATATAGAAAAATAATTGCAAACTGTGCTCTCATTTTATGAAAGATTTGGCAAATACTAAGTTCCTAAAGAGAACTGATGATAGTAATCAGAAATGTGAGAATGTACAAGATGGCAAGCATGCTGCTTTTCTCCCTAGCTACCTATAGATAGTACAATGGATTTCCGACATTGTCCAAAACTGCCTGGATTATAGTCAGGGACCCACTGTGAGATAGAAAGAATTCAGATTTCATTTAGCTATGGTTAATTGCATTCCTATTGATTTCAGTGGGTCTACTCGAAACGTGACCAAATTTGAACCAAACTCAATAAAAGTGCTTCATATAATTTGCTTCATAAGCCTTACAAAAAATAGCAAAGACGACACTGGAAGTTAAATGTATTATTATTTCTATGTTATACACTGAGGGTAAGACTGTGGAGGAAAATAAGGTGAACCAATAACACCTAATTCACAATAAAGCAAGAATGAAAAGATTGTCACACTGCTAATAAATAACAAATCTGCTTCTCCATTAATTACTTTATCTCCCCTTCTCCAGATCTCCTCTCAGGTTCTGGTTTTGCAAAATATATATATATATATATATATATATATATTTATTCAGTGTATAGACCAGCAGCTTTAGAAAATATTGTCACAAAGGGCTTTTCCACACTACACTGTTATAAGTGTTATTATTCCACTTTCTACATCTTATGGAATCCTGGGGTTTGCAGTTTAGGGAAGGAGCATTTAGACTTCTCAGCCAGAGAGCTCTTTGGCCTCAGTAAATTACAAATCCCAGAATTCCACAGGACGTCGAAAGTAGAATAATAGCACTATAACAGCATAGTGCAGAAAGGCCCATAAAGCCAGTGTGGATGGTAAGAGGCCACACAGAACAAGATGCTGGTTCAGGCAATCATATCTAGGCCCCTTCACTTCTTTGTTCACACGTATAGCCAACAAGCCAGGAGCTGTTCAGTAAATGATAATTTCATCCAATCTGGGCAACCATGGATTGAAAATAAGTTTGTTGGGTTTAAATTTCTGTAAGAAAATATTAGTTTCACAGCTCCCATAACACCCAGTGGGATGAAGTGTATCTTTCCTTCAAAAATTGTACCTTTTCTAGGCATGCAATGGATTTTGGTAAAGGACAAGTTCACACAAAACTCTAGGTACATTGTGAAAACACACACATCTAAATGGCATATAATGAAAATATGCACACAAACAAGCTTTGGTAAAGAGGGGAGATTTCCAAAGAATTATGTAAATTAGTAGAAATATACATAAAAATATGCACACATTTCAACATGGAGCAGAGGGGAGTCTTGCAACCTGATACAAAACTAAGATAGGACAAGAATGCCCATGGGATTCTGAAAACATAATGAAAATAACACAGAGAGATAATGACAGATAAACAGTAGACATCCTAGTTTGTTTTCTACCTGCATAAGGGAAGAGCAAAGGAGCTGCATGCATAGTCAAAAGGCTTGTTCCTATCTCCATTTATTAAAGGAAGATATGATTGTCTGAATGCAGCCAATAAGAATAAGAGAGCAACAATTTATCATTTAACTCATAGGTATTTCTACATGTACAGATGGGGAAAAGGTTATGAACTGATAATTTGGTTAAAACCAGACAGCTAGGAGCACTTCTTAAATCGTATCATTTTCTGAAAAGCCAGCTTGAATTCTTCATTGAAAGCTGTATATATCACGGGATTGATGAGGGAATTCAGGTAGCCTAACCATGTGAAAAAGTCAAGGAGGACCGGATGGCTCCAACAGGCATCCTGGCAGATGGGCAGCACCAAAGAGACGACAAAGAATGGCAGCCAACAGAAAATGAATGCTCCTAAAATAATCCCTAGAGTTTTGGTGGCTTTCCTCTCTCGGGCTGCAGAAATCCGTTTCCGCTCTAGGATGTTATCGGCAACTTTGATTCTCACATGGTTGATAAACATTGGCGAGTTGCTAGAATGAGAGTGGCCTTCATGAAGGTTTGAGCTAAGGGAGCAGAGGGAAGAACCTGCAGAGCCAGTGATGAGATGGGCTGTGGTGAACCGCTTGCCATACAGAGAGGGTGGTTTCAGAATTCGAGACCGAGCGGCCACATAAATCCTGCCGTACAGGATAATGAGCAACACTGTTGGGATGTAAAAGGCCCCACAGGTCGAGTAGATGGTGTAGGAGATCTGATCGGTATTCACTGTGCAGTCTGTCAGGACTTCATGAGCTTTGGCTTGCCTCCAGAAAAGAGGTGGCATGGAGATACAAATTGAGATGACCCAAACAATGGCTATCATGAGGGCGGCTCTACCAGCTGTCCGGCGCTTGGTGTATTCCAGAGCATCTGTGATGGCCCAGTACCTGTCCAAGGCAATAACACAAAGGTGCAGAATGGAGGCCGTGCAGCAGGTGATGTCCGAGGACAGCCAGATGTCACACATGATCTGGCCAAAAGTCCAGGTGTGGCTGACAGTGTAAGCAATACTGATTGGCATGACAAGCACGGACACTAAAAGGTCTGTGGCAGCCAAGGAGCCAATGAGGTAATTTGCAGGAGTGTGGAGTTTTCTGGTGAGCATAATTGTGATGATAACAAATATGTTGGAAAGCATTGTTGCCAGAGTGATCAGAGCCAAAATGACAGCAAGAGAAATCTTTATGCCTAAGGTCCCCTCATCCCAGTCCTCTGGCATGTGGCTGCTGTTGAAAGACCTGTTAGGCATGTTCTGGAAAGTCAGCTTTGCAGACAAGTTGTACTGGGTCATTCTTGATTATGCTGGATTTTTCTATTTCTTTTTGAACTTAATCCTTCATCTTCACTTGAGAATGTAACTCTGAGCCTTTACCGAAACCCAAGGCCTTCTGGACTAGAACTTCAAGGTTCAGGAGGCAGGTCTTCACTGTTAAACAGAAGTCAAGACAGCAACAAAGGCATTAAACAAGGTTTAACTAGTGTGTTTTGTAGTGCAGGGTTTCCATTAGCTAATCCTCAAATACATATTAACATAGATCATTCACTCAGCAGTGAGAATATAAGACTACTGCCTTACGGCAATCCAGTCCTAACCATGTTTACGCAAAAGAGCCACACTAGACAACATTTGAAATGCATGACTTCATTTCACATAATTGATTTATTTAAGTTGGAACTGGGGAAGGGCGGTTGTTTGGGACATCTGTGTAGATGATTCGTCATGTTCCTCCCCATGTGGCATTCCCATCAAAAATTATTCCCAACTGTTACTTAGCCTAGTATTTTTAAAACAGTCTGTGCTATTTAGGTCTTCTCACTGATGTGGGTTTTATTTTGGTTTTATTCTATAGCTGTTTTAATTTTTTAAAGAAGTTATGTTTTATTATACTCTTATATTTGCTGGTCTTAACCTTTATTTTATGAGACTTTGAGTATTGGGTGCTATAGAAATGTCATATATGCATTAATACATTTTCAAAAATATTTGTGACAATTAAGTCATTCTTAAATATTTTAATTCTTCCATTGTTGAAAAGGGGAATGATATGAAAATAGCACCAGCTACAAAAGAGTTGACAAAAATCTATTAGGTTAATTTATATAAACTCGATTTTTTTATAACACTAAACAAAAAACATAGCATCCAACTAAGGAACAATTAGAAAACACCAACTCAACATTGAGTCAAATCTATCAAGCAATCTACCTAATTTCACACCCTTAAGTAAATTAAGAGCTAGCACAATAGCATACACTTTAAAGATCTTGTTTCTAAAATCTACAATTTGATGGTAGAAGCATTGTATACCAAGCCTACTATAGTTAGACAAATGTAGCTGAAGGATCTTGGCATCAATATAGATAAAAATAATCTGGAATACTATATGGAAATGCCTTCCACTCCAAACTGTTAATGCAGAAATCATGTCTTTAAGGTAATTTATCAGTGACATTCATTTTCACTTTACCTGAGCTGCATTAATAAACAATTAGATAGAAGGTGTTCAAGAAATTAGTATTTTTAAGCAATGATAGTCACAACGCAAAGATTTAATATTGTGTGTATGTGTGTGTGTGTGTGTAACTGCAAAAATGGAAATTACACAGAATTGGAAAAATACAGCCAAATTAATTCTAGGTCACTGGAGAAAGAGACTTTGGACATTGGCACTAATGAAAAGTTATGTGACTGAAAAAAGCACTCTCTCAAGGGGAAGTGCCAAAGAGGCACTGCCACTGCCATTTTTCTGCCCGAGCATTCAAAGAGGTCAGAAACCGAACCATGGCAGAAAGAGCAGAGAGGACTGGTGCTTCTTTTAGATTCTCTTAGGATGGACCAAGCTCTCCCCCTTCACCACCCTACTCAGAGAAAACAATAGTTTCTTTCTTTCTTTCTTTCTTTCTTTCTTTCTTTCTTTCTTTCTTTCTTTCTTTTTTTTTTGCTAAGAGTTAAGGTAAGGTACATATATGGGCCTCTGGATAAGTTGACCTAGTTTTTTGGGGGTCAATTTTTTGACTAAAATTTCCAGACTTATACATGAGTATATACAGTAATTAGCTTTTAAATATATCATTTTCTACTCCTAAGCACCAGTAAATCATACTACTATAGAGGATGGAGTAAATATTCTTCATTTCATAATCTAATTGTGGAAGCTAATGTGGCTTTTTGGGATGTGAAAAGCTATGGATATGAAGAAATAGATAATTGTACACAGAGAATGATAAATTCAGGGTTGAATGCTAATATAAACACCGTATTAACATGCAGAAAACAAAGTACACTTGGGCCTCCACATTCGCTAGGGCTAGGGACACAGGACCCTCACAAAAGTGAAAAAGTCGCAAATAACAAAATTTGTGCGTCTGTGAGAAGGGGGCTGACGCATAGGTAGTGAAAGTGGGCATCCAGGTCCGAACCAGGTCAGAGAAAGGAGATGGTTGGCATGGTGGTCCTGTACTTCCTCTCTCTCACTCATCTCCTTCCTTGGGTGTGTGTGGAGCATGGGTACAGGGTTTGTGGTGCTTCGAATTTGGGCAGAGAGCCATCTTTAGCTGGCCAGGCAGAGACTGGTAGAGGAAGAGGAGGACCAGAAGTGGGTTTTTAAAAAGCTATGTGGCCTGATTGGAGCCACCAAGAGGAAAGGTTCCTCCCAAAAAGAAGCACCTGAAATGGGAGACAGGGGTTGGAGAAGCTCACAAATAATCAAATCTGTGAATGTCAAACCCGCAGATGTGGAGGGCTGACAGTAGTTATCACACAGTACCCGCACTTAATAGAAAACCATGCCAGGTCACTAGAGCTGGGATAGGTGTTTTTTTTAAACTACTGCTCCCAGACTCATTAGAGTCATTACAGGGTTTCCGAGGGCTTCACACTGGTTGGGGGTTTCTGGGAGTTGTAGCCCAAAAAATATTTTTTTGAAGTTTTGGATCAGACGAAGTGGCCACCTAAGATCTTGTTTCATGCAGTGGCCAAACAATTTCCCATAGAAAGCCCATGAGTGCACATGAAGGCATACCTCCTCTGGATATGAAGTATCTAATTATCATTCTCTTCAATTCTGGAGTTCAGGTTGTTAGTGCCATTGAGGGTGGAATCAGCAGTCTGGAGGGAATCCCAAGATTTGCAGAACTACCAAAATGATTGGGAAGGGTTGCCTTCTTTGACTGTGGCAGTGGTGGTGGTGGAATCACAAACCTGCTCCTCATGGACCAAGTCTGCTCAGTGACTATGGAATGCTGACTGACAGCTGGATATGGTAAATGGAAAGTGGAGGAAGGGAAACAGAACAGAGTGAACTGACTGGAACTCTTAACATCAATATTCCACACTGCCACAATTTGTTACAAGCCCCATAGTTAGGGCTAAGAGCCACCGACAGATCTCATCTAATCCCCTTTTAAAGCCTCCTTTGCTGGCAGCAGTCAGCACATCTTATGACTGCAACTCCACAAGTTCATGCTGCTGTGGGGCCCTCCAGATGTTTTGGACTACAGTTGTGATCACCCAGCCAGCTCAAGCAATGTTCAGAGATATTGTGAATTGTATCCGAAAACATCTGGAGCGTACCAGACTGGGGGAGGCAAATTGGAAGTGCCATATAAATCCTATTTATTTCATTGGGTCATCCCCAGGTTCTAGAACTAGAACTATACAAAAAAGAAAACAAGAAATCTTCATTATAGACTTTCACCACACTCATTGTGTACAATCTACAAGTGTTTCTGTGTAATTGTTACTTGTTCGCTAATGCATGTTTCTTGGATGCATTGTCACCTACCACTAGAAATGGATGAATGTCTTGGATGCTTTTCTAAGCTTAACTCGTCCAACTTGTCCATAATCAGGCAGAGAAGGTACAATTATCCTTAACTGGCAAGTTATGTGTCCTTAGAGATGAGAAAGGATTGAATCTGAGGGAAGAAACAGAACATGTTAGCCATGTGATACACCATAAAATGAAGGGCTAAAACATAAGTAAGATTTTCCTAAAGCATCATTGATGTTTTCGTGCTATAATAGGTAGCATGTCTGTGTGGAGTGAACACTTACACATTTCAATCAAAGCTTGAAAAAATTACTTTTGTGGACATACAACTCCTTGAATCTTTCACCCAGCATAGCCAGTAGGCATATAGTTTGCAGGATTCTGGAAACTGTAATCCCAAATACTAAATTCTCCAAAGCTGATTGCAATGAACTTTGGGAATTGTGCACAAGTGGATACATATGTATCTCCACACAAGTTGAATACAGAAGCATGTTGCAACGTTTGGAACTCACAGGAACTCACCTCTGTCCACGGACCCTGGAACAGAGGGGCGAGGGGGAACTAACTACCAAGACACAGTTGAGCTTCCTCAGAACCTACCAACCAGAAGTATAGTAAACTAGGAAATATTAAGACAACTATTGTCATTGAGCCCCCTCTCCAGAAATATAAAGGCTGTCTGCAATCTAACCTATGTACTTATATGGGAGTAAGCAGTAATGAATAGATGGAAGGTATTTGTATGTACACACTATGCTTTGAATAGTCTTCATATTTAAGGATGCTTGAATAATAATAAATGGTGAAAGTAACTCATCCTCCTCTTCCAAGTAGCTGCAAGTAGGCCAATCCTGAGCCTCTCCACACCTTAAAAACTGTTCTGGGATCCTTGCCCATGTGCTCACCATCAAGGTATTCCCCTCTGGGAGCAAACTGAGGTATGCAAGGACAAAAGAGCCCTTCTGGATCAAACCAAAAGTCTGCCTTTGTCTAGCAGCATGGCCAGTCAGATGTCTCCAGGATGCCACCAACAAGGTATCAAGAAGACAAGGCCTGAGATTTTATATCAAAAAGGCAGAGTGTTCTGTGTCCACATATGTATCATTGTTCTTGTTTTTTGGACAGGACACACAAGGGGCTATCCTTTAGCCCTCTATGTCCTGTCCAAAACTGATCCACACAGCTCTCAAGCTCTGGAAGGAATTCCTGCTGCTGCTTAGCAGTGAGGGAGAGAGGTCAGGTAGTTCACACACTGACACTCATCTTGGCTGGAGGGGGAAGGAAACAGGAGTGTGGTTTATCCCCTCAGAGCTACCTAAGTTCAACTGCCTCCCTGCTCTCTCTCTTCCCCTCCCCACTGGCAAGGAGCAGCAGTTCCTACTGATGCCCAGAAACTGGCATGTTGAATGTCTAGACTCAGAGGCTTTATTTTCCTGTCATGTGGCACTATACTCAGGGATTTCTTGGGGAAAGTCTAGAAGACTCTGGAAAACAATCCTCTCCCGTCTTTCCTGTCTCGTGCTCAGTAGTTATTTGGCCATAATGACGTCTGTGTGAGAACACTGAGGACTTGCTTTTAAACAATGTCTAAAGCTTCTCAAGCTATCTGATGTGGAAGACTACCACTTTTTTTTCCAGTGTGCCAGAACCAGTACCAAATTTTGTGCCCATTGAGTAATTGTTTCTTTCTTTCCTGGAAACTTTTTTTTTTTTAATTCTGAGAAACATCTATTGATGTTTTTGATTTTCATTATAATACAAGACCAAATCTTTAAGAAAATACTACAAAATTCTTCACCTTAATAAAGACAGAAAACTACATGAAGAAAAAAAAGGGTTGTAATATACCATACATATTACATATGTATGCATATACATATAATATAGCATTTAATATACATACGTATTAGTATACATACATATCGTATACATACATATAATATACCATTACATATTACATTCAAAGTCGATTTGACTTATTAATCTATAAAATTATGATTTAGAACATAGAGAAAAGTTTCCCTTGTATATATTTTTAATTAGTAATTTAACTCTTATTCCACATAAAAATATTATTTTCTTTCATTAATTATTCTTATATTCCTTCCATAGTTAGTACAGATATATTTCCCCATCTTTTTTTCAGATAATATGTCAAATATTCCCAGTCTTTCCTCAAACGTTTTAATGTTTTGTCAATTTTTTCACTTAACAATATTGTCAGTTTATCCATCTCCAGTAAATCACACAGTTTTAAGAGCCACTGTTCTCAGGGGCCAGCAGACAATGGCTCAGGGACCAGCACCGGTCCAGGATTCACCACTTTGAGTAGTGTTGGTCATTTCACTACTCATTGCCAGCTTTGTGATCAGATAGAGGGAGGGAATGGCATCAGGAATTAGATGTTGGAGACTGTTCCATTTATCTCCCTAGACTTTCACTTATCTCCTGGAGGAAACAGCTCTTTGTGACACACAGCTCTGTCTTCCATCTGGTAAAATGGCTGGCTGCCCTCTGATATTTGGAAGGACCCTACACCACTACCAGTGTTAAGGTGAGGTTCAACAGACAGTCCTGTCTGTACATGGAATGGAGAAGGGAGCAGCTTGTCCTTTGCCTCACACAGCAAAATATTTTGTGCTAGCCTTACATTATCAGCTACTTCATAAAATCCTGGATGAGCATTAAAACCAAAATAATTAGATTCCTGCAGTGTTATGGTTTCAGCATAGCACGTCACAGAATTGGATTTCAGTGCAAAGATTTCTGAATCAGAGGAGTGATCAAGGCTGAAACCATATAGTCACTCACGTTGAAGTCCCAATGAACTTGCTGAAGCTTCCTTCTCAGCAGATGTGAATAGGATTGCACGGTGAAGCTGCTGTAGGGACCCACCTGGGAATAAGCTCCACTGAATTCAATGCTAATTACTTCTGATTAAACATGGAGGAAAGAACCAGCACAATAAATTGGTTTGGACTCTGGAACAAGACTCTGGGAGACCAGAATTCAAATCCCCACTCACCCATGGAAAGCCACTGGCTGACCTTGTGCAAGTGTCACCATCTCAGCCTCAGAGGAAGGCAATGGCAAACCCCTTCTGAAGAAATATTCCCAAAGAATCCCCCTTGTTGTTGCATGCCTTCAAGTCATTTCCAACTTGCGGTGACGCTAAAACAAATCTATCATGGGGTTGTCTGCAGCTAATAGTGTGTGATGCACCCAAGGTCATCCAGTGGGTTTCCATGGCTGAATGAGAAATCAACTCTGGTCTCCACAGTTGCAGTCCAATGCTCAAACCATTATGCCACACTGGCTCACCATAAGCCAGATGTGACTTGAAGGCACATAACAACAATGACAAAAATGTAATATAGAGAGTTGAACTGGAAGGGCTAGCCTGTATTGCATATGTTCATTTCATGTTAAAGGTGAAAGGCCTCACAGGATTTTTTTTAAATGCAAAGACTCACATTTATATACAGAGAAAACTAACATGTCAGACAAGAAACTAAGCCAAACCACTTTCTCCTGACTATGGCCCTTTTTGCACAGCATTCGCCATGCAAAAGGGCCTCTGGAGCATCGTGCAATTGTGAGGAGCGGTCCACATGATGTCCTCGCAATTGCGCAATGCTGCTGGGGCCGATTGCGCATTATTTCATTCCTGGCTTGTAGCCGAAAATGGTGTGTGATTGTGCATCACTCCAGGGCCCCACGCACACTTACCATGCATGCGGAGCCTCTGGAGCTGCAGCGCTCATGCTTCCTGCCCCAGCACAGCCTGGGAAAATCCCAGGCTGCACTGCAGAAGGAAGAGGAGGAGCCCTCACACTGCCTGTTTGCCAGCAGGCAGTGGCTGCAGAGGCAAAGCAGCAGCGACGTGAGAGCCTCTCACAAGAGGCTGCTTGCATGATCCTTGTGCCCCAGCACCGCGAAAAGGTAAGGTGCAGAAAGGGCTTATGGCAATAGTCTTACACACACTCTTCTGTTCTGATGTAAGTTCTTTTGAACTCAATGAGACTGACTCCCACATAATTTATGTATACAGGATTACATAGCATTTTCATAAGGTTGTCAGAATGAAAATGGGACATGGCTCCTGTACTTTTAATAGTTGTGTAGAAGATGGAATTTCAGCAAGTGTTGCTTCTCAGGCAACTAGGTAACAAGCAACACCTGCTGAATTTTCCTCTTCTACACAAACATTAAAGGGAAAGGAGCCCTCTTCAGTTTTCAGTCTGGCAACTCTAATCTAACGAGATTTTAAAATTATTTGTTAGTGGTGTCTGAAGGCACATTTGTCCATCAGGTGAATGACCACATGCAGTCTGAGTTGGTACATTCCAGACACAACTGTATCATCTCAATGAGCCCTGAGACAGACAAAAGAGACTGAGACACTGAGGCCTGGTTTAGGCCTGGAAGCTATTTGCATTCCAGTCCACAAGCCTTGTAAATTCTATTCCTGTCAGGGCAACCTGCCAAGTACCTAAGAGCAATCTCGCTTGTGAATAACTCTAAACATATCACTTCACTTTTTGCTCCTAACAGATGTTGCTATTAAGACACAGAGCCAAGCAAATAATTTAATAATACCCAAGGAATCAGCCCAATAGGTTGGTGACAAAAGGAGAAAATATAAGAGAAATATAACGCAGGTCCATATACCATAGAGAGCCAGTATTGCAGTTTGAGTATTGGACTATGACCCTGGAGGACCAGGGTTTGATTCCCTGTTCGGCCGTGGAAACCCTCTGGGTGACTTTAGGTGCATCACACACCCTCTCAACCTCCAGAAAACCCCAGGATAGGTCACCATAAGTCAGAAATGACTTGAAGGCACACAACATCAATCCAAAATAACAGGCAGCTTTTATTTTGAGAGCCAGCATAGTGTAGTGGTTTGAGCATTGAACTACAATTCTGGAGACTAGGGTTCAATTCCCTGCTTGGACATGGAAACCCACTGGGTGGCCTTGGGCACGTCACATACTAGACTGTCATAGTGCTATTATTCCACTTTCAACATCCTATGGAATCCTGGCATTTGCAGTTTAAGGAGGGGCCTCAAAGGCCCCTCTCTACACTGCAAATGTCAGAATTTCACAGGATGTTGAAAGTGGAATAATAGCACTATAACAGTTTAGTGCAGAAATGTTCATATACTCCCAGAAAACCCTGTGATAGGTTTGCCTTAGGGTTGCCATAAGCTGGAAATGACTTGAAGGCACACAACAATGGCCCTTTTCGCACCTTACCTTGTCGCAGCAGCGGGGAGCAGCGCTCGGGCGAGCAGCCACTCACGCAAGCTGCTCATGACAGCCCTTTTTGCCTCCCACACCGCCTTCCTTCTAGTGCAACCGTTGCACGAGCGACCCGCCCCTTTCTTCCGCAGCGCAGTCTGGGAGTTGTAGGCTGCGTGGGGGGAAGGAAGCGCGACCAGGCCGCCTTGCCGACAACACCGCACAGAGGTAAGTGCGCGAGGGTACCGCGAGCATTGTGCGAGTGCGGGGCATTTTCGGCTTAAAGCCGAAAATCAAAATATGCACGTGCGCCCCACTTTAGCCTTGTGAGCGTTGCGCGAGGGGGAGTGCATCATACGGAGCGACACTCCCACTCACATGATGCTCAAGGGGTGCTCGCGCAAAAAAAAAGCATGCGAAAAGGGCCAATAACAACAACTACACTTTTCTTACATTTAAAAGAGCTTCAGGGCTATGTCAGCAAGGTGAATCAGCTGAGAAAAAAGAGAGAGATTGGAAACATCAAAAGCATCAACCCAACATTTCAATCTGAGATATTACATACTAGTCTGACCAGTGAAGGAAAACTTGTGAGTCGAGTCTTATATCACTAGCTATTCTTTAATTGTGCATTCCCAAAGGAAATAACAAAGGAAAACAACAAACATGCTGCTTTTCTAGTGGAAAGAGAAATGTTAATTAATACAGGGCCTTTTCTGTAGTGACACTGCATTTGTGGCATTCTTGCCCTTCTTGTTTGTATATGGGTACTGGTTCTTTTCATTCCATAACACTTTACAGAGCCAATTTTTTAATGCTAGCTCACTGAGAGTTTAAAAATCTGCTATGCTTTTGTCTTGATACTGTGTTTCATTTTAACCTTTTTTTTTTTATTATAGATGTGATTTTTGTAAACTGCTTGGGGTTTTTCTTTTAAAACTAAGATGTAAATAATTTGAATTAAACAAAATTAAAAGAAATTAAAAATACAGTTCCCTCTGTACTCAAAGCCAGCTGCCCTGAACACACAGGTAGAACATAGTGAAGCATTCTTGAATGCTAAAGAGGTGTTGCCAGGTTTCTACATTTATCTTTATCAGCTTTTCTTCCCTATATCTCACCTTTTGCATCCCCATAAGAACACACAAAAAACCACATTTGGGCACTTCTCAAGAAGCTTCCCTTATGGTGACTCACAGGCAGATACTGACCTAAATCTTATCATTACTCATGAAAAGTGTAAACTAAATTAATCAATGAAATTTACCCACACGTTGACTCACCATTCAACCATTGATTCAGTGGGTCTATTCTACTTGGGAATAACCAATAGGATTCCAGCCATGGTCTGCAAAGGACAAGCAAATGTCTGTACTACTGTATAGCTTAAGGATCAATGCTTGGGTGACTACGTGTTTTATTTTAAAGAAGACAGTTCTCTATTTGAAGCTGTTCTGTACTGGAAAGACTATATGTGCTTTGAGATGAGAAGCCATAAGACAAAAGAGCTGGGACTTTGAAGCTGCCTATCAATAGTTAGCTAATGGATGAAAACAGAGGGTGTAGGTCATCTGGTCACAATCTTCCCTACTATGTTGAGATGTACAGTATTATAAATCAGCTCTCCACATTCACTAGGGTTAGGGGTACTGGACCCCTGCAACAGTGAAAAATCATAAATATTAAAATGTGTGTGAGTGTGCTTATGGGAAGGGGACACAGGGTCCAAATCAGGTCAGGGAAAGGAGAGGGATAAGGAGTGGGTGCTATACTTCCTCTCCCATCCATCTCCTTTCTTGGGTGTGTGTGGGGCATCAGGAGAGGGTACATGAGAAATTGGGCTGTGATCTGTTGTTAGCCGGCCAGGCAGTGGCTGGCAGAGGAGTAAGAGGAGGGCCAGAGGGGTTTTTTTTTATCGGGCTGCATGGTCTGATTGTAGCTGCCAAGAGGGAAAGTTCCCCTGGAAGAGAAGCGCTTGAAGTGGCGGGCAGGGAGGAGAAAGTCACAAATAGTTAAGCCCACAATTGTGGAGGGCCAACTGTATTTCTATGATTTCACTGATGTGGTTGGTCCCTCCACTAGTTGCAGACTGCAACTTCTCTGCACTATTACTGCATTCATAGTTGATATGGCCAGCCTGTCACTCCCTTGTATGTTGCTAGACTGGCACAGCTTCTGACATCCCATGATGAAGCAGCACAGAGTAGGACTTTGCAGAAGATTTAGATGATAGCAATTATTTTTCAATTATTTTTCTGTGTGGAGTCTATTCTACAGAATAGACTCCACACATTTTACGTAAGTCTGCACTGTCTTTTTTCCTTTCTTTTTGGTGATGCATTTCCTGATTTTGATGATGACGATGATGATGATAATAACAGCAACAATAATAATAATAATAATGTTTATTTATAACACTCTTTACACCAAAGGGCGGAACAACGACATATAGAATCAGGGACACAAATATTAAAACATGATGCCAAAGTGCCCACATAAGTGTTGCTTTGTATTAAATTGGTCATCAAAATAATTTTACTTCAGAAAATATTGCTCATTCTTTCTGTTAAGTCAGTGCTATGCTTATCAGTAGTAATTTTGTTTACAGTTCATGCCATGGACTGAAGTTATATATGCACATATAAGGGGGAAAATTCTGGAACTTAATTTTCACAAGGCTAAAGGTCTCTAGTTAAATGTCTTTTTCCCAGGCCTGTAATCTTTGGATCACCCTCCTGATTTATGTGGTACTGGACAAATATTCCCTGAATTATGCAAGAGGGTTAAGAGGGGAATTCACTCAACTGAAAAGGCAGACAGGAAGAACAGTCATAGTCTGGTTATTTTGGTAATCCTGGAAAACTGAGAGATGCTTCCATTTCTGCTGACGTTTGGTATATACAGGTCCTGGATTGTGTTAAATTCTCAGCTCAAGAGAGCACAATAATTTTGCTCTTTACAATTCAGGTTCCAAGAAAAAATATTTTAAAAAGCAAAGTCTACAGCACAAGGCCTAAGACACTGTCTTGACACAAACGCTGGGAAACTATTTCCATTCTTCCATAGTATGCATTTTTATGATAGACTAGATTTTTACTTCCATAAAGGACAATACTACATATTTTAATGATGAGCCAGCATGATGTAGTGGTTTGAGCATTCAACTGTGACCCTGGAGACCAGGGTTTGATTATCTGCTGTGGCACAGAAACCTACTGGGTGACCTTGGGCACGTCATACACTCTCAGCTGCCAAAAAACTAGGTTTGTCTTAGGGTCACCGTAAGTTGGAAGCACTTGAAAGCACGCAACAGCAACAAACTTCCATACACATCCAATGCTGATATAACAGTATTATGAAGAAGCATTCAAAGTCAATGCCCTACTCGTCTACAGCACATATACCTGAGATGATGGATAATATACAGTATCTGATGAAGTCAGCTACAGTATAATCACAGATCCTTGGGTTACCACAAATGCATTAGTCTTTAACTTTTGACTTGTTATTTTTCACTGATTGCCATTATTTTTATTGTGCTGAGGATTTTTTTGTAAAGCACAAAACAAATAATTAAAAATGGGTTCTATGATCTGGATTGCGGCTAAAGGTGAGTCACCCCAAGTCTGAAAAGACTGGATAGCTGATAGGCTCTGTCAGAGGCACTCAACGGCCATTTCTGCACTAGACTGGCATAGCGCTATTATTCCACTTGCAACATCCTATGGAATCCTGGGGTTTGCAGTTTTGGGAGGGGCTATCTGGCCTCTCCCGAAACTGCAAACCCCGGGATTCCATAGGATGTTGCAAGTGGAATAATAGCGCTATAACAGTCTAGTGTGGAAATGGCCAAAGTGGATGTCCACAGATCAGTGCTGGCCTGTGAACTATTTGCTGCTGGTACTTGAAGAGTTTCCAGGAAAGAAAAAAAAGTAGTTGTAGTCAATAGGCACAAATGCATTAGCAATTCCTGGTACATTGGGAGGGAACTCTGTTGGTAACCCACACCGGACAGCTTGGGAAGTACCAGCGTATACAACATGCCCCCAAATCCCAATGAGCATACATGATTTTGTTGGCTCCAATCTTAATCACATTGGCAGCAGAGCCACTAAAATCCAAGGGACTTAGGTTTGCCCTAGCTGACTTAAGTCCTATTGACTTCAACAGGTCTAAGCCAAGTCTGGATCTAATTCTCTGTGTTTGATTAGAATTTGACATTAGGGGGCAGCCTAGCATTGGCTTTCCACTATGTGAAGTGTTTTCAAAATCGCGCTGGAGGAGAAAGCAGAGTTCCAGTTCCAACCACTGATGTTTGTATTTGCCTCTATGAAGAACTAAGCATTCACAAGAAACTAATGCTATCACAGAAAATCCAGGAAATGGAAGGGATTATATTGGCAAGTACTCCCTGGCAGGGAATAGATTTTTACCTGCTGAACTTAATGAAGGTCTTGTTAGCAAAACAAGATGTGGATTGTGCATTGCAATGTAAGATTTTCACATGGATTGCTCTGTGGAGGAAAAAAATTCCACTGTAATCAGCATATGGTTCTGCTGATGTTTTCACACCACATTGAAGTCAAGGAGCATATCCTTTGCATACACAAAATCCCGAGTTCAGTTACCAGCATCTCCTGTTAAAAACAGAGCTTGGAAAAGTTTCTTTTAAAATTGCAACTGGCCACGATGGATTGAAGATTTTGGATATTGTAAATGAAAGAAGTTATCTTTTCCAAGCTTTGGTTAAAAAGAGGTCAGGCATCAAGGCTGAGAACCAGCATGGTATAGTGGTTTGAGTGTTGGACTATGATCCAGGAGACTAGGGCTGTTTCCACACTAAACTGTTATAGTGCTATTATTCCACTTTTAACATCCTATGGAATTCTGGGGCTTGCAGTTTTTAGAGGGGCCTCAAGGCCAGGATTCCATAGGATGTCGAAAGTGAAATAATAGCACTATAACAGGCCCCTCCCTAAACTGCAAACCCCAGGATTGTATAGGATGTTGAAAGTGGAATGATAGCACTATAGTAGTCTTGTACAGAAATGGCCCAGCAGGTTTCAGTTCCCTACTTGACCATGGAAACTTACTGGATGATCCTAGGCATATCACACACATGTCCCTAGAAAACCTCATGAGAGGTTTTGCCTTAGGGTTGCCATAAGTCAGAAACAACTTGAAGGTACACAACAACAACAAGAAGGCTGAGGAGAAATTGCTCTCCAACACTCTAGATCAGAGATGAAGAAAGTGTAGCTCTCCAGATATTTATGGACTGCAACTCCCACTATCCTTCACCATTGTGGGACCAAAACTCCCACAACTTTGCCCTAGAGACTAGTTGCCAGTTGGAACAGACTGCATAAACCAGGTTTTATATTAATTAACAAGTTTTCAACTTGTCAGTCAGACACTTTAAATACAAACTGACAGATTTCAGAAGGGATAATTAAATCATTTTAATTCATGTCAATTACTAAAGCACAGTGATCTTTCTCTATAACACATGGGGTGCATTTCTAGTTTAAATCAGCCCAACAAACCTGACCATAACTTCCCATATGATATGGCACTTGTGTCTCTGTACTGAGCTGTAAAAGTGATGAACTTAGGCCAAACCACACGTTAACTGCATTATTACAATTAACCAGTACAGCTTGGTCCTTGGTTATTTTCAATTACTCCAAGTCAACCTTCGGACCGAGTCAAGGATGCACAGAAGAATCCTCTACAAGTTTCCCTCACTTATCTGACAGGCTAGGAACTGGAACACTGTCAGAAAGTGGAAATGGTTGACAATCTACTGTAGGGAACATGAAGGGCTTATGGAGGTTCCCTTGGGACTGACTGTGTACACACGCTGCTTGTAAATTCTCTCATCTGGCTTGGTCCTTCCCCCTCAACCCGAAGCTCACATTGCAACTGATGCGTGCCCAGTCCCAAGCAAGCCTCCATAGGCAAGAAGAACTGGTGGAAGCCTGCTGTTTTGACTCTTGCAATACAGAGAAGTTCCATTAATTTGACCAGGAAATCAGCTCTTTCTGTAGACAACACTTGGGACCACGCGTGCATGTGAGAGGTCCCAAGCCAGCCTCCGTAGGCAAGAAGAACTGATGAAAGAGCAGACATCATGTCAAATTAATGGGACTTATCCTTAATTTGGAAGCGTCAAAAGAGTGAGGCATCACATAACGGGGCGTCAGAAGGCGGGGATTTCCTGTAATACATTTCTGGAATGAGTGTCTCATTAAAGGAGGCACTTTGGCTAAACCACCTAATCTGTTTCCTTCCAGGTGTATTGGACTGCAATACCTATCACTCCCAGCCAATGTTCATGTGGTCTATGAGTTATGGGAATTTAGTCCAGTATGTCTGGAGGCTGCCCTGCTGGGGAAGGAGAGGTAATATCCACTGGCTCAGGGGAAAGGCAATAGCATCTAATGTGCCCCCCTTCGGCCTGGGATTCACTCCAATGAATATCTTTCAATGCAGTCTTGCCAATAAACCTCCCAAAGTCTTCCCACCTGTATGTTACGTTAGAGTTGGCTGTGCAGCGTAGGAACGACATGAGGTTGGGGGGGAGCTTAGTCCTACCCTCACTTATTCATTTGCATTCCTTCTGACCTTTGCTATATATTTTCTGTAGAACTGTAGCAGGGAAGTCAGGTTAATTTCCCTACCATCACTTGCACCTGGCACAGCTGTGCCCTCAATGTAGCCCCCACGGATACACACATTTTTTTAAAAAGTGTACATTAACCACATTGCCGTCATTAACCATCTCTAGCTTCATTCTTAGCCATTGTAATTTACCCTGAGTCAGTTCACAGACTGAGCTGGGATACACCCCATTCAGCAATTTTAGGGTCAAATTAGTCAGCTCCTGATCATAACTTTGAGTGCCTTTAACCCCTTTCCCCACACAAGAGTCCTAAGGAAAAACACCACTCACAAAGTCCAGCTCCAGTCTACAGCTGAGTAGCTGTGTGGCAATTGAGCGGTGTGTGCAAGTGTGAGAGAGAGAGATGAAGTGTGAATGTGAAAGATACAGGCTGAGGTGCAGAAATTTTGCAGTAAAGATGTCCTGAGTAGGTAGCCAAACATGGACAGAATAGAAATATCTTGACAGATGTAGAAGTTCAGCTAGGGAGCCACAGGCTAGAGTGGAGCTGGACAATTCATAACTCTCCAGATCATGTCGGATTGTAACTGAGAACTAATTTAAACTGGGAAAAAGGAACCACGGTGAAAGACAAGAGAGCTGCACAGATCCAGGACCAAAGGGGAAAAAAATACACAGAGTTATATTTAACAGGGAGAAAAACCAAGCCAATAGATCAGACTTTTATATTCAAAGATGTTGAAGACAATTGATTTTATTCTTTTTTGAAAAAATAGGCACGCCGTAAGTGGCAATGTTCTCCCGCAGGGATACCATAATGTTAAAACTGGTATACCCATGAAAGTGGAATCAATTTTTGATAGTGTTTGTACTTTAGAATGTGTTTTAAAAACTGATAAAAGGCAGCAAGACTACACCAGGAACATTCATATTGTCTGATAGGACATTTAATCTTTTAAAAATCTCTAAATAGAGTATTGCCTTCAAAAACTAGAGAAGGGAGGGGAGTGTATGTGTTAGTATATATAGTAACACATTTCAACATTTGGTAGAAGAGAACCAAGTGGCAACGAAGATTAAAAAGGGGTACCTTGCCCTAAAAGCTCAATCATTTCTTTTAGCATCATTTTACATAGGAATTGTTGGCAAGGTTTTAATGCAGCCTTCTTCCAAAAAGCAGCATGCATGGTTCTCCCTTTTTGTTCTTACAACAGCTTTGGCTTGGGGAGGGCCAGGGAGAGACCAACTCACGGTCACCTAGGTTGAGCATAGATTTTAACCTGAAAGCACTCTAACAACTATAGCCCACTGACTCTCACATAGGGAAAAGCATACTGGTATGTGATTATTTTGAAGCCTGCTCAGAAAATAACAGTAGTGGACACAGACGGATCTATACCATTTACGTAGTACCATCAGTGTAAATAGCACACTTGAGGAATAACTAATAGGAATGCTTGGAATGAACTTTGGCACTAAGCCTAAAGACCTGTCTGTTTACCCAGCTTGATCATGAGTAATGCATTTGTTTCTTTCCACTGTTTCTAATTGATTTTATTAGATGTGTTGCACTTCTGTTTTAATGTTGTTCGCTGTATTTTATCTTTCAATTTCAATCTTATTACCCACACTGGGATTTTTGCAAAGGGTGGGATATAAAATAGAATAAATTAAGTAAATAAAACTAAAGGTCAGATTCCCCCATCTAAAATCTGACACAAGGAGATGCAAGAGAGGAAGGGGAAGAAGTCAAGAATGACAAGGAATCACTTAGACCAGTGGTGCTTCTTAATCTAGGGCCAGTGGACCCTGGGGGGGTCCACGGACCCCTCACAGGAGGGCTGTGAAGTCTTGCTGCTGGACACCAACAGCAGCAACAGGGATGTAGCAATGGAAGGAGGTTGTGCGTGCTGAAACTGCTCCCTTATTTGCAAATGAGGGCACAGTTTGGGCACATGTGCACATACCTCCACTACCATATCCTGGCCAAAAGGGACATGGAGCAGGTGTGTGTGTGCACCAAAACTATGACTCTGGAAACCAGGGTTTGAATCTCCACTTGGCCATAGAAACCCACTGGGTGACCTCAGGCAAGTTACATTCTCTCAGCCTCAGGGAAGGGGAAAGGCAACAAATCTTGCCAAGAAAATCCTTATGATAGGCTTGCCTTAGGGTCACCATAAGTCAGTTTTCAAGGGGGAGGGACATGATGGCTAGAAAGAACCTCCTCCTGTCAACAGCACTTTGTTGTTGTGCACAGTCAAATCACTTCTGACTTACAGCAGCCGTAAAGTGAACCCATCACAGAGTTTTTTTTCCACAAAATTTGTTCAGGGGGTTGCCTTTACCTTCCTCTGAGGATGAGCGAATGTGATTTGCCACAGGTCATCCAATGTCTGAGTGGGGGTTTGAAACCAGAAGCCTTTAATAAATAAATATTAAAATAAATATTTGAATATTTAAATCAAATTTAAATATTTAAATCTTGAGTCAAGTTGGAGAGGACATTGGCAAAAAATTATATTTGCAAAGGGTCCCTGGTAAAGAAAAGGTTAAGAACCACTGACTTAAGACCAAGAAGTGTGGAATTCATATCCCTTGGCATGTGACTGGATTGCAGTTCCCATGAACCCTCACCATTGGCTGTGCCGCTGATGGGAGATCCAGGAAAAGAACACATTTCCTCACCTCTGGCTAAGAGGGCTGCTGAGTTCTACTGTAGCCAAGATATTTGGGCAGAGCCTGGATAGCCATTTATTGAAGATATGATATTCTAAACTTTGGGTTTTCTGTCCTGGGCAGGCTTGGATTAGATGCCCCCCCCCAACCATTTAAGTTTTTATACATTCAGTCTGTGGATAGTTTCAGTACCAGATGAGAATTAAAGGGTTAAAGCCCTAACATCCACACTTTCACAGGCATTTGGAGAAATACTGGAAATGAGAGAAGCCTATATGGGTCTGCTATTAAAGAATTCTAGGCACAAAGACTGAGACCATTTCTGCACTACACTGTTATAGTGTTATCATTCCACTTCCAACATCCTGTGGAATTCTGGGGTTTGCAATTTACTGAGGCCAAAGAACTCTCTGGCTGACAATTCTAAATGCCGCTCCCTAAACTGCAAACTCCAGGATTCCACAGGATGTTGAAAGTGGAATAATAGCACTATAACAGTGTAGGGTGGAAACGACTTTAGAAACATTATTTCTATTGAGGACTACACCTTTTGGAGTATCCCAGCCAGCATGGATCAGTGGCCATTATGGCTGAGGGATTCTGGGATCAGCAGTCCAAAAAAGTAACTTCTTCAATATCCATAAAGGATCGCAACTAAAGAGGAGGAGGACCAAGTCATTTAAGAGAGCTCAAGATTTTATTTTATTTTTATTATTTATATAGTGCCACTCATGTAGGGGATACAGAGGAGTAGAAGTCATAGGCACTGATAAGAGTGTGGAGGGATGTGGGAGAATATTGGATAAACACACACACAAACAGTCAGGTAGATTCATAGAGGGGAAAACCTCAGGTTTAAAAGCTGACTCTGTGGTAAACATTGTGATTGCAAAGAGAAAATACCTCAGCCAGCCAGGTAACGTCAGCCAAAGAACAACCCTGACCAGATTAGAGCTTCATTTACATATTTGGGAACATCCTTGTACTTGACAAAATTAGTGCTCTCCTTGAATGTGTTGCAGGAGAAAGAGCAAGTGGCAAATACAGAGAAGATGATGGTTTCTTGGGGTTCCTCCACCCCTTCTAATTTTTGGTCTTTCCTGCTAGTCTTCAACCGTGAGAAATTCCAGCTATGTTTTTCTATTGCAGCGAAGCCAAGAAAGAACACTGTGCGGCCAGAAAGGCTAACACATTTATGCAGCATAAACTTTCATCAGCTGTTTGATGTGGGATACAGGTTTAATTAGTCTAGGAAGGCTCCTCTGACAATAAATCTGTAAATTTCAAGGTGTCACAGAACTCCTTCTCATTGTTTTCCTTTTATCTTTCTTCCTGCTGCTCCGTATGTCTTATTCAACAGCCTAACCAGAAGATTAGCTTGAACACATCTCAAAAAATGGGAGAAGAGAGTTTACAGTGGATTGATTGATATTACTGATATCCTGCCCTTTCCTCCAAGTAACCTACACACACCTCCTCCTTTAAATGAGCACAACAACCTTGAGAGGTAGGCTGAAAGGGACTGGCCCAAGATCAGCCAGTGATATTCATGGTTTTATTCTGATAAAACGAACTAGGGCAGCATGATTTGAGAGGTCTGGAACTAAAAATACCAAGTCTGCAAGCGAAAACGCACCAAGTCTTTGTCTTTTCTCTTAATTTTTTGACTTCCAGAACCAAATTGCAAATCCCTGGATTTCAAGGACGGCCTGTCCAGACCTCCAGCAGAATGCAGCGTGCATTTTTCTTTTTAGACCTGGCGCCCTTCATGCCCACGACTTATCAAGCCCCGGTCCTTTTATCAATGCTGAATAGTTTTGGTTCCCAAAAGTGAACACACACACAGATCCACCACTCACCAACCACCCATCCAGTTTTAAGTGCCCCAGAAGCGGCAGTTTTAAAGCGATGGCCCCTCTCCGAACAGAAGAGTCTGCGAACCCATCACCCCGTGCACTAGATATCCCAGGGTTTAAACAGGTGCGGGGTCCACGCTGCTTCTCTTTCCTTCCCGCCGCCCAGACCTTGGCCATTTCCGCACTGGACTGTTATGACCGGCCCCTCCCGAAACTGCAAACCCCAGGATTCCATAGGATGTTGAAAGTGGGATCACAGCGCTACAACAGTCTAGTGCGGAAATGCCCCTTGGGCTCCGATTCCGACCCGCAAACAGACCTCCGCGGGACTTACGGCCGAGGCGGGGAGAGGCACTCGTGTCCGCAGAGTTGTCCTGCTTCTTTTTCCCAGGGAGCCGCGCCTGCGGCAACGTCGGGATCGTCGATTCGTGCTTCGTTACCTCCTGGGAGAAAAGGCTGCGTTGGAAGCTAAGCGGAGCAGACCTGGATCGGAGAAGGACTTTCTTCCCGCCGCCGCCGCCGCCTCGGCGGGGCTCTGGAGGGCGTCCGCCGGCCGCGGGAAGGGAGGCGCCAAACGGGACGAGCCGCGCTTCTCCCGCCACGTGCCGCCCCGCGCCAGGACGCGGCGGGTCTCGCGCCGGTGGGAACCGGGAAGGGCTCTCCTCCCCACCCCGCCCTTTCGACCGCCTCCGCCTCCCGAAGCGCCCGCCTCGCCTCGCCCGATCCGGGAGGCGCCCCCTTCGCCGTCCCTTCCTCTGAAGGGTCTGAAACTCTGCCCGCCCCTCGCCAACTCCGGTCCGCCGGGAATGGGAGGAAACGAAAGGCGGAGGAAGGAGGGAGCTGGCGGGAGGTGGCCGCTGGATGAGGCCGGGAAGGGCGGGAGCGATGGCCCTTTCCACACGAGCCTGTTCTAGCGCTATCATTCCACTTTCCACAGCCTATGGAATCCTGGGCCATTTCCGCACGAGCCTGTTCTAGCGCGATGATTGCACTTTCAACCTCCTCTGGAATCCTGGGGTTTGCAGTTTCGGGAGGGGCCGTCCGGCCCCTCCCGAAACTGCAAACCCCAGGATTCCAGAGGAGGTTGAAAGTGCAATCATCGCGCTAGAACAGGCTCGTGCGGAAATGGCCCTGGAGTTTGCAGTTTAGGGAGGGGCCTTAAGGGCCTCAAGGGCCCCTCTCCAAACTGCAAACCCTAGGATTCCATAGGATGTGGAAAGTGGAAGAAGAGCCCTATAACCGTCCAGCGCACGCTTTCGCTTTCTCGCTTTCTTTCGCCTTTCCGCACTGCAATGTTATAGTGCTATTATTCCACTTCCAACATCCTGTGAAATTCTGGGGTTTGTAGTTTCCTGAGGCCAAAGAGCTCTTTGGCTGAGAGTTCTAAATACCCCTCCCTAAACTTCTAACTCCAGGAGTCCATAGGATGTGGAAAGTGGAAGAATAGCGCTGTAACCGTCTAGTGCGGAAAGGGCCATCATGTGTCGAGTGTTATTGGGCGAGACCTGGGGGGAGAACTGAGGGGGCTTCTCTCCGATCCGGTGGGTCGGAACCCTACCCGCCCCGGGGGAGTAAAGACCCCTGCAAGTTCCTTTCGACGGAGTCAGCCTCGCTCTCGCTTTCCGCCACCGGAGCTGTTTCGTTCTCTGCTTGCTGAACGTGCTGGACAATATTTCCGCACTAGCCTGTTATAGCGCGATGATTCCACTTTCAACCTCCTCTGGAATCCTGGGGTTTGCAGTTTCGGGAGGGGCCGACCGGCCCCTCCCGAAACTGCAAACCCCAGGATTCCAGAGGAGGTTGAAAGTGGAATCATCGCGCTATAACAGGCTAGTGCGGAATGTGGAAAAAAATATAGTACGAATTCGAGAGTAATCCTTTCCCCCGCCCGATACGTTTGTCTCCATCGTCGTCGGAAAGGCATAATTGCAAGAAAACAGGTGTAATTTTCTCTTTTCGTGAATTGCCTGCTTCCCATTCAAGGCTATATTGTCGTTTCAAACAGAAGTCTTTGCAGGCATTTTGTCTTTTCTGCGCGCTTTGGCAAATTCGGGGACATTCAAATAAGGAGAATTTAGTAGCTGCAGAGGAATGTTTAGGGTGTAATCACTACAAGGGGATCTTAACAGGGCTGCGTCTCCTATGGTAGACTCTGTTGGAGTCTGTTCGATATCTGGAGCATGGAGACAGGTTTGATGTTTTTGGGGGGCTTATGTATCCTCAGAAGAAGAAGCAAATTTTATGGCTGCGCCTTTTCCTTCATATGCAGGGTCATAGTCTGCCTAAACTTCATCTCAAAACCATCTGAAGACAACATGTAACTACAGTCAGCCCTCCACATTTGTGGGTTTCACTTTGTGGATTTGGTTATTCTTGGATTATTTGCTGTCACCTCTGCTGCCTCCTTATGCCATTTTTAATAGGGACTGCAAGCCTTGTGAGACTGAGAAACTGTGAACAAGGGTTGTAAGTCCCTATTAAAAATGGTGTGGGGCAGGAAGCCCCACGAGCCCCCCAGTTCTGCCTTTGGAAGGAACCCTGATGCCTCAGAGGAATCTATGGTGAGTTGAACATGGTGATCATACTTTTTTGTGTGTTAAATATGGTTTGGGAGGGCCTAGAGTTTTTTTTCACATTCATGGGGGTCCTGTGCCCCTAACCCTAGCAAATGTGGAGGGATTACTGTATGGGATTTGAACATTGGTGTCACTTGATTGTCTTTCCTTTCCATGTGTTTTGAAAGCATGCTTGTGTAATGAAGACTAACTTTGGTTTTGGAAGCTAGCACATTAAAACTTTTCTGTCTTTTTGCCTGGCCAAATAAAATTATTAGCACAATAAGGATGCTGGAATGCCAGGGTTAGTTATTAAAGTCCAGACCCTCGTTTGCATAGAAGTTCAAAACAGAGTGCAGCCGGTAAATTAAAGTTTATATGTCCTTATACTCCAAAATAAGCTTTGAGTTATCTATCCCACATCATGTATTACTGAGACTAAGGGACTATACACATAACAATAATTCTATACAATTCTTTAAGTTTTACCTATACAGCATCTAAATGTTTTTCCAGAGTTCAGGGATTTCAGGAAATTCAGATTTCTCTATCTGAGAAAGGGGTTGTTAGCTTTGCACAGGACTGGGACAGCCTGGATCTCAAGGAAAGTTACTTTTCTGCTGCTAATGGAATTGAAATTTTATTTCCTGTCTTTTAATGCCCATTGTCCCACATGACGAAGAAGGGGAGGGGCTCTTCCCTGCATAGAAATTCTTCCAGACCATCTTAACTGTTAAAAGAAGTAACATCTGAGAAAAATGTAGGCTTCTGACTCTAACATTTTTCCTTTCCTGTATGATTTTTAAAAATCATCTTTGATGAAGAAGCTAGTGAAGCTCTGAACACTTGCATGATGTATTTTGTGCATTTTGGTTGGCCAATAAAGGTGGATTCTGGGATTTGTTGTATTTTTCTGCATGGCCAACATGGCTACCCCTGAGTATGGTTTTCATGTTGTAAAAAACATTGTGTTTGCATTCTGTATTTGCATATTTGTAATTGTCATCAGAGTCACCACACATTCATGTATGTTGCACCAAAATGATGCTTTTGATTAGATGGAATTATAGTTCATCTCAAAGGGGAAAGTGATGCAATGATGAAGATATGTTATATGTGTGTGTGAATAATATGTATACAATATATAGTATATATGGTTATATGATGTGATATATTGGCCATTTCCTCACTAGACTGTTGTAATGCTATTATTCCACTTTCAACATCCTATGGAATCCTGGGATTGCGGTTTAGGGAGGGGCCTCAAAGGCCTCTCCCTAAACCGCAAACCCCAGGATTCCATAGGATGTTGAAAGTGGAATAATAGCACTGTAACAGTCTAGTGTGGAAATGGCCGTATTGTAAGAAGTACTGCTGAGCTTGCTTTGGGATGCCAGGTATTATAAACCTCAAGTGCTTATCTTGTTTTCTGACGGAGCTCTGTTTTAGACTGTCTCAAAAATGAGGAACTGGGAACTATTAACAGCTTCGGCACAGTTATATCACAGACTAACACCATGGAAAATGTTTAATTTAGCTAGGCTCTTTTCTTAGGTGTGAGCGAAGAAGAAGAAAAAAACATTCCTTATAGGTTGAAGAAGGACAGAAAAGTCTGGCAAGAGTCCATAGCTGAGGAGTGGGGCACACACTATGCCTAGACTTTATTGCTTCCACCTCTGGTCCAGTTTTATTGTTTATAATCATGTAGGTGACCTTGGGCATGCCACATGCTCTCCACTCCCAGAAAAACCCTGTGATAGGGTCATCATAAGTCTGAAATGACTGGAAGGCACACAGCAATAACAACAACAGGTCATCACAGTGCAAGCAGGAAAAAAATAGCCAATATAGTGCTAATAAAATAAAAACTCAAGTAAATATAAATCAGTGAAAATGCTCATTAAATCCAAGATTTTCCAGATTCAACTTAAATTTAACATTCCATTGGTTTCAAATTTCAGATTTTTAAAGAGGTTGGTGACCAAACCAAGAATCATAGAATCGTGGAGTTGGAAGAGACCAAGAGTCCAACCCCCAGTCATGTAGGAACCCACATCAAAGCACTCCTGACAGATGGCCATCCAGCCTCTGCTTAAAAACCTCCAAAGAAGGAGACTCCACCACACTCCGAGGCAGCTGCCAGACAGCTCTGACCATCAGGAAGTTCTTCCTGAGGTTCAGGTGGAATCTCTTTTTCTATAGTTTGAATCCATTGCTCCTTGTCCTAGTCTCTGGAGCAGTGGAAAACAAGCCCACTCCCTCCTTGACATGACATTCCTTCAAGTATTTAAACATGGCTATCATGTCCCCTCTTAACCTTCTCTTCTGCAGACTAAACATACCAAGTTCCCCAAGCCGCTCCTCCTAGGGCATGGCTTCCAGACCCTTCACCATTTTGGTCACCCAGCCACATGTCCCCCATTCTATTTTTGTGCATTCCATTTTTTCTGCCTAGGTGTAGGACCTTACATTTCTCTCTGTAGAAACTCATTTTGTTAGCTTTGACCCAGTTCTCTAATCTGACAAGGTACTTTTGAATTTTGATCCTATCCTCTGGAGTATTAGCAACCCCTCCCAATTTGGTGTCATCTGCAGATTTGATCAGCATGCTCTGTACTCCTTCATCCAAGTCATTGATGAAGATGTTGAATAGCATTGGGCCCAGGACGGAACCCTGTGGCACCCCACTAGTCACTTCTCTCCAGGATGAAGAGAAGGCATTGGTGAGCACCCTTTGGGTTTGACCAGTCAACCAATTACAAATCCACCTAGCAATAGCACTGTCCAGCCTGCATTTTACTAGCTTCTTTGCAAGAATGTCATGGGGAACTTTGTCAAAGTTTTTAATTTTTTTAGCATAAAGGCAGGAATAACATTACCTCTTGTTTTTTTTGTTCTGGCTTGTTCTTTAACAAGAAAAAGAAGTGATATTCTCTCTGTTACTGTCAGTGGGGAAAAATCTACTTTTTGTGTTTTTTGGTTGGTTTTCCCCTGTACTTTCAGTTTTTCTGAGTGGGCACAAATTGTTCCTATTCTACCTGGGATGGTTTTCCCACCCAACTGGAGAAGCCATCCTTGCTAGAAACAGTTATGTCTGGCAGGTCAGTGAGAAAAAACTTACTTGTTCAAGCACATTTGGTGGGAATGTGGGAGTAGTTCTCAAAACTCCTTCCTCAGAGGGGCTGGCTGGCTCCATCCATGTTGCCTCTCTGCCATCAAGTTAAGACTTTTCTGTTCCAATAGGTGTTTGGAAACTGATTGCTTTAGATAATGGGTTTTTAAATCCTTGCTTTTAATGTTTCATATTGTATTAATTCAAAAGACCAGTGGTTCTAAAGCTGTGGTCCATGGATGCCTGCGGGAGTCTGTGATATTGTCACAGAGGACCTGCAAAGTCCTTAAGAAATGTTGTGAGATTTTACAGTTAAGAAGGAGAGAAAGAAAGAAGAAAGAAATCCGAAACCCTTGGTATCCACTAGGGTTTGGTTACAGGATCCCCTGTGGATACCAACATTTGTGGATGCTGAAATCCCATTATGTACAGTTATGTGGTAAAATGATGTCCCTTCTATAAAAAGGCAAAATCAAGGTTTGCTTTTTGGATTTTTTAAAAAATATTTTCAAGCTGTGCTTGGTTGGATCTGTGGATATAGAATCTGCAGATATGGAGGGCTGACTGTATAGAAACTGTTTGAAAAACATGGAGTCAGAACTCAGAACAAAAGTTTCAGCTATTTAAGCCTAATATAACAAGTTTGTAAATGAAATGCAACACCAGCTTTCTCTTTAATTAATTAAAATTAAGAAGTAATATTAGGCCATGGTTCTGTATTCAAGTATCATTATTGTTATCATTATCATTATCATTATTATTTTAAATGGTATGGTATCATTCTAAAAAAGATTATAATAGGAGTGTCTGTATTGACTTATTTTTTCCTTTTTTTCAAATCTGAAGACCTTTGATGAACAACTTTACATAAACATTTGGTGCACTTTAGGATTTTAAATCTTAAGTCTTGGGGGTCTGCAACAACAAAATACATTTAAAGGAGGTTCATGGGAAATAAAAGTGCCAGTGTGGTGTAGTAAAAGTGGTTTGGGTGTTGGACTATGACCCTGGGGACCAGAGTTCCATTCCCTGCTTGGCCATGGAAACCCACTGGGTGACTTTGGGTGACTTACACACTCTCAGCCCCCAGAAACCCCTGTGATAGGTTTGCCTTAGAGCCACCATAAGCCAGAAATGACTTGAAGGCACACAATAACAACAATGGTAAATAAAAGGTTAAAGAGCTCAGCTATAGACTGTTTCATACTGCTTTAATTTTAACATTTTGTATGGTTTTTAGCTGTATGTGGTTTTACTTGTATCTTGTTTTGTTCTGTGAGCTGCCTTGAGTCATGCAATCATAGAGCTGGAAGACACCACAAGGGCCATTGAGTCCAACCCCATTCTGCCATGCAGGAACACATCATCAAAGCATTCCTGACAGATGACCATCCACCCTTTGTTTAAAAACTTCCAAAGAAGGAGACTCTACCACACTTTCAAACTGCTCTTACTGTCAGGAAGTTCTTCCTAATGTTTAGATGGAATCTCTTTTCCTAAAGTTTGAATCCACTGCTCTGTTTCCTAATCTCTGGAGCAGCAGAAAACAAGTTTGCTCCATCCTCCATATAACATCCCTTCAAATATTTAAACAAAGCTATCATTAACCTTCTCTTAACCTTCTCTTCTCCAGGATAAACATACCCAGCTCCTTAAGCATCTCCTCATAGGACATAGTTTCCAGACCTTCTATCATTTTGGTCACCCTCGTCTGAACATGTTGCAACTTGCAAATATCCGTCCAGGTAAGGTCTGGCCAAAGCAGACTGGTACCATCACTTCCCTTGACCTAGACTCTATACTCCTATTGATGCAGCCCAGAATTGCATTGACTTTTTTAGCTGCTGCATTACCCTGCTGACTCATGTTCAGCTTGTGGTGTACTAGGACTCCAAGATCCTTTTCACATGTACTGTGGGCAAGCCAAGTATTACCCATCTTATATCTGTGCATTTCATCCTGCTGCTGGAAAAGAGATGGGATATAAATAAAGGGATTGATTGATATGATATGATTTGTGTCTGAAACCTAACCCCAAAATGTAGCCTTTAGTGGGTACAACCATCCTTTCCTCCCAGAAAAAATGTTATAAGCATAAGTGAAAATGGTATAAGCATAAGTGAATTGTAATTTTTTCCTCTTTTTTATGCCTCTTCTTTGAGCGTTTGTTCCACAAGGAAAAGGAGACAGAAAGGTGCTCACCATATTAAAGCACCATAAAGCACATTCCCAAATACAGGTTTTAAACTAGAAGATTAAATTATTGATACAGTGCAGCAAGTGCGGAAGGAGACATTAACCTTGCCGGTTTTAATTTCCTTGCTACTGAGGACAGCCGTAGAAGAAAGACGGTCTAAATGAAAGAAGGTGCACAGCAGGAAATTCAAAGGAAGAGGCAAAGTTATGAATGTGAGAAAATGACACAATCTTTCCCCAAAAGCTGATGAGTCATAGCATGCAAGAATTCTGTGAGCTCAAAAAAAGCTAGACAAATTATTTTGATGGTGCTGTGTTGGTTGTGCTCCCCCTACACCAACAGATTATTTTTTAGTGACAGACTTGTTATTAAAAGCTGGATGTTGAGCCATCTGCAGAAGATGAAAAAAGGAGCTTTTGTTATGAAAGCATGCTGTTATTGGTGGCACTGCCCTTTCCCTAACCCTTGAATGGAAATATGCTCCAGGGAAGCCTTACAATCCACAAGAGAATTAAAAAGGGTCCAAATGGATTGGACCCTAGGCCTGTCCAGTCCAGTATTCTGTTTCTCTAAATGGTCAAGCAGGCGCCCATGAGCATGGACAAGAAGGTTGTATCCTATTCCAAAACAGGGTCTGTAACTATAATCCTCACCATTGGTCATGTTGGCTGGGGTTGATGAAAACTGAAGTCCAGGAACATCTGAAGAGCCACAGGCTCCTCATCTGCATGCTAAGAGATGCTTACCAAAATAAGTCTGTGGACAGGACAGCTCACTTAAAAAAAGAGATAAATACAGGTTTCGTCCACTTATCTGACAGTTTAGGGACTGGAGCACTGTCAGAAAACAGAATGGGTTGAAAAGCAGAACCCATCTACTGTAGAGAATATGAACAAGATAAAAAGTCTTGCTTGGAACTGACCACGTGTGCTTGCAAAGTCTCTCTGCCAACTTAGTACATTTTTTTTGCCTCTCAGTTTGCCTTGCAAGAAGCACGTGAATGCAAGTGGTTCTAAGCAAGCCTCCATAAGCAAGAAGAGCAGATGAAAGAGTGGAACCCCTGTTGAATGAATCAAACTTATCCTTAATTTGGAAGCATTAAAAGAGTAAGTTGTCAGTAACCGGGCATCAAAAGAAGGGCACAATAGAGAGCCAGCATGGTGTAGTGGTTTAAGCCTCCACTATAACCCTGGAGAGGTCTTCGATTCCCCACTCAGACATGCAGACCCACTGGGTAACTTTGGACGCATTACACACACCCTGAAAACTCGTCATATGTTCATCTTAGGGTCACCATAAGTTGGAAATGACTTGAAGGCTTTCTATAGATTGAAAACTGGTTGAAATACGTGTGAACCCAAGGTGTTCCCAGAAGAAATACACATGCATATATAAAACAACAGTTATATTTTTGTGTATACAATCTAACTATAAATTTATTTTAATGTAGCTAAAGTTCTAATAAAATAAATATAAATTAAATAATAGTATGACAATTCTTGGCCTCAGGCCTGTTATTACTCCCAACTACAGTAGACCCACTGAATCAATGGAATTTACCTGTCTTTACTTACTACTGAACAGATGATTCAGTGGATCTATGCTAATTGGGAGTGTCCAATGAGATTCCAGTTCCTGTGTGAACTAACTAACTAACTAACTAACTAACTAACTAACTAACTAACTATATATATATATATGTGTGTGTGTGTGTGTGTGTGTGTGTGTGTGTGTATGTATGTGTGTGTATATATATATATATATATATATATATATATATATATATCTCCTATATAGTATAAAATAACTTAGATATAATAAATTCCTAACAATCCCTCCATGACTTCAGGCTCCCCTTCTCCTCCACCATTTTCTTTTGTAACATGTTGCATGAAGGTAATGAAGGTATAACCTCACACACCTTCTCTCAGCCAACCTCTAGTGTTGTTCAATTTAGCTTTTGTCCTCTGTTTTGGGACATCTTCAAACGCCCTCTTAGCTATATATCTGATTTCCACCTGCCCCTCCCCAGACTACTTTAAAGCCAGAATCTTTTCCAGGATCTGGAAGCACTGTGGTATATCTAGTTATAGTTTTTACTAGTTACAAAAGTAATATTTGCTGCAACTTGCTAAGACTCTTGTGGCGGGGGGCAGGATATGGATTTAGTTAGCTTCCTCCCCCACCTCAGTCATTGTGGTTCCAGGATTCACCTTCTACTCTGCTCTGCATGCCCCTTCTGGGTATGAAGCAGTAGACTAGATTAAATGTTCCATATCCCATCTCCCCAAGTAAGTGAGAAGGAATGCCCCACTCATTTCACCTTGATCTGGGAATAGCAGCATTAGCTAAGGCGCCATCACATTAGACTCTCATAGAGCTATTATTCCACTTTAAAAGCCATGATAACATCATATGGAATCCTGGAATTTGTAGTTTAGGGGAGGGGAATTTGGGATTCTCAGCCAGAGAGCTCTTGGTCCTTGCTAAACTAGAAACCCCAGAATTCCACAGGATGCAGCCATAGCAGTTAAAGTAGAATAACAGTGTTATAACAGTGTAGTCTGATAGGGCCCTAAAATTTCTTTCTTAGTTTCCACACAGGAAATTGTGTCTTGTGTGTGTTTGGAAGAAAAGCTGTGAACAAGTGTGATTAGTATTTAATGCAGGATGTTTAATTATAGCACCAGTGTCTGTCCCTAGGTCTCAGGTGTGGTTGGCAGTGGTGGAGCTTGGAGTGTGTGGAGGGTGGTGGTGGGTGGAGGTGGGGCTATGGCACAGGGGCGGGGCCACTCTGCATGG